>OX031072.1:16951115-17553098 GCA_943736015.1 Tridacna crocea
CGGCTCTGTACCCAAGATGCCCTAATTAGATAGATGAGTATTTACAGAATGCCATCTAGCGAGAGATAATGTGTACCTGTAAAGTCGTGTTTCAGGGACTTCTTTGTGTATCCTGTCGTCTACAAATGCACCATGGTTGACGTAATTCAAAACACGCGTCATCGAATTAGAAAAAAAAAAGAGAGAGTGAAGTACTATAGCTCGTTTGGCACCAAATATATAAAGAAATAGCCTTTTTCGCTAAAATGTGAAACTCAGAGATTGTTCGTCTGATATGCATTATTAAACAACAAGACAACAAGAAGTGCACATGTTTATCCAAGATCAAACTGCATATCGTGTGCAGATTGACCTATGCCGCCCGTAAAAGTATTTGTTTTCGTCTCTAGATGGCATTATAAAGGAGTTAAGCTGTGTAAACAAGTTTGACATGCAAGTAGTTAATGATGAGCATCCCCAATATTTCAAGGAATTGACTGGCATTAATATTTCATACCTTGTAAAGCGTACTCAGCATGAAGTAATTTCTTTGGCGCCTATTTGCCTTGCTTCTAGAAGAAAATTTGTGTGAGAGAAAATTAACCTGTTCCTTTACCATAGTTGAAAATTTTTAAGTCGGTATAACGGTGTAAATTATTCCAGTTTCATGTTTTTTTTCTCGTAATATATGAAACTGATATCGTCAAAGGTCAATATAATATGGCTTGTAACACGCAAAAAGGGGTATTCGGACATTTGCGTAAAGTGTCGTCTCGGATCAGCCTGCGCTGTCCGCACAGTCTAATCCGAGAGGGCTCTTTACGTTTTTATGTAATTTTCTGTTTGCACAAGTTTACTGTTACACAAAAGCTAATGAAGTCGTAAAGTGCCGTCTCAGATTAGCCTGCGCAGTCCTGCTGATCCGAGACGATACTTTACGCAAATGTCCGCATACCCCTTTTCACGTTTTGCTAGATATCAGACTGCGCGCATTATGACATCTCATCTTAGAGTAGGCTATATCGTGAGCATTAGCAGGGTAAATTGCTTCCAAAAAAGCTTGTAGTTAAATTACTCCATTAAAGGCTAACTTTTGGCCAAAATGTAAACGATTCGAAAGTCAAATTGCGGATAAATTTAATTTATATCATTGCAAAGTATGAAGTCCGATACCGTGTTACTGTACAAAGTCCCAGCGGCTGGCAAATAAATGTTTTGTACAAGTAGAACAAAACTGGCAATTCTCCACAACACAAACCAAATTCTATGTATTTGCAAATGCCAAATAAAAGGTGGCTCAGACTAGGAGATTTGTCCCTAATAGATTAGAAAACGTTTTGGAAAAGGGGGAAAATGCTGGTTACCAGTATTTTCTCCTTTTTTCCACAATGTTTTCAAAGGCATTTTCTCTCTCTAGGTCGTTAAAACCCTGGCTTAAAGAGTGTTAAAGACTTAAACGGCTACATTACTTAGGTCAAAGTCACAGAGAAAAACTTGGAGCTCTTTTTGCCTGAAAAATCTCATATATCGGAAAGAGTACCGTAGATCCAAGATCTAACAGAACGTTTAGTGCAGCCTGATCTTGATTTACACTGCCCGTAACATTGGCTTGAGTTACGCTTAATACTAAAAAGTCTGAGTACTACAAATTAAACGCAGCCGTAAACCATTGAGTCACGGAGGACCGCATGGCAATAGGAAATAACTTCCTCGTCGCTCGACTGGACGACAAACTTTCAGGCGTTGTCTAAGTTAAAAGGATTTAAAGATGAGGAAATGAATATGGCCCACATCATGGGATTTGTCTTTGCAAGGGCAGGAAAAGTTGTTGGAAAAGAGAAAGTGTTAGCTGCCAGCATGTTCTTTTCTCACTATGTTTTCAAAAGCCCTCCTCTTTAGGGTAGTTATAAGATGAGGTCGTTTGGTAGAGAGGATTAATGTTTCTTTCATGACGTGCTATTCCTTTCCTATAAATATTGTTACGGGAGACCACTCTTTCATGCATGGCTTCATATCACTTTAAATACAATACCTAACAACCGCCTTTGAGAGAGTTCTTTTTAAGCTCATTGGTTATGGTGTTGGCACTTTGTCCGGGCGTTAAAGGTTCGAATCCTGCTCGGTCCCTGTATTTCTGCTAAGCATTTGTTCATTTGTTTCTTTGTTACGGACATTGTTTGTAAGATGGGGGCTCGTCCAGGATTGGCCATTGAGCCAGTAATTCCACTCGTGGTTCAAAAACCATCTTTCTGCCTAATAAGGCTTGTCATCAACAAATGATGTCTTTAAGAGGGGGTGCATTACGCGAGACCACTTCTTCATGCATAACTTCATCCCGCTTTAAATACAATTCCTAATAACTCCTTTAGGGAGAATTCTCTTTAGCTCAGTGGTTATAGTATTGGCCTCAGTTTGTCCGGGCGTTCTAGGTTCGAATCCTGTCCGGTCCATATATTTCTGCCTTGCATTCATTCATTTGTTTCTTTGTTGGGGACTTTGTTCGTAAGAATGTTCATTCACCCTTTACCAAATAGTCACGAGTTTAAACGTCCACACTAAACACATTATATTTTAAAACATTATGCTATAAGGAGAAAATGCTGATCTGACACCAGTATTTTCTCCTTTTCCCACAATGCTTTCTATCTTTCATTTTTTTTTGTTTGTTTAGTTTCGGAGTCATATGTACTAGTATTTTGTCCTCTGCAAATGATTTCATTTTGGACAAGAGTAAGATTTTGTCGTCAGGTAAAGAGTCAATATCATGTACCTACCCTCCCTCCAAGCTTGTCGGGAAATAACGTATGGGGCACTAATGCCTAACAGGACAGACACACACGTTTTAACCCTTTACCAAACAATGAGATTTTAGGCTGGTTCACATTCAAAGCACTTGGAGACGACAAAGTAAACAAAACTCAAAAATTGAATGTTTTTTCCAGCTGGGTAGAAAATATTGTGGGAAAAGGAGAAAATGCTGGTTACCAGCATTTTCTCCTTTTCCCACAATGTTTTCAAAAGGCTTCTATCTCAGGGTCGTAAAAACTAGGGATTGTTTGGTAAAGGGTTAAAGGCACCAAAGATGATTCCAGCCACAAAGGCTCTTGCATTTTTCTAGAAGCTCGTTGTCCCAGTTAATAACATGAGAATACAAATTTCGCAGTGACACGGGATATGAAAATCCTTTTATGGGTTACATCATAAAGATATTTAATTATCTTCGAATCAAGTCTGGTAATGCATACTTTCAGTTAAAAGTATTAGCTTCCATTTTGGTCCATCAGCGCTCCTCGTCTAATGGTAGATATATAAAACGTTTTAATCGCTGCTATCCAAACTATCTCTAATATTTGACATTTTCATTTTGAAAGAAATAATGATACTGCCATATGAGGATGGGGAAATGTGAACTACATAAATCTTACATTTTACGACAACATGTTTCCTTTACAGGAAGTGCGCATCCATCGTCAAATCAAGTGAATTCTTACGAAGGTTTACACCGCGTCTACCCAGTATCCATAGCATAAAGTGCAGACCAAGGTCCATATTCTTCATTCTACTCTATCAAGGTAAACAAACGTTGTAGCCAATAAAAAAAAAATGCGTTGCTTTTTAATTCTAGAAAATGAGAATCTACCTTAGAATGACTGATAAATACAAACCCAGCCTGCATACTCATCGTCAAGCTGTTCGTAGTTCAGATTTTAACACAAAATGTATTCGCCTGCAATTTTTTGTGAATAGTTGACGATGTCAAAGCGACAATGGTAAGTTCCCTACATACATGTTTGCGTTCAGCAAAATGCAGGAGGCAAAATAAATTACCTAACACAGGACTAAGTCGAACAGATTGTACAATTTAATACATTTTTACAATATGGTTCATTCTTCTACTAAAAGACAGACAGACAGACAGACAAAACAATCTCGTTCACAGGATTCATATAAAATAAATATATCTTTACAAAAAAAAAAAAAAGCCAATTTTGAATATCTATCACACTTGAAATACATAGAAAAAAATAAAGTAATGAATACGATTGAAAAAAAGGATGAAAGAAGGGAAACTTCACATAAAAAGAATAGTGGTAAAACAGCCGAAAATCGTAAAAAAAATTAGACATTTAGAGATATGCAGAATTTGGCCAAAAATACATTTAGGGCCTGTTAACTCTTTACCACACGACAAAATTTTAGACTGGTTCAAATTGAAAACATTTGCAGACGACAAAATACAGGTGACTGAAAAATTGAAATTTGTTCTGGGAAGGGTAGAAAACACTGTGGGAAAAGGAGAAAATGCTGGTTACCAGCATTTTCTCCTTTTCCTACAGTGTTTTCAAAAGGCTTCTTTCTCGGGGGCGTCAAAAGTAGGGATTGTGTGGTAATGGGTTAATTGTGTGTTACTCCCTCGGCCCCCCCTCTCTCTCTCTCTCTCTCTCTCTCTCTCTCACTCGCTCTCTCTCAAGATCTTTAAGGCATGTAACTTTACTTGATTTATATGTAGCTTCTGACAAGATTGTACCGAAAATGCAATATTAACACCTTTCTTCCCTGACCGAAAATTCCTATTTTATTTTATTGACACTCCTCAGGAAAGCCTTTTCGCTCCAAAGGTAATGATTTATTTTACAGACGGCTCAACCCAAGATCTGACTACATTACCAGAGCACCCTGACCTTGAATCAATACCGTTCGCTGTATCACTCCAAAAATTCTTCGGTCTGAAGTGAAACTAAACGCCTAGACATTAACCCTAATCCTACTAAATAACTAAAATTAAATCTTTTAAAATCGATTAAAATAACCTAAATATTGCTGTTTAAAAGCTATGTTTTTGGGAATAATATCTCCTTATCGGACAGTGCAGATCAAAGATCAGACTGCACGTTTAGTGCAGTCTGATCTTGATCTACACTGTCCGCAAAAGGGCAGCGAGTCGCGCTAAGCAGCCAAAGGGTTAAAAGAGGTCAGCTTTATATCTCATATAAGTAACTTTAGTAAGATGATACTAGGGGTTAGTGCTTACGTACTGATTTACATGAATATAGGCATGTTGGCTTTAAAAGGATAAGACTGCTCAAAGAAATTGTCGAAGCAAGACTAACATAAAAAGTATAAGACTGTAATAGAAGAATGATTGTTGAACAGAAAGAAAGAAAGAAGAAAAAAAAATGACAAAAAAAAAAAAAACGAGGATTGTAAGGCAGTTATTTGAGCGATGGATCCCTGAATATGATTCTTGAATGATTAACTAATCCATATCAAAGCACAGTTTCATCTACTTTTTTTTGTTCTAAGATCAAGATAAAATATATGTAGTAAGATGGCAGACCTACACAGCTCGGCATTGTATGTGACATTAGGGCTAAAACAGTTCTGGAAAAGCAATAAATCATTAACCCTTTAATAAACAATCCCTGGTTTTCACGTCCATGGAAAGGAGGCTTTTGAAAACATGGCAGGAAAAGGAGAAAATGCTGGCAACCAGCATTTTCTCCTTTTTTCAACAATGTTTTCTACCTTATCATGGAACCCAAAATAACCGTGTACCAATTTTGAATTTATCTTGTGCAGACGCTTTTGAATTTGAGCGTCTAGAATTTGTTGATTGGGAATAGGTTAAAAATAACTTAGACTTCTCAACATGGGAAGCTTTCATGGGCTAAAAAAACACTGTCAGATTCAAATTAAAGTGATTTGTCTTTGAAAAGGTAAAAAGGTTAATAATTTGTCTATAATATTCTAGATATTCTAAAAGAAAAAAAAAATATGTACAATAGTCAACCTACTAACAGCTTAGCAGATTAAACGGGGCACCGGTCATAGTTCCACTGATAAGCACGCGAAGTGACGTTAGTTTCTCTTCTCTACGTCACTTATTTTGTAAATGGCATGTTTATATACTTCAGCTGCATAGGGATAGATAACTTCAATGATGGCAAACCTAAACTGTTGTTTAGCAGATAGGGGATACGAAAGAAAAGCTTTATTTGAACAAATCGGCTGTGGATCGCAATGCAAGTGATGACAATAGTTTTGAACAGTAACGACATATTGCCTTAAAGAACCAGCCTAAAAGTTTCGTTTTGCTACAAATCCCTTTTGTAAACATGCTTCAAAAGGCCAAATTGCTCATCAAGATAATCTTCAACCTTTGTCAGAATTCTCGTTGGTTTGTACTTCAGAGTACAAATAAGTAAAATTACATTTAAGGATATTACACATTTTAAAAAGCTGCTCGCATATTAAATATCATTCAGTCTCCAAAGTCGTGTGTGGTAAGTTTCTGTCGGACGGTAATGAGTAAATAAGTTTTGGTATCATCAAAGCAACAAGTCTCCACGACATAATGCTATTGAAAGGTTTACCAAAACCATTCACGGGTGTAATGCTATAGTATAAGGCGTTAGACTGAACATCAGCATATAGAATAAGTCTCCAAGAAATTATGCCTGTGCCATTAACGCCGCCTCGGCTAGGTATCGTTTACGTTCCTGTAACCTGCAATGAGAAACATATCTATTTGTTGTCAAGAATGTTGTTATCGTAAAACATATATTTGTACCAGAGAAAAGTAGCTTGCTTAGGAAAGTATCTTTCTGGTAGACGAAAATTGCCAAAATGCACAATTTTCACCCGTAAGCGTAAGATACTGACAATCTACTTCAATTAAGACAAGAAAATAACAAAATCAAAGTACTGAAAGTACTAATAAAAAGGTGATGCTAGAAATATGCTAGTAAATAGGTCCTAATGATTTTCTTTTTGTTTGCGTATATATACGTATGTTCTGCATATATGTGTATAGATCTGTGTTATATATGTAATTATGTGAGTTTATTTATTGTAAGGTAATGAAGGATGGTCACACCCTCATATACCAAAGGGCGTGGCGAATAAAAGTTAGAAACATTGAGGACAGTGTAAATCAATATCAGACTACACAGACAGACAACCAAACTCTCAAGAGGGGTAACAAGTATAATATGGCTTGAAAGACGCGAAAAGGAGCATTCGCCTAGAGTATCGTCTCGGATCAGCCTGCGCGGATAATCCAGCACGGTACCTTATGACTACACTGATATTATTTTTCAACAGTAGAC
Organism: Tridacna crocea; assembly: GCA_943736015.1. Classification (NCBI taxonomy): domain Eukaryota; kingdom Metazoa; phylum Mollusca; class Bivalvia; order Cardiida; family Cardiidae; genus Tridacna; species Tridacna crocea. The sequence goes on from OX031072.1 coordinate 16,958,204, forward strand.
TTGAACAAAAAAGAAAATAACATAAAAACGGAAAGTGTCGTTTCGGATTAGTTGGCGTGGAGTGCGCAGGCTGATCCGAAACGACACTTTACGCACATGTCACTAGTCTAACCACGGTTGACACTTTTCGCATATCCAATCCAAGATGGTCCTTTTTTGCGTGTCGGGTCACTTTCTATGTCGTCGTCGTCACAGTTGCTGTTGAATTCTATATTCCATGACTAGCTGTGTGGTTGTTTGACATGGCCAATCGTAGAATAAAGATTTGGCGTTTCAATTTTAGATTGGTTGTTGAACAAAACAACACCTATAGCATTTGTGCAGCACCTTATTTCAAAGTGTCTAAGTACAACATGGTTGGGTTACAGTTTTAGAATGAACTAAGAAATATAAACTACTACTGTGCTCAAACTTGCGTGTTCTTATCCGTGATACATTGTCATTCAAAGGCTAACCGAAATGATGGAAAAATGTTCAATTTTGGGCACCTTTCTGCCCCATAGAAGCTCAGCGTCAAAATTCATTCACCATTTTAAACTTAGTTGTTTTTCTTAATTTTAAGACAACTTATTTCGTCGTTCGAATTAGGACTTCTCGGCCACCTATAAACCTAGCTTTGGTAATTACAATTAAAAGACCTTTTACAGTGGTTGACAGATACGGAACCAAGACTAACAAACTTGATAGCCAGTTTTGGCGTTTTCAATTAGATGACAGTTTATAGTAGTTGATGAATATTGGCCCAGACTAGCCAACCAGTTTACAGTAGTTGATGAATACGGGAGTAAAATAGCTAACCAGATAGGTAGTTTTGGCTGTTATAATAAGAACGCAGTTTACAGTGGTTGATAAATATGGAACCAGATAAGCCAACCAGATAGTATTTTTGCTATTACAATAAGATCGAAGTTTACAGAGGTTTGTGAATATTGGACCAGACTGCAAACATCGTGAGGAACCTATTGTTTCAACACTCAATAAAATACTCCCAGAATGTTTATCTTTACCAAACAATCCGTGGTTTTTATGACCCTGAGACAGAAGCCTTTTGAAAACATTGTGGGAAAAGGAGAAAATGCTGGTAACCAGCATTTTCACCTTTTCCCACAACGTTTTCTACTCTGCTGGAACAAAGTTCAGTTTTTGATTTACGTTTGTTTTGTTGTCTGCAAAAGCTTTTAATTTGAACCTATCTAAAATTTTGTCGTTAGGTAAAGGGTTAACATAATTTCAAAGGAGCTTAGGTGAAACTAAGCGTGTTTCAAATAAAATATGCAATATAAATATGCAAAAAGCAGTGTGGGTGTGTGCACCGTTTTGCAGTGGAACAGAACTTCTGTACACACAATATTATGGCACGTGTTGTTTTAACTTATTACCACACAATTTATTTTCAATCCGTCCAGTTAAAGAGGTACAAGTAGAAAACTCTGACGGAACAACATCTGTGAGAAGTTGATACTTTCTGCTATGATGTTGAGAATATATTGAGAAAAGAATTATTGCTTGTAGTAACAAAATGGCTTCTTTTCCCACATTTTTTTTTTCAATTTTCAAACCCAGACGGCTGAAATAGTGTGTTTGTTTGGTAATATGTTAAAGAAGAAAGGTTTACCCAGCAACAGTGACATATCTACGCAAGACTTGCCTAATGCACGTTTTTTAGGAATAAAACTTTACGAAATCCAATCTATCCGTTAGTTAGAATAATGGAAAGTTAGCGTGAAGCCCATTTAATAGCCAGAGCTAGAAAATTATCCCAAACATTTCAGTTTTGTCATGTGTCTAAGGAAATCTAAACACACCAAAGGATAATCTCAAATGTAATGTATATAAATTAAGCAAAGTAGATCTATTATAAGAGAGTTTTTTTTTTCCTCTGTGTTCTCTCTATGAATTCCAAATTTTGTCCAGATTAGATTCATAAAAAAAACTTTTTGGTCACTGCAACTGGGAAACTTCCCTTAAGGCCAAAGCTATACACAATATGTAATATATGTACAAGTATTATGTTTTTATACAAACTTACTTGAAATACGGATCCATGCTGCATTCATACAAATAGTAGAATTTCGATTATATTATCTACTAATGCTGATACTGAATTGAGGTCAATTTTGCTACAATATCATTTACTTTGTTTTGAGAGAAGATTTAATCGTATTCCTAGAGTTAGAATTAGCAACACTTACAGATAAAGGTAAAAAGAAAGTTAAATTTGTGGCTGAAGTCCACCATTAACTATCTTATTTTCTACATTGTTATTTAAAAGAAATATGCTTGTCTTGGTTCAGAGAAATTTGAAAAACATTTCCATTTTCTGACAAATCATCAACGCGTAATCTACGATAGTTTATGCAATCTCCGTACGCATGTTTTTGAACACAGTACATCCCAGTCTTGAAAAATTGACCTAAAAACAAAAACCTGCAAGCATAAAGCGGAAATACTCACGTGGTATAAGTTGGTTCCATTTTTGTTCTTAACAACATTCTATCTGTATATTCACTGTAAGCTGGGAACTTAGTTTGACGTTTTCGAACTTCATCCGCTTTTATCTCCCTAAGCTGTTCGTATTCAGCCATAGTCTTTGGTCTAATGTCTTGTAATATTGTCGTTCTATTTAACGGCACTGATGAACCAAACCAAGTTTGCGAATCTAAAACGAAAATTTATTGATTGACTTTGTTTGACTTGTTCGAATTCTCTCTCTCTCTCTCTCTCTCTCTCTCTCTCTCTCTCTCTCTCTCTCTCCCTCCCTCCCTCCCCACAACCCCAGTTATAAAGGAAGAGTCCAACAAATTTAAACATTTTAAAAAGTTAACTAAGAAAGAAATATCTATAGTCACTCATAAGGGCGACCTATGAATTGATATAAGTTGAACCATAACCCTGAAAATGACCTTCAATTCTCCTCACCACTCATAATTAGATCAAATTAATCACTTCGCAGAGGTGATGAGAACAGAAAACATTTTTTCTCACTTGGATTTCTTTGTGCAAAGTAGCCTTCTGTCGGACGTCCATAATCCATCCACACATCTCCGGCAATGTTCGTGACTGGTCGTCGGTACACTTCCGGTTTCGTGAATCTTTTTGGATCTTCCGGTTTGTTAAAATGCTGAACTGTTCTTGAACCTGGAATTTAAAGGGAGTGACCTACTTAGACGGCACAGTCTGAATGTAAACCGGGATAAGCCTATTATAGTATAAACATTCAGCAAAAACTTATCAACCGCCACTTTTGTTTCCTACGGCAAATTTGACCAAGTCATAAACAGTACATGTACATAAATGGAAACAAGATGTAACATATATCTTGACGTTCGCCACGGTAATGTAAATTTAAAGGTTGTCGAAAAACAATTTAAAACGCTTTAATTACTGTTTTTAGTTGTTCTTTTATTTTGTTTGTTTTCAACAATAAAAGAAAACATGGAAATTATTTTCTGCACAAAGATATACTTCGAGTAACGAGTATTATGTTTTCAAGAATTTGATTTTTTTTCAAATTTCCATGTCGAGTGAATGGATGTTAAAATAATTAAGAAAAGGTCAATACATTCTTTTCAGACTAAGGCTAGGGTATATTCTTACACTGATCAATTATTCTGCAAAAAAAAGTACATTATTTTTTTCTGTCTGTGATGAAAAGGAATGGGTCTACCTCGAATTACAGCTCAAAAGTGACAGCTTAGGAGTTTTGTTGAGTGTATTCTTACGAACGAAGTCCGTAACAAAGAAACAAATGAATAAATGCATGGCAGAAATAAGGATCGGAGCGGGATTCGAACTCCGAACTCCCGGACGCAAAGCCAATACCCTAACCACTGAGCCAAAGAGATATCTCCCTGACGCAGTAGCCAGGTATTGCATTTAAATCGGGAGTATGCCATGCAGGAAGGAGTGGTCTCCAGTAACACACCCCCTCTTAAAGTCATCATTTATTGATTACTCAAAGCCTTATTAGGCAGGAAGTCCAATTTTGGACAACAAATGGGATTAATCACGGCGGGGAATCACGTGACACAACAACAACAACAATGACCGTTATTTGAAAAAATTCCCCGACTTCAGGTAAGAAAATCTTCAATAATTCCGTTCTTACATGACCGATTGGAATTTGGTTTGAAGCAGAGAAGGCGGAAGGACTCCAGGGACTTGCTTGATGTGTTATATTTTTTAAACAACACCTGATAAAAAAGTTATTGACGAGCAAACAATTTTTTTACCCTGGATAATTTGTTTGCTCGTCAATAACATTTTTATCAGGTGTTGTTTAAAAAATCTAACACATCAAGCAAATCCCCGGAGTCCTTCCGCCTTCTCTGCTTCAAACCAAATTCCAATCGGTCACGTAAGAACGGAATTATTGAAGATTTTCTTACCTGAAGTTGGGGAATTTTTTCAAATAACGGTCATTGTTGTTGTTGTTGTGTCACGTGATTCCCCGCCGTGTTAATGGCTCAATGGCCAATCCCGGACGAGCCCCCATCTTACGAACGAAGTCCGTAACAAAGAAACAAATGAATAAATGCATGGCAGAAATAAGGATCGGAGCGGGATTCGAACTCCGAACTCCCGGACGCAAAGCCAAAACCCTAACCACTGAGCCAAAGAGATATCTCCCTGACGCAGTAGCCAGGTATTGCATTTAAATCGGGAGTATGCCATGCAGGAAGGAGTGGTCTCCCGTAACAGTATAAAATTTAATACTTTTCAGACCAATGTCTATTTAACCCTTTACCAAACAATCCCTATCTTTACTACCCTGAGATAGAAGCCTTTTGAAAACATTGTGGGAAAAGGACCAGCATTTCCTCCTTTTCCCACAATGTTTTCTGCCCTGCTGGAAACAAAGTTCATTTTTTGGGTTAGGTTTACTTTGTTGTCCGCAAATGCTTTTAATTTGGACCAGTCTAAAATTTTGTTCTTTGGCAAAGGGTTGGATAGAAAATAACTACTTGTTGCTCGAGGCATGGCAATGTCAAAGAGTGAAAGTAAAAAAAAAAAACTTCAACAACTTCAACTTTGTGAAGTGTTCTATATTTCCCAATGCATACCCACTTTATCCGGTCCCCATCTCTCTGCCCCACCCAGCCGAGCTGTGTTGTACATTTCAGGAGGGTCTCTCTGCCACTGTGAGTCTATCCAGCAGAAAGGATACGTTGATGGCTGGCCACGTAGTAAATGTTGATTTGTGTTTGTGGCATACCGATCTCTATACCAGCCCTTCTCAGGGTACGGTCTCTCGGGTTTACTGAACATAAAAAAGGCACCCGGATTCTGAAATATTGGCAGATACTGTAGGTCATATGTTGGAAGATGGATAAGTTGATGAATACGCTCTATAATATATTCGTTTGTCCGTCCTTACTCATCAATTAATGCGTTTAACTCGTTATACATAGAGACAAGTTTCATACAATGACTTTGATAATATGGCTGAAAGATATGGATAATCAGCGTGATTTAACTTTCGGAAAATATTTTAACAAAAGGAAAACCTCCCTCACATTTAGAAAATGTTCTGTTACTAGGCGATAAACTTTCTTTCGAAATTCCTTTCTGACTAAAGTTAAAACAGGACGAAAAGTGTACGCCTATAGTTATTGTCTATACATCTGATGAACATAAGAATTAACAAGGCATCGTTTCATTATCTTCCGCTAGATGGCATTCTACAAATACCCATCTATTTAATTTGAGCAGCCGGGTACAGAACCGGACTACTTTTTACGCGACAATGTTTACCGTTTGAAATTCAAACTAAAATCAACGTCTGCTTAATAAAACGCTACCTGGTGTGATTCATTCAGCTATGATCAGCAGTTTAGAGAAATCCGGAGCTAAAACAGGCCTGATTTCTCTTCAAACGTATTGATAAAAGCCATTTTCTCCATTGCTACTTTATAGCGCGTAATACTACAGTCTCCCGAATATTGGGGAGAGTGATGCGTCATATAAGACAGGTCGAATCTTCGAAGAATATGACATACGCAGACAACAGGTATCGTTTACCTAAATTAGGTACAGTGGTACCTTTTTAAAAGATTGTTTTAGTCTCAAGTAAGAAGGAGAAAAAATGCAGCCACAGCTCTTTTTTTGCACCTTTTTAATGTTGGTTTTCTGGATGTCTGTGAGGGTGGTGTACGGATCACGTGGTGTACGGGGACGTTTCGTGATAATATCCATCCCTAAATCGGGCTTTGTCGTCATCTGAAAAAAAAATCCATTTTTCATTGTAAACTACAAAAACTTTTCGTATAAGCCATTCTCTATGAAAAGGGCGCTTAATGCATCTGCGAAAAGTATCAACCCTGGTCATCCAGCGCAGTCTGCGCAGGATGACCAGGGCCGATACTTTTCCCTATTGGTCAATTTTTTTGTATGTCCATGGCCCGTTCTACTTCATGATTAGCGTAGTGGACCCGTAACAGAAAACAACTATTTCCACTGTAATATCATCCTACAAAATTTGCTAATTTTAAAAATGAGTATTATTGTACTACTTTCACCGATCAACTTCTTCCTTTTTGTCCTTCCAAGAATTATCATTTATAAATCTAAAACCACTATACTCTCATCATTAAAAAGGATATGATAATTACCTCCCTTTTTCTGGAAACTGACAAAAGTATCAACAAATAATTTCAAGATAGACATCAAAGGAATTTCTGGTCGATTAAAAATGTGCAAAACTATTATATCTGTACAAATCTGTCTTTATCAACTGTCGAGAAATTTTATGCCATGCTGCACAAGAGGTATTACGGGTCCACTACCTAAGTCAGTTTTTTAAAATAAAGTTGATCCACGAGTATAACTTATGGTAATTGTTTCGAATCATGCACCATAGATGTGCATTAAGCCCCCTTTTGCTATGGCTTTGGAAAGAAAGTAGTGTTAGTACTGGTATAACAAAGCTAGGAAACACATGTGCGTCACCGACCGCCATGATATGACCTTAACTGTTAAGATGGCGTTAAACCCTAACACAACCAACCAAGACGCCTTTGGAAAACACTGTGGGAAAAGGCAAAAATGCTGGTAACCAGCATTCTCTCCTTTTCCCACAGTGTTTTCTACCCTTCCCAAACCAAATTTCAATTTTTCAGTAACCTTTATTTCGTCGTCTGCGAATCATCTCGGCTTTCAATTTGGCTCAGTCTAAAATTTTGTCGTTTGGTAAAGAGTTAACATTTGTGTCTCCTTCAACAAATAATTTAAGCATTTACTTGACGGCAGTTTCATACCAGTTGCCAAAATTTAGAGCAGGCGACGGGCTACCAGCATTTATAGCTTTTTCCTCAATGTTTAAAACAGTATTTTCAAGCTTGAAAAGGGGTCAGTATGACACAGATTTTAGTGTAGTGAAGAGTTAAACAATACCACGAACTTCTATTGTTTTTGTTTCTCGTTTGAAACCCATTCGCGAAAAGCGTAGACCAAAATGGATCCTGGGCAATGTTAGGTTTAACTATTAAATATCTTGATATAGTAGACAGGAAAAAAGGCTGTTTATGTATATTTCCTTCCTTTTTGTTGTTTCAGATCAAACTTGCGGAGTGGTAGGGGGGGAGGGAGGAGGAGGATATGTTATTTCAACTTAGTCTGATTGTGTTTAAAGCCAAGTAATTTTCCAAATACATCAGAAACAAGTTTGTTTTTATCAGAAAATATCACTAAGTAGCGAAGATGGTTCATTCAAGGTCAGACTTTCCATGCCATTAGTCTGATCTTGATCTATATTTCCTGTGAAAGGCTTTCTTCTCTTGATTTTCATTACCATAATAGATCTAGTTCTTTGCGACAAAGACATCAAAATAAACCTTCGTGGGGGGGGGGGTCGAAGGGGTTGTTGAGAAATTTATATGTGCACATACAAGCACAGAACGTAAAGTACACGTTAAGGTGTCCACAATCGCCCGTTGATCTTTTGGGTACCGAGCAACACGGTAAGATCACGGTATAACATGGAGATTTACCCAAGAGCTCTACAAAATTGCTGTTAAAACACTTCAAACGCCTTGAAGTTGTGTACAGATATGTCACATTTTCAGTTGACAGGTGCTCGAAAATTGATTAATTGATTAATTACAATCTAAACGTTTTAATTTTCTGCGCAAAATAATTCATTCAAATGTTTCAACTTCGCTGCAAGATCACATATATCAAGATCAAATACCTCTGATTATCGAATGAATTCCGTGTCAACTAAGCTCAAAACGAAAGACAACACAGTATAAAATTACAGGAAGTCGTCTCGACTTGTTGCTACAATCATTTTATACCTGCCCTGGTAACCAATATCTTATTGAAAAGATTAACCGGGTAAAAAATTATCTTTACATTAATAATGAAACAAATTTAATACATAAGGTGTAGAAAAAACTTATTTTTGTCAAGATGAATTAAATTTTAACATGAATTTTGCGTTTCACCTCTGAAATATTTTGATGCAGAACTATAATAGGGAACTCACTTCCTACTTCCGGTAAGATGTTGTTTAGTTATTTCCCGCAAAATCTAACGTCTGTTTGCAGCAAAACTACATGGATGCTAAATCATTTGAACCTATACATGCTCTTGAACTAACCTGTTATCTAAGAGAATATCAACCAATTTTTCTGACATTCATTAGTTTATCTAAGTTGAGATCCAGTATTTTGTAGAGGTTATACCTTACCGTTGTGAGTGGGTGGAGTATCTATACAGGGCCTCACTAGACGTCTTTATTCTGCAGGTTGGAATCTTGTATGGAAGACACAAATTGTTTTATAATTTGTGTTGTCTTAGGACATAATATGGGCTACCCCCGATTCAGGGACTAGATCTTAACTTATTTTTGTGATTGTTTCTCCGCTAGCACCCCCCCCCCCCCCACGTCTCAATAATGAGACGCCCCGGTGATCTTTTTCATATTTGGACATTTACTGCACACCGTACCGTCTCAAGTCCATCGTAAATTTTCCGGTAGTAAATATAGAGCGCTATACCTACTTTCCGTTTCGTCGGTTTTATCTGTATTGCAGTGAAATGCAATTATATTTTAGTACTAGTCATGACCAAAAACAAATTACTAAACCATTCATTACATAAAAAGCTTGTAGAAGTTGTTTACAACATGTTTATCTCGGAAAAATCACGGACGAAATTTATCATGCGTGGCGGCCATTTTGAATGTTTTCAGGAATGTAAACAGGTCGGGTCACTGATGAAATGCATGGTATTTTCTCACGATCAGTGTTTGAATTGAAAATATTTGTATTTCAAATGGAAGAATATTGAATACGCAAGCCACAGGTATGTTTAAATCCTAGTTTTGTGCTCTATTTAGGAAATTATAAGAGATCAAACTTGCGCACAAAGTCTGTGCGGAACTTTCAAACTGATTTTGTCCGGATTGTCTCTGTACCCAGAGGCGACCAGTCGAAAAGTAACATCGCCTTTGGGGACAGTTATCTGTACTAACACACACCCCCCCCCTTCTTTCTCAGCAGCCACTCTTGTGACCCCATCTTGAGTGAAAAATGAAGGTTCCACCATCATTTCAAATAGCTATCTGTGTTGATCTTTTCTTTATCAATGTACATTAAGGTCTTTAATCAATAGATTAATAAGTAAATAAATCTTTACAAAAACACTGAAATAATTAAAAATGATAGTTCTGCCTCCTTCTTAAGCCTTTACTTTGGAATGTGAATATCCATATTGATCTACTTGTTAGCAAATCGAAATTAGGCTTGAAATTCGATTTTGATTGGATAGAATACAATGTGGAAAAGAGAAAAAATGCTTGTTCAATTCAAAGCATTTTCTCCGTTTTTTTCACGAACATTTCCAAAAGTAAAATTCCCTAGAAGTGAAAGAACTACTGACTGTGTAGTAAAGGGTAAATTTAACATTTTTACCCACTCATACATTGAATAGTGAGTGTTGAAGTATCTCTCTCTATCTTACTCCCTCTCTTCATTTTCCTCAATATTTTCACCTGTATACCTTTTACCCTTATTTCTGAATTCCGGTTGATGACCCATACTCTTTACCACACAATGCTGACTTTTAATGACCCTGAGAAGAAAAGCGCTTAAAAACATTGTGGGAAAAGGAGAAAATGCTGGTAAGTGGCAACCAGCATTTTCTCCTTTTACCACAATGTTCTCAACCTTTCCAGTCAAAATTTAATTTTTGATGTACTTTTACTTTGTTGCCTGCCTATGCTTTCATTTTGGACAAGTCCAGATTGTTGTCATTTGGTAAAGAGTTAACCCTTAGAGTATTGAATAAAAAGATGGCCATTTTCATTTTAGAAACATAGAGTCAAATGTTATGAGTTTTGAGGTTGTTCTTGCCAAAAATATCTTCAAAAAGCTGGAAATCAGACTTCGTGTTTTGTGCAGCCTGATCTTGATCTGAATGGGCTGCAAAAGAAATAAGGGTAGTGAAACACACTCTAAGGGTTAAAGATGGGACCACCATGGCCCTCTTGTTAGCTCACCTAAACAGAAAGTGCACAACGTTAGCTTTGAGATCATGTTGTATCCAGCCCATGTCATATGTTGTCTATCGTGGGTTGTGGGGTTGTCAACATTTATTTTGTGTGCACTCTAGAGGCCAAATTTTCAGCCTAAAGTAATGCTTATGAAAGTAGGTCAGAGTTTGTTTAGATGAAATTTCAGTCGAGTTTGAAATCGGGTCTTTTTGGGTCAAAAACTAGGTAACTGGGCCAAATATCAGACAAATTTTGTGTGTAGTCTATAGGCCATATTTTCAGCCTTCATACTCTTGAAACTTGGTCAGATTGTTTTGTTAAATAGCGATATCTAAGACAAATTAACAGTTGGGCCAGGTTGAGTCGAATAGTTGGTTATTGGAACAAATCCTTGAAAAAGCCTTGTGTACAGCCTGATTCACCTGAAACATTGTCGGAATCGATATTTCTCTTGCTGATATCATGAGCATGATTAAGTTGTGGATGTTTAATTCAACATTTGTGTGATTCATATACATTTTTCTGTGATCCAACATGCTGTAAGCCATCTTGAGACTTAATTTTGCCACTTCATTTTCAAGAGGAAAATTATTCTTAACAAAATTACAGCATTTTAATCTTGTTTGCAGTGATAGCACTTGCAGAAGACAAAATATTTTTCAAATAATGGAGTACGTCTTTAACACTTTACCAAACAGTTCCTGGTTTTTCAACCCTGAGATAGAAGCCTTTTGAAAACATTGTGGGAAAAGGAGAAAATGCTGGTAACCAGTTGAATTTTCAGTTGAATAGAATGTTTGTCTTGATAAAGTCTACAACAACTTAGGATTCAGGTCATGTCAGGTCATAAACTAGGTCACTGGGCCAAATCTTAGAAAATATTTAGCACTCTATGAGGACTTTATTTTCAGCCAGATACTCATGAAACTTGGTAAGAAAGGTTGTCAACAGGTTGAAGGGTCGACAGGTCAAAAAGTAGGTCATGGCGGCCAATTCCGTGAAAAACCTAGACCTAGAGAGGCAACATTTTCAGTCTGATACATGTACTCATGAAATATTAGAATGGTTGTCTTGATGATATCTTTGAAAAGAGTAAAAATAGGCTAAGATGGTCAAAAGTGGATCATCCCATGATATACACTCATTTGTTTACATCATTAAATTCAGGCTTTTTGCAGTTTTATCAAACACAGGTGATTTTACTCAGGTGGATGCAGCTGTAGGACCAATGACTCTCTTGTTTTTGTTTTCCATTGCTGATAATGTTTTTGTGATAACCTGTTCAGAAAATGCTAATTTCATTTAAATCAGTGTTATCTGTTTATCCTCAAAAATCTTAAGTAATAGTAGCTCTTACGTTTGTTCTAGAGGTAATTGGCTAACCTAGTAACTTATATCAAAGGTCAGTAAACTTATCCTTTGGGGCCTGGGATTAACCCAACAAAAACTTTCAGTGTAGAAAAAACACCAGAATAATTGCCATTTAAATGTTGCTTTTCCCTGTAGTGTTTCAGCAAATTGGCCATTTAGATCAAAGATCTGACTGCATGATTAGAGCAGTCTGATCTTTATGTACATTAACTGCAAGGGTAACTATGTTAGTGGAATGGGCTGTAACCCTTTACCGTATGATGCTGCTATTTAACGACCCTTGGAAAGAATCTGTTTGAAAATATTATGGGAAAAGGAGAATATGCTTGTGACCAGCATTTTCTCCCTTTCCCATAACGTTTTCTACTTTATTTAAAAAAAATTGCAGCATTTGAGCCAAACTGAATTCAATTTGGACAAGGCTAAAATTTTGTTGTCTGGTAAAGGGTTAAGGGTGAAGACTCTGTAGAGATGTAACAGAGTTTGATAACAGTATATAAGATGCAAAATAATTTCTCTCATATCATACGTAGAGAAGCATCTAGTCACACATTGTCACAGTGTGAAAAGAGTATTTGATAACATATTTTCAAGCTTTTGGTTGTATCCATGTAAGTAAACATTTTTTTTTGTATTGGATTTTAGCTTTATTGGCCGAATGTCAGCAGAGCTTTTGTCAAGGTGTGGTTTTGATATGTCTGTCTGTTTGTATGTCTGTCCAGAAGTCATTTTCTTTTCAACTTTAGTTGCTTTTGCAAACAGTATGGAGTAAGATCTTATTGCACAAAAATAACAGCCTGATCTTTTGACTAAAACTGATATTTTATACTGTAACCTGATCAAACCGGTCTTAAGTTACAACTTCATGAACATTTTTTACTTGCTTTTCACTTGGTCTGTCATAAGGGTAGGTTCCAGGTTTGAATCCTGCGATGAGGAGGCCAGTCTTTGAAACAAATCACATCAGGGTACAAATACTACTGCTAAAAGTTTCCAGGAATGAGAGTGGCCTCTTTAACCCATTACCACACAATCCCTACTTTTGACGCCCCTGAGAGAGAAACCTTTTGAAAACACTGTAGGAAAAGGAGAAAATGCTGGTAACCAGCATTTTCTCCTTTTCCCACAGTGTTTTTTACCCTTCCCAGAACAAATTTCAAATTTTCAGTCACCTTTATTTTGTCGTCTGCAAAAGCTTTCAATATTTGAACCAGTCTAAAATTTTGTTGTGTGGTAAAGAGTTAACTCTTTACCAGACAACAAAACTTTCACCTTGTCCAAATTGGAAGCATTTGCTGATGACAATTTAAGTGCAGCTGAGATGATGCAACTTTTCTCTGATAGTAGGGAAGAAAACATTGTGGGAAAAGGAGAAAATGGCATTTCTCCTTTTCCCACAATTTTTTTTTAAAGCCTTCTTTCCCAGGGTTTGTTTGGTAAAGTGTTAAATCTTTAACTTGTTCATTATAGTTACACCTTTTTAATTTCTGTTGCTTTTTTTATTTAAATAGAAAACGGAATTTTGCACCAGAGGTTTGGAATGAGTGGCGAGGCAGAACCAAAGCATAATGGAGTGAACGGAAATGAAACTGGGGAGGAAAAGGTGGTTATCTTGGATGCTGGGGCACAGTATGGAAAGGTATTGTTGTTTATTGTTTGCCATATCTATTTTTGCTATGTTAACTCTTTACCAAATGACAAAATTTTAGACTGGTCCAAATTGAAAGCATTTCTCCTTTTCTCACAATGTTTTCAGAGGGTTGCTTTCTCAGGGTCGTTAAAAGACCGGATTGTGCGGTAAAGAGTTAACCCATTACCACTCAATCCCTACTTTTGACGCCCCTGAGAAAGAAGCCTTTTGAAAAAAGTGTAGGAAAAGGAGAAAATGCTGGTAACCAGCATTTTCTCCTTTTCCAACAGTGTTTTCTACCCTTCCCAGAGCAAATTTCAATTTTTCAGTCAGCTTTATTTTGTCGCTGCAAATGCTTTCAATTTGAACCAGTCTAAAATTCTGTAGTTTTGTAATGAGGTAAACCTATTGTGTCATAATAAAGCAGGAGAGAGAAAACTTTGTTGCTAAAGGAGGATATGCTGGTGGCCAGCATTTCTTCCCTTTCCTACTATGTTTTTTACACCTGCCAAGTTAAATCTCTCTACATATACCTCAGGCATACTGATTACACAAAAATTAATGCTCACTGGAAAAATCTAAATTTTTGTTTTCTTGTAAAATATAAAGATAGTGGAATTCCAAAACAACAAAAATACTGTTTTACTTGGTATTTTAGCATGTTGTTTAGCAGGATTTTAAGACATACCTGTCAGGGTGGAAAGATGATAACCATTAGTTTTTTTTTTTTTAACCCTTTCCCAAATGGCAAATTTTGGACCAGACTGAATTGAAAGCATTTTGCAGGTGACAAATTAACAGTTGCTAAAAAGATGATTTTTCTATATGACAGGGTAGAAAACATTGTGGGAAAAGGAGAAAATGCTGGTTACCAGCATTTTCTCATTTTTCTACAATGTTTTCAAAAGGCTTCTATTCCTGACAAGTAAAAACCGGGGATTGTTTGGGAAAGGGTTAATCAAAATATGTCTATGTATCTATGACTTTAGATCCAAGTCCTCACAGCATGTGCAATATAGTCTGATCTTGATTTCCATTTTCTGCAAAAGTGGCTAAAACCTTTACCACACAATCTTGAGTTTTAAAGACCCTGAGAAGAAGGCCCTTTGAAAACATTGTGAGAAAAGGAGAAAATGCTGGACCCATCTAAAATATGGTTGTTTTGGAAAGAGTTAACTCATTGCCATACAGTCCAGACTTTTAACAGCCCTGAGAAAGAAGTCTATAGAAAACATAGTGGGAAAAGGAGAAAATACTGTTAACCAGCATTTTCTCCTTTTGAATTTTCCTACAATATTTTCTTCCCTGTCAGAGTCAGAAATCATCATATTACCAAGATTGAATTTGTTGTCTACAGATGCTTTGAATTTGGTCCAGTCCAAAAATTTGTTGTTTGGTAAAGAGTTGAATTGCTCTCAAATAGTGAACTGTTTATGGACTGCTTGTACCTATATAAAAGTACATCTGTTGATAAGAGACATATTTTATAAAGTTAATCCCAGCTATTTGTATAAACTGTCTGTAACCCTTTACAGAATTATTATATATATACAGAAATGAGTCCCTGATGAAGATGGGTTTGTGAAAATACTGCAGGAAAAGGAGAAAATGCTTGCATTTCTTCTGTTTTGTACTAATTCCTCACCTCTGAAACCATATTTCATTATTTGAATCACTTTTGCTTTTGAAATGGATTCATCTGGAATATTTTCCTCTGATAAAGAGTAAACTATTCTCCTAAAAATTCAGATTTTAACCCTTTACCCTGTAAAGCATTTCTATGGTGTCTAATTGACCCTAAATAACAGCAAAGATAAAGCCATTTTTTATGGGCATATGACACCTTTTGATAGCAAAGAAAACATTGTGACAAAAGGTGAAATTGCTTGTCTTGAGCAATTTGGCCTTTTGCCACAATGTTTTCCAAAGGCTCCTACAAACAGTGCGAAGAAAGTATCTATGGAATAAAGGGTTAAACCATTCTTAGATCGTTACCAGCATTTTCTCCTTTTCCCACAATGTTTTCAAAAGGGTTCTTTCTCAAGGTCGTTAAAAGTCGTCATTGTGTGGTAAAGGGTTAAATTTTGACCCCCATAATTTCTAAATGACCACCAAAATTTTAGTGTTTTTCTTCTGCTCTTCATTTGAAAGGGGCCATTTTGGGTCAAATGACCCCATATAATACAGGCAAGGGAAAAACCCTGCCATCCCATGATTTCATACCCATGAAGAAAATGCCATTTTAAAACATTGTGGGAAAAGGAGAAAATGCTGGTAATCATTATTTTCTCCTTTTCCCAAATTGGTTTCTGTCCTGTGAAAATACCTGAGTTCTTATCCACCATTTTCAATTTTCTTGTCTACAGATACCTTTAATTTGAAGGGTCTTAAAATTTATCATTTGGAAAAGGGTTAAAATAGGATCGTTTGATAAAGTTATAAACAAGATATGACAGTTCATTGACACCAGCACTTTCTTCTGGACAGGTGATTGACCGACGAGTTCGAGAGCTGAACGTGGAGTCAGAGGTACTTCCACTGGATACCCCAGCATTTACTATCAAGGACAAAGGATATCGGTTAGGGTTTTCTTTTTTTGTTAATAACTTTCATATACAAAAACAGCCTCTTCTTGTGTTTCAGTATCAGTCTGGCAAAAGGAAATTTAATGCATCTCCACAACGTGTGATAGTAGACAAGTGATCACATGATAATGGATCTTTAACCCTTTACCGCACAATGACGACTTTAAACGACCCTGAGGAAGAGGCCTTTTGAAAATTTTGTGGGAAAAGGAGAAAATGCTGGTACCAGCATTTTCTCCTTTTTCCACAAAATTTTTAACCATATCAAAGTATGATTCCATTATTAAAGCCACTATGACATTATTGTCTGCAAATGTTTTCATTTTGGATAGGTCTAAAATTCTGTCATGTGGGAAAGGGTTAAAATCCTTTTTGTGTAACATTTGGTCTAGTCATGAGGTTGAATGGTCCGTGAACATGCAGAAATTTGACATATAGCAGGTAGTTTCAACCCATACCTACCCAGAGCTCCAGACAGAGGGAAAGATTTTGATTTAAAAATTGAAAATAATTATTCTCCACTAAATCCTATGTTGTGGGCACTCATTAGAATCAACTCATCAAGACGATTTAATGAGTACCTACAACATAGGGTTTTGAAGAGAAATAATAACTTAAGAATACCATCGCTCCCTCTTATCTGGAGCTGTGACATCCAATTTAATCTATTTTGTTTTACAACCAATGTAATCATGAAGTACAATATTCCTATGATAATAAAGAAATTTAAATAAAGCAAAGAGTTTTCAGCCTATGTCAGCCTGTATGGTTTGTTGAGGCGGACATGTGTTGATAGCCCCCTTTTCTCAGAGAAGTTCTCATATGCATTGTTTTTTCAGGGCAATCATTATCTCTGGCGGGCCAAGTTCAGTCAACGACAAAGATGCACCTAGATATGACCCAGACATCTTCAGGATAGATATACCAGTTCTAGGAATTTGTTATGGGTTACAGGTATGTGAAGATTGTTTTCATCTCCGGAAAGGATATAGTTTCAGCATTGTCCGTCCTTTCGTCTGTCCGTCAGGGTAAACATATCCAATACTATTGGACCGAATTTTATGAAACTTTATACATGTGTACAATAGCCCATTCTGTCCAGACACTTTTTTGATTCGATGGCTCATAAATTACATTTGAATGTGGGGTAAAATGCTTTTCAAATGAATGAAATTTAACCCTTTCCCAAACAATCCCTGGTTTTTACGGATCTTGAATAGTAGCCTTTTGAAAACATTGTGGGAAAAGGAGAAAATGCTGGTAACCAGCATTTTCTCCTTTTCCCACAATGTTTTATACCCTATCATAGAGAGAAATCATCTTTTCAGCAAGATCTGAATTGTCGTATGCAAATGCTTTCAATTTGGTCTAGTCCAAAAGTTTGTTGTTTGGGAAAGGGTTAATGAAGAAAATGTTGAAATGCTGCTTCAGACACAGATGTTTTTTTTTTTCTGTACTAGATGCTGAATGTGTCATTTGGT
Organism: Tridacna crocea; assembly: GCA_943736015.1. Classification (NCBI taxonomy): domain Eukaryota; kingdom Metazoa; phylum Mollusca; class Bivalvia; order Cardiida; family Cardiidae; genus Tridacna; species Tridacna crocea. The sequence goes on from OX031072.1 coordinate 16,975,766, forward strand.
GGGACTGTTGTAAAGAAGGAGACAAGAGAGGATGGACAATTTACCATCCAGGTGGACACATCATGCCCACTGTTCAGGTACACTGCATGGCAGTCAGTAACTGCACTGATACTCTTCAACCCTTTACCACTCAATGATGACCTTTAACGACCCTGACAAAGAGGCCTTTTGAAAACTTTGTGGGAAAAGGAGAAAATGCTGGTTACCAGCATTTTCTCCTTTTCCCACAAAGTTTTCTACTCTATCAAAGAAAAATTGCATTATTTGAGCCACTAGTAAATTATCGTCTGCAGTGCTTTTGAGTTGGATAGGTTAAAAATTCTGCTGTGTGGTAAAGGATTAAATTGACTACATAATTATGAAAAAATTTATAGCAGAAGACTTTAAAAAACTTCTTTTGAAAAAAGAGTGATTGACATAAGCTTGGGTTTAATGCATTGATATTACAAATCAAGTATCAAGCTTAATAGGCATGTTTGTCTCAGAACTCTTTTAATACCAGCTTGAAAAATTTTTATTTCTAGGTCTTAAGGTACATTGCCACTTTTATTGCAGATAAGTAGAGTGATAATTTAGCATCAGGTGGCTGATGGTGCAGATCCAAGATCAGACTGCATGTTTTGTGCAGACAGATCTTGATTGATGTTATCTGCAAATGATATTTGAACTGTCACCGGTAGTGAAAAAGTTAAACAGCTCTTTTTTAATTTCACCTTCAAAAACTTGACAACAGCAGTGATGCTCAATATGTTGTATTTAACTCTTTCCCAAACAAGCCCATGTTTTTTAGTGTCTGCAGTACAAGTCTTTAGAAAACACTGTGGAAAAAGGAGAAATTGCTCGTAACGAGCAATTTCTGCTTTTCCCACAGTGTTTTCTAGCCTATCAGATAACTTTCTGCCATTCTCATCACATTCAAAATTGTCATCTGCAAACACTCCGAGTTTGGGACAGTCTAAAATTTGTCATTAGGGAAAGGGCTAAAAAACACTTTCACATGTAAATAACAATATTTTGTGTATCACCATCATTTTAGAGGTCTGGATGAAGACCAAGATGTACTATTGACTCATGGAGACAGTATTGAAGAGCTTGCCGCAGGATTTAAACCTATTGCAAAGTCTGGCAATCTGGTTGCAGGTACCTCTCTATAGTATTTCTTGAATCTTGCAGCAGATGTATATTGATTGATTTTATTGCTTTTTTGTTTTGAGGCAATGGTTGATGTTTACTGGAGGAGCAAGGTTTCTTGTAGCATTGTCCACGAAGAAGACTTTTAACAGCCATAGCATGGTGCTGGTGAAACCTAGAGCCAACATGAGTAAAGGAACTGTCGCTGTGATATGACTAATAAATGTTGAAAGTAGCATAAACATGTTTTAGTCAATCTTTTCTCACAGTGCGTTTAACTCTTTATCAAACGACAAATTCTTAGTCTGGTCAGAATTTGAAAGCATTTGCAGAAGGCGAAATAAACATGACTCAAAAAAGGAAACTTGATTCTGAAAGAGTAGAAAACATTGTGGGAAAAGGAGAAAATGCTGGTTACCAGCATTTTCTCCTTTTCCCACAATGTTTTCTATCCTTCCCAAACCAATTTTCAATTTTTCAGTCACATGTACTTTGTTGTCTGCAAACACTTTCAATTTGGACCAGTCTAGAATTTTGACGTTTGGTAAAGAGTTAAGCAGTACATTTTACAGATTAGGAAGAAGTCTTATTATGCCCCCAATTCCAAATCATTGGGTTTATACTGGTCCCAAATTTGAGAAAGCGGAGTGGCCCTTCCAATATTTTTCCTTACTCAGTTACTAGGTAGTTGTTTGGGATATATGTTACTCTGGAAAATTTGTAGTTCTGTTTGTATGTAGTAAAATGATTGATCAATGTTTGAACAGGTATTGCCAATGAAGACAAACATCTATACGGGGTTCAGTTTCATCCAGAAGTAGATTTGTCAACAAATGGCAAAGAGATGCTTTGGAACTTCTTGACATTGGCAGGTTGTCATGGCAACTTCACAATGGCTGGACGAGCAGCAGAGTGTATTGAGTACATAAAGAAGACAGCTGGAGATCATAAAATATTGGTGGGAAACAGTTACATTTTGATATTGTAATCCAAAGTAATGATATATTAGCCAAGCTGTGGTATTGCAGTCGGTACCGAACAGGACTGAAGAAGAGGGTTTACTGGATTCATTTTTCTCTCACTACTGAACTGTGTTTTGATGATATTATTTGGGAAAGCAGCTGGTGGCTTGGAAAGAAATTGGGCTGAGTACTGGAAAAGAAACTCAGGGAAAGCATGGATAGGTTCACTGGCTGCCGTTATATAACTGAAATAATGTTGAAAAAGGCATTCAGTATCATAACAATCAATCAATCTATCAGTTATTAAAATTTTGAAGTGTGACAATGACCTGAATTTATTTGTATAAATTATACCCCTGCAAAACTAATATTTTCAGGGGGTATACTGGAATCAGCCTGTCTGTCTGTGTGTCTGTCCATGTGTCCATCTGTACAAATAATTAGCTTGTTTCTGTCAAAGTACTGGTGGGGGTATTAAGTCACATTCAATGGCAGCTCTAGTTTATGTAAGGTCAGAGTGGTGATAGGTTTACTTCTTTTATTTTAGATGCTTCTCAGCGGTGGTGTGGACTCTACAGTGTGTGCTGCATTACTGCACAAGGCTCTACCAGAAAACCAGGTGATAGCTGTACATATTGACAACGGCTTCATGAGAAAATTTGAGTCCGACCATGTGGAAACGTCGCTAAATAAAATTGGTCTACATGTCAAAGGTACCTGCTTGTTTTTAAAGCAGAACAAAAAGGCTTATCCGTTTTACTTACTTACCGCACTTTACCGCACAATCTCGACTTTTAACAACCCAAGGAAAGAAGCCCTTTGAAACCATTGTGGGACAAGGATAAAATGCTAGTTACCAGCATTTCACCTTTTCACACATTGTTTTCAACCCTATTAAAGACAAATTTCACATTATGAGCCAAATTTAAATTGTCCTCTGCAAATGTAATGGGTTAAAAAAGAAATCTGGTGCTAACTGCACATACCAAAAAATGTTCATTTGGAAACTTGAGTCTGTGTGACAACATGAAATATGATTTGTCAGAGTTGCACAGTTATCCTTTTGATATCATGACCAAATAAACAATTTCCTGTTGAGTACTGGAGTTGGTAATAAGCCATAGAGGTCAGTCATTGATGCACAGGGTCGGTATTCACCAACCATTCTTAAGAACGTTCTTGTTCTTATTCTTCAGAATTTTGTCCATGTGAAAGTAACAGAACTTCTGATTGGCTTAACCAAATGGTTTAGCCAATCAGAAGTTCTGTTACTTTCACAGTCAGAAAAATTTGAATAATAAGACAAAGAGTATTCTTAAGAATGGTTGGTGAATACGGGCCCAGGGTTTGAAACTAGGAGGTCACTGTTTGAAATCCAGAGTTTAGCTAATAATTTCTTTCCATGGATTGATGATAGTCATTGCTATAACAAGATATATAGTCATTGCTTTAACAAGGGACTTATTCCTGACTGACCACTGATCACTGTTTCAATATATGTTATACTGGAAATCAGCCAGTGGTTGGAATACTTTTGGGAAGGAATACTTATGTATTTGAATGACTCTGTGGAAGAAACTGTTTGAAAAATGTAGGTTGAAAACCAGCATGGTAACCAGCATTTTCTCCTTTTCTCACAATGTTTATCTGCCCTCTTGAGGACATTCTCATGGTTTCAGCTATACTGATAGGCATCTGCAAATGCCTTCAAGATGAAAAAGGTAAACAATTTACTGTGAAACTAAGGGTTAAAAACCCTTAAACTACAGTTCTGGTATTTTTCAGTTGTGAGAGCATCTCATCAGTTTTTCAATGGAAGAACTTTTGTGGGAAGCAACTCAAGTCATCACAGAAAACGAAGAACAAACACTTTGAACACTACGGTAGACCCTGAGGATAAAAGAAAGATTATAGGAGATACATTTATGAAGGTGATGTTACTGTCTAAGATCATGTTTTCTAAATGGCTTGCAATGCGCAAAATGGGGCATTCGGGTATTTTCATAAAGTGTCGTCTCGGATCAGCCTGCGCAGACTGTGTGGGCTAATCCGAGATGGCACTTTATGACTACATTAGATTTTGTGGCCATGTGCAGAACAGAAAATAGACTTTCACAGAGCAGAAAATTACACAAAAACTGAAAGTGTTGTTTCAGATTAGCTTACGTAGACTGCAAATGTCCAAATGTCCCTTTTCCGATATCCGTGTTAAAGAGTTAAAGTATTGGCAGATGACATATAAAATCAGGCTTAAATGATCCGATTTGTTTTTGACAGTATAGAAAACATTGTTGGAAAAGGAGGATATGCCTTTACCAGAATTTTCTCCTATTTCCAAAATGTTTTCAGAAGATTTCTGCTCTGTGTTGATTAAACTTGGAAATATAGGGCAAAAAGTTAACCTTTTACCAGATGATTCTGTATTTTAATTAATGTTTGAAAGGAGGTTTAAAGAATATTGTTGGAAAAGGAGAAAATGTTATCTAACATGAGTTTTCTCATTTTGATGCCCTGTTATCTGACCAACCTAGGGCAATTTCCAATATGAAACTTTGGCATGTACAAATGCATTTAATATTATAGATTAGTTCAAATTTTTGTCATTTTGGGAAAAATAGTTAAAAAGGAAAATGAAGAATGTTAGGGGTATGCTATGTTACTGAGGTGGCTATGTGAACCTGTATTTTCTTCACTAGGTTGCCAATGAGGTGATAGAAGAGTTGAACCTGCAGCCTAGTGATGTGTATTTAGGCCAGGGTACTTTGAGACCAGATTTGATAGAAAGTGCCTCAGCATTAGCTAGTGGAAAAGCAGATACCATAAAAACACACCATAATGATTCCGATCTAGTCAGAGAGCTACGCAAAACTGTGAGTATTTCTATTACGTAAATTATATACCAAGTGTATTGATTACACAAGTGAAAAATTAATTTAAAACCTGCAGGTAACCCTCAGTAACCTTTGCCAAATAATGATACGTTTTAAGGACCCTGAAAAGGGGTTTCAAGAAATTGGGGTAAAAGCAGAAAATTCTGAGAAACTATTTATGCAATGTCCTTGTTTTTAGCCACAGTTTATATGTTGTCTGCAAATACTTTCAGTTCAGGCGAATCTAAAATTTTGTCATCCAGTAATGATTTAAGTCTTTACCAAACAACAAGTTTTTGGATTGGACAAAATTCAAAGTATTTGCAGATGACAAATTAAATGTTGCTAAAATGGAAATCACTATTTTTGATTGGGTGGAAATCTTTTTGGGAAAAGGAGAAAATGCTGGTTACCAGCATTTTCTCTTTGTCACACAGTGTTTCAGGCTTTTCAAAAGAAGGGACTGTGTGGTATAAAGGGTTAAGACAAAAGCATTTTTGACTACCAAGAAAACTTTGATTTTGAATAATTTCAAAATGTTAATGAATGTTGATGAAAATCCCCCAAAAAATTAAAGCTAATGTGTTGATGAATTGGTATGTATTTAAGGGTAGAGTTGTAGAACCACTGAAAGATTTTCATAAAGATGAAGTGAGAGCTATAGGGAGGGATCTAGGCTTACCAAATGAAATGGTCGGTAGACACCCTTTTCCAGGTATGTTGCTTGAAAATAATTTTTACCATGCTCTGGTGAATGGGGGCTTAACCCATTACCACACAATCCCTACTTTTGACGCCCCTGAGAAAGAAGCCTTTTGAAAACACTGTAGGAAAAGGAGAAAATGCTGGTAACCACAATTTTCTCCTTTTCCTACAGTGTTTTCTACTCTTCCCAGAACAAAGTTCAATTTTCCAGTCATGTTTATTTTGTCATCTGCAAATGCTTTCAATTTGGACAAGTTCAAAATTTTGTTGTGTGGTAAAGGGTTAATGCATCTTGGTGATCCATTGTACTAGGCAAACTATCACATTCTTACAGATCCATAATGTCCTTTCTTATAACAAACAACTTAATCATGAGGTAGACTGGTCCTTGGACATACAAAAATTGACCAATGGCAAAAAGTTTCAACCCAGGTTAGCCTGTGCAGGCTGACCTTGGACGATATTTTTTCGTAGATTAAGCAATTTTTTTTTTCACAGAGCTTGGCATATTCCTATATGTCTCACATTTTGATAATTTTTCAGTATTGATAATTAGCATGGTTTCCTTTCAATATTGACACCGAGATTATAAGTATGATTTTGCCTCGAGCAGTCAGTGCTTGGGAAAGAAGTCAGTGGCTTGTACAGTATGTTTTACTTAGCACTGTCATTAGAACCTTAAGGAAAGCATGGGTGGGTCTTCTTGCTAGAGCTGTTAATATGAAAAAATAAAAATACACACCAAACTGATAAAACCCAAAGAATAAACACCAACTTGAAAAAAGAAATGAGAGTAATTAAAAGGTTAAAGGATTTCTATTATGATGTATTATTTTTGTGTATATATAACATGATTTTCCAAAATTTTGAGGTTACGTTGTAATTCAGTTTTTATCGAAGAAATCCTTTGTTGAAGATAGACTGAAATGTTTTGTCTTTGAAAAGGAAGAAAATAATGTTGGTAAAGTAGAAATTGTTGATTAACAAGATTTTCTCCTTTTCCTTAACTCGTTTTAAGAGCTTTTTTCCCCGGCTCATTAAAACACGGGATCACTTGATAAAAGGTTAAATTAGCGTAATTTGTAAATAATGTGACTCATTTTAGGTCCTGGGTTAGCCATCCGTGTTCTTTGTGCTGAAGAGCCCTACATGGGGGACGATTTTACAGAAACATCAATTACCTTAAAGTTTATAACAGATTTTGCTCAGGCATCCAAAACAGTAAGTTTTCCTCATATTTTGATGACATGTTTTTAAGGAAAACAATTTTTTGATCTCACACAGTCTAGATGCTAATCCAAGACTGCTGGAATTCAACTTGGTAGATTCTTGCTGCGGGGACCTGTTGAAACATTGAAAAAAAAAAAAGCACTTGCTCACATTAAATTCCTTCTTTTCCCAATAATGATTTACATGCAATTCATGAAACTATTTCTTCAACTCTTAATTATTTCTGCATAATTTGATTTTGGCTTTGTCATAGTTGGTCGGATTTGCATAGACAAAGGTAGCCTTTTAATTTAGAACGAGAACTATATAAAAAATGGTTTAACCCATTACCACACAATCCCGACTTTTGACGACACTGAGAAAGAAGTCGTTTGAAAATACTGTGGGAAAAGGAGAAAATGCTGGCAACCAGCATTTTCTCCTTTTCCCAAAATGTTTTGTACCTTTTAGAAAACAAATTTCAATTTTCAGTCACTTTTATTTACTTTCCATTTGGACAAACCTAAAATTTTGTTGTTCGGTAATGAGTTAAACTGACAGTCACTTGCATACTAAGGTGTGTCTTTCAGCCACACAAATTGCTGAACAAAATAAAGCAGTCCACAACAGAAGAAGAACAGGCATTTATGTCAACCATGTCAGAAGAAGAACCTCTCACAGGGACTTTGCTACCTATCAAAACTGTTGGTGTTCAGGTAAGTTCTCTAAAATAACCCAGTACATTGTATACATATTCTAAGGTTTTAGCTGAGGTGTTGTGATTGTTCTGTTATTGTTGGCGTCATTGTGTTTCCAAAATTTTGTCCTTTTCTCTTATCTCTGTCATTACTTAGTGTAGTTACTCAAACATAGGCTAGTTGGTAACTATCTAAACCCTTCACCACACAATGACGACTTTTAACGCCCATGAAAGAGAAACCTTTTGAAAACATTGTGGGAAAAGGAGAAAATGCTGGTAACCAGCATTTTCTCCTTTCCCTGCAATGTTTTTTACCCTATTAAAGAAAAACCACTTGATATGAGCCACATTGAAACTGTCATCTGCAAATGCTTTCAATTCTGACTGGTCTAAACATTTTTGAAGTGGTAAAGGGTTAAGGGAAACCCATACCAAATGGGCAGGTAATCCTGAAATAGTTTTGACATAGTTTTGCCTCTTTTTTGACTTTATATTTCACTGGAAAAGCAAATGCAGCCATGCATTGGCACTGGGAAGGGGTGCTCTTATTCTCCCACTTTTAAAGTCATCATCAAAAAGCATGAAAAGGTAGTATCCTTTAGCTGTGCAAAAGTCCAAAAGAGATTAAGGCTTGGAGCATTTTTCCATTTTCTGAAATATTTTCATACACCATCTTTTGTGATAGCTGTTTCAGAATGTACATATACCTCTCTGAATCCTTTAAGCTTAGTTACACAGCCATGTAATGAAAATCTTCATGTCACATATAAAGCAAGACCAAGGCTATGTTAGAGAACAACAAAAACTATCCATTGCATGATTTTGTTGTCTCATTAAATTTAACCTTTTCCTTAACATTTAATTGTGGACTCTTCCAAATTGAAAGGAACTACCGCAGACAAATTTGAAATGATATAAATAGGGTGTAGTTCTCTGATAGGGTAGAAAACATCATAGGAAAAGGTGAAAATGCTGGTTCCCTCATTTTCTCCGTTTCCCACATTGTTTTCAAAAGCCTCCTCCCTCGGGGTAAAAAAGCTACCAATTCTGTGTAAAAGATTTAATAGCATGAGAGATCTTGAAGGATTCATTCTTTGTTATTTTATTTAGGGAGACTGCAGGACGTACAGTTATGTAGCAGGGCTATCAGGAAATAAAAGTCTCAGTGAAGTCAACTGGGATAATGTCATGCAACTTGCAAAACTTATTCCAAGAATTTGTCATAATGTCAACAGGTATGTATACAGAGAAAGATCAGGCACTTGGGAGGTGAGGTATTTTAACACTTTAATTTTTGACAAAAGGTAAGACTTGTTCAAACAGAAAACATTTGAAGACAACAACTTTATTGTTGCTTATTTCATGAGATTGCCTTTTAAAGGGGTAGAAAAAGTTATGGGAAAAAAGGAGAAAATTAGAGGTGGAAACAGTTGTTCCTGTACACTAGTTACCTATGTAAACTATGTAAAGTTGATCGTTCCTCACAACCAGGAAATATGATGTAGTTTACCTTACATTTTTCGCGCTTGATGTAATATTGTAATGCATTGCTCCTTGGGGGGGTGGGATGTGTGTGTTTCACACAGGGAATAACCGAAAAGAACTGTACTGGATTGTGATAAAGTTCTCCCCCAGACAGGATTAAAAGCATGAAATAAATAGAATGTATGTTTTGAACAGTGAAAGATTGAAATTTATTTCGTCTTGTGAACATCATTGGTAATATTTTCACAAGTGGCAGCGCGATGCAGCTTGTGAAAATATTACTGTTATAACGGTGTTTTACAAAATGAAATAAATTTCAATCTTTTACAGTAAACAACAAATATCATGTCTTTTTTATTTCAGAGTTGTATATATCTTTGGAGAACCTGTCAAACACCCCATTGAAGAAATCACTCCAACTTACCTAACAAACGGAGTGCTCAGCACATTACGGCAGGCTGATTACCTAGCTACCAAAGTATTACAGGAGTCAAATTACATGCATAAACTTAGTCAAATGCCAATTGTGATTGTGCCATTACATTTTGATCGTGATCCAGTCCAGCATCAGCCCTCCTGTCAAAGGTCAATTGTGATACGGACATTTATAACACATGATTTTATGACAGGAATTGCAGCTCAACCAAATAAACATATACCAGTCAAGGTAGGTAGATTTGGTTATTCTCTTGAAACATGAAATATATTTACCCGACTAATTCTTTGACAAAGGACAAAATTTTAGACGTGTCCAAATTGAAGGCATTTGCATGCGATAAAATAAATGTAACTCACTTGTTTTGAGCATGGTAGAAACCATTGTGGGAAAAGGAGAAAATGCTGGTGACCAGCATTTTCTCCTTTTCCTACAATGTTTTCAAAAGCCTTCCTTTTGCAGGGTCGTTAAAAGTCAGGATTGTGTGGTATCCAGTTAACTTTCTGAATAACTTTAGATAAAGTTTTCATGCCGACTGTAAAAACCCAACCATTGCTATTTCAAGGTTTGTTTTGAGGGATAGCTATCTATTAAATGGACAATATTGATTAAAGATCAGGCTATGCATTCTGTGCAGTCTGATCTTGATCTGAAATGTCGGTGAGCTGTGCATAGCAGCTTAAAGTCTAATCAAGATAATGCGATATTCAGGGGACCCAAGAAAATTAAAAACTGTTACAACAAAATTTCATTAGATCTGATGAAGGAATCATGTTTCTGAATAACATACCATGGGATCATGAACTTGTCAGGTTATAAAATTCATTTGCCAATTTTATCTTACAAAAATAATCCCTTTGAAATAGTTACTGAATTTTTTAGCATTTTCGTATGAATTGTTCATCACAAAAGTTTGGCATTTTAAAAGAAATCACTCAAAAGCACAGGGCTTGCCCTATGCATTTATGGGCAAAAACTTCAAAATATCTTATCATTATTAAAGACAGCTATTTAAAACTCGACTTAGTTGTTAACGCTTTACCAGATGACAAAGGTTTAGACTTGCCCAAATTGTAATCATTTGCTAACAATTATTTAAACGTGTGCCAGACAATGGTTTCAGTCTTAAGATAGGTTAGCAAACATGGTGGGAAAAGGAGAAAATGCTGGTTGCCAACATTTACTTTTTTTCAAAAGTATCTTTTTGTAAGAGTTATTAAAATTTTGAATTTTTAGTAAAAGGGAAATTATCAAAAAGGGAATTCATTCCAGTAGGGTAGACAAACTTCAAAATTTGTAAGATAATCATGTTTTAATAGATTAAGGCTTGCATCCAAATGCTGTTATCCAATTATACATTGTTATTTTATGCTGTAAGTTGAACTGAAACCAGAAGTAAACCTTTCCATATTAGTCTTTCTGTCGAAGCCGAAGATTGTGTGACATGGAATTTAGAAATGAGCCATGCTCTGGCAATAGCAGGCTTAATGCACCCGTGAAAGGTAACAACCAGGCCAGCCTATGTAGTAAGTGCAGGCTAATTTGGCTATTGGTCAGTACTATATACATTTATGTCGAAGAACCAAGCTACCTAATGGTTTTTAAAGAAAATGTGGCTTTTATTGATCCATAGTCAGATGGTTTGAATGGCACAGAGCATCATTTAGATGCATTAAGCCCCCATTTGCCAGAGCATGGCACTAATACAACTGAATTCATTCTTGTCTATACAGTTCAAAAATGTGTTCGAGTGTTTCACCTTTTATCAAACAATCCTTGTTTCTATTGAGGAAGGCATTGAATGTATTGGAACATCGTGGGAAAAGAGAAAAGAAGCCAGCATTTTCTCTTTTACCCTCAATGTACATTATAGATTGTTGGTTCATTTTGTATGAAGTTTGAAATTGTCATCTGTAAATGCTTTAAACTTTTAAAGAGTCCAAAATTTGTTGTTTTGGGAAGCATTCAACATCATACATAGATTAGATAATGTATAATGTATTATTACAGGTGATTGAGGAGATGGTATCTTCCATACAGACAGTTCAGGGGATATCAAGAGTCATGTATGACCTATCCTCCAAACCTCCTGGCACAACAGAGTGGGAATGACCTTTGACCTGACTACACTACCAACTTGACCTTTAGCCTTTCTACACTATAATCTGACCTTCCAATCTGTATTCTTTGATTTTGTTCGATTATTGACGGAGAATTTCTGTCCCATAAGTTAACTCTTTACCAAACAATCCCTGGTTTTTACGACCCTGAGATAGAAGCCTATTGAAAACATTGTGGGAAAAGGAGAAACTGCTAGTAACCAGCATTTTCTCCTTCTTCCCACAATGTTTTCTACCCTGCTGGAAACAAATTTCAATTTTTGAGTTACATTTAATTTGTCATCTGCAAGTGCTTTCCATTTGGACTAGTCTAAAATGTTGTCCTTTGGTAAAGAGTTTATGAAGATAACTGATAAAGTTCATCATGATTTATATTTTTGTTATCATTGTGATTATGTATTATATGACGTACTTGCATGGAAGGGAGTCTTTCTGTTAGAGAATACACAACTTGTTTTGTCTTCATGTCAGATACAAGGCTTGAACTCTATACCAGACAGTGAAGTTTGAGACTTGTCTTTCGGGAAAGCTTCTGCAGACAGCAGATGTAGCCGAATGATGGGACTGATCTTTGGAAAAGTATAAAACACTGTATTGTTTAGTCAAGAATGAAGTAGCTGATAGTGTGGATCCAAAATCAGACCACCTGTTTGTTGCAGTCTGATCTTGATCTACCATGGCAGCTAATGCTACTTAAATTACCAGTTTTGTTCTAGAGTTGAAGTAGGTATGCAAAACACATTAAAATAATTCTTTTTGTCTTAACCCTTTACCACATAATGACTACTTTTCACGACCCTGCTGAAGAAATCTTTTGAAAACATTGTGAGAAAAGAAGAAAATGCTGGTAAGCAGCATTTTCTCCTTTTCCAACAATGTTTTCTAAAGGCTTCGTTCTCAGGGTCGTCAGAATTAGGGATTGTGTGGTAATGGGTTAATATAGGGGCAAACTCTTGATGTATGATTTAAATGTCGGAGAAAGCATTTTCTAGGGTTTCTTTGTAGTTGAGTCTTAATACAAATATTAACCCATTACCACACAATCCCTACTTTTGATGCCCCTGAGAAAGAAGGATTTAGAAAACATTGCGGGAAAAGGTGAAAATGCTGGTTACCAGCATTTCTTCCTTTTCCCACAATGTTTTCTACCCTTCACGAAACAAATTTCAAATTTTCAGTCATATTTATTTTGTCGTCTGCAAATGCTTTCGATTTGGACAACCCTAAAATTTTGCCATTTGGTAATGGGTTCAATGTTTTAACTCTTTACCAAACGACAATATTTTAGACCGGTCCAATTTGAAATGATTTACAGACGACAAATCAAATGTTACTAAAAAGTTGAAATTAGTTTCTGAAGGGGTAGAAAACATTATGGGAAAAGAAGAAAATGCTGGTTACCAGCATTTTCTTCTTTTCCCATAATGTTTTCAAAAGGTTTCCCTCTCAGGGTCGTTAAAAGTCGGGATTGTGTGGTAAAGAGTTAAAAGGTTTTCATCAGCAGTGCTCATTGTGCTACAAGCAAGTAGAACTGTTGCTTTTTTTTCCCATAACTATGTCTTCCAACAATGACTTCCAGTTTAAATGCCATATACAGGTACATGTGTACCTAAATTATTAATAATTTTTGAAAAATCAAGTTTTCTATCGTTATTTTACAAAATGATCTGTTTGAGGGATGTAGCATAGGTAACTCACTGAAATAAATTTGGAACAGATGACTTTAATCCATTAGCACACAATCCCTACTTTTGACGACTCTGAGAAAGAAGCCTTTAGAAAACATTGTGGGAAAAGGAGAAAATGCTGGTAACCAGCATTTTCTCCTTGTCCCACAATGTTTTCTACCCTTTACATAAAAAATTTCAATTTCTGAATTACGTTTATTTTGTCATCTGCAAATGCTTTGAATTTGGACAGGCCTAAAATATAGTCGTTTGGTAATGAGTTAAAAAACCTCCTTGTTAAATATGGATATTCAATACGAATAAAAACTTCATACAAAAAATGAGCGTTTTATCCTTTTACCAGAATGTTACAGAAGAGAACTGTATGCTTTTCCCATAATGTGTTCATGTTCATCTTTTGAAAGACAAATCTCATCATTTGAGCCTCAGTGTTGTTTGCAGGATGTTTTTAAATTGAGTTAGTCTACAACTTTTGTCTAATAAAGAATTATATTTTGCTCTCAAGAACAAATCCTGGACATTATTCAACCTTATATTGTTAGTTTACTTAAAAATCCTCGTAACTACAGCTTGAGACAAGTTGTAGTAACAAGGTTTTTGAAGTAAACTGACAATATGTTCTTCTAACTGTGTGTGTGAGAGTGGGGGAGGGATTTTTGAAACAAAAGAACATCACCGGCAGATGACTAGTTTTGTCTTGCAGCAAAAAACATTGTGGCCAGTGGAGAAATTGTTTGTTATAATCAAGGTCTCTTTTGGTGCAATAACTTTTGCTATGATGTTTTCACATGCATCCATAAAGCTGCTTAAATCATGTTGATTAGCTCTTTACCAAACAACAATCTATTAGCCTGGTCGGAATTGAAAGCATCGCAAACGTCAAGTTATGTGTTACTAAGAATGTGAAGTTTGTTTTTCATAGAGTATAAAACATTATGGAAAAAAGAGAAGATACTGTAACCACTGCTGGTAACCAGTATTTCTCCTTTTTCCCGTGTTTTCTACCCTATCAGCAAGCTGAAGGTCACTTTTACCGATTTTGAATTTGAAAGATTCTCAAATTTTTTGCTTAGGAAAGATTTGGTATTTTGGCATTTTGGTTGAGAGTGTAAGCAAAGGATATGGTTTAAGTTAGAAAGGAATATACATTTATATCAATACATTGTATTCAGTTGGGTTAACTCTTTACCACAGGACAAAATTTTAGACTGGTTCAAATTGAAAGCATTTGCCGACGACAAAATCAAGGTGACTAAAAATTGAAATTTGTTCTGGGAAGGGTAGAAAACACTGTGGGAAAAGGAGAAAATGCTGGTTACCAGCATTTTCCCCTTTTCCCCCAGTGTTTTCAAAAGGCTTCTTTCTCAGGGGCGTCAAAAGTAGGGATTGTGTGGTAATGGGTTAACTCTTTCAATGCCAACTAAACAAACTTGACCTCTTTTGACAGCTCTAAGTACAATCTGTTGAAACTTGCAAAGATTTTGATTGTATAGGCTTGACTAGATGATTGTACATTTTGTCTGATTCATTACTTTTGATTTTACAAAATAAATTTTATGGAAATCAAGATATGGGATATAAGGGTTTTATATACCTGTATCAATATATAAACAGACTTTATACAGGCAAGAGTTAAAAAAAAACAATATATAAATAATACTTTTAATCTCTTACAACACAATCCTCAGTTTTAACAACCTAGACAGTGATGGCTTTTGAAAACATTACAGTAAAAGCAGAAAATGTTGGAAAGCAGTATTCCCTCCTTTTACCTTTTAACTCTTTACCACACGAGCCCTACTTTTGATGATCCTGTGAAAGAAGCCTGTAGAAAAGATTGTGGGAAAAGGAGAAAATGCTGGTAATCAGCATTTTCTCCTTTTCCCATGATGTTTTCTACCATTCACAAAACAAATTTCAAATTTTCTGTTGCTTTTATTTTGTCGTTTATAGGATAAAGAACTTTACCAAACAATCCCAGCTTTTCACAGCTCTGAGAAAAAAGGCTTTTGAAAACCTTGTGGGAAAAGGAGAGAATGCTGGTAACCAGCATTTTCTCCTTTTCCCACAATGCTTTCCACTCTTCCTAGGACAAACTTCAATTTTTGAGTCACAATTATTTTTTCTTCTGCAAATGCTTTCAATTCGGACCAGCCTAAAATTTTGTTTTTTTTAAGAGCTAATTTGACTGTGGATCGAGCTTCAGACAATCAAGAAGCAAAATAATTTTTTTTTTGTATTTTTTGGCTCCGACAGAGTTAGCTGCATTGTCTGAGACTTTGCTAGAAATTCTGTGAACAATGGTCCTAAAAATACTTTTATCTGTTGCAATAAACATACCCATTCCATGCATTCAGTGCTTCAACACTTCACCAAACTGTCCAGGTATTAAATGACCTTAAGGGCAAATGCTTCTGAGGACATTGTAACCTGGTAGTCAGCATTTACTGCTTTTTTTACAATGTTTTCAAACCTGTTTTTTACCCAGTCACCAATTCTCATCATTTGATCCAAATTCAATGTCATAGCAACTGCTTTGAATTTTGACAAGTCTAAAACTTTATGGTATGGTATAATTATATATATAGTTCAAGAATTATTTTAGAGAAAAATTGTTTTGAGAACAGATTTTATAATTGTCAGACAATTTCATTAAAATCCTGATGATGAACCAAACTTTTCTTCTGGTCTTGTTTCACTCTATTTGTAACCCTTAACTCTTTATCCAACGACAAAAATTTAAACTGACCCAATTTGTAAGCATTTGCAGACAACAAAAATTAGTGTGACACAAAAATTTATTTCTTGTTATGTAAGAGTATAAAATATTGTGGGAAAAGAAGAAAATGCTGCTTACCAGCATTTTATCCTTTTCCCACAATATTTTATACACTTACATACAAGAAATCAATTTTTGAGCATTTTCTCCTTTTCCCACAATGTTTTTTAATCCTTAAAGCACTGGAACTGAGGTAACTTGTTTTTTGTGGACAGTGTAGATCAAGATCTGATGTGCAGTCTGATCTTGATCTACACTGTCCACTATTTTGTTACATATTCTGGCCGAAAAAACCTTGGTACAGCAATATTTCAGATGTTTCTCCTATTTAAAAATGTCTCTTGTTTTAATTCAGCACATTAAGGGTTAAAAAAGCTTCCTTCTCAGGGTTGTTGAAAGACAGAATTTTGTGGTGAAGGGTTAGCGTCTTTTAGTTGACACTTCTGCCGGTGCAAATCAGGACAACCTAGCTAGGCAGGGAAGTCAGCAGCATTGATTGAAGGTTAGTTTTTTTATTATATACCTAGCAGTGAAATCCTGAAATTTCCCAGTGTAATAAATTTTGATATCATCACTAGTGACGATATCAACTTTCATTTCCAGCCGTAATTTAGGAACTACTTTTTTCTTACTACATTTTTTTTCTCGACTTTCAAATGAAAAATTAAAAATAATAATGTTAATAAGGTATGATTTTTATAATAAATAGAATAATCAATTGGTTATTTTTTATATGAGAAATATCTCACCTGGATGCGTAGTAAGGCGTTAAAACAACTTGTGCTGCGCACTCGTTTTTTCAATGCCTAACAACACATCCTCGTGAGATATTTTTCGTATCAAAAATAATGAATTGATTATCCTCTATTTAATAGAAATTATTCCTCTCACTGTTAAGAATCATTTAAACATTGGCTCAGAGGGAAATTAGTCATAATTATAAAGAATATTGTGCAAAGTACCGTTGAAAGGAAGTCTTAAGAAAATATGGATAGGTACACTAACTGTCGCAATGTATCTAAAATAACGTTGAAAATTACTTTTACACTGTCCATTTGGTTGAGATACATGTACTATGACCAAAAAACCCCTTTAAACAGCAGTAATTTGAGGCTTATTTCTAAACTGAAGATTGACTTACTTTTGCACTCTAGAGGTTAATCCTTGTTTTACGGGCCAAGACATCTTTTGATATGATACTTTTTTTATAACATGATGACATATATGTACCTGTCCTTCAGATCTTTGATAAACATTGGGGATAATGGAACCAGACTATCAAAGTGCAGAAAACTGTGAAGTCTGATGTGCCATATGAGCTGTGCTCTGGCAACAGGGGGCTTAACTCTTTACTAAATGACAAAAATTTACATTGATCCAAACTGAAAAGCATTTGCAGATGACAAAAGGAAAAAATGATAATTTGAAATTTCTTTTTTGAAGGTTAGAAAACATTGTGGAAAAAGGAGAAAATGCTGGTTGGACCAGTCTAAAATTTTTTCATTTGATAAAGAGTTAAACATATTTACATGTATTTACAATGTATACTAATCTTTCTCGATTCTGCTTCTTGTGAACCACACAGGAGGACAGGCACAGAATGTGTAGATCTATGAAAAATCCCAAAGCTGACACCATGGCAACTCTAGGGTATCAAACTCAGGACCTTTTGTTTACAAGGCTGATGGTCTACCTCACGACCGCAGACACCACTCGTACCAGTTGATTGTGGCAGCCAGACCCCTACTTTCAATCTGAAGGCCTACTCTGGGCCCGTATTCACAAACCATTGTTAAGAATATTCTTTGTCTTATTCTTCAAATTTTTCTGACAGTGAAAGTAACAGAATTTCTGATTGGCTAAACCATTTAGTTTAACAAATCTAAAGTTCTGTTACTTTCTCATGGACAAAATTCTGAAGAATAAGAACAAGAACGTTCTTAAGAATGTTCCTTGAAGTGCACAGCAGTCTTTCTGTAATGGGTGACCTTGATATTGCCTCAGCCTTACCAAAATATAGAGGTCTTAGCAGCTAGGCAACAAGTTTCTATCCTAGCATAAATGGAGAGCAATTGTAGTAACAGACTTTGAGTACATGATTTTCAGGTTACAAGAGAACTCGTACCCTGGAGAACTCGTAGTCTCTTACCCCAATCTGAAGGATACAAGTACTCTAGAGAATTCATACCTTGGGTATGAATTCTCCAGAGAACTCGTACCCTACAGATATTTTGGGGGATAGATTTATACATGTTTATATATCATTCAGATTTTGGTGAATTGATAATTTTCGTTTTATCTTTTGTAAGACGAGTAATAGAATAATCAAATAGTAAAATATATTCAGTTTTGAAGCCAGATGTTTGATGGATTTAAATGGAAAGGAAATAAGGTAAACAGGCAGGTACAGTTTAGAAAGAAAAATTATCAGGTAGATCTACATAACCAAACAGCAAAGGCTACTTTTCCCAGCAAAAGGCTACTGTTTGTTGGATTTTCTTTTTCAAATCCAATAGATTTCAAGCTATTTATGAGATTAACAAACTGTTCAAGTTTTACAAAAATCTGATAATAAATGCAGACTTGATTGCATTAATAAGCAACGGAAATTTTCAACTTGAAATTGCTACTTTCCCCATATTGTGAGTTGGATTTTTTTTTTTCAAAACCAGTTGGGCTGATGCTATTGATAAGATGAAGAAACTGTGCAAGAAATCTGACCACAAAAGTAGACTTCATTGAATAAACCAGAAATGGAAATTTCAAACTTTAAAAATGGCTACTTTTCCCATACTGTTTATTGAATTTTGTCAAAATCGATAGGTTTCAAGCTTTTCATGAGATGAACAAACTGTATAAGTTTCACGAAGATCTGATTACAAATGCAGATTTTATTGCAAAAACAGGAAAAAGATTAACAGACAGACAGAAAGACGGACAGACGGACGGACAGACGGTGGAAACTCTGCCATGACATAGACAGTAGAATTAAAACCTAGAGAAAGCTCCTAAATATCGCTGTAAATCGGTCTCGGGTCTGTCTCGGATACGTTCACCATCAGATTCCATTGTGATTTTTATGGCCAAAGGGAGAAAACTCGAACAATCTAGTATACAGTAGTTATAAAGAGTTCTCTCCCTTATTATCCGCCCCCCCCCCCCCCCCCCCTTTCGGCATAGGCTTTTTTTCAACTATTACAAACGGTCACACCGTAATTTTAAGAACCGGTGCAGGGTTAATTTATACCCGTACGGTCTATCGAAAAGCCCGGACCCTATGTTAACCCTTGTTCAGCTATATAAGTAAATGAGACTTTCAAGCCGATTTTGAAACACAGTCTTTGTTTTTTCAATGGAGATTTCCCTTGGAAAAATGTTCTAAATAGACCGTGTAGATGCAAGATCAGCATGCACGTTCATTCATAAACTTGTACACCCAAGTTAAGTCTGTGTTGATGGTTTTCCCGCTGGTATTTTTCAGTAAAAGGCAGGATGCTGTTGCGTTGTTTTAATCAAATCAATTTATTGTCCCTGAGATTAAGTGATCAAATTAATAGTGAGTGACCTCCCCTCTTAGAACTCCCTGAAAAGTGGGATCTAACCTGAGATCAACATTAATAAAATCGAGAAAAAGCATAGATTAGCTTTCATCTCCATTTATTAGCTTGGAAGATTCAGACCTGTATGCTTTCACTATCTGTCCTCCTGTCCGTCACGGTCAATGATCAAAGAAATGATTGGAATTTGACAATTCAGCCCATATCAACGATATTTATTAATTACCTCGAAAACTTAATGCATGTAAACTAATGAACGAACATATCTTTGGTTATTAGTTTAAATATATTAACACAGTAAAGCTTACTTACCGTATACATTCATCAGTTTTTAAATTCAATTGTTAAAATTACATTTAGATTCTGTGTATGCTCTTTGATAACCGAATTGTTACCTCCAAGTTTAAATTTCGGCGGTCGCCTTGTTTACAAATGTGACGAAATACAAGGGAGACTACCGCCTGTTTACAAAATAGTAACCACGTCTGCAATTAGGTTTTCTTTCTTTTGTCTTCTGTCACGATATTTCAGAAGTAGCAGCATCTGCAATCCACTCTTAAACTAAAGTAGATGTAATGACAGCTCTTCAAACTTTCTTTTTTTTGCGATACAGATCGTCTTCACAAGCTGCAGTGATGTGTACGTCTTCGGTTTTATGCCGTCTACAAATGTAAGGGAAGTAACTCTGCCTTGAGGAGTGGTGGTAGTAAATACGAGTTTTCTCCCTTTGACCATAAAATTACTCATAATTTTAGCCGGTTTTTGTTCGTGCCGCGCACAAGTGCCCATTGACGTAAATCAGTGTAAACAGAGTGGAGATAAAGTAAAAGTATTCATGAAATAAAGGAACTTCTAAAAGTCGCACAAATTAGTATGAAAATAGCCAAAGCCTAGAAACGGGCAAAAGAGACTGTTTCTAAGACATTTACAACCATAATCCGTACAACAACGAATCTGTTCAGATATATTTATTTGACACTGCCAAGCAAATTTTTTATGGCAGCAGATACATGTTTACTACTTTAACTACCAAACGAAAAATTCTACATTCTTCTAAAATGAAACCTTCTGCGAGAAAAACGTTCGAAAGTATGACAAATGAAGCCATAGCCCTCAACATGGTCAAAAACGTTTTGGAAAATGGGGAAAAAAATTCTCCTTTCCCCGTAAGGTTCTCAGAATCATTGTCCTTTATGTTCGTTTAGACTCGGGATTGTATGTGTTGTAGAGAGTTAACTTGTGAAGAAATTTAACTGCAGATTATCAAATACAAAATATAAACACTTGCATGAGAAATCACACACGTTTCTTTATTTTATTTATGTCTTTTCAACAGATGTACTCCCCCTCCCCATTTTTCATCAAATCTACATCACAATAACGAAATAAAAATAAAAGTTGACAACATGGTGGTAAACTATCATCATATAATCATGTATTAAGAGGTGTGTGTGTGTGGGGGGGGGGGGGGGTTTACAAGAGTGAGTTCTCCAGAAAACTCGTATCCAGGGTACGAATTCTCTGGAGAACTCGTACCATTGAGATTGGGGTACGAGTTCTCCAGAGTATGAGTTCTCCAGGGTACGAGTTCTCCTGATACTGATTTTCAGATGACCACGCGAAGGAAGTGAGGTTTAATACAAATATATTACGTTAGTTACAAGTTATTTTTCAATTAGAACCATTTATATCGTAAAATTTAAATGATTATAGCCTATACATTTAAAAAATCTGTCTTGTGAACGGCTGTTGGGCTGCAAAGAAGGAACCTAGGGAACGTATATGTAGTAGTACGAGTTAATTGACTCTCACATAAATACAAATGTATTCTGCAACAGTTATCTCCCTTATTATAAACAACGCCATTTAGAGCGTGTCTGGAATGAATTTGCAGAAGATAAATCAACAACTGAAATTCCGGGTTTCGAATAGAATATTGATCAAAGTAATGTCTACGATGTTAATTTCTTGTTTTTCAAATGGATTCCCGTTAAGGTCAGAGATTGTATGTCAAAACTTAGCCTGTCAGTTGCGGAAACTTTACAAACAATGTCAGCTACCCCTAGTCCTATTTCTAAGACCCTACGTACGTTATTTCACATTTTGACATTCATCGTGTACGTAGGGTCTTATCGGGCCCTTCATAGGTTCCTTTAGCAAACTCCGACATCAAATCTTGTCGCTGTTTGAGCATCAAATTTGGATACTTAAAATGCAAAATGGCCAATGAAACTGGTATCGGTAACAAGATAAATCAATATTGAACCGATATTAAAAACTTGGTTGTAAAACACTTACGTTTTATGTGTTAATTCCGCTTTTATTTCACACTACCCTGTTTTTGAAGTAAAACATGTATGTAAATGTGTAGTTATCGCGGGTTAACGGCAACAAAACGAAATTTTTTAAACGAAATTTCTTTACCTCCATTAAAGTGTTACAGAAAGGGGCAACCCTCATTCACAAATATAATTTTGCCTAGAAAGAAGGACCGAATCGTTTAATGGTCCATTACAGACGGTTATCAAGTTTTAAGACTATTAAAAAATTAAAGAATCGTCGAGAGAGTGTCCTAGTAACTCGTCCCAAATCTGGATCGTTCCCACGTTTTCTGAATCGATTTTGCCGGATTCCCGTCCAACCCGAGTTTCTGATACTTTTTGGATGTTGTGTGTTAAATAAAGTGATAAATTTCTTGAATTATTGGTTGAGTGTTACATATCGGATTTTATGATGTAAAGACATGGACATAAATGAACGTACGGCAGTAAGGCTCCAACTATTTAGGTAAACTTTAACGTTGGAAAGTATTGAAAAGGTTCATTTCATTAAAGAGAAATTAGATCTATCGTCGATCGATGTGTTTAAGCGGTGTGCATGTTTTTGAACCCTAAATGCATCCCAGTTTTCTTAGGCACAATGAAGTGAAAGACGTCACCTTTTTATTACGAACCCCGTATTTAAATGCAAACAATAGTTTCACTGCTGTTGATTTAGGAACTGCAACCATCAACAGGACCGTATGCATATTTTTAAAAGAAAGATAGGTTTTAGTGGTATTTATGACGTTTTTCCAGACCACTTGCTCTTATTACTGACAGTGAATATTTCCAACCAGTCCTACTAAAATACGACATGGAGAACTTATACGTCAGGGATACGCCATGGGAGTTTTTTCACGTCACAGCTGTTCCATAGCAATGAAACCCTTTGAATACGACACTGAATATTTTCAGGTGATTTATGATAAAGTAGTTTTTTGGAAAATTCCTAGTCCTTCTTCACAGCTGCTAATAAATTGATAGAAGGAACCAAAACCGGTATTTCCGCTCAGGGCACACTTAACCACCGAGCTGTAAATCTGTGGTTAAGTTCATGTTAGAGGGTTGGACAATAATGATTATAAACTGCATATTTATGATCTGCAGCAAAACAGGTCTGTTAGATCAAGATAATTATGAATTTTTTTTATTCAAAGTCATGAATTAAAAAGCTGAAAAGACGGTTTGAAATCTCTGACCGGGCTGAGTCTAACGGAACATTCTGTTGTGTCATGGGTTTCTGCGCTTTTTGTACCAATCAGTTTTTATGTCTGTAAATTTATGGATACGTATTTCCACATGATTTGTGAAAGATAATGTCAATAAGGGTGTCAAGTTACTGCATAACTGTCATTTTACACGACACAACGGAAAAAATGACACTTTATTATGTTTTTTTTGGCGTGAGGGTTCGCGTGTAGCCAAAATTTATTACGTGAATTTCAATTCCACAACTTGATTTTCTTACAAATTTGCTGCAGCAGAAATACTGCAAAAAGTGTATTTTTTTTTAATTTTCTGGTATTCTAGTGCTGCTGTCAAGAGAAGACCAACAGACGTCCAGTTTTACTTACGTCCGTCCCGTTCGTCGCGCTTCAAAAACTGAGCTAATATTGACTTAGAACAGTTCATTTATATTATGCAAACACTAATTACTTCTGGTGATAGGAAGCATTTTACTTGAGTTCTGGTATACGGTATGTTTTTTATAAACTGTCCAATGGATATATAAAGCCACGCAATGAGGCCGGGGTTTCCCATGTCTAAATTCGGCTTCTGGCACAAGACCGAAGGCTGAATATGTTGTTATCGTTGAATATATACATGAATCAAGTAGGGGCCATGATTATAAAGGCATTTTGTATTAATTTATGTTAGGGTTTTAGAAATAATTTTAGTAAACGGAACTTAAGAAAATGGTAGCCAAATCTAAGGTTACAATCCGTTCCCGGGGGGGGGGGGCTAATCGGATTTCGTTCAAAAATCGTTCGGAAATTCGTTTTTTTATTTAACCAGAAATATGCTTGTAAACATGGCGGCTTTTGTGTTGAAAAAGTTACACGATTGAACTCAAGATGAATATATCATGAATGTGGCCCTTTTTCAGAGTCAGAAAAGTAAATTTGTATCCAGTTAAGTTATCTATCATGTTTACTCGAGTGCTTTTTCACCATTATCCCGGATTTTAGGAAATCGAATTTGCTACATAGAACTAAGTAGGGCCCGTTTAGACGTAACATGCAAAAGAAAAGTAAAATGTGAAATGTCCAAAAAATAAATGTTGAACGGCAAACAAGCATGTGTACGTCTAAATATTTGGACTAAGCTACCCCATGATCCGGAGATAAATTGCATCTATGCAGTTTGTAAAACAGAAATGAACCGTTTTCTTGGTACTAATTCATTACTTCAGTAATGACCATATCTGTTCTTAATTTTTTAGGCATTTATTACATCCTGGTTTGAAATGGAAGGCTCTAGAGATCATGGTAGATGGGGCGGGAGAGACGTATATGGTAGAGGAAACAGAGGTTACACAGGAGAGAGGTCATATGGAAGTGGCCACAGAAGAGGTCATGGGCCCAATAGAGGTGGCAGATATAATGATTTTGATGATAATGGTATATAAACCCTTTTCCACACAACATTTTTTTTCCACTTCTAAAGTGAAAGTAACATATCTGTGTTTAGCTTAAGTCATTACCAAACGACAAAATTTTAGGTTTGTCCAAATCGAAAGCATTTGTAGACAATAAAATAAAAGGTACTGAAAATTTGAAATTTGTTCTGTGAAGGGTAGAAAACATTGTGGGAAAAGGAGAAAATGCTGGTTACCGTGTTTTCTAGAGGCTTCTTTCTCAGGGTTGTCCAAAGTAGGGATTGTGTGGTAATGGATTAAATATTCTAATGTGCTTTGATTGTGATACAAGTTCTTAAAACTTATGCTAATTCATTGTGCTTCAAGTTCCTGGAAACTATGTGAGTACTTGCAGCAAATGTTTGGGTCACTGAACAATATCAAGGTTGTCGCCTGCTCTTGGGTATTGATATCAGGACCTAACGGTTACAAGGCTTGCACTCTACCTCATAACCACAAACGCTACACAACACTACCCAGGGTTCGAATTTCATTTTTTTATCCACTTGCAAATTTTAGCAAGTAGCTTTTATTTCCACTTGCAAAATTAAAACTGGACTAGTATTTTTTTTTTTTGAAGCTCAGCTTGCCTACCAATTGTAAAGGACGAATGGCTGGTAAAAACTATTCAATTCTATTCTATTACGTAACCCTGTCCCGAGACAACAACCAAACAAAAGGAACGTTAATTGACATTAAAACCCTCATTTAACAATCAATTCAATTTCAGTTTAATTTCTGTTCTAATGCGAGGTTAAATTTCTACAAAATTTACACTGGTGGACGACTTTGTAAATGAAATACGGACGTGTCATATCCGAATATCTGCATGTCCGGTAACTGGTTCCGTGAGTCCACCACGTCCGACTTGCTTCTCGTTGATATTTGTGCGCAATAATTTATCTTTTCATGAAAGATTGACAGATGTTTTTGTTTCAAATCAGAAATTGAATTCGCCTACCATTTTTTCCGTATAAAAAACGCAAAACCTGAGTATCGGCTGTGAGTGCAGACGAACACACTTGCCTCACGAAACTCGGGTAACGAACGACAACTCGGAGGCTTCAATGGCGACATGTAAAATTATCGACATCCGTTGAAGGGTGTTCTCAGTGCGATATGACCGATGTTTATCCAGAACAAAAAGAATTACCTTTTTTTTGTATTCACGTATGAAATTTAGTACATTTAGTAACGGTTCTTCAATAATTTGCACTCGCATTTTTTTGCAAGTGCTTGAAATTTCAACTCGCATTTTCCAATTCTGGTTTGCATTTTGCGAGTAAGTATGTGGGAATTTCGAACCCTGCTACCCCAAACACCACACTGATTCACACTCTGTGCTTAACTCTCTACCAAACCGCAAATTTTTGGGCTCATCCAAATTGAAAGCATTTGCAGACGACAAAATAAAAGTTAAAATTTGCCATGTGAAGTGTAAAAAACTTTGTGGGAAAAGGAGGAAATGCTGGTTACTAGCATTTTCTCCATTTTTTACAATGTCTTTTTAAGCCTTAAGCCTTCTCTTTCAGGGTCATCAAAAGTCGTCATTCTGTGGTAAAGGGTTAAATACTTGTATTATTGGAATTTTGAACCCTGGAAACATCATAAAATGTCAAGTGTTTTTGCATTACAGTGTAGATGACATAGGGATGACAATGTCTCTAAGTTTTCTTTGAAAACAATTGTGCTAAATGAAAGTAATAAACCTTTTTAAAACAATACAGACTTTTAACAGCCCTTTTAAAGAAGACCTCCGAAAGTTCTGTGGGAAGCCCTAACATTTTCTAGCTTTTCTGATAAAAATCCCATCATTTGTAGGTATCTCATCAGTTTGGCACCTGCACATGTCTGTAATTGTATCCAGCCTCAAATTTTATGGTTTATGAAAAGAATTGAAATGAACCCTGTTCTTAGAAAAGAAGGGTTTAACTCTTAACCACACAATCCAGACCTTTAACGACCCTGAGAAATAAAGCCTTTGAAAACACTGTGGGAAAAGGGGAAAATTCTGTTAACTCTTTACCACACGACAAAATTCTAGACTGGTTCAAATTGAAAGCATTTGCAGACAACAAAATAAAGGTGACTGAAAAATTGAAAGTTGTTCTGGGAAGGGTAGAAAACACTGTGGGAAAAGGAGAAAATGCTGGTTACCAGCATTTTCTCCTTTTCCCACAGTATTTTCAAAAGGCTTCTTTCTCAGGGGCGTCAAAAGTAGGGATTGTGTGGTAATGGGTTAACCAGAATTTTCTCCTTTTCCCAAAATGTTTCCTACATAGCCTTTCCAAATCAAATTTCATTTTTTAATTCACATTTATTATGTTGTCTGCAAATGCTTCTTATTTGGACTTGTTCAAAATTTTGTTTGGTCAAGAGTTAAGGATAGATGCATAGACTGTCAACCCAGGTCAGCATGCGCAGACTGAGCTGGATGGATTTTTTTTTTTCGCTTTGGCTAGTTTTCTGCTCTAAAAACCTCTACCTCATGTCAATTGTCAGAGTGGATCCATACTTATGTGATGTCTTGCTTAGTATAATGTATCATGGAGTTGCACTAAGCCCCCTTCGGCTGTGGCATTTGATATACACAGACCTCCAGATAAGAGGGAGTATTGGTATTCTAAATCAATTATTTCTCTTTCAAACCCTATGGTGTGGGTACTCATTAGAATCGTCTCGGTGAGACGATTCTAATGAGTACCTGCATAATTGGGTATAGTGAAGAAAAATTAATATTTTCAATTTTGAAATCAAAATCACTCCCTCTATCTGGAGCTCTGTAATATACAGCCAAGCCACTTTCACAAAATCAAAACCATTTTTTTACCCTGTGTCCATAGCTGTCTGTCTGTCTGGCCGTAGATGCATATTAGTCTGGAGCAATACTTCAACAGTATTTCATATACTGAACTCAAATTCGCATACAGTGTTCTTATACATATGAAGTTGTGCAAGTGCAATGTTCATGACCCAGCTGTGATTTATTACAGGATTATTTCTCCTTGAACATTTTTCAACTCTTACTTTTGTACTAAACCACTCTGCATTCTGTAACAAAGACCTGTTTTTGTGACAAGAAGCTGGGGGAGGGGGATATAATCATGTTTAATGATAGCTCTAGTTTTGTTTTGATGCAATAGTAATTACTTGTACGTGTAATAATTACTTAAACCTAGGAACTAGAGGTGGGGCCAGAGGCGCATTCTTTGACGAAGACAGTTACAATAGAGGTTTCAATAACAGGAGAAATGACCAGAGAGGAAAAAGAGGAAGAGGGTATGGTCCTCCCCCTCATTTAAGAGGAAAAGAGATAGGCCTTTGGTATGCTAGAAGAGGTAAAGCTAATGCTGCTGCCAAAGAACAGAGAGAGGTATTTATAGTGTATTCTGTGTCAAGTATTTAGCTATACATTTGTGTTACCTAGCAAGTAAGACTTTTGCATTAATGAAGCCTGTAGCTCTTGATCACTTAACTCTTTACCAAACGACAAAATTGTAGACTGGTCCAAATTGAAAGCATTTGCAGACGAAAAAATAATTGTGACTGAAAAATTGAAATTTCCTTTGGGGAGGGTAGAAAAAATTGTGGGAAACGGAGAAAATGCTGGTTTACTCCTTTTCCCACAATGTTTCCTAAAGGCTTCTCTCTCAGGATCATCAAAAGTAGAGACTGTGCGGTAATGAGTTAATCCTTTACCACACGGCACAATTTTTGACCAATCCGAATTGAAAGCATTTGCAGACGACAATTTCATAGTGGCTCGAATGACACAATTTTTTTTTTATATAGTAAAAAACTTTTTGGTAAAAGGAGAAAACGCTGGTTACTAACATTTTCTCCTTTTACCACAATGTTTTCAAAAGTCTTCTATGTTAGGGTCGTAAAAAACGAAGGATTGCTTGGTAAAGAGGTAAGCCTTTCTTTTATTTACAGTTGATTGATTTTAGTGTTATATATATTTTTTGGCAGAGAAAAGAAGTAGTGATGGAGGGTGATCAAAGAAAAGAAATACAAAGATTGCTTTCAGACATTAAGTCTGACAGAAGAGAGAAAAACACACCTGAAACTGGAGATGTAAGCCAGTCAAGGTACAGTTCGTTGTTGTTTTAACCCATTACCACACAATTCCTACTTTTGACGTCCCTGAGAAAGAATCCTATTGAAAACATTGTGGGAAAAGGAGAAAATGCTAGTATTCTTTTCCCACAATGTTTTCTATTCAGCTGGAAACAAATTTCAATTTTTTAGTTACGTTTATATTGTTGTCTGCAAGTGCTTTCAATTTGGACAAGTCTAAAATTTTGTTGTTTGGTAAAGCAATAAACACTTTTCCCTACGATATCACATGATGGACTGATGGTGAGATATGAGAGTTTGCAGAACACTTATCCATGTTCTCTCTGTCATGAGTAAGTGGTAAGTGCAAGGGTCCAAAGATAAATTTTTCATAGGTGATGTCATTTCTTGTATGTTTATTGAGAGAGAGAGAGAGAGAGAGAGAGAGAGAGAGAGAGAGAGGGGGGTATCAAACCCGTCCTTTGTATAGCTTTGTGTAGACTTGTGTAATCCATGCAAAGTCCATGTTCCATGTGTCGATCTTCATTTTCAAATAAAGGTTTTCAAAAATGTGACAATTATTAAACATCTTGGAGTATACCGTTAAATATTTGCTTTATGTTTTCTCCATTTTGATTTGAGTTGAATTCTTAAACAGTCCAGCAGAGCGATCTCACTGTCCTAGTGTTTACTTACATCAATTAAAGCTTCTTAACCTTAAACAGCTGTTTATAAACAATAAATCGTAATCAATCAGATGGTGATATGTTCTTCACTTGGGTCAGCATTGTGTGATAAACACCTGATTTACACATACTGGTAAAAGCCAAATTATTTCTTTCAAATATCAATTAAATGGCCATTTGATCATGTAAGGTAATATTCCGATCAATAGACACAATTAATATGTTACAGTGGTCGATAGATAAACAAAAGACATATGGGTTGTTGATTCCATCAGACCCAGGAATAATCATACATCTAGCATAGCCTGCAGTTCAAGATTACATAATTGTGACAATTTCCTGAAAGGAATTAATTGATCATTTCATGGCTTAACTCTTTACTATACAATCCTGACTTTTACACCCCTGGGAAAGAAGCCCTAAGAAAACATTGTGGGAAAAAGAGAAAATGCTGGTAACCAGCATTTTCTGGTTTTTCCACAATGTTTTCTACCCTTTTCAAGACAAATTTCAATTTTTGGGCCATGTTTTATTTTGTCATCTGCAAATGCTCTCAGTTTGGACCAGTCTAAAATCTTGTTGTTTGGTAAAGAGTTAAATTTTAGAGGTAATGTCACATTAGTGCTGAAATAGTGGTGGTCAGTTAAGAAAAGCATGATGCTTATTTCAGAGGTCATGGTCATTAATCATTAAAATGAAAAAAAATTCCTTTCTGGCAAAAATTACGATAATAGGGGGTTGCTCATATTTCTGGGTTAGTTATGAGGTGAGGTTTTACTGTATATTCATTTCAGGAAAGACTGGTTTGATTCTGAAGATGTTGAAAAGACCTCCCAAGTTAGAGGGCCAGTGCCAGGGACCAGTGGACCTATAGATAGATATAATGCTGGAACCAGTGATAGTATAGATCAAAGTACAGAGAGTACAGACTTTGATGAAACTGAAATGGAAGTAGATGGCTCCCCTGTGACAGAGAGTACAGACTTTGATGAAACTGAAATGGAAGTAAATGGCCCGTCTCTGACAGATATTGTTAAAGAATGGTCTGAGGACAGTATGTTAGATGTGACATCTGTAACAGATGGTAAAGAATATTGAATACTTTCTTCCAGTAATGACCTGTTTGTGTATGCCAGTTTGACAAATTTTAAAAACGATATGAGAAAGGATAAGATGCTGGTAAACATTTTCTCACACTATTTTCACAGATTAGTTGTTGTGTGAGAGCTACATTGAGTTTATTGTCTTCAAATATTTTCAACTTTGACAAGCATATTTTGATGTCTGGTAAAGAGTTTAACTTCATCCTTCATATTGGGTATTACAGGTCATATTCCTAGGTCTTGTGTAGCTTCACTGTATTGAAATGGGATAAATTATCCCAGCAAGGTGAAGAACTTGGATTTAGGTAACATTTTGTTAAGCAACAGTCCTGTGTTAGCCTGATTATCTCAAACGTGAAGATGTTCATTTGATCGGTCTGTCCATATGTCCATCTGTATGTCCATCCGTCCATTAGCATTTTCTTGTGTCTGCAACTCCTTCTACATTTTCAAATGGAATAAGTTCAAACTTACCACAATGATGTGTAGTTGAGCATGTAACTCTTAAAATTTAGATCTCACTATGCATTTTAGATTTTAACCCGTTTCACTGACAAGCCCCTCTGGGCATATATATGCCATTCTTTGAAGCTCTAGTTCCATGATTTTCCCAAAAGCTGTAACCCAAACGGTCTGTAGAAAATAGGACTGCTTGTTAAAAGGTTAATGACTATATATTATCACCAGACAGTGCCCCAGGTAGGTAGTGTCATGATATTTGACCCTATGGATCTTCTACCTGTCTTGTAAGAGAGCACTTAATGCCTTACTCCATAAGGCACTTCTGTGGTATCTCGAATTGACCCTAAATAACAGCAAGGATGAAGCCATTTCTTATGTGTATATGACACCTTTTGATAGTGTAGAAAACATTGTAGCAAATGGTGAAATTGCTCATGACAAGCAATTTCACCTTTTGCCACAATGTTTTCCAAAGGCTCCTACAAGCAATGCGTAGAAATGAGTATCTATGGAGTAAATGGTTAACCTATCGGATTGTTATGCCCCTGCAAAACAAATGTATTTGGGGGTATACTGGAATCAGCCTGCCTGTCTGTGTGTCCATCTGTCCATCCATGTGTCCCTCCATGTGTCCGTCTGTGTACAAATAATTGCCTGTATCTGTCAAAGCGCTTGTGAGTGTATTAAGTCACATTCAGTGACAGCTCTAGTTTTAAATTGCAGATCAAAGGACCGAGGATCCAGAAACAGTAGTCAATGATGTACTGAACAAAGATCTTTCAGAAGAATTTGAAGTCAAACAAGGCCAAGCAGAATATCAAGAAATGATGGCTTTCAGGCAGAAATTACCATCTTTTAAGATGAGAAATGTAAGTATACAAGCAACAGACTTAAACTTTGTAACTCCATCAGATTTTCTTATAACTCATTGCAGTAAAATGGAATGTAAATTTTATTATAATTGAGACTACAAATTAGCCTTAGGCTGCAAAGCGCTACTGGCCGACCTTTTGCAAACAATGTAGATCAAGATCAGACTGCACAGAACATGCAGTCTGATCTTGGATCTACACTGTCCGATAAGACGATATTAATCCCAAAGACAATAGGGCCTTTTTTACAACCCTTTTAAAATGATGTGTGAAAAGGAGAAAAAGCTGATATTCAGCATTTTTTCCTTTTCAAACAATATTATCTAACCATGCAAAGACATATTTTAGTTTTTGAGTATCATGTAAATTGTCATCTGCAAATATTTCCAATAGAGACAAGCTTACTACTTTATTGTTTGATGAAGGGTTAAAAGAATGGAGGAAAAGACAATAAATTGTATACCAGCATTTCAGGGTTTTCCCTCAGCATTAAAATTGTGGGGGGGGGGGGGGGGGGGGGTCGTCATTGTGACCTCCTGCCTCTGTAGTTGCTGGTCATTTCTTTAACTTTGGGAGTCAAAACAAATGGATCTGTCTTTCTCAACCACAGATCATTGTTGCTGGTCATTTCTTTAACTCTGTACCACATAAAGCATTTCAATGGTATCTCTAAATGACCCTAAATAACAGCAAGGATGAAGCCGTTTCTTATGTGTATATGACACCTTTTGATAGCTTAGAAAACCTTGTGACAAAAGGTGAAATTGCTCGTCACGAGCAGTTTCACCTTTTGTCACAATGTTTTCCAAAGGCTCCTACAAGCAATGCATCGAAAGGAGTATCTATGGAGAAAAGGGTTAACTTTGGAAGTCAAAACAAATGGATCTCTGTCTCAACCACAGATTACAATACATGTCAATATTACATGTCACTAAATTAAAAAGTTTGCAATCCTTTCAAAGACATAATCCATCATTTATGACTTATGTGATTTATCGTCTAGAAATGCTGTAACCCTTTACCAAATAATCCCAGGTTTTTACAACCCAGAGGAAGAGGCCTTTTGAAAACATTTTGGGAAAAGAAGAAAAATGCTGGTAACCAGCATTTTCTCCTTTTCCCACAGTGTTTTCTACTATTCTAAAGTCAAGTTTCAATTTTTGAACCTTGTTTATATTGTCGTCTGCAAATTCTTACAATTTGGACAAGTCTATAATAGTGTTGATTGGTAATGAGTTGAATTTAGGCAGCTTTGACAAAGAGTCACATGTTCAATGAAACTGTTGTAAGAGGAACTGTTACATAAACCTTATCATAATTATTTTTTCAGGAAATTTTAGATCTTATTAAGAAGAATCAAGTGGTTGTTTTGAGCGGAGAAACAGGATGTGGCAAAACTACACAGGTATAATTTCTGACATGGTAGTTATACCTTTACACCTAATACCAACTTTTAATGGCCCTGATGAAATAGCCTTTGCAAAACAGTTCCAGAAGTGGAGAAAAATGCTGTTAACAACAATGTTTTTGACCCAACCAGATAAATTCTATCAAATGAGCCACATTTAAATAATTGGTGTGTGGTAAAAATTGTAAGAGGTAAAAATGCCATAGGAAAAAATGAAAAGAGAAAAGAAATGGGTCATATTTGGTTTGAAGGCTCATATGAGTGACTTCAGGTTTATCATCCAAGTGTTATATATGCTTAATCCATTACCACACAATCCCTACTTTTGACGACCCTGAGAAAGAAGCCTATAGAAAGCATTGTGGGAAAAGGAAAAAATGTTGGTAACCAGCATTTCTCCTCTTCCCACAATGTTTTCTACCCTTCACAAAACTAATTTCAAATTTTCAGCCACTTTTATTTTGTCGCCTGCAAATGCTTTCGATTTGGACAAGCCTAAAATATTGTCGTTTGGTAATGAGTTAACTGCTTATTTTTCTTTCAGGGAGCTATATGAATATTTTGTGATACCAAATACTCATCTGGATTTACTACTGGTAAAAATTGGTAATCTTGCATAACTACTTATATAGTAGTTTAGTCAGCAATATTTTCTATGACAAAAATTTTGTAACCGGTATGGCCTCATGCATGCAAGCTTGGTTGTCATCGGACAGTTCTTGTTCTGTTGTGTGGTTACTGTTGATTTATATTTCATTAATGTTAATAGAACTGGAAGTAATACAGACAGCAAAATTATCTTGCTGGCTGAAGAAAATTTACGTAAAAAGTGAGATGTGCTGTTTTACATTAAAACCCTAAATACCTGATTTAGCTTTTCTTTCTGTTACAGGTGCCCCAGTATATTCTTGACGAGTTTCTGGCGAGACAAAAAGGCTCAGAGTGCAGTATTATATGTACACAGCCACGGAGGATCAGCGCCATATCAGTTTGTATAATTTTTCTGCTTTTGTGCTTATTGTTGGGAAAGAAGCTGTGCACTGTGTGCTCTTCTGCAAATGATAACATTTTAGACCTGACAAAATTGAAAGCATTTGCAGAAAAAAAATATTCTAAATGTAGCTCAATTGACGAAGATTGTCTTTGAAACAGTAGAAAACATTGTGGGAAAAGGCGCCAATGTGGTCAACAAGCATTTTCTTCTCTTCCAACAATTTTTTCAAAAGCAATCTTCAGGGAGTTGTTTAAGCCATTACCAGATGACAAAGTTTTAGTCTGGTCCAAATTGAAAGCATGTGCAGAAGGCAGAATAAGTGTGACTAAAAAATGGAAATTTGTTCTGGGAAGGATAGAAAACATTGTGAGAAGAGGAGAAAATGCTGGTTACCAGCATTTTCTCCGTTTCAAAAGGCTTCCTCGTCAAGGTCATTAAAAGTTATCATTATGTGGTGACTGGTTGAACATGAAATTGTTTAGTTTAACGTTAACTTAAACATTCTTAAATTGAGTAAGCAAATCCCCTTTGTACTGATTACAATTTTGAATTTTCCAGAAAGAAATAATCAACTGTTGCATTTCTCAAAATATTAGATATAGTATCGCAATTAGCCCTTCACCAAACAATCCCTATTTTTTACGGCCCTGAGAAAGAAACCTTTAGAAAACTGTATTGAATCCTCTACCACACATTCCTACATTATGACAACTCTGAGGAATAATCCCTTTGTAAACAAAGTGAAAAAGGTTTTGATCCTTTCAAAGATAATAAGAACATATCTTATCTGAACAACATTGTACTTTGAGAGGAGGCCAAAATTTTGTTGTCTTATAAAGAGTTACCCTACTACAACACAATCCTTACTTTTGACAACCCTGAGAAAGAAGCCTTTAGAAAACATTTTGGGAAAAGGAAAAAATGCTGGTAACCAGCATTTTCTCCTTTTCCCACAATGTTTTCTACTGTTCATAAAACAAATTTTAAATTTTCAGTCACTTTCATTTGGTCGTCTGCAAATGCTTTCGATCTGGACAAGCCTAAAATATTGTTGTTTGGTAATGAGTTAAAATTGTTGTCCGCAAATGTTTTCTGTATGGTAATATATAAATTTTTTTTTCATATGGTAAAGACTTTCATGGCTTTTCTTACAACTTGATTTTCAAAGGTTGCACAGCGAGTTGCTGCAGAAAGAGCTGAGAAACTTGGAAACTCTGTTGGGTACATGATTAGACTGGAAAAGTAAGTCGAAAAGTATTGACTTGTTATCTTATAATGGTATTATGTGATAAATTGATGACACACTCTTTTATAAAGATACCATTTTTTTTAGACAAACCTAACTTAGTATTTGGAACTTCCTTAACAGTGTGTCATGTAATGAAACAAGTGCGTTTTCGGTGGGACCCCCCTTGAGAAAGATATCCGGATCCGCGCTTGTAATTATTATGGTATTAGTAATGTTCTGTGCAGCCTGATCTTGATCTGCACTGTCTTTAATAATGCAATTGATGCTATGGCTAAAGCTGTGATATAAATACATGTATTATCTAATCAGTAACCTTTTTTTAATTTTCCTCATATTTATATATTTTCTAGTACTATGCCGAGGAGGCATGGATCCATTCTATACTGCACTACTGGTATTCTACTACGAAAACTGGAATTTGATCCGTGAGTAAACTTTTTTTTGTGGGGGGAGGGAAACGTCCTGGTATTGGCATAGCCCTATGGTTGGTTCCATCGGCATTTTTCATGTCTCTGCTATTACTGAAGATACTTACAACAGACTTGGGCTGGTTGTTAACTGTAATATGGCCTGCAACATGGGAAAAGGGGCATTCGGACATTTGCGTAAAGCGTCGTCTCGGATCAGCCTGCGCAGTCTGCGCAGGCTAATCCGAGACGGCACTTTCCATTTTTTTTGGTAATTTTCTATTTCACACAAGTCTACTGTAGCACAAAATCTAATATAGTTGTAAAGTGCCATCTCGGATTAGCCTGCGCGGACTGCGCAGGCTGATCCGAGACACCACTTTACGCAAATGTCCGAATGCCCTTTTCCCATGTTGCAAGCCATACAGAGGAACCCATACCCAGACATGCAGATATGTAGTATTGGATTTGTCTTTCTAGTACCACAGACCAATAAAAAGGGATTCAGTGTCTCTTTACTAATCAATCCCAAAGCAAGAACCTTTGCAAAACAATGATAACTATTATTTTACCCTTTTTCACAATTTTTTTCTACTCTTTATTAAGATCATATCCAATTAGTTTACCCACATTTACTAAGTTCTCCACAAATGCTTTCAATTTGAACAGGTCTTAACATTTGTCGATTTTTATAGAATTTATTAATTGTTATGGTCATTTTCCCAATAAGATTCAGACTAATTCAGACATATCATCTGCCATTCATAATATGGAATAGTCTGTATTCAACAGATATGAAATAAATGTTTGAGGTTTCTACTCCAATTTATTTTCCTCTTTCAGTCTGTTGTCGTCTGTCACACATATCGTCTTGGATGAGATCCATGAAAGAGATTTGCTCTCTGACTTTCTGATCATCATTCTCAAAGATATCATGGTTAAGCGCCCTGATCTTAAGGTCATACTGATGAGTGCCACTCTTAATGCAGAGGCATTTTCTGAGTACTATGGTAAGTAAATCTGTTGTCATATAGAGTTTAAGAGATAATCTTCTTTCTATATAGTTTATCATTCAATAAACCACAGTTGTGAGTTATTAGGCACAATAAGTAATCTACAAGGACGATAGCCTGGGTGGTTTATTCATTGCACCCCATAACTCACAACATGGTTTATTGAACAATAAACCACGACAGAAAGAAGATTATTTGGATTCTAACACGACCTACTGTTAACTGTTTACCAAACGAAAAAATTTTGGACTGGCCCAAATTGAAAGCACTTGCAGACGGCAAAATAAACGTAACTCAAAAATTAAAATTTGTTTCCAGCTGGATAGAAAACATTGTGGGAAAAGGAGAAAATGCTGGTTACCAGCAATTTCTCCTTTTCCCACAATGTTTTCAAAAGGCTTCTATCTCATGGTCGTTAAAAGTAGGGATTGTGTGGTAAAGAGTTAATCAAAGGAAAACAAATTCATACTTGGAGTGAACATGTGGATGCAGATTATATTCCATTGAACAACTCATTTACTTACTCTAGACAGAATGACGCCACTCTATGCTGAATGACTTCACCCTATATAGAATAACGTAGATTTTACCACGCTTTCGTTGCACTGTGTTTATATAGCTGAATTTGTGTTTCATGTTAGAATAATTCTTTACCAACAATGTTCTACAAAAAACCTCAGAGAGAGGACAGTTGATCTTGTTTCTTTTTGTCTGTGGTCTAGTGTAGCTCTGTGTTACAATGTAGGATTTGTGGCCAGTGTAGGATTTGTGGCCAGTGTAGGATTTGTGGCCAGTGTAGGATTTGTGGCCTTGAGGCCATGGGTTCAATCTTTACTTGAGCTACTTAACCCTTTACTACACAATCCCTGGTTTTTACGACCCTAAGATTTAGACCTTCTGAAAACATTGTGGGAAAAGGAGAAAATGTTGGTAACCAGCATTTTCTCCTTTTCCCACAATGTTTTCTACCCTGCTGGAAACAAATTTTAATTTTTGAGTTACACTTACTTTGTCATCTGCAACTGCTTTCAATTTGGACCAGTCTAAAATTTTGTCGTTTGGTGAAGAGTTAATGTGTCCTTGGGGTCCTTGGGTAAGAAATATTTAACTGTAACATTGTATCTGTGAAACCAGGTCATACATGACTGAGTGAGCTATGGCTGTTATATGACTGAAATTATGTTGAAAACTGCATAAAATACTATTTACCTACACATGTCCATTCGTCCTAGAATCTAAATGCTCAGCCAAATTGTGCAACCATGGTTACAATTGTATTTTTCAGGGAACTGCCCCATGATCAACATACCTGGCTATACTTATCCTGTGAAAGAGTATTACATGGAGGATGTGGTGGAACTATTAAGGTTAGGAAGCAGTAAAAGTTCATTAACTCACTACCAAACAACAAATTTTTGGTTTGTTCAAATTGAAAGCAGTTGCAGACAACAAAATAAAAGTTTAAAAGTTACTGAGAATTTGAAATTTGTTTTGTGAAGAGTAGAAAATATTGTGCGAAAAGGTGAAAATGCTGGTAACCAGCATTTTCTCCTTTTCTCACAATGTTTTCTACAGGCTTCTTTCTCAAGGTCATCAAAAGTAGGGATTGTGCGGTAATGGGTTAATTTTCATGTTTTACGAGAGAGAAAGTAAGAATTTAAATGAATTATCAATGCAAAGTTAAGGATAAGGTACCATTATAGGATTCTTGTAACATTGCCTTTCATCG
This sequence comes from Tridacna crocea, assembly GCA_943736015.1. Taxonomy (NCBI): domain Eukaryota; kingdom Metazoa; phylum Mollusca; class Bivalvia; order Cardiida; family Cardiidae; genus Tridacna; species Tridacna crocea. Next base: position 17,014,349 of record OX031072.1, read on the forward strand.
CAAAAATGATATAAATTCGGCTAAGACTGGTAATCCATAATGGATGTGGGGAAGCAGCGTCTGTTGGTCGATAGGTTACAGATTACCTGAGTCTTAGCCAAATCTCTGTGTTTTTCGCCAATGGAAGGTGTTGTTTCACCAATTCCATCAGGGTACCCATCCTTAGAACTAACTTGTGGACTAGCAAAGGGAAACAAGAACAGTGGTCTCTCACAAAAAGTGGTCTGTGCAAGTTTTAATTTACTCTCTACTAGGTAGAAATTGTACAAATGGTACAAAATATTATGAGAAAAGCAGAAAATACTGAAGACCAGCATTTTCTTCTTTCTGTACAATATTTTCAGTATCCCATTTTTCAGGATCCTGAAGATAGATGAGGAAAAATTGGAGAAACATTGATATGAATACAGAAATTGTTGCTTCGGTAGCAAAGATATTAACCTTTTACCACACGTAAAGAAATTGTAGACTTGTCTGAATTGAAAGCATTTGCAGACAACCAATGAATTGTAGCCAATTGAAAAACATTTGGATTTGAAACAGAAGAAAGCATTGTGGGAAAAGGAGAAAATGGTTGTTAGCAGCATTTTCTCCTTTTCCCACAATGCTTTCAAAAAGCTTCTCTCTCAAGGTCGTTAAAAGTAGGGATTGTGTAGTAAAGAGTTAAAATGGTTCATAAGTGGAGCGACAGCTATAAAGAACTTTCAATAAAACATTCCTTCAAGGCATAATTGTGAAATCTAAGTTGATACCTCAGGAAATGATTTGCATTTGGCGACTTTGAAAATTCTCTTGTAAATTGTGGCTAATGAACTTTGTTAAGAGTTAAATACTTGTTCAAATGTGAAAGTATTTTTGTTAAGATATTTATAATCAAAATGAGTTGAAGTTTAGTTCTTTACCAAACAACGCATCTTATACTTGTCCTGACTTAAAACATTTTGCTGATGAGAAATAAGTAGCCGCTCAAATGATGTAATTTATTTCTGAAAAGGAGTAAAAATTGTGTGACTGGCATTTTTTTCTTTCTCCCACAATATTTTTGTAGGGATTTTTTTTTCTCAAAGTTAAGTACTAGATTGTTTGGTTTTGTACATGATTAAGTATGTAGATTAAAAGGAAAAATGGCTTGTTTTGAGCCATTTATCCTATTGTCACAATGTTTGAAAAGTGACCCACTTCAAGACAGAAATGAAATTGTCTAGGGACGTAAATGTTTTATTCAACAGGTACAGAGCACCAGAAAACAAGAGTAGAACACGGAAACCCAGACATAAACGTGATGAGATAGATGAGATAGATGAAGCACAGGTTGGTCGATGGATTAGAGAACTGCAGAAGGATCGAAGGTGTGGTTTTTTTTTTTTTTTTCATTTTATTTAGAATTAACTTTTCTTCCCAAGAAAAGAAAAGAAAAGCAAAAAAAAGGGGACTCTTTCCAGAAGTTCTGTTATCATTGAAACTTTTTAATTCAACTCCAAGACAAACATGGATATTTGGAACTTCATTACAGTACGCAGGTACAAATGAGCATTTGCTTGTTAGCTAATAAGGCTGTTTACCCACCCAGTGTTTGCCACAACATGACAGTGATTAACCGTTGTTTCTTTGAAGTATTTTCACCTTAGAATTACTTGTTCCAGATTTGGAAAATTCAGAAGTTTTGCTTTTAACCCTTTACCACACCACAAAATTTTAGTCCTGTCCAAGATTGTAAGCATTTACAGTCAATAATTTCAACAAGGCTTCAATTATACATTTTTTTTTGATAGGGTAGAAAACATGGTGGGAAAAGGAGAAAATGCGGTTACCAGCATTTTCTTCTTTTCCCACAATGTTTTCTAAAGGCTTCTTTAGTTAAAGTTAGAAAATTCTGGAGAATAAGACCAAGAATGTTCTTAAGAATTGTTGGTGAATAAGGACCCTGGTTTCAAGCCAGGTTCCACTGGCTGTGCTTCTAGGCTTTGGTTTAAAAATTCAATTTGTACCGCAAGGTAGAAGGCTGTAAAAATCATAGTTTCATAAATTTCTCCATTTTTCCTCATGTGAAGGTATTCAAGAGAGACACTGAATACACTGCAAGAGATGGATCCAGACTTTATAGACTTGACCCTTGTGAAGGACCTTATACGATATATTGTAACCAAAAAAGGGGTATGTAGTTTCTTTCCTTTCTTTTATTTGTTCATGCGTATACTGGTCCATCCTTCAAGGCATAATTGTGAACCCTTCACCAAACAATCCTGAATTTTAATGACGCTGATGAAGAAGGCTTCTAAAAACATTCTGAGAAAAGGAAACAATGCTGGTAACACAGAATTATCTCTTTTTCACACAGTGTTATCTACCCATCTAAAGACAAATCCCATTGTCTGAGTTAACTCATTACCAAGGACAATATTTTCGGCTTGTCCAAATCAAAAGCATTTGCAGACGACAAAATAAAAGTGACTGAAAATTTGAAATTTGTTTTGTGAAGGGTAGAAAACATTGTGGGGAAAGGAGAAAATGCTGGTTATCAGCATTTTCTCCTTTTCCCACAATGTTTTCTAAAGACTTCTTTCTCATGGTCATCAAAAGTAGGGATTGTGTGGTAATGGGTTAATTTAATTTTTCATCTGCAAATGTCTCAGTTTGCATGAGAATAAAGGTCATTTTTGTTTTGTTTAGAATAAAAGAAATTGCCTTCCTTGCTAGGTTGGCATTACTAACTGCAAAAACTGCTGTTGGAAATCACATTTTTGACACTAACCTCTATAAACACAAAAACAGCTGACTTTGGCAATCAGAATAAGTGTGATAATAGAAAATCCAGGACAGATGAATTATCAAGTTTGTTTATTGGACACTGTTTAAACTGTACAGTCAACATACCCAAACCTGCCACTTAAGCCTACACTGAACAAATACCTCCAGCCTTAATTGTTTTTATCCAATCATAATTTGTGTTATTTTCAGGTTTGGACCAACTTGGAGAATAAGACTGAGAATATTCTTATAATTCATTGCATGATGTTCAATGCTGTTTTGAACATTATTGCATTTATATCACCACAACTTATCCATGCTTTCCTGGATTCTCATTTACCAGTACTCTGCACAATTTTCTTTCCAAGCCATTGGCTGCTTTCCCACATAATCATCTTCGAAGCAATGGTCACTGATGAGAGAGGAATGAAGCCTGTTGCAGTGACTATCACCAGTCCTCGAAAAGACATTTGCCGCGCAGGGGATCAAACCCACAATCCCCTGCTCTCAAGTCCTGAACACTAGCGACTGAGCTACTGGGGCTCTGCGAGAATATTTTTAAGAATAGTTGGTAAATGCGGACCCTGTTTACAATCAAAGTGGATGCAGACTAAAGAATAACTGTGGCTCAAATGGTCATCTTAGTATCATCATTGAGGTTGAAAACATTATGGGGAAAGAAAGCGTGGAAACATGGTGCTCAAAAAGAGAAAATGCTGGATACCTATTGCCATGTTTTCTATTCTTTTGAAGAAAACCCGATCATAGGATTGACAATTTGTTTGCCATCAACAAATGCTTTAAATTCTAATCAATCTAAAATTTCATGGTGTGGAAAAGGATTAACTCTTTACCAAACGACAAATTTATAGACTGGTCCGAATTGAAAGTAACTATTTGCAGATGACCAAATAAATGTGACTGAAGAATTTAAATTGAAAGAATTGAAATTTGATTTGAGAAGGGTACAAAACATTGTGAGAAGAGGAAAAAATGCTAGTTACAAGCATTTTTTCCTTTTCCCACAATGTTTTCAAAAGGCTTCTACCTCAGGGTCATCAAAAGTCATCATTGTGTGGTAAAGTTTTAATTCTTCACCAAACAACAAATTTTTGGACTGGACCAAATCCTAAGCATCTGCAGACAACAAATTTAATCTTGTTGATATGATAATTTCTGACTTTGATAGGGATAGGGTAGAAAATATTGTGGGAAAAGGAGGAAATGCAGTTTGTAGATTTGAATGAACTGTGTGTGATACAAAGTTATTTTTCTGTCTTGTAGGAAGGTGCTATATTGGTATTTGTCCCAGGCTGGGCAGAGATTTCAACTTTAAATAAACTTTTGAATGAAGACAGAATGTTTTCTTCTTGTAAGTATTACACAAATTCTTTACCAAACAACATTCCTTTTAGATTACTTCATATTGAAAGCTTTTACATAAAAATATTGATCCTATTATTAGACTGGTTTTTGAAAGATCTTAAAACATTGTGGGAAAAGGAGAAAATGTAAGTTACCACCATTGTCTTGTTTCCCACAATGCAGTCAAAAGTCTTCTGCCTCAAGGTTTTTGAAACATAAAGTTGTTTGATGAAATGTTTATTTTCTTACTAATGCGCATCTCTGTCATAAAGTGTGTCGATTGTAGTTTAGTTCAAATTTTTCAGCCAATCAGAAATTTCTTTGTTGTCAAAGCTACATTCAGCTAAGCTAATAGCGCACTTGGTAGCACACTGCACTCAAAACAAGGATTGATGATTGTCATTGTGATGGAACTTATTTCTCTCTTAGGCAGTTTTACTGTTCTTTGTTGATTAATCCTTAACCCCTTACCACACAATCCCTACTTTTGACGCCCCTGAGGAAAAACCTTTTGAAAACACTGTGGGAAAAGGAGAAAATGCTGGTAACCAGCATTTTCTCCTTTTCCCACAGGGTTTTCCACCCTTCCCAGAAAAAATTTCAATTTTTTAGTCACCTTTATTTTGTCATCTGCAAATGCTTTCAATTTGGACCACTCTAAAATTTTCTCGTGTGGTAAAGAGTTAACCAAACAATCCTTAGTTTTTATGACCCTGAGGTAGAAGTCTTTTGAAAACATTGTGGATACCATCATGTTCACCTTTTCTCACAATGTTTTCTACCCTGCTGGAAACAAAGGACAAAATAGATGTAACTCAAAAACAGAAATTTGTTCCAGCAAGGTAGCAAATATTGTGGGAAAAGGAGAAACTGCTGGTTACCAGCATTTTCTCCTTTTTCCATGTTTTGAAAAGGCTTCTTTTCTCAGGGTCGTAAAAATCAGGGATTGTTTGGTAAAGGGTTAAAGCACTGTTTCATTTTTGTGTGACTGTCACTGGGTGAGAGACTTTATGAGTACCGTTGAAAGCCAGGACCTACGTGAATAGTTTACCTATCACTGTCATGTGACTGAAATATTGTATGTATAAAAACAAGGTTATTTTTTTGAATAGTTTAGCTGTCACTGTCATGTGACCGAAATATTATATTCTATGTATAAAAACAAGGTTATTCTTTTGAATAGTTTAGCTGTCACTGTCATGTGACTGAAATATTGTATTGTATGTATAAAACAAGGTTATTTTTTTGCCAGCATCATTTCGAATCATACCATTACATTCTTTGATGCCAACCATTAACCAGAGAGAGGTGTTTGACAGAGCACCAAGTGGTGTCAGAAAAATTGTGATAGCTACAAACATTGCAGAAACAAGGTAAATATATCCAGATTATCAAAATGATTTTTTTTCTTGCTCCTATTCTCATGTAAGTCAAAAGTTTTAGAAGTCTTACTGTTGTATGGCAGTTTGTACACTTTATGGATAGGCTGTATGTACTATTCCAGTAGGGTTTATGTACTATTCCAGTAGGGTTTATATACTATTCCAGTAGGGTGTATGTTAGGGGTGAAACAATACGGTAAAAAGCGTATTGCAATATATTGCAATACGGCTGACCCGTATTGCAATACGTATTGCAGTACGCTCTATATGCTGACATTTAGCATATCAGACCACTTGTAGTCACTGTTAGGGTTGCATATGCTAAAAAAATTGACTAGTCTTCAACACAGACTATAGACTGAAATGACAAAGAAATTAAGAATTATCCATAGAAACAAGTATATGACTCAGTGACATTTCAAGTCATGTTCTTTTTCAAAAATAATAGCATGTCAACCTTGTCAGCACCCAGAGAAGCCCTCTGTGCTGACAAAAAGTCACCAGCAGTACTGAACACTCGCTCAGAGGGCGCACTTGTTTATGTAGAAACCAGTCACGGCTATTATACCGAACTTTGGGAGCTCAACAGAGAAGACAGTGCAATGCACTTACTTTTACTCTGTTAAACATAAATACTTTCCCGCATATCTACCGGAGGAAAAAACGCAAAATAAGTGTGAGCAGAGTTATAGGAAAAGAATAACAAACTCTGTTGGTCAAAAATTAGTAATACGGTCGACGGTTATTTGGAGTTCGTGTCCGCGGCAAATTTGAGGCGGTCATAATTTTACCTTAACACCGGTGACACCGCCTGTAGAAAAAAATAAACTGTTAACAACTTTCGCTTTCGTAAATCTTTCAGATTGTTGAAAGACGATCGATTTCTGACCGAATTTTTGGGAAAACCGGACTTTCTAATGCAATTACGAGAAGTTGACATATTGAAAAAATACCGATACGGTAAAATTCGTACCGGTTTCGGTTTTTTCTTTGAACAGACCGCGGTTAATCGGTATATCGGTAAACCGTTTCACCACTAGTGTTTGTACTATTTCAGTAGGGTTTATGTACTATTCCAATAGGGTTTATGTACTATTCCAGTAGGGTGTATGTACTATTTCAGTAGGTTTATGTACTGTTCCAGTAGGGTTCATGTACTATTCCAGTAGGGTTCATGTACTATGCCAGTAGGGTTCATGTACTATGCCAGTAGGGTTTATGTACTATTTCAGTAGGGTTTATGTACTATTCCAGGAGGGTTTATGTATTTGAAAATAAAGGTTTATGAAATACCATTTATGTACTATTTTAGTGTTGACTACAGAAGACAATAGGTATTGTGGTAGAGTGTCAGTTTTTTACACCAAAGGATTTTGGTTCAAATCACAAAATGAGGGGCTGAACGGTTTGAATTGTCCACATTATGGTACATGTACATAAACTGGTCATTGTTCCCAGGAAGCAGTCATCATCATTGAACAGCTTGAGTTATAAGAACGTGTTTCACAATTAATGTCAAATGTGACCTGTCACTCAAAAAGGGACCTCCTGGAAACTGTGAAAAGTGTCAACACTGGTCAGACAGCGTGAATCACGCAATATGACCAGGGTTGACACTTTTCACTTTTATATTTTCTGTTTGAAAATGGTCATACTACTTTATTATACAATTATTATTGAACTATCAACTTGAACTGACCTTTACTACTGTTGATCTGTTTTTAGCTCACCTGAGCACGAAGTGCTCATGGTGAGCTATTGTGATCGTGCTGTGTCCGTCGTCCGTCGTCCGTCGTCAACTTTTTACCTTGTGTACGCTCTACAGGCCACAGTTTTGGTCGGATACTCATGAAAGTTGGTCAGGATGTTTGTCTCGATAAAATCTCGGACGAGTTCGAAAATGGGTCATGTGGGGTCAAAAACTAGGTCACTAGGTCAAATCTTAGAAAAACCTTGTGTACGCTCTAGAGGCTGCATTTTGAGTCCGATACTCATGAAAGTTGGTCAGGATGTTTGTCTCGATGATATCTCGGACGAGTTCGAAAATGGGTCATGTGGGGTCAAAAACTAGGTCACTAGGTCAAATCTTAGAAAAACCTTGTGTACGCTCTAGAGGCCGCATTTTGAGTCGGATACTCATGAAAGTTGGTCAGGATGTTTGTCTCGATGATATCTCGGACGAGTTCGAAAATGGGTCATGTGGGGTCAAAAACTAGGTCACTAGGTCAAATCTTAGAAAAACCTTGTGTACGCTCTAGAGGCCGCATTTTCAGTCCGATACTCATGAAAGTTGGTCAGGATGTTTGTCTCGATGATATCTTGGACGAGTTCGAAAGTGGGTCACGTGGGGTCAAAAACTAGGTCATCAGGTCAAATCTTAGAAAAACCTTGTGTACGCTCTAGAGGCCGCATTTTGAGTCGGATACTCATGAAAGTTGGTCAGGATGTTTGTCTCGATGATATCTCGGACGAGTTCGAAAGTGGGTCACGTGGGGTCAAAAACTAGGTCACCAGGTCAAATCTTAGAAAAACCTTGTGTACGCTCTAGAGGCCACATTTTCAGTCGGATACTCATGAAAAATGGTCAGAATGTTTGTCTGGATGATATCTCGGACGAGTTTGAAAGTGGGTCACGTGGGGTCAAAAACTAGGTCACCAGGTCAAATCTTAGAAAAACCTTTTGTACGCTCTAGAGGCCACATTTTCAGTCAGATACTCATGAAAAATGGTCAGAATGTTTGTCTCGATGATATCTCGGACGAGTTTGAAAGTGGGTCACGTGGGGTCAAAAACTAGGTCACCAGGTCAAATCTTAGAAAAACCTTTTGTACGCTCTAGAGGCCACATTTTCAGTCGGATAGTCATGAAAGTTGGTCAGGATGTTTGTCTCAATGATATCTCGGACGAGTTCGAAAATGGGTCACGTGGGGTCAAAAACTAGGTCACCAGGTCAAATCTTAGAAAAACCTTTTGTACGCTCTAGAGGCCACATTTTTAGTTGGATACTCATGAAAGTTGGTCAGGATGTTTGTCTGGATGATATCTCGGACGAGTTCGAAAATGGGTCACGTGGGGTCAAAAACTAGGTCACCAGGTCAAATCTTAGAAAAACCTTTTGTACGCTCTAGAGGCCACATTTTCAGTTGGATACTCATGAAAGTTGGTCAGAATGTTTGTCTGGATGATATCTCGGACGAGTTTGAAAATGGGTCACGTGAGGTCAAAAACTAGGTCACTAGGTCAAATCTTAGAAAAACCTTGTGTACGCTCTAGAGGCCATATTTTCAGTTGGATACTCATGAAAGTTGGTCAGGATGTTTGCCTGGATGATATCTCGGACAAGAACGAAAATGGGTCATGTGGGGTCAAAAACTAGGTCACTAGGTCAAATGTTAGAAAAACCTGTTGTAGGCTCTAGAGGCCACATTTTCAGTCCGAAACTCTTGTAAGTTGGTCAGAATGTTTGTCTTGATGATATCTCAGACAGGTTTGAAAATGGGTCATTGGGGGTTAAAAACTAGGTCACCAGGTCAAATCTTAGAAAAACCTTGTATATGCTCTGGATGCCACATTTTCAGTCCAACACTCTTGAAAATTAGTCAGAATGTTTGCCTTTATAATATCTTGGATGAGTTTGAATATGGGTCATGTTGGGTCAAAAACTGGGTCAATAGGTCAAATGTTATAAACACCTTTTGTATGCTCTGGAGGACACATTTTCAGTCTGATACTCCTAAAACTTGTTCATAATATTTGTCCTGGTGATACCTTGAATGAGTTTGAAAATGGGTCATGTGGAGTCAAAAACTAGGTCAATGGGTCAAATATTAGAAAAACCTTGTGTACACTCCAGAGGCTACATTTTCTGCCTGATACTCTTCAGACTTGGTCAGAATGTTTGTTTTGGTGATGTCTCAAAAGAGTTTGATAATGGGTATTTGTCGGGTCCAAAACTAGGTCACTTGATGAAATCTTAGAAAAACCTTTTGTACACTGTAGAGGCCACATTTTCAGTCCAATACTCATGAAACTTGGCCAGAATGTTTGTCTTATTGATATCTCAAAAGTGTTTGATGATGGGTAATGTCTGATAAAAAACTGGGTCACTGGGAAACTAGATGGTGCATGTTTGGTCAATAAACTCAGGTGAGCGATTTCAGGGCCATCATGGCCCTCTTGTCATCTAATTGATGTCTGTAATTCCCAGATGATCCAGTATTTGCTAAATAAGAGAAAGGAAATTTTAAAGCTGACAGTAAAAACCCAAATATTGCTGTTTGAAAGCTATTTATGAAGGAAAGATATTTCCTTACTGGGCTCTGTAGATCCAAGATCAGACTGCACATCCTGTACAGTCTGATCTTAATCTATGCTGCCCACAAAAAGTTAGTTAGTCATGCTTTGCAGTCTAAAGGTTAAATAAGTTTGATGCAATTTTTCATTATTGTTTTTGGACTATTTCAGTATAACCATAGATGACATTGTCTATGTAATAGACACAGGAAAGATCAATGTAAAAGGTTTCTCGGCAGAGAATAACCTCATGTCATTAAGGCCAGTGATGGTATCATTAGCCAATGCCAGACAGCGTCGAGGCAGAGCTGGAAGGTAAATTTGACCCATTTTCATATTATGTTTTCCCTAGATAAACTTTACGAAGAAGACAGTGGGAAAAACTGAGAGAAAAGGAGAAAAGTCTGGTAACTGGCATTTCTTCTGTTTTAATATGCTCAGTGGGGCCTATTATGTTATACCCGTGGTGTCATTATCTCAGTTGAAATTGGGTCACACTGGGTAAAATACCATTTGTAGGCTCTACAGGCCACATTTTCTGTTTAATACCCCCGAAAATTTGTTTAAATGTTTATCTTGATGATATTTTCAATTAAGTCAAAAATTGGTCACCAGGTCAAATTCTTAGAAAAAAAAAAACCTGTGACTACACTTTTCAAATCTTTAAAAAGGAGAAAATGCTAGTAACCAGCATATTCTCATTTTCCCACAATATTTTTAAATTCTCTCTTTTTCTGAGTTTTTAAAAGTGTGGACCGCTGCTTTATTTCTCTCCAATTTAGATATTTTCATATTTTGATTGTGATTCTTTTAGAACCCTTATCTCTGTTGAGTATCTGAGTTCAACAAGTCTTTTGAATGGACAAAGGTTTAGACAAATCTAATTGACTTGCTGACATTTTTTTTTCAATATTTTTATTTCACAGGGTACAGGCAGGAGAATGTTTTCATTTATTTACTGGGCTACAACAAAGTCATATGAAAGATTTTCTACCTCCAGAGATACTGAGAACACCTCTTGAAGAATTATGTCTCCAAATCAAGGTACAATGAAAATTATCAAAACAAGAGTTTTTAACAAATTGAGGAAACAGGAACTTGAAAATAATGTGGAAGAAAAAGAAAATTCTAGTTGCCCAAATTTTTGTTGTTTGGTAAAGAGTTAAATAAACTTATGTATTCAGTTAAAGACATTGACAGAGATCCCCTTACCCGTTAACCACACAATCCCTACTTTTGACGACCCAGAGAAAGAAGCCTATAGAAAACATTGTGGGAAAAGGAGAAAATGCTGGTAACCAGCTTTTTTTCCTTTTCCCACAATTTTTTTTACCCTTAAAGGTGGGTATTTAGAATTTTCACATCACACCAAATTAAAGAAATATATACATCATTGAAATTTATATGAAAAAACAATACAAATCATCAATAATTAAGAATCATAAAATTACAAAAAGAAATTTTTTTGATGGTATTCCCTTAAAAGGCTTAAATTCCATTACATAACAAACTTGTGATTATTTTTCACGATATTTTCTTCGGACGCTATGTTTGAAGTTTCGCATGTGTATTTCCAGTATGTAAATGAGAGAGTTGCTCATGTAAAAACAGAACATGTTTCCCGTTGGTGTCGACCTGGGCCATAGTAAATCTCTAATTTCTCATGTTGTCGGATCGGTTTCGACTAATGGGGTTTTATGAATGGAAATAGTAAGACTTTGGGAGTATAAGGATGATTTTTTTGAACTTTTGTAAAATTTTAGTCTCAAAATCTGAAGGGCCTCCTTTAACAAAACAAATTTCAAATTTTTTCGTCTTGGACAAGCCAGAAATTTTGATGTTTGGATATGAGTTAACTTTTAAACAGCAAAGACATGAAGTACTTTTACCTTTATGGACAGTGTAGATACAGATTGAACTGAGAAGCAGTTGCACTATGATCTGTAATCTGTAATTGATAAAAATGTTCTTGCTAAAACAGCCTATACTTCTGTTTTGGTGTTATAGGTTAAGTTAAGTATCCGCTTTGATAAGAAATAAGGGCTTGTTTATCCATTGCTGTCTGAAATACACTTTTAAAGATTTTTCTTTCATTTTTTATTTACAGCTTTTAAAACTAGGAAAGATCATCCCATTTGTGGAAAAAGCATTGGAACCTCCCTCTCTCTCTGCTCTACAGTTAGCCATCCAGAATTTGCAAGATTTGGTAGGTTTTCATGGAGATTTGTCAGACAATATTTAGAACTACCTGCTTTAGCTTGTCAAAGTACTGTCAATATTGTGCGAAAACATCAGGTATCTCCTGGAAAATTTCCATTTCATGTTTACAAATAGAATAGAATAGCTCTTTTATTTCCATAGTAGGCCCGTTAAGGGAATATACATATCAATATTCAAATGAAAAAAACATACATAAATTAATTAAGAGCCATCGCATGACATTACCCACAAACAGACATGGACACCCAGCAAAGACGCGCAGATCAGTCTACGTATCAGAACAGCCTGATCTGGCTCCTTGCTGTATGCTCTATTAGTTACTTTTATAGTAAGACAGTGAAGTCTGTCATATCAAAGTGTAGGTTTACAGGACAGTGTGAGCCTTCCTAGTGTTAATCCATTTATGCAATAAAGTCTGCATTTATGGTTGGATTTTTGTTGAACTTGCATAGATGCTATATATCATCTATAGCTTGAGCCCTATTGACTTTGACATTTAAAGTTGGAAATTTCCATTTCTTGTTCAGGAAATGAAGTCTGCATTTTGGTCCAATTCTTTTGAAACTTGCAACAATTATTTAATTTGTCAAGGGATTGAACTCTATCAAAAGTGAAGAAAATCTAGTAATCAATTTAGGAAAAGCAGTCATTGGATGACTTAGTATTGTTTGCTCTACAAAGTCCACATTATTAGTCACATTTCTTTGAAATTAGCAAGGATTGTCTAATACAACTTTTACTGAGGCTTGTTTAGTGAAAACTTAAAAGACCTTCTTGTTCCTGACTTTGTTTATAAGCACACAGCCTTGACCTGTATTATTTGGTTTGTGGCTCCATCTCGTGGGCCTCTACCAGAATTCCATTACCTATAGCTCTGTGTCAAAAATGGCGTTGACCTGGGATCAGAGCTTTCACATGGGCTGTTGTAGAAAGAACTTTATAAAACTCTTCGTTCGAAACTATTTGGTTTTATGAAAAACACTGGGCCCATAATCGTAGTCCAATTCTCTAGAATTTCTAAAATTTGAAAGTAACACAATTGCTGATTGGCTTAATCCTTTACCACACAATCCCTGATTTTAACGACTGTGGGTAAGAAACCTTTTGAAAACATTGTCAGAAAAGGAGAAAATGCTGGTAACCAGCATTTTGTCCTTTTCCCATAATGTTTTTTTCCATTTCAATGACAGCAATTATCTTTTTTGCCACATGTAAATTGTTCCCTTCAAGTGCGTTGAATTTAGACAGGTCTAAAAAGTTCTTGTGTGGTAAAAGGTAAAACCATTTGGTTTTGCTTATCAAAAATTGTGTTACATGTACTTTCAAATACAAACCTAGATAGGCCTGGTATGCAATGTAAAATAGTGAATGCATTTTGGGTTTTTTCCTATTTCAGAATGCACTGGATAAAGATGAGAATCTACTTCCCCTTGGAAAACATTTAGCCAGGATGCCTCTTGATCCCCATACAGGCAAGATGCTGCTATTTGCAGCTATGTTTGGTTGTCTAGGTCCTATATTAACGATTGCCGCAAGTCTCAGTTTTAAAGATCCATTCTTTATTCCACTGGTAGGTAAATGTTTTATAAATAATGTTTCTTTCCTTTTTGACAATTTATTCTCCTTTCTGTTTGTTTGCTTTTTGATTGCTTCCTGTTAACTCTTTACCAAATGACAAAGTCTTAGACATGTCCAAATTGAAAGCATTTACAGAAAACAGAATAAATGTGACTCAAAAATTAAAAGTTTACTTAGGGAGAGTAGAAAACATATGGGAAAAGGAGGAAATGCTGGTGAACAGCATTTTCTCCTTTAAAAAAATTTCTCACAGTGTATTCAGAGGGCTTCTTCCTCAGGGTCGTAAAGAGTCTGGATTGTGTGGTAAAGAGTTAATGTCCTGTGGAGCCATACAAGACCAACATGACCCTAGGGATATTGTCATAATGCTGATTGGTCCTGCATGGCTCAGTGGTTAAGTGTAGGGACCCGTAACCTGGAGGCTGTGGGTTCTAGCCTTAACAGAGGCACTAGGTTTAATGGATATATCTGTATTTGTGAGCTTTAACCATGTTATGAAACAGTGCAGGGTGAACCACCATTTACTCAACAATAAGGCAATCAGTTAATCAGTCATTTTGCTCAGTACAGGAGAGTCCAAAAACTGAAAGTAGAGAATTAGTACAGATTTTGTTTTTCTTACCCTAGGACATAAATGATTAAGCCGTCACAGTGATATTTCTGAAATACTGCTTTTAAGACATCATTTAACTCTTTACCAAATAACAAAATTTTAGACTGGTCCAAATTGAAAGCACTTGCAGACAACAAAATAAATATATTTGTTTCCATTAGGTTAGAAAACATGTTGGAAAAGGGGGAGATGCTGGTAAGCAGCATTTTCTCCTTTTCACTCAATGTTTGGTAAAGTGTTAAACCAAAACAGATGTTTTCTCATTGCAAAGTTTTAGTGGTTATATAATGTAGGGGTGTTATATATTGTAGGGGAAAGAGGCACAAGCAGATGAAGCCAAAAAGCAGTTGGCAGATGGTTGTATGAGTGATCATATACTTCTTGTCAAAACTTTCAGGGTAAAGTTGTATACCTCCCATTTAATTCTTTACCAAAAATCCAAATTTTAGTCTATTTCATTTGAAAGCAATGTGACTGAAAAATTGAAATTTGTTTTGGGAAGGGAAGAAAACATTGTGGGAAATGGAGAAAATGCTGGTGACCAGCATTTTCTCCTTTTCCCAGAATGTTTTAAAAAGGCCACTTTCTAAGGGTCATTGAAATTTGGGATTGTGTGGTAAAGGCTTAAATCTTCACAAGTGATATATAAAAAAAACTTGTGAGAAAAGAACCAACATTTTCTTCGTTTCCCACTATTGTTTTCTACTCTTCAATCTAAGTCAAACGTACTGGGTTTTATGGTAGTACATTGGACTTGGACAAATTTAAAGCTTGGGCTATTATATTTTTCTTCTTCCTAACACTATGGCCGAGCTTGATATGTCATAGGATAATCTTGCAACATGGGAAAAGGTAGAGTGGAACATTGGCATAAGGTGTTGTCTCGGATCAGCCTTTACTGGCCATACAGAAACGGCACTTCACCACTAAATATAGATTTTGTCCTACAGTAGACTTGCTTAACCCATTACCACTCAATCCCTACTTTTGACTCCCCTGAGAAAGAAGCCTTTTGAAAACACTGTAGGAAAAGGAGAAAATGCTGGTAACCAGCATTTTCTCCTTTTCCCACAGTGTTTTCTACCCTTCCTTGAAAAAAATTCAGTTTTTCAATCTTCTTTATTTTGTCGTCTGCAAATGCTTTCAATTTGAACCAGTCTAAAATTTTGTCGTGTGGTAAAGAGTTAAAAGAGCAAATCGCATAAAAATGGAAAGGGTCCTTTAGATTAGCCTGTGTGAAATATGCAGGCTATTCTGGGACGACACTTTGTGCAAACGTCCAAATGCCCATATTCGCATGTTGCATGCCATATAGGGCTTGAAATCTGGGCCCATATTCACCAACCATTCTTAAGAATGTTCTTGGTCTTATTCTTCAAGATTCCCTGACTGTGAAAGTAACAGAACTTCTGATTGGCTAAACCAAATGGTTTAGCCAATCAGAAGTTCTGTTACTTTCACATTGACAAAATTCTGAAGAATAAGACTAAACATGTTCTTAAGAGTGGTTGGTGAATACAGATCCTCTGATGTTTGCTACTTCGATTTCAATATAGGATTGATTCTTTCTGAGGATACATGCTAGTCATTGTGGCAGCGTGTATTCCGTTCTCACAGGATAGAATTCATCTATAATTGATCAAACAAATTATCTTCAGTCCGATTTTGATCTACACTGTCTGCAGAAGCAAGTGGAATGGATTGTGATGCTAAAAGAACTAATTTCTGACTTGTAACCCTCAAGTTTTAATGATCTTGACGAAATAGCCTTCTAGAAACCTTGTTGAAAAAGAAAAAAATGTTGGTTGCCAGCATTCTCTCCTCTTCAAACAAGGTTTCACACTGTCATGGACAATCACCATCATTTTAGCAACATGTAGTTTAGTGGTCTGCTGATTCTTTCAGCTTTGATAAGTCTAAAGTTTTGTTATTTGGTATAGAGTTAGACTGTTTTGCTTTCTTTCAGAAATGGCTGACAGCCAGAGAAGAAAGAAGAGATCATTATTTTTGCCATGATTACTTTCTGTCAAAGTCAACACTTGAGGTAGGTTTTAGTACATTTCCAATTTAACCCTTTCCCAAACAAGCCCTGGTTTTTATGTGTCTGCAGTACCAGTATCATAATGAGTAATTTCTCCTTTTCCCACAGTGTTTTCTACCCTTTTTGAGAACTTCCTGTCATATTCTCTAAATCTAAAATTGTCGTCTGCAAACTCTTTCGGTTTGGAAGGGTCTAAAATTTGTAGTTTGGGAAAAGGTTAATAAAGATTTGCAGGTAATGACAGGAAAGCATGGATAGGTCCACTGGTGGCTGTGGTTTAGGTGTAACTGAAATAATCTTTACAATGGTGTTAATCACCATACAAACAGACAAAATGATGGAATTGTTTATTAAAAAGGCTTTACTTATTATCAAATGACAAAATTATAGACTGGTCCAAATTGAAAGCATTTGTAGACAAAAAAGTAAATGTGACTGAAAAATTGAAATTTTGTTTAGGAAAGAAAGAAAACATTGTGGGAAAAGGAGAAAATGCTGGTTACCAGCATTTTCTCCTTTTCCCACAACGTTTTCAAAATGTTTCAATTTCTGTGTCGTTAAAGGTCAGGATTGTGTGGTAAAGAGTTAATTTAATGCTCTGAGACTGACAAAACAAATTTAATTCCAATATCATTGATTTCTTGCATTTCTATTGATCATAAAAAGGGCTTAAGAACTCTTCAGTTATTAATTGTACTCTAAGCAACAGAGTGTTACCAATATGTTGACCTTGTACCTATCTGGTCAGTTAATTCAGTACTAACAGTACAAAAAGACAACACCAAATAGAAAAGTTTTTGAACGTTTTTTACCCAGTTTTTCCATTCATGTACTTAAATTTTCACAGAAAAAGAACCCACATAACGAGGTTTGCACCTGAATGAAGTAGCCTTGTCATTGCTTGTAGTGTTTTATAAGAAAATATAGTGCATTTAATGTAAACTTTTTAACCTGTGATTACTTTTAGATGCTCAAAAAGATGAGAGTGCAACTTTCAGATCTGCTCTATGAAATCGGATTTCTTGATAGGAAAAATGATGCGGCAGCAAATATAAATTCAGGTATGTTGTTTGCTTTAATCCCTGAACCACACAGTCCTTTGTTTTTAACCCCGAGAGGAAAGCTTTTGAAAATATTTCTGGAAAGGAGCAAAATGCTTGTAAGCAACATTTTGTGATTGGTATTACTCGAACAAATTGACATGAAATAAATGACCTCTATTACCATATATTTCTATTACCATATACAGTAAAACCTTGTTATTTCCAGTCTCGGACATTCGAGAACCCGGCATAATTCGAGGAATTCCGAGAGTCCTGGCAAAAACTCTACTTTATTGAACCAAAAGTAGCTCGGTAATTTCGAGTCTCGATAAGTCGATAATTCGAACACGGATGCTGGTCCCTATAATTATTTTCCTTCTTTAAATTGATTGTTTATTCGAATACAATATTTTCGCACCTCTCCAACGATTGTTTTCACACCTTTCCAAGCACAGGATTTCATCTCGCCAGCCTGTCTACGATGTGGCGCAAGTTTCACAAACTGACAATTACTACGGGGTATTCATACCACAAAATGATTTGAAAAGGTGTTGACGTTAATTAATGATGAGAGGCTACATGTAACAACAGCCCTTTAAATTCATTGTTGATCCTGAAAAGTCAGTCTAGTAACAGCATTTGTGATCAGACGACGCCATGTTTTTACCAGTTTTCGTGTCAAATCTATTTTTAGCATCAGGTTTTTCCCAGTCGCATCACCACAGATCAGGATCAGTTTGATCACATAAATTTTTCTGTTTTGTTACGCTGACGTCGTACTTCGGATTTGTATGAATATCAGAATCAGAATTCTGATTCGATTTGACTATCATCTGTACCTTTCAATGTCGTAGAAATTTACCTTCGACACTGGTAAATGTGATTTTCACGGGTTGTGTAGATATTCTGATCTGTTTTCATGTCCAAGACATTGGTAATGAGAAAGTCGAAATTCTCTGTTTCTATCTCTCATTAGCTCAGCACTATACTTTCAGTAATTTACACAAAATTTCTATGACCATTTCAACACCGCCGACATAAAACGGTACCGTTTGTGATTTAAAATTTTGACGTCTTTTTCGACATTTAAAAGGGCAGATTTTACGATTTTGTTAAAATTACAGAACACGACTTTTCCAAAAACTATCAAAAGAAAGGCCAGATTATTTAGAATACTTAATTAAAAATCCATACTCATATGATCAAAACAGGAAAATTCACAGAAAATAACCCTTTTGATACTACAGTATATTGTTCAAATACGGTAAATGATTTAAGCGAATAGAGACATATACAAAGTTATGCTGCTCGAGAAAAAGACTTTGATCGTCGATCTCGAACGCACTTACATTTTTTCCAAGGACACTTTGGATGATTCGAGCATCGCGAAAACTCGAGCATTTTGCTCGTCCCCATGGGACCTCGAATTATCGAGGTTTTACTGTATTACAAACTCGGTCCATGGAAATACCGAATTACACCTGATTTACCGAATTATACCGAATTACACCGAATTACACATAGTAATACCGAATTATATGTTCAAAACACTTATTTTTTTAGTAAATATGAATTGAACTTATTGAAATTATATTATCAAGAATTTTCTGGATTTTAGCTGTTTAATTCGGTAATTCACATTACCGAATTACACCATATACTACGATTGGTATCACACTATGTTTCACCGGATTTACCGAATTCTACTGAATCACACATAGTGATACCGAATTATACATTCAAAACACTTATTTATTAAGTAATATATGAATAAAACTTATTAAAATTATATTATTAAGCTTTTTCTGGCCCTTACCTGTTTAATTTGGTAATTCACATTACCGAATTACACTATATACTATGATTGGTATCACGCTGTTACACCTGATTTACCGAATTATACCGAACTAAACCGAATTACAGAATTACACCGAATTATACCGAATTACACCTCTAACTACCGAATTAAACATGCAAAACACTTATTTCTTAAGTAATTTAAGGGTTTAGGGGTATAATCTTTATTTCATGCAACAAGTGTTGTGCTGGTTAAAAAACGGATTGGAAAAATAGTGTTACTTTATGTCTTTCTTCAACATAGCGTGATACCAATCATAGTATATAATGTAATTCAGTAATGCCAGAAAAAGCTTAATAATATAATTTTATAAAGTTTAATTCATATATTACTTAAAAAATAAGTGTTTTGAATGTATAATTCGGTATCACTATGTGTAATTCGGTGAAATTTGGTATAATTCGGTAAATCAGGTGTAATTTAGAGTGATACCAATCATAGTATATAGTGTAATTCGGTAATCTGAATTACGGAATTAAACAGTTAAGGGCCAGAAAAAGCCTAATAACATAACTTTTATAAGTTTAATTCATATATTCCTTAAAAAATAAGTGTTTTGAATGTATAATTTGGTATCACTATGTGTAATTCGGTGAAATTTGGTATAATTCGGTAAATCAGGTGTAACATAGCTTGATACCAATCACAGTATATAGTGTAATTCGGTAATCTGAATTACCGAATTAAACAGTTATGGGCCAGAAAAAAGCCTAATAATATAATTTTTATAAGTTTAATTAATATATTACTTAAAAAATAAGTGTTTTGAATGTATAATTGGGTATCACTATGTGTAATTCGGTATAATTCGGTAAATCAGGTGTAATATAGTGTGATACCAATCATAGTATAAGTGTAATTCGGTAATGTGAATTACCGAATTAAACAGTTAAGGGCCAGAAAAAGCCTAATAATATAATTTTTATAAGTTTAATTCATATACAGTAGATTCCGCTTATTTGCAAGTCCTATTTGTCAGAGAAAATATCCCGAATAAGCGGTCGGCCCGATAATCCGATGGCTCTTTTCAGACCGGAAGTCTAACCAGAGATGCAGACGATCGTTTCCTTCTAATGATATACGTTCAGATCTTGAATCCCGATCATTTGATTAATGTTCATATTTTTTTAAATATATGTATTTCAAACTAAACAAGTTTTAAAAAAAAGAACTATTTGTTTGCTTACTTTATTTACCTATCAAGTGCACAAAGTATCAGAAACGATCCAGGCAGTTGGCCGTGGTGATGCTTCGTTTGACAAAAAATTCAACACAAACTTTTTGTAAACACAGGTTTCGATGCATATCTCCAGTTTCCGGTTATCTAACATTTACTCCTTGTGTACATGCACATTCTTACACAACATGATCGTGTACTGTGCACCTGTATAAACCCCGACTCGCCACCTGTTCGGTTGAATGGGTGGGTAAAAGTTTGTGTGACGTCATAGACTGATTGCCGCACAGACGATTCTATTTTAACGCCTTAATTTAGGCCATACCATTCAAAGCAGACCGAAGTAAGAAACTGTGTTTTCACAGTTTACATTCGGTACACCTTACTCTCACGCCTGTAGTCAAATTGTTTGTCACAAATTGGATTATCATCAAGACACTTACAAACAGTTAAGTTTTTTTCTACCCAGTGTGTAATTATCTGATCGGTGATAGGTTAGTTCGATCGGTCTTTCTTGTAACAGGTAAAGTGCCGAATTCGTCTTCAGTTGCTTTCGGGGAGCGTAGACCAAGATCAGACTGCAGAGTGTGAAGTCTGATCATAGAAAGTCCATGTATGTTTTTATTTTTTGCCGAGTTATACCAAGACAAAATTTAAGTACAAGTAGTAATCGTTTCGCCAATTTTCCTGCACTAAAATTACCATTTTATTTATCAGTGCTCTTGGTGGTGGGTGAACAGCCTGGTACCCGAAATCTCACGTAACCGTCCAATAGTTCAACTTGATAATCGGCAACCAGTGAAGTAAACTAATGCACCAATGCTGCAATACAGCCACTGAGTTAACGAGGTCCATATTCAGAATGTCGGCCATTTGCAGATGTTTTGCAAACGTTATTGCACTTTCTTAAATGAAAAAAATAACATGAAATACGCCAAGAATTTTATCTTTCATGACTAAGTTATGAAAACGGATCTTGTCGGACTCGTCGTTTGTATGCAGTTGCATCAGTTTTTATCTGTGATTCTCCGTATGCACTGAAATTCGACTTTCATCGTTTTGAGTAACCTTTTTTTTTCCCGGACAGATTGGAATTTTTCGCTGTCTTATCCCAAGGAATTGCTTATAAACACTAGAATTTCGAATAACTTGCTAATTTTTCGTTGCAAAAAACCGAAATGTTCTATTTATAGGATCCCGATTAAGCGTTGAAATTTATTGAATATAGAATTCGGTATCACTATGTGTACTTCGGTATAATTCGGTAAATCCGGTGAAACATAGTGTGATACCAATCATAGTATATATACACAGGAATTTGACATTCTATAACCAAAATAAATGATAAAACATGAAAAAAAAAATCTCCCCATATAGATATCTAATATAAACACAAGGAACGCAACGTCTCGATTGCTGGCGCTAGCACCCGACAGCCTTTCCCAACCAAAATCACCTACGAAACAAACATTGATCATAATCTCATTTAGCCTAGCGATAGACAAGACAATAATGTACCTGCGACATCCCACGATACCTCAGTAGACACCTTTCAACCAGAGATATCCGTCATGTTTTAGAGCTCTATCAGGTCATTTTGATTTATCCCGGTAGCCATTCGCTGACGTCACAAGAAGTGCAAGGAAGCGTATTTTCGTATTACTTATTACTATTATTTTTTTCGTTTTTAAGATATTTATAGACATCAAATGATACTTAAGATTCTAGAAAAATCTTTAGTATCATGTGATGTCCATAGGAATCTTAAAAACGAAAAAAATAATAGTAATAAATAATACGAAAATACGCTACCTGCTACTTTCTGTGACGTCAGCGAATGGCTACCGGGATAAATCAAAATGACCTGATAGAGCTGTAAAACATGACGGATATCTCTGGTTGAAAGGTGTCTACTGAGGTATCGTGGGATGTCGCAGGTACATTATTGTCTTGTCTATCGCTAGGCTAAATGAGATTATGATCAATGTTTGTTTCGTAGGTGATTTTGGTTGGGAAAGGCTGTCGGGTGCTAGCGCCAGCAATCGAGACGTTGCGTTCCTTGTGTTTATATTATATCCCAGTGTAAGCAATAATCACGCACTTAACGTTTCGTGGCTTATGTTTTAATAAGCAAGAAGGTCAAACAAAAAAAATCCATGTTCTTATCTATATTAGCTTTAATCCATTCTTTTTTACCATTAAGAATTTAAAAAGTCGCTTGTCATTCACCGTAGTTGTCAATCCGAAAGTCCAATACAAATATGGCGGTTTGCCCTCTACGTCATCAATAGTCACGCACTTTCAAAATTGAGTTCTGTATGGAGGACCAAGCGGGTCATAATTCCAACTTACTTATCAATTCGAAACAGAGTTTGTAAGTGGTGAAATCTATAAGTTTTAAGGTTGAAACTGTTGAAAAATTGAACAAAAAGATATCTCAAAATAGCGAACAGTTTTTTAGTCAAAGAAATGAACATATTTACAAATTTGGTTTTTGAAATACTTTAGGGAGTTTACTCTTCGACAGGTGCACATGGAACACTATGGCAAGGGCAATAAAAAAGATCTTTTACTCGAAGTCGCTAGATGCTGCAACAGAATTTTAAATGTGTCCAGTACATACAGTTCTCATTTTTTCTGTTTTATATAAGAAGTATGGTCTGTTTGGACCTCCATACTCCCTACATAATTCATTCATAATTATGTGATACCCACGTGACCTCGTAGCTCAGATGTAAACAAAAACATACGACAACTGTCACTCGAATTGGATGACTGAAAACGAAAAAAATATGTGACTTTCACCTTCAAATTTTTGGGCTTAAGAAATATGTACCAAAATGACACTGATTATACAATTTGATCAAGAACTTATTGGAAGATTCCTTGCTTTCCACATTATGACAGCTAGCGAAAGATTATCGGATGGAGACACTAAAATTATCGTATGACATCATGGGTATATGTGTGCATGGCGTATCCGGTCGGCGATCAACAGTGCATGATTATTGTGTAGCGTGAAAAAGCATACTCTGAGGATATAGGGGAGAGTTTTTTTTCATGTTTTATCATTTATTTTGGTTATAGAATGTCAAATTCCTGTGATATATATAGTGTAATTCGGTAATGTGAATTACCGAATTTAACAGTTAAGGGCCAGAAAAAAGCCTAATAATATATTTTTTTATAAGTTTAATTCATATATTACTTAATAAGTAAGTGTTTTGAATGCATAATTCGGTATCACTATGTGTAATTCGGTATAATTCGGTAAATCAGGTGTAATTCGGTATTTCCATGCACAAACTTAAATTATTGTCCAAACTTAGGTTTGGCTAATGTCATCTGCATGCAGAACTACATGAACTATTTTCAACACTTTATGCAGCTAATGGATTTTACTTGTCTTTAAAATAATTGAAATTCTTGAAATAAACATGATTATGTTGGTTTAAAGTGGTAATACATGGTGGGTGACCAAAATCCGAGATGTACATTTAGTGCAGTCTGATCTTGATCTTTGCCATCCGAAAGGCTGTCCATCCAACCATTTAACTGTTTACCAGACATCAAAATTATACAATGGCCCAAATTAAAAGCATTTGCAGACGACAAAATTAACTGGACTCGAAACTTAGAACTTGTTTGGGGGGGGAGGGGGTAGACAACATTGTGGGAAAAGAAGAAAATGCTGGTTACCAGCATTTTCTTCTTTTCCCACAATGTTTTCAAAAGGTTTCATTCTCAGAGATGTGAAAACCCAGGATTGTTTGGTAAAGAGTAGAAACATAAAATAATACCTTTATGCTAGTTGCAAATGTCCAGTTTGTTGTTTTTCTCTATTGTTTAGAGAAAAATAATTTATTATCAGTTGTTTTCATGATCATTGGCAAATTCTGATTGGCTGAAAAAAAAAAAATTCAATAGCTCCATGAAAAAGAAAATCACCTTGTGCTGGCACTTATTTTGCTGAAGGTTACTTTTGCGGGTCCTACACACTGCTTTGCACATTTACCTTCATTCTATTGGTTAATTTTCAGTATTGGGGATCTGAAAACTGCTTCCCTATTGTATTCTTACACCATACATATATGAGTGGAAGGGGCT
Source organism: Tridacna crocea (assembly GCA_943736015.1). Classification (NCBI taxonomy): domain Eukaryota; kingdom Metazoa; phylum Mollusca; class Bivalvia; order Cardiida; family Cardiidae; genus Tridacna; species Tridacna crocea. The sequence goes on from OX031072.1 coordinate 17,038,774, forward strand.
TTAGAAACTCCAATGTTAGACTTAAAACTAAAGAAAACGAATGCAGTTTAAATTATTTTCATGGGTGTATGATGTCTGTAATATTGCATTGTAAGGAATGAAGAGAATTTTATTTTTTTCATGGAGGTATAAAAAAAAAAACACACTTTTGTATGAAACTGCTTTGTGGTTTCCTACAGTGTGATTAGGTTTTTTTTTTTGTACCTCCTTGAAAAAAATAAAATTATCTTCATTCCTTAAATATATCTTATTGTCTTGAGCATTTTTCTGTCTGTAAATTAAAATTTACAACAAAAAATTAATGAGGGAACCTTTAACCCTTTACAAGATGACAAAATTCTAGCCATGTCCAAATTGAAAGCATTTGCAGGAGAAAATTTCATTGTGGCTCAAATAGTGCAATTTTTCTTTGATAGGGTAGAAAACATTGTGGGTAAAGGAGAAAATGCTGGGAGAAAATGCTGGTTACCAGCATTTTCTCCTTTTCCCACAATATTTTCAAAAGACTTCTTTTCCAGGGTCTAGTGTTTTGGAAAAAAATTAAAAGTCAGCATTGTGTGGTAAATGATTAAGAGACTATCTGCTGTAAGATTCCCACTTTTCTTACTTCCCTTGGGTGGTCTTTGAATACAGAATAGACTGTGTATGTTTACTTTCACAGATAACATGGCCTTAGTTAAAAGTATAGTGTGTGCTGGGCTCTATCCAAATGTGGGAAAGATAAAAGGTCTGAAAACCAAAAGGAGGTTAGTAATTTTGTTAAGAAATCTTCCGATTTAAGTTTTAGAGCAATGTCTTTTCAATTTTCTTTTGCAAAACACCTTAGATAACTGGCATAGTTCTGATGAATTAAAGGGAACACATGAATATATGAGCTGCTGTCAAAAATAATAATGTTGAAAGGTGAATGAAACACTATGTATAGTCTTACGAACAAAGTCCATAACGAAGGAACAAATGCATAGCAGAAATACAGGGACAGTGCAGGATTTGAACCAAGAATTCCCCAACGAAAGGCCAACACCATAACCACTGAGTTAAAGAGAATTTCCCCTAACACAGTTAATAGGTATTGTATTTAAACTGGGATGAAGCCATGCACGAAGGAGTTGTCTCCTGTAACATTAGGGCCACTGTCTCCAACCAGGGTTCAGTTTCTTCCAAGAGCTGTAACTTATTGTGTGTGTCAATTCAGTTATGGAAAGAGTAGAACACCGAATAAATCCAAGGGTTATTTTTGTTTTAGAGGTAAGACCCTATCAGTTGCAATGCGAATGCCCTTCTTGTTTAGAATGTCTAAGCAAAATAGTTCAAAGTTCAGACTGCACATTACATGTCTATAGTTGTGGACTTTAGGGGTTAATACATTTTTTTTTTTTATAGCCAAATGAGATTTACTTTGAAAGACGGGAGTCGATGTACATTACATCCAAAGTCAGTCGCAGGTGAAGTTAGACAGCCCAACACTCAGTGGATCGTCTACCATAAGAAAATGAAGACAGCAAGTGTAGGTTGAATTAGTTCATACTCAATATTTATTTCTTTACCAAACAACAAAATTTTAGTCTAGTCCAAACTGAAAGCACATGCAGACAGCAATATGAATGTAATTCAAAAGTTGAAATTTGTTTTCAGCAGGGTGGAAAACATTTTGGGAAAAGGAGAAAATGCCGGTTACCAGCATTTTCTTTTTTTGCAACAGTGCTTTCAAAAGACTTCTATCCCAGGATGGTAAATACCAGGGATTGCGTGGTAAAGGGTTAAATGATTCAACATTAGTACTTCCTAATCACAAACAATTTCTCATAACTCAAGATTCACTTTTTTTATTGTACATGTAGACTTTTGTCCCGAAATAAATACATGAACAATATTTCCAATATGTTTGATAGGATTAAGGTCCTAGTACAATACAGGAATGTGAAAGAAAGATAAGTGTCAAAAATTCTAATATCAAGTAGTTAAGAATTTTCCAAAAATGCCTGTGCTTTAATTATGCTAGAAAGGAAGTTTTGGGTTCTTTTTTTTTTAAAAAAGGTGATAAAAGGAGAAAATAATGGGGTAAACAGCTTCAACTCCCATTCAACAAAGTTCTTCACACTTACAAAATAAATCCTGTCATTTTAAAGTTAGGGAAGAATTGTTAAAAAGATGGGATTGTGTGGTAGAGTTAACCCGTTCCCAAACAAGCCCTGGTTTTTACGTGTCTGCAGTAATGGTCTTTTGAAAACAATGTGGCAAAAAGAGAAATTGCTCGTAACAAGCAATTCCTCCTTTTCCAACAGTGTTTTCTACCCTTTTTGAGAACTTTGTGCCATTTTCTCAAAATCTAAAATTGTCATCTGCATACTCTTTCAGTTTGGAAGCGACCAAAATTTGTTGTTGTTTCATGGAGATTGCCACGTTTAAGCCTTTACTGTATATAGTGAACTCTTGTGCTAATCTAGGTTGTGCGCTTGAAGACATTATGCCTTTTGTTAACTGTATTTCAGGTATATATATATGATTGCAGTTTAATCAGTGCATATTCACTCCTACTTTTTGGTGGAGAGATCAAGGAATCTGTGGTGAGTAGGTTTTATCTTGAAATATTTAATCTTCTACTACACAATCCTTTGTTTGAACTATTTACCAGACTACAAAATTTTGGACACATCCAAATTGAAAGCATCTGCAGATGATAAAATATATGTTGCTCAAGTGATGATTTCTGTCATTGATAGGGTAGAAAACAGTGTGGGAAAAGGAGAAATTTATTGTCACTGGCGTTTTTTTGCCCTTCCAACAATGTTTTCAAAGCCTTTTTTTCCAAGGTTGTTAAATCATGGTATTGTATGACTTTTTAGCTCACCTGAGCACAACGTGCTCAAGGGGAGCTTTTAGGATCACCCGGTGTCCGTCGTCCGTCGTGCGTCGTCCGTCGTCAACAATTCTTTAAACATCAACTCCTCCTAAACCGCTGGGCGGATTTGGACCAAACTTGGCAGGAATGTTCCTTGGGAGGTCCTCTTTAAAAATTGTTCACAGAATTTGATTCCATCAAAAACTCTGGTTGCCATTGCAACCAAATGGAATTTTTTAGCAAATTCTTTAAAAACTTTCTCCTCTGAAACCGCTGGTCGGATTTTGAAATAATTTCACAGATATGTTCGTTGGGTGACCCTTTTCAAAAATTGTTCGTGAAATTTTGATTCGTCAAAAATTGTGGCTCTGGTGAATGGGGGCTTCTTGCACTATACAGAAATGATGGAATTCTTTAAAAATCTTATCCTCTGAAACCGCTGGTTGGATTTTGAAATGATTTCACAGATATGTTCCATGGGTGACCCTTTTAAAAAATTGTTCGCGAAATTTTGATTGGTCAAGAAACATGGCTCTGGTGAATGGGGGCTTCTTGCACTATACAGAAATGAAGAAATTCTTAAAAATTCTTCTTCTCTGAAACAGCTGGTTAGATTTTGAAATAATTTCACAGACTTGTTCCTTGGGTTACCCTTTTCAAAAATTGTTCGTGAAATTTTGATCCGTCAAAAAATGTGGCTCTGGTGAATGGGGGCTTCTTGCACTATACAGAAATGAAGGAATTCTTAAAAAATCTTCTTCTCTGAAACCGCTGGTCAGATTTTGAAATAATTTCACAGAGTTGTTCCATGGGTGACCCTTTTAAAAAATTGTTCGCGAAATTTTGATTGGTCAAGAAACATGGCTCTGGTGAATGGGGGCTTCTTGCACTATACAGAAATGAAGAAATTCTTAAAAATTCTTCTTCTCTGAAACAGCTAATTAGATTTTGAAATAATTTCACAGACTTGTTCCTTGGGTTACCCTTTTCAAAAATTCTTCGCGAAATTTTGATTGGTCAAGAAACATGGCTCTGGTGAATGGGGGCTACTTGCACTATACAGAAATGAAGAAATTCTTGAAAATTCTTCTTCTCTGAAATGGCTGGACAGATTTTGAAAAAGTTTTACAGAGATGTTCCTTGGGTGACCCTTTTCTAAAATTGTTCCCGAAATTTTGATTGGCCAAGAAACATAGCTCTAGTGAATGGGGGCTACTTGCACTATATGGAAATGAAGAAATTCTTGAAAATTCTTCTCTGAAACCTGTGGTCAGATTTTAAAATAATCTGACAGAGATGTTCTTTGGGTGACCCTTTCCAAAAGCTGTACATATAATTTTGATCCGTCAAGAAACATGGCTCTAGTGAATGGGGGCTACTTGCACTATACAGACATGATGAAATTCTTTAAAATTCTCTCTTCTCTGAAACACGTGGTCAGATTTTGAAATAATTTCAGAGAGATGTTCCTTTGGTGACCCTTTTCAAAACTTGTTTGTAAATTTTGATCCATCAAGAAACATGGCTCTCGTGGATGGGGGCTAGTTGCTCTTATACAGAAATGAAGAATTCTTAAAAATTCTTCTTTTTGAAACTGATGGTCAGATTTCGAAATGACTTTTACAGGTGACCTTTTGAAAATTGCTTGGCAAAATTATAAATTTGGTTCCAATGTTTCAGTACCTCAAAAAAAAAAAAATAGACTATGGTCATTTCAAAAATTCAGGTGAGCGATCCAGGGCCATCTTGGCCCTCTTGTTTATTCAAGGTCTTTAAAAACATTGCCAGATAAGGAGACAATTAGGGTGGCTAACATTTTCTCCTTTTTCCCTAATGTTTTGGCCACATTTGCTGTGTTGGCTGCAAATGCTTTCAATTTGGACAAGTCGAAATTTTATTGTGAGGTAAAGAGTTAACCCATAGACAACCAGACGAATGAAATTTACATTTTCTGTCAGTAATTCAGATGTTTTTATCACATAGCCAAAATACCTAGCTTGGGTTTCTATCAACAGTGCCATACCCTTCCCCATGCCCAAACTCGTTTGGATTCTGTATTTGATCACCAGCATCTTATCCTTTTCTCCTAATGCTTTCAAAAGCTTTCAAGCCAGGGTTGTGTGGAAAAGGGTTAAATTTAACAAGGCTTCTTGGAGGCATTACTACCTCCTTTATGAAGTGTAGACCCCAGTGTCTGATGCAGCAAGTTTCCACAACTCTTCAAATACTTTTAGCCAAGTTTTGATTTGAACTTTCAACTTCCTGACTCAGTGGCTGGTGTATTATTTCTCAGCTTATTTGGCTTTTGCAAACGACCCCTAGTTTTGATGATTCCTGAGGAAAAAAACTTTAGATCAGATTTTGGGAAGAGCACAAAATGCTCATAATAGCTTTATCTCCTACTTCCTACTGTTTTAACCCTTAACTTCATAGATACTCATTTCTACACATTGCTTGTAGGAGCCTTTGGAAAACATTGTGGCAAAAGGTGAAATTGCTTGTGACGAGCAATTTCACCTTTTGCCACAGTGTTTTCTACACTATCAAAAGGTATCATATACACATAAGAAAAGGCTACATCCTTGCTGTTATTTAGGTTCAATTAGAGATACCATAGAAATGCCTCATGGGGTAAAGGGTTAAAGACAAATTCCAAGTTTGATCCACATATTTGATTTTTCATCAGCATATGTAAAATTTTGTTATATGATAAAGGTGTTGTAATACTTACAGGATGAAGGAGGAAACATTGTTACAGTTGATGATTGGATAAAATTCAAAGCAACAAGATCAACAGTTTCTCTGGTGAAAGTATGTATAAGTAGCCTTATATCTAACTTGAAATTACCCTTTGGCAACCAGGTAACAGGGATTATCTTGAAGGGAATTTATTATAATATTCTTTACTATTCAAATCTCTTGGGAGAAGAGCCTTGTATATTGTTGACTGTGCTTGTGGGCTCAAAAAACTGTCATGGTAGAAAAGGTCATGACCTTTTGCCTCATATTGCCCTTCATTGTGGCTAGTTATTATACAAAGTGGAGGGTGTTGTACTGGAATCACCATGGCTGTCTGTCCATCTGTACGTCCATCCATCTGTCTGTCCATCAGTTCGTAGACACAAATTTGTCCGGCAAAATAATCTAACAGTTTTTCAGATAGTGAACTCAAATTGTGGTATAATATAAATCCATCTTCTTTTAACCCTTTCCCAAACGACAAACTTTTGGACTAGACCAAATCAAAAGCATTTGCAGATGACAATTCATCTCTTCCTAAAAAGATGATTTCTGTCTATGATAGGGTAGAAAACATTGTGGGAAAAGGAGAAAATGCTGGTTACCAGCATTTTCTCCTTTTCCCGCAATGTTTTCAAAAGGCTACTATTCTAGACCTGTAAAAACCAGGAATTGTTTGGGAAAGGGTTAAAGACCTGATGAATTGGAGGAAAAGTAGTCCTCTCAGATGCAGATAATTCACCAATAGCACAGTTTCAAAATGCATATGCTGACACTGGTCGATACTTTTTGTAGATGTATGCAACCACCTTTTTACAGAGCATGATTCATGTTTAATCCTTAGGCCACTAAGCTTGATCCACTGACCTTTTGTGGAGAGCATATATCATGATCACATTGCACAGAATGTGCAGTCTGATCTTTGATCTATACTATCGACTAACCCTTTCCCAAATGACAAATTTTAGACTGTTTGCAGATGACAATTTTGAATTTGATGAGAATGGCAGAAAGTTTTCAGATAGGCTAGAAAACACTGTGGGAAAAGGAGAAATTGCTCGTTACGAGCAATTTCTCCTTTTCCCACAGTGTTTTCTAAGGACTTGTACTGCAGACATGTAAATACCGGGGTTTGTTTGGGAAAGAGTTAAGGAGGTATCATTCTCCAAAAATATACTTTTGAAAAAGCAATATTTAGGTTTTTACTAATAAACTGAAAATTTCATATCAGTTATTTAGCAGGATAACCATTAATTTCAGGATCTGAGAAGAGAGTTGGATATCATATTAGATGAGAAGATAACTAAGACACACAAAGTAAGCTGGGAGTATGGCACAAAAGAAAGGGCTCTCATTCAGGCCATCATAGATCTGGTTACCAAGGAAACAGAAGAGATGGAAGATGAAAACTTCTCAGACTGAATAATACATATGCCATGTTTGCGATGGACAGATATATGTTTGTGTCATGCGTGCACATGCCTGTAATTTTTTAGAATTATGAATTTCAATACATCTTCATAAAATGTGGCTCAAATGAGGAAAATTGACTTAAAAACATAATGAGCAATTTCTCCTTTTCCCACAGTGTTTTCTACCCTTTTTGAGAACTTTCTCCCATTTTTTCAAAATCTAAAATTGTCGTCTGCAAACACTTTTGGTTTGGAAGAGTCCAAAATTTGTTGTTTGGGAAAGGGTTAAACTTCTTAAAATTTAGGATTGTATGTGAAACAGTTACCAGACTTGCAGCAGCTATGTCATTACCTTTAAAGTGGGTAGACATATTCACTGCTTTTGACCAGAGAGGACTTTCAATGACACAGTGGTTATAGAGTAATGGCTTTGTAAACACAAAATGTTGGTTCAATCCCCACTGGTAGTACTTGAGACCTTTGAGTGTTCTTGGGCAAGGCTTTCAAAGCCAAATGAGCTTGATCTCTTTACTAAATGATCCTGTATTTACTCCCCCCTCAGGAATTAAGACTTTTGTAAAAATCATCTGAAAAGAAAGAAATGCTGAAAAATGCAATTTTCTTTATCCCCACAATCATGTTGATTGTTTCATAGAAAATCTAATCTTTTGTGTTATTTTGATTTGCTCTCTGTAAATTATTTTCAAAGAGACATGTCAAAAATTTTGCCCCATTAAGGAGCAAGCTGACTAACAACTGTATAAGATAACCTACCAAGTATAGTCCTGCATATTTTTAGCAGACCTCTGGGCGTACTGATGTATCGTTAACCCATTACCACACAATTCCTACTTTTGATGCCCCTGAGAGAGAAGCCTTAAGAAAACATTGTGGGAAAAGGAGAAAATGCTGGTAACCAGCATTTTCTCCTTTTCCCACAATGTTTTCTATCCTTTCCAAATCAATTTTCAATTTTTGATTCACATTTATTTTGTCGTCTGCAAATGCTTTCAATTTGGACAAGTCCAAAATTTTGTCGTTTGGTAAAGGGTTAAAGAGAAGTATTGGAGTTGACTATCTTGTTTATAGCTATGGCAAGTGATGTGTGGAATAGGTGGTGAAGCTGATATTTTCCAGTATTTATTGTAAAATTTATTTCATGTTTTTTTTTTTTCCTTTTTTTCTAAATAAACTGTTTGATAAAAAGCCACTAGAAGTTGATTTGTCTAAACATGTATTTGTTTTTATTCAGAGTTTTGTTCAGTAGTCTCAGATTAGTCACTTAAAATTGTAGTAGACATAGAATGAAAGACTGGCAATGGAGAATCTAAAAATTTCACTTCAGTATTATCCCCTTCCCAAACAACAAAATTTTAAACTAATACAAATTGAAAGCACTTGCAGACAACAAAATAAACATAACTCAAAAATTCAATGTTTCCAGCAGGATAGGAAACAGTTGGAAAAGAAGAAAATTCTGGTTACCAGCATTTTCTCTCTTTCCCACAATGTTATTCAAAAGGCTTCTATCTCAGGGCTGTAAAAACTAGGGATTGTTTGGTTAAGGGTTAAGTGCTTTGATGACCTTTGACAGCCAATCTATGTTTGAAATGATGAAATTGCCAGGTTTTCACAGCCTTTAGAGCATACATTTTGAAAACATGGCAAGGAAATGCTGGCAGTTGGTACTCTCTGCCTTTTTCACAATTTCTCTACTTTCCACTGTATATTGCATCATTTCAGCCTGATCATTTATCGTCTGCAAATGCTTTCAATCGATATGGACAAGAGCACATTTCGGCAATGACAACTCTTGTATATAGAATATAGATCTATTAATAAAGTGTGTTGACTCTCTACAATACATTGCAAGCCTTAGGCATGACTTTAGAATGCAACAAATATTGTGTTCCAGGCCCTGAAATATTAACTTTAATAGAAGCCTCCTACAACAAGAACTTGGACACCCATTTTTAGCTCACCTTAGCACAAAGTTCTAAAGGTGAGCTATTGTAATCGCCCAATGTCCGGCGTCCCTCAACAATTTCTTTAAACATCTTCTCCTCCTAAACCACTGGGCCAATCTTCATGAAACTTGGCAGGAATGTTCCTCGGGTGAAGCTCTACCAAAATTATTCAAAGAATTTAATTCCACCCATAACTCTGGTTGCCATGGCAACAAAAAAAAAAAGAAAAAAAAAACGAAATCTTTGAAAACCTTCTCCTCTGAAACTAGACTGGGGGTAGAGCTTTGATATTTGGTATGTAGCATCTCCTAACGGACCTCTACCAAGTTTGTTCAAATTATGCCCCTAGTGTCAAAACTGGCCCCGCCCCGGGGGATAACATGTTTGAGAGTGTTTGGGCATAGGAACAAAGAAGGAAAACTTTAAAAATCTTCTCCTCTGAAACTTGACAGCGTAGAGCTTTGATATTTAGTATGTAGCATCTCCTAGTGGACCTCTACCAAGTTTGTTCAAATTATATCCCTGGGATCAAAACTGGCCCCATCCCAGGGGTCACAAGTTTGAGCATTGGAACAAAGAAGGAAAACTTTAAAAATCTTCTCCTCTGAAACTTGAAGGCATAGAGCTTTTTATATTTAGTATGTGACATCTCCTAGTAAACCTCTACTAAGTTTGTTCAAATTATGCCCCTGGGGTCAAAACTGGCCCCTACCAGGGTGTCACAAGTTTGTGCATAGGAACAAAGAAGGAAAACTTTAAAAATCTTCTCCTCTGAAACTTGAAGGCGTAGAGCTTTGATATTTAGTATGTGACATCTTCTAGTGGACCTCTACCAAGTTTGTTCAAATTATGTCCCTGGGGTCAAAACTGGCCCCGCCCCGGGGGATCACAAAATTGAGCATAGGAACAAAGAAGGAAAACTTTAAAATTCTTTCCCTCAGAAACTAGAAAGCATAGAGCTTTGATATTTGGACTGTTGTATCTCCTAGTGGACCTCTACTAAGTTTATTCAAATGATGTCCCTGGGGTCAAAATTGGCCCCACCCTGGGGGTCACTAGTTTGAGCATAGGAACAAAGAAGGAAAACTTTAAATTCTTCTTCTCTGAAACAAGATGGCGTAGAGCTTTGATATTTGGTATGTGGCATCTCCTAGTGGACCTCTACCAAATTTGTTTAAATCACGCCCGCAGCGAATATGACTACCTACTTTAACCCAAAACTGGCCCCACCCTGGGGGTCACAAATTCGAACATAGGAACAATGAAAGAAAATTTTAAAATTCTTCTTCTCTAAAACTAGAAGGCATAGAGCTATGGTATTTGGCATGTAGCAATTCCTAGTGGACCTCTACCAAGTTTGTTCATATTGTGCCCTTGGGGTCAAAACTGGCCCTAGCTCGGGGGGTCACAGGTTCTAACATAGCAAAAAAGAAGGAAAACTTTAGAAATATTTTCTGAAACTTGAAGGTGCAGAGCTTTGATATTTGGTATGCAGAATCTTCTAGTGGACCTCTACCAAGTTTGGTCATATGATGTCCCTGGTGTCAAAACTGGCCATGCCCCAGAGGTCACAGGTTGGAACATAGGAACAAAGAAGGGAAATTTTAAATTTCTTTTTCTCTTAAACGGGAAGGTGTAGAGCTTTGATACTTGGTATGTAGCATCTTTGAGTGGCCCTCTACCAAGTTTGTTTCAAGGATGTTGCGTTGGTTAAAACTGACCTACCCCCGGGGACCACAAGTTGGAACATAGGACAAAGAAGGAAAATGTAAAATTCTTCTTTGAAACTGGAAGGCGTAGAGCTTTGATATTTGATTGCCCTATGTCCGGCGTCTGTTGCACGTCAACAATTTCTTTAAACATCTTCTTCTCCTAACCCACTGGGCCAATCTTGATGAAACTTGGCAGAGATGTTCCTTGGGTGAAGCTTTACCAAAGTTGATAAAAAAATTTAATTTCACTCATAAGCTACAGTCTAAGGTGAGCGTTCCAGCACCAATGGCCCTCTTGTTTGCTATGAGTGGCCGACAATTTAAAGGAGTTATGACCCTGTGAATTTTTTCCCCAGATCCATGGACCAGGCTATAAGGCTACTAACATGTTTTATGTGGCTTGCAACATGCAAAAAGGGGCATTTGGACATTTCTGTAAAGCATTGTCTTAGAACAGCCTGCCCAGTCCACGCAGGCGAATCAGAGACTGCACTTACAGTACTTTACAACTGCATTAGATTTTCTCCTACAGTAGACCTATACGAAACAGAAATTTAGATGAGAAGGGAAATTGTTGCTTCAGATTAGTATGCATGGTGTGCACAGGCTGATCCAGAATGATACTTTACTCAAATGCCCTAAAGCTGAAATTTGCATGTTGTATATCATATCTAAATTAATGTTGATATGCCCTATTTTACAAACATGTTTTGAAAGTTGTACATTTCAAATTTCATTCAATTTAGTATACCGCTATTTCAAATAATAAATTATTTCATTCAAACTTGTATATTTCAAATTCCATTCAGATTTCATTCAGGTGTAATCTCAGAAGATGGGTATAAAAACATAAGGACCACCAACATGAATTAGGACATGTACGGAATAGAAATAAAAATAATGTGGAACAAGAAGGCCAAGATGGCCCTAGATCGCTCACCTGAATTTTTGAGAGGACCATAGCCAATTTTTTCAAAATCTGATCAGCCGTTTCAGAGAAGAATTTTTTTGAATTTCTTCATGTCTGTATAGTGCAAATAGCCCACAGCCATCTGAGCCATGTTTCTTGATGGATAAAAATTTCTCTAACATTCTTTGAAAAGGGTCAGACAAGAAACATTTCTGTGACATTATTTCAAAATTTGATCTGCCATTTCAGAGAAAAAAATTTTTAAAGAATTTCTTCATGGCAATATAGTGCAAGTAGCCCCCACTTACGAGAGCCATGTTTCTTGACAAATCAGCATTTTGCGAACATCTTTTGAAAAGGGTCACCAAAGGAACGTTTCTATGAAATTATTTCAAAATCTGATCAGCCATTTTAAAGAAAAAGGATTTTTAGCTCACCTTAGCACAAAGTGCTAAAGGTGAACTATTGTGATTGCCCAATCTCCGGCGTCCATCAACAGTTTCTTTAAACATCTTCTTCTCCTAAACCACTGGGCCAATCTTGATAAAACTGGGCAGGGATGTTCAAAGAATTGAAATCCATCCAAAGCTCTGGTTGCCATGGCAACAAAAAGGAAATCAAAGGACTGAAGGTCCTGAAAGTCGCACTAATGGTGAAACCTTGATATTTTGGGACTGATAGATGGTCATCACCCTTTTACAGGACAATCTTGCTTTTACGTAATTCAAACAGCTTTGGAAAACAGAGCTGAAAGAAAGAAAAACTCATTTTTTTTACTCAAGGTTTTCTTCCAATTAGACTCAAATTTAATGGTGTAGTCAAATTTGATTAGTTTTCAGCAATTCTTCGATTTTGACTAGTCTGCAATTTACTTGAGCAAATGCAGTTACTTGTAATAGGCAACTTCCCACCAAGTTAGATCTTTTCATTTTTCTTTTTCTTTAATATATCAATGTTGGCATATAGCCTGACATAATATACCCAAAACAATATTAAATGTATGTCATTGGTCACCTCTATTACTTGGAACTTACTGAAACAGTGCCACTGCATACCGATGCTAGCACTTGACAATTTTTGAAAAGGGACACATAAGGGACATCTCTGTGAAATCATTTCAAAATCTGACCAACCATTTCAGTGAAGAAGAATTTTCAAGAATTTCTTCATGTCCGAATAGTGCAAGTGGACCCCATTTACCAGAGCCATGTTTCTTGATGGATCAGAATTTCGAAAACATTTTTGAAAATGGTCACCCAAGGAATACTGCTATGAAATTATTTTAAAATCTGATCATGGGTTTCAGAGAAGGTGAATTTTCAAGAAATTCTTCATTTCCATATAGTAGCCCCAATTCACCTGAGCCATGTTTCTTGGCAAATCAAAATTTCGCGAACAAGTTTTTAAAAGGGTCACCCAAGGAACATCTCTGTGAACTTTTTTCAATATCTGATCAGCCGTTTCAGAGAAGTAAGAATTTTCAAGAATTTCTGCATGTCCATATAAGTACAAGTAGCCCCCATTCACCAGAGCCATGTTTCTTGACGGATTGAAATTTCGCAAAATATTTTTGAAAAGGGTCACCCATAGAACATCCCTGAGAAATTATTTCAAAATATGACCAGTGGTTTCTGAGAAGAAGAATTTTTTAGAATTTCTTCATTCCTGTATAGTGCAAATAGCCCCCATTCACCAGAGTCATGTTTCTTGACTGATCAAAATTTCACGAAAAAGTTTTGGAAAGGGTCACTTAAGGTAGTGGACCCGTAATAAGCATAGTGCAGCATGGCATAAAATTTCTGGACAGTTGATAAGACATATTTTGTACAGATATGATACTATTGCACATTTTTGACCGAACAGAAATTCCTTCGGGGTCCGTCTTGAAATTATTTGTTGATAATTTTGTTAGTTTCCAGAAAAGGGAGGTAATTATCATATCCATTTGTAATGAAATTATAGTAGTTATAGATTTATAAATGATAATTCTAGGAAGGACAAAAAAGAAAAAGTGGCTCGGTGAAAGTAGTACAATAGTGCTCATTTTTAATCTTAGCAAATTTTCTAGGGTAATATTATAGTGGAAATAGCTGTTTTCTATTACGGGTCCACTACGTTAAGGAACATCTCTGTGAAATTATTTTAAAATCTGGCCAGCTGTTTCAGAGAAGATTTTTAAAGAATTTCTTAGAAAACTGTTTGGTTGCCATGGCAACCAAAACTTTTGACGTAATCAAATTCTGTGAACAATTTTCAAAGAGGACCTCCCAAGGAACATTCCAGCCAAGTTTGGTCCATATTGGCCCAGCGGTTTTGGAGGAGTTGATGTTTAAAGAATTGTTGATGACGCATGACGGATGACAGACACCAGGTGATCCTAAAAGCTTCCCTTGAGCATGTTGTGCTCAGGTTAGCTGAAAAAACAGTCCGAAGGTTTTTCATCTCAACCAAACTGACTCTCAAATTATAAAAAATATTTGCAAAGTAATTAATAACTATGCAATCTACAACAGGTTAAAGACCATTGTGAATAATTAGTTTAACTCATTACCAGACCAGCCCAATTTTAGGCTTGTCCAAATTGAAAGCATTTGCAGACGACAAAATAAAAGTGACAGAAAATTTGAAATTTGTTTTGTGAAGGTTAGAAAAAATTGTGAGAAAGGAGAAAATGCATTTTTTTTCCCTTTCCCACAATGTGTTCTAAAGGCTTCTTTCTCAGGGTAGTCGAAACTAGGGATTGTGTGGTAATGGGTTAATCACCACATTAAATTTGTTACACTCTTTTTGAGTTTTGAAATTGTATCTTTGCTATCCAAACAATGTAATTATTGTATCAAATTCTTTCTCAGGGTAGTCGAAACTAGGGATTGTGTGGTAATGGGTTAATCACCACATTAAATTTGTTACACTCTTTTTGAGTGTTGAAATTGTATCTTTGCTTTCCAAACAATGTAATTAATGTATCACATTTTTCTGTTATATCATTTCTTTAAATGTGCTGATGCTTATGTTTTTTTTTTTTTTCATATATAAAACATATTTTTATAATGATGGATAAATATTTTTGAAGTATTCAATATGCTTTTTTTTTTTTTCATTAATAGTAACTTTATCTTCCTTAAAAAAAAAATAGAAAGAAAAAAGTGATTTTATCACTAAGCATTTGATTGACTTCGCTATGTTTATTGTTAAATAAGTTTCATCATTGGTTTTAATCATGCAAGGCAAATTCAAAATAAAGCAAGAGTTATATAAATCGTCATGATGACGAATACGTAATTTCTATTAATTTTTACACAAATTGAAGTTAGAAATACTATAAAAATCATGTGTTCATTTTGACTACAATTGGGTACGTTTTGACTCCACTTGGGTAGGTTTAGACTTCATTTGGTTAAGTCTTGACTCCATTCGGGTACGTTTTGACTTGGGTACGTTTTGGTTTGAGTACGTTTTGACTGTAAACCCCTCAACAGTGCAACTGTCAATGTACGGTCGTAATTGCTGTATTTTACCTTGCGTTCCATATTTCATGTTGTATTTACTGTATACGGAGGGGATGCAATATCCTTGTCGCCACTCTTTTGGGGTCCAAACAAATGCAGTAATCAACATTTTAACTTTACTGGTGTTAATCGTTATATGCGTTTGTTTTCTATCCCGTCCGCCATTTGCATTTTCTTAATCAAAGTACAATTTTGTACTTCAAACTTAAGCTGATCAAAGACCTAAAATACTAGAATTGATAGCAAAAGTTCATGTCTGATTTCCATAAAATCGTGTATGTAAGCGTTTCGCATGCAGTTTTATATGTTACAGAAGTTTTTTGATGTGTAAGGTAACTGGTCAACTCGTACCTAAGTCAACACGTACCTAAGTCAACTCGTAACTATTTTGGTCAACTCGTACCCGAGTCAACTCGTACCGAAGTCAACTCGTACCTGAATATTTCTTATATTTCATTTTCGAATTTTATCAGTATGTTTAAGTATGTGTTCTTGTTTATATGTTTATATTTTTGTATTTTTCTTATATATTGACATCATCAAAACTTCAGTGCCGTATCATTGCCACCCATTCTAAAATCTGACCAATTCCATTCATATCACACAAGAGCATGTCAAAAACCAAATAATTTTTTGTGTGGATTCATATTACACAAAATGGTGTCAAAAACCAAATAAAAATTGGGTTTTGAGGGATTTGGGGTGCTGGACGTCATATGCTCAGACCCGCCATATGTCAACACCTAAATGACTGAAAATTACAGTATAGGAAAGAAACGAATGCAAGCCAGATAATTATGAAATACTTTTTTCCAAAAAAATCTTTGTCTTGCAAAATATAAAACGGCCATTAGATGTAAATTACATATGAGCAGCGTCTATCATGATACATCATGTTATATGCAAAAACATAGGAGCAGACTAGCTGATCTACGCCTTTCATTTCGATTCATGCATAGTACGCATATTATTTATACTATTTAGTGGTGCAAATATTTATCTAATCTAATCAATTTTCAAAGCATCAATTAGTACAAACTTGCTTTGAGATAATCTTATCAACACTTGTAAAGTGTCTATTACCTTTCGCGCATGTTGATTCAATCAACGAAAAACTTAATGCGATTATCTTTTAATACTGTGACAATGTTGTCTACATGGTTTTGAGAGTATAAAGATGTTGTGTTCTGCACTTCTATTAACCCATCACCACACAATTAGGGCTACTTTTAACGCTCCTGGAACAGAAGCCTTTAGAAAACATTTTGGAAAAAGGATAAAAGGATAAAATGCTGGTAAATGGCATTTTCTCTTTTCCCACAATGTTTTCTACCCTTCACAAAACAAATTTCGTCGTCTGCAAACGCTTTTCGATTTGGACAAACCTAAAATATTGTCTTTGGTAATGAGTCAATGGAAACACATTACATTAAAAGTTTCTGCTGTATTCATTTTGTTTCTTATATATTTTAATTTCCAAACGAGTTAAAAAGAATCAAACATATTTCAAGCGTTTGCTGAGGATCCACGCACCCCACCCCACTTCTGCTATAGATCTATATTTTCATTTTATAAAACAACAGTTTTTTTTTTTTTTTTTTTCACTCATGAACAGAATTTCAGTTTCCACTTATTGCTTTATTCAGAGATTTGTGTAAATTCATTCTTTAAATTCAATATTAAAGATGGGAAGATAGTTTAAAGACCCTCTGATCGGAAGATGCCACACTGCTCATTATAGTGTCATTGGTTTTCACGTTTTTTTGGCGATCTATTATTTCACAACAATTAATTTTTGGAGAAGTATTACTAAACGATTTGACACCAATTAGTCAGTTTCAATGACAGGTAACTTTAAAAGCTGTCACTTTACATTGGATAAGAGAATTAACATCTTTGATACTTTCACGGCCATAAATAACTTGCCAGCTTCAATATCGTCCGCGTGTCCCTCGCAATTTATACTGATAGTGCTCAGCCCATATTCTGCCGGCTGCACGCAGGCTAGGTTAAATGAAGCTCTAGACGATTATTTCACACGTCAGATTGACATTTAGGCAGATATTTTTCATTGTCAAAGACAGGCATTTCAAATTTCCAATTGTCAAAACCCGGGCTCAGGGATCAACTTTAAAGCTTGCCGAGTTGTCATGTTTTGTCAAGACATCCATGGACAAAGTTTTCTTTCTCATTTTTCCGGCCATCAATTTCCGTGTTTGTTATCCACTATGTTTAGCACTAGTCCACAAAATGGGATTCTCCAATCGACTATCGGAATCGGAAACAGAAACCAACCGACTTTTGACTATAATCAATCATCAACCCACCACTATGTTTTCATCTACTTTCAGTCTGAAAGTTTGCTCCGAAGCTATTTTTGTTATTTGTCTCCTCAAATAAATATTTAAAAGAAAAATAGCTTCGAAGAAAACTGTCATACTGAAGCTATAGATATATCTATCTTTTTTACAAAGGTTACGAGTTAACCAAAACCACACTGATCAACGTGAGCCGCGGACACCATGTGTTCTCGGTACACCAGATCGGATTTTCCATGGAAGAACCGGAGGTGGTGTAAGTATTTTCATTTTTATGGACCTGATTTACCGAGATAGTAATGTTGATTTACAACAATGTCAAGACGAATGATTGATCTGTTTACATACATACTAGGGAATAATAATACCATCATCTGAGCGAGCTTTGGCTTTATGAGCAACTGGGGTCTTATTGTTTTGAAGTTTATTGCCAAATTTTGGACAAAATCCCGAACCATTGTATATTTTACAAGTTTGTATGATAAGATAAATGTATTCCCTAGAGGAACACAAAATTTCACTTAGAAATGTCCATCCAAAGCGAAGATATACGTTTTTGAATGGACCTGGGTAGAGGAAAATATGCTAACAAGACACCAATTTTATTTTCAATGTATGCACATGGACACCAGATCAGAAAAAGCTTGCGGTAACTGGACACCAACCTTTAAATCATCAATATTTCTGCCTGAAACTCGATGCATGGGCTGAATACGAAGACTATTTTTGTAAACATTATGTCACTACAGTCCATTACCTGATAAAGAGCATGTTCAACCCAATTTCATTAGTTCTAGCACTTGCTTTTTTTGAAATATTTGCAATAGTACGGCAATTTACGAAGTAGACCTACGATGCTTGATCACAATTGACCGATCATTGCCTCCAATGTTGGTGCAAGACATGTTCCTTGTTTACAGCGTTTCAGTTTAATGAATGTCGTATTAACCCATTACCACGCAATCACAAGCTTTAATGTCCCTGGGAAAGATGGCTTAGAAAAACATTGTCCATAAAGAAAAACCCTATTAACTAATATAGTGTGTACACTATTTACCACATTTAGCCGGATTCTTAGTTTAAATAATTTTCAAATCCACTTGGCCAACTGTTAGGATGCTTATTTTCCGTGTACGGCGCGTTGTGAAAATTGTAAAATTTGTCCTCTCTAAAGAAATCAATCACGAGATTGGCATTGGGTAGTTTTCTATCACACTCCTTCAATAAATTTTTATCTGTTGAAAAATATGGCTTTTAATGGTGGGGCTTATTTTCTCTTAGTGTCATAAAGCGGAAGTACTTGCAGCTCTTTAAATTCATTGATAATAAATGTATGTACATGTATTTAATAACACAGATGATCTCTGGTAATGTTTCATTTTATCCAATATGCTAGGTGATCATGATATATGAGATATTAATCTTTATTGTTACAAACTTGCATAGTTCTTGGAAATGCAACATTATAGTGCTCAGATACAGTTACAGTTAAACCTATATTGTTCACTTACCAAAGGGACGGTCAAAAGAGCTTGCTAAAGGCAGGTGCTTGCTTGATATAGATTAATGCATTGCTATTTGTCGGGAACTACATGTATGCTTGTTTATTTAGGTTGCTTGCTTAATATAGGTGGCCAACATGCCAGGTTTTACTGTATTTCGTATCGCTGAAATTTATTGGAGAGGTCATCAGACCCTCCAACAGTGGTGATTTTAAAATTCAGACTGCCAGAGAATTTGCTAATTCTATATCTTCGAGCGTAATTGTTCTGATACACAGTCTGTTTCGTCATAGTTTTGTAAATAAAGCGAAATAAAAAAAACGAAACAGGAAAAAGACGTGGTCTATTTTTATAAATGACGAATTTCAGAAAAGATTTAATTTAGTAATTTGCCATGGCTGCAATTAACCTCTCTAATAATTTCCTAGCACACTACGTACTTTTGAGCGATATAAATTTAACCTGATTCTGTTCCCTCTTTTTATACATGCAGAAATCTTTAGTTGGTTCTAGAGCATCGAGAGGTAGTATCAAAATCAAAGTGAAAATTGTTCAAGTGAAAAAAATGTCAGTAATCAAGTTGCTGAGAAATTTCAAAAACAAACTCACCTCTTTATCAGTACTCGAATGTTTACAAATATGTCTGTATGTGTTATGCATTACCTTGAAGATAATTAATTTTCATAGTCCCATTCGGCATGTAGTGTGTTCTACAAAAAAGTTTTAATACCATCAAGAATGAAAGAACTGAACATTTCCGGTGTATGTACAATCTAACGTCAAAGCCGGCAAACCAACGTATACATACGTTGGCCATTGTGACCAATTCTTGCACTCAAAGTAATGAACACGAATTACAAATTCTTTGGATTAGTTAATAGGGACAATGTTTTTCTAAGCTATCTTTCCCAGGGACAATAAAGCTTGTAATTGCCTGGTAATGGGTTAAAACCACATTCATAAAACTGAAAAGCTGTAACAAGGAACATGTCTTGCACCAACATTAGAGGCAATGGCCGGTCAATTGTGATCAAGCATCGTAGGTCTACTTCGTAAATTGCCGTACTATTGCAAATAATTAAAAAAAGCAAGTGCTAGAACTAATGAAATTGGGTTGAACATGCTCTTTATCAGGTAATGGACTGTAGTGACATAATGTTTACAAAAATACTCTTCGTATACAGCCCATGCATCGAGTTTCAGGCAGAAATGTTGATGATTTAAAGGTTGGTGTCCAGTTACCGCAAGCTTTTTCTGCTCTGGTGTCCATGTGCATACATTGAAAATAAAATTGGTGTCTTGTTAGCATATTTTCCTCTACCCAGGTCCATTCAAAAACGTATATCTTCGCTTTGGATGGATATTTCTAAGTGAAATTTTGTGTTCCTTCAGGGAATACATTTATCTTATCATACAAACTTGTAAAATGGACAATGGTTCGGGATTTTGTCTAAAATTCGGCAATAAACTTCAAAACAATAAGACCCCAGTTGCTCATAAAGCCACAGCTCGCTTAGATGATGGTATTATTATTCCCTAGTATGTATGTAAACAGATCAATCATTCGTCTTGACATTGCTGTAAATCAACATTTCTATCTATGTAAATCAGGTCCATAAAAATGAAAATACTTACACCACCTCCGGTTCTTCCATGGGAAATCCGATCTGGTGTACCCAGAACACATGGTGTCCGCGGCTCACGTTGATCAGTGTGAAAACAGGTACGAGTTGACCAAAATAGGTACGAGTTGACTTGGGTAGGTACGAGTTGACCAAAAAACAGGTACGAATTGACCAAAACAGGTACGAGTTGACTAAGGTACGAGTTGACTTAGGTACGAGTTGACTAGAAAGCATGTGTAATGGAATAGTTTTTGGGTGTTTTGGGGTATTCGAGTGGTTTGGGGTGTTTCATCCGAGACGTACGTTACAAACTAGGTCAAAGCTGTGGAACGAAACAAATTTTCAAATTTAGAGCGAGTTTTACGATATTTAACCCTGAATTCATGGTTTGCATGGTTTAAAAGAGTTGATTTCAAATGACATCACTCGAGTCCGAAATTCCACCTTTATAAGCGAAGCTCTACCGGTCTCGATAATACATGAATATTTACAGTAAAGTGCTCTCGATAAGCCATATTAATCCGCGATCCCTTTTAAACTCACATTAAGCACTGATGGGGGATATCTTAGCTGAATTGTGTTTTCTTTACCCATCTAAACAAAGATAGATGTTAAATTTTCACATGATATACAAAATAACCGCATTTTTTTTTTAATTTAAAATTTGAGTCACGTTCTCCTTTTTCTAGCGTAGGTATATGAGTTATATGAGTTACCGGGTCCAGTCCCATCATAAAGAACAAATTCCAGACATACCAAAGAAAAAGTAGTTCTACAGCGATTGGGTTTAAAGCAGAGTAACTGCACCTCGTTTATGAAGTATATACGACGTTTTTGATCCAATTTTTTTCATGATTCTTCAACCCACTATAGACACCCCCCAACCCACCCTGAGCTCCTCGAGCTCATCGCAAAAAGTCGAACGTTTTGACAAACGTGCGACTTAAAAAATACAAAATCTTCGAAAATATTCTTCTCTGAAACTAAAAGGTATCAAGCTTTGATATTTGGTATGTCCCATCTCCTCGTGGACCGCTACCAAGTTTGTTCAAATGATGCCCCTGGGGTCAAAACTGGCCCACCCCGTGTCCAGTTTTGACCCCAGGGGCATCATTTGAACAAACTTGGTAGAGGTCCACTAGGAGATGCCATTCATTTGAACAAACTTGGTAGAGGTCCACTAGGAGATGCCATTGGAACAAAGAAGGAAAACTTTAAAAATCTTCTCCTCTAAAGTTTCTTTCTCGGGGTTGTCAAAGTAGGGATTGTGTGTTAATGGGTTAAAGCAGTTTGCAAAATGAAAGATATCAAAATTTGTTGATTTGGTATGAAATGAAAATCTTAACATAAAACTTGTTGAAAATATATTTTATTGTGATTTGGTGATGAAGCTTAAACAAAAATAATTCATGTATTTCACAGTCCTGAAGGAACTAATAGAGAAGAAAGGAAGAGAATAGAACAAACATTTTAATGAGGTATACTAGTTGTACACAGTCATTTTTATAAAATAAAGTAAAAAAATCAAATATCATGCCATATTTCAACCAACAGATATACAGATAAACAAGATATACAGATAAAACAATAAGTAAGAAATTATTTTAAGAATGGGCTCACATGGGATATACATGTACTTAGGGCTTAAAAGTAGCTTGTTTCATCCAAATAAGTATAATTCAGTTCTTTGCATGGAAAATAAATTTGCCTAAATTAACCAAAACTAATTCATTCTTAGTATTTAACCCATTACTACACAATCCCTACTTTTGATGACCCTGAGAAAGAAGCCTTTAGAAAACGTTGTGGGAAAACGGGAAAATTCTGGTAACCGGCATTTTCTCCTTTTCTCACGGTTTTTCCTACCCTTCACAAACAAATTTCAAATTTTTAGTCATTTTTATTTTGTCATCGGCAAATGCTTTCGATTTGGACAAGCCAAAAATTGTGTCTTTTGGTAATGAGTTAAAAGACTGAAAAACCTTAACAGACTAGGCCTTGTATAATAAATTTTTTTGATAAAATAAACTTTAAATCTTGAAAAACTTAACAAAAAAGGAATAAAATAAAACTCCTCTTCTAGTTCTGGTTCATTACAAAACTGACACAGTTGTTCACCATTGGCAATATATGAGGTACTTCTGAAAAAGTCAATAATTCAAGTCCCTTGAGCATTACATATATTATCGGAGGAGACCCGTCCAGCAGGAATACTAGTGTGAGGAACATAATTATCAGAATCTAAATAATCTACAAAACTATTAAATTGGATAAAATGCTGGCAAACAGCATTTTCTCCTTTTCCCACCATGTTTTCTATCCTTTCAGAAACCTAATGCTAATTTTACCAATACTGAATCTGTTGTCTGTGGATGCTCTCAATTTCGGAAGAATCTAAAATTTGTCATTTGGGAAAGAGTTAAATCAATTGGTCTTAAAATTTGCTTCAAAGAAACACAACTTGTCCTGTCAGGTGTGTAGTTCCACAGCTTGACCCTGCTCAACAACGTTTCAACATGAAACTGAACCACCAGGTTGATATTCTATGTCTGCTCCTTTTATCCATAATTATTCATCGTAGAGTTCAAACCAATGAATAAGTTTTTGTCTTTTTACCAAACTTCTTTTAAATGTGTACGGAAAAGTTTAATAGTTATTAAACTATGTTAATTTTTGCCAGATGGTCGACTTAACCCTTTATCACAAGAAGGATTTGCAAAAGCTTACATAACATGGGGGGGTACAGCAGCTGGTTTCAAGCATTTTAGGTAACATTTTGGGAAAAGGAGAAAACGTTCTTATAAAGCATTTTATCTTGTCCAGCAATGTTTTCAAAAGACTTCCTTTCAGGCTTGTCATAACGCAGGACTTCTTAGCAAATGCTTAATTAAAAGGTACCTTACTGGGTAACATGTTTTTTGTTTGTAGTTTAACAATATCACATCAAAACTTTCAAATCAATAAAACATATACTTGATAACAATTGTACTTTGAATGCACCTCTCATGCGATTTCCACCATCATGCAGTGTTGTGCCTAGGCCGCGGGATTGCGGAATTCCCGCAATTTTTTTGATAATGTCCCTTAAAATTTAAGCCATTGCGGGATGTCGGGCGCGCTCACGAAAATCCAACAAATTTTCCGTATTTGGAGTCCATTTCAGTATTTACATACATTGCGTTAATTACAATGGGCACCTGCACAACCTAGACTGTGACCGCGGAATTTACTGAGATAAAGTCGCTTAGGGAAATCCGACATTTAAACCAGTCTTACTGTTGTCAATAAAACAATATGGCGAAACGCCGAATGCGGTTGACCGACTTTCTGTCGGGAAAGGTTAAAAATAGAAAAGTTGCAGACGAAATTGAATTACAGAGGACTGTGAAAACCCTGAATCGATCGCGGCTTCTTCGACCTCCGGAACAAGTAAGAAAAAGGACAGAAAATTTCAGAAAAAATCGGCACATAAAACTTCTGTGGTTACAAGAGTGGGATGGAAGTATGAAATGTGTCCCCTAGATTTTTCTAGTGTCCCCTTGAAATTAAGGTAGGGGGACAACCTGTGTCCCCCAAAAATTTTGGCCTAGGCACAACACTGATCATGCAATGTGGAAAATTAATTTTAATCCTTCAGGCTTCAAATTAACAATGTGGGTATTTATGTGAGTAAAGAGGCTATAAGCAATCAAGACTATTTGCTCCAATTACAGCATCTCCACTCACATGGATCAAAGATCAGTCCGCACGTTTTGTGCAGTTGGATATTTATACACAAACTGCAAAAGCATTCAAGCAGCAATAGGTATGATAAGGGGTACTATAAAAGCAATTTAAATCACAGTGCGAGGCTTGGCTATGTTTTAACCCTTTACCACACTACAAAATTTTAGACAGGTCCACACTGAAAGCATTTGCAAACAACAAAATAAACATAACTCAAAAACTGAAATTTGTTTACAGCAGGGTAGAAAACATTGTGGGAAAAGGAGAAAATGGTGGTTACCAGCATTTTCTCCTTTTCCCACAATGTTTTCAAAGGACTTCTATCTCAGGATCGTAAATACCAGGGATTGTTTGATAAAGGGTTAAATATTACATCTATCGACACTCTGCCTGCAGAAACACTCCATCCTCCGTTCGCATGATGATACCCATCCTTTTTTTAACCTCATGACCGGGTTTCAGGGATAACTTGAATCTAAAAAAGCATAAAATAAATTGGTCAAAGTTTTGCTTTTGAATTTCCTACGGTATGAAACCCTTCAATTTCATTATAGACTGCAAAAAGAAAGAAAGCAAAATTAAAATGGTCTCAGTTTTGCATTTCAGTTTCATATAGTGACCTTTGACCCAAAAACTGTAGGACACCTCTTACGAACGAAGTCCGTAACAAAGAAACAAATGAATAAATGCATGGCAGAAATAAGGATCGGAGCGGGATTCGAACTCCGAACTCCCGGACGCAAAGCCAATACCCTAACGACTGAGCCAAAGAGATATCTCCCTGACGCAGTAGCCAGGTATTGTATTTAAATCGGGAGTATATGCCATGCAGGAAGGAGTGGTCTCCCGTAACACACCCCCTCTTAAAGTCATCATTTATTGATGACTCAAAGCCTTATTAGGCAGGAAGTCCGATTCTGGACAACAAATGGGATTAATGGCTCAATGGCCAATCCCGGACGAGCCCCCATCTTACGAACAAGGTCCGTAACAAAGAAACAAATGAATAAATGCATGGCAGAAATATGGATCGGAGCGGGATTCGAACTCCGAACTCCCGGACGCAAAGCCAATACCCTAACCACTGAGCCAAAGAGATATCTCTCTGACGCAGTAGCCAGGTATTGTATTTAAATCGGGAGTATATGCCATGCAGGAAGGAGTGGTCTCCCGTAACACACCTCTCTAGATCATGTGACTTATGAATAAAGTTTCAAGGTCCAAGGTCCATTAGCTATTAAGTTGAAGCACAGAAACCATTTTTAAAAAAAAAATCACATGTGACCTTGACCTTTGACCCATGTGACCCGAAACCAATAGGGTAACTCCTTGGGTCGTGAGCAAAACTTGTATAAAGTTTCAATGTCCTAAGTCAAACAGTTAGTGCGGTAGAACACAGGAAAGATTTTGGGACAAAGCTGTTCAGTGACCTTGACATGTAACCCATACATTCCAAAGCCAGTATGGCAGCTCCCTGGGCCATGAGCAATACTTGTAGAAAGTTTCGTGGTCCTAGGTCAAATGGCTATCAAATAAGAGCACCTTTTACCTTTACCTTTGATGCATGTGATCCAAATATAATAGGACACCTCCTAGTGTCATGAGCAACATTGGGTTAGGTTTCAGGGTCATACATATTGGGCAAAAAACCACTGAATATAATAAGAGCATGGAAACAATTTTCAAACAAATTTCAGCTGTGACCTTGACCTTTGATCCATCTAACGCAAAAACAATAGGGCACCTTTTTGGGTCATGAGCAATATTTGTATAAAATTTCAGGATTGCAGGGTGGGGGGGGGGGGGGTTACAAAGAGCACATGTTTGAAATAATTCACAGAGAAAAATACATAACATACACAGGGTGGTTGGAACTAGAAAACTATGTTGGAAATGTTGGTCTGCAGCAACATCTTACCTGTGTATTACCCGAGCAACTATCACTTTGATCTCATTCATGGCAAAATTATGGCCTATGCAATTTCTGAAGAAAAACAAAGGATAACATAATATCTTTGAACTGATGGATGCTCTCTATGTTCAACAAAGTAATAAGTGCATGTAGAGACAGATGAATGGACAACACAGTGGCAATATGCTCTGTCAAAATATTTATGAGATGCTTCGTGAGAAAACCACACAACATAAAGGGTGCATGGAAAAAACGAATTTTACGGTCAAAAGGCATCACTACAACGTTAAAATCTTTCATTTTCAGGTGAAATTTGGTCAGAGGTGAAATTTAGTTTTTCTATGGATTACAACTTTCCACTGCATGCATTAATAATAAATTATTCTCATTCTCTGTAGGGGTATAAAAAGTCTTAATAGCATTTGTAAAGTGATGGTTAAGATATTCATATCATTTGTTAAATTGTATATAACAATGCTGTGTTTTCACATCCCCATGGAAAAAGGCTTCAGAAAACATAGTGGAAAAAGGACAAAAATGCTGATAACCAGCATTTTCTTCTCTTACAATGGCTTTTCACCTTTCCAAGACATACCATGATTGTCATTTGAGCAACAGTCTATTTTTCTATCGCAAATGCTATCAATGTAATAGTAGAATCAATCAGTTTGTTGTCATGTAAGGATTTAACCATTTACCACACAATTCTGACATTTAATGACCATAAAAAAGAAGCCTTGTGAAAACATTGTAGGGAAAGGAGAAAATGCTGCTAACCAGCATTCATAATTTTTTCTTCCCTTCTCAAAAGAACTTACAAATTTTCAGTCACATTCATTTTGTCGTCTGCTACTCCTTTCAATTTGGACAAGTCTAAAATTTTGACATTTGGTAAAGAGTTAAGTCACATAACATACCGTTGTCCAGCACTGAAAGGCATAAACTGAAATGGGTGCATGTTTGTCACGTTTTCTGGAGAGAATCGCTCTGGTTTAAACTCATTGTGATCTTCGCCCCAAACTTCCTTCAGATGATGCATGATATAAACGTTTATACCAACATTAGTATCTGCAGGGATATGGTAGCCATCTATCTGTGTATCCGTGGTAACCTGACGCTGTATCCAGAATACTGGGGAGTACATTCTCAGGCCTTCTTTTATACATTGTGTAAGGTACTCCATGTTACTCAGATCTTTCCTTAAGATATCAATAAATAAAAAAAAAAACTAAACATACTACTGCACCAACACAACTTCCCATTTCCCTTTAACCCTTTCCAAAACGACAAAATTTTAGACTGGTCCAAATTGAAAGCACTTGCGGACGACAAAATACATGTTACTCAAAAATTGAAATTTGTTTGTAGCAGGGTAGAAATCATTGTGGAAAAAGGAGAAAATGCTGGTTGCCAGCATTTTCTCCTTTTCCCACAATCTTTTCAAAAGGCTTCTATCTAAGAGCCATAAAAACCAGGGATTGTTTGGTAAAGGGTTAAAAGACACTATAAGGTTAAAAGCAGCTGCCTACAACAAACAACCTGTCCTGTCCATGTTTTCTGTAAATCAGTGTAAGAGTTGTCTTTCCTTTTAACTCTTTACCAAACGACAAATCTTTTGACAGGGCTGAATTCAAAATATCTGCAGACAACAACTTAAAACTTATGCAAAGATTTCCGACTTTGATAGGGTAGAAAATATTGTGGGAAAAGGAGAAAATGCTGGCATAGGATTCTTTCATGAAAGCATGGGGTTGTTTAGTAAAGAGCCAAAAGGGCAGATAACATTCTGGGGAAAGGAGAAAATACTTGACTGAAGCATTTTCTTCCTTTTCCACAATGTTTTGGAAAGCATTTCTTCCACAAAATCCATAAAACTTTGACTGATATGGTAAAAGGGCAATATTTACCACTCTATCTTGTCTGTTTCCCTACCCTCCAGTACAGAATCTACTTCTTCACGACATTTCTCCTGTATATCTGGGTGCTGTGCTAAACTGGTCAATATAAAGCTTGTGGCAGACGTGGTTGTATCATGACCTTAGAAGTTAGAAAAAAATCAAAACTGTTACTTAATTTTCAACCAAATTAGCTTGTGTTTTCACAATCTCGAGGAAGAAAACATTGCACAAAAAGGAAAAAAGGCTGGTAACAAGCTTTTTCTCCTATTGCCATGATATCCTACCCTTTTAACTCATTATTGCACAATCACAATCCCGATTTTTATTAACCATCCTGAGAAAGAAGCATTTTTACAACATTGCGGAAATAGGAGAAAATGCTGTTAACCAGCATTTTCTCCTTTTTCCACAATGTTTTCTGTTCTTTTCAAAGCAATTTTAAATTTTTGAGCCATACTTCTTTTGTCATCTTCAAATGCTTTCAGTTTCGACTACTCTACAATTTTGTTGTTTGGTAAAGAGTTAACAATAAACGACATCGTTTGAGTCACATTAGATCAGATGTCATCAAGATTTCAATACCCTGATCAAGATCAAGTCCAGACGTTTGCCATTTGATACAGAGTTCAGCTTGTTGGGTGAAATATTGGAATCCAATGATTTTGCAGGCCTTTCACTCTGTATGATCTTATAATATTTTTGAAACATGATTGCTGCAGATAATTTGGAAAAACAAAGTTGTAAATCAATGATAACAAACACAAATTAGTCACTGAAATTCAATGAAATGACAATTTATCTTACCTATCAAATGTTTTTTAGAAACAGTGACAGTTAAAAGACTCACCTCAAAATAGCTTATACTAAGATCTGCAATCAAAAGTAGATAAACTTCTTTTTGGGGAAATTAACTTTCACATACCTTCAAATAAGAATGTATCCACCTCGTTTCTGATTTCCAGATCTGTAAGACTATTTCCCTCATCATCTTTTGCTGTCAAAATAATGTCCAAAAAATCTAGTTTACCTTTCTTGCTGTCACCTGCTGAAGGTACACCCTCTTTATCCTGCTTAAAAAACCAAAACTGTTTCAGACAGTGACTAGACCCATTGTTGTACAAGAATAACTTCTAACACCCCTTTGCTTTGGAAAGCATTACAGTATTTACATTACATTTATTGGAAAGCATAAATTACAGTTTTGCTTTGGAAAGCATTATGGGAAGAGCAACAACTGCATGTAACAAGCAACTGTCTTCTTCCCTTTCAATGACAAATTCTATAATATGATATACCTAAATTCATACTCTAGAGATGCTTTCTCTACCTTAATTCATACTCTAGAGATGCTTTCTCTACGTTAATTCATACTCTAGAGATGCTTTCAAACTGGTAAAGTCTAAAGTTTTACCTAACGACAAAATTTTAGACATGTCCAAATTGAAAGCATTTTCTTGACAACAAAGTAAATGAGACCTGAAAATTGAAATTCATAAGTGAAAGGGTAGAAAACACTGTAGGAGAAAAAGAAAATGCTGGTTACCAGCATTTTCTCCTTTTCCAACAATGTTTTCAAAAGGCCTCTTTCTCAGGGTCGTTAAAAGTCGGGATTGTGTGATAAAGACACGTTACTAAACAATCTGATGTTTAAAAGGCAGACTACTTTTAAAAACCTTCTAGGAAGAGTTGAAAATACTACTAAGCAGCATTTTCACCTTTTCCCAATATGTTTTCCACCCTTTCCACAACAAAACTCACCATTAGAGCTAAATTTAATTCATACCTCTTTCAATTCGGACAGGGCTAAAATTTTGTCATTTGGTAAAGAGTTAAATGTTGTATTTACTGTTACTTTCTATACCAATTTACCAAATGATGATGTTCCAGACTTCCCCAAATTGAATGCATTCAATTTGGGGAAGTCTGCAACATCATCATTTGGTAAATTGGTATAGAAAGTAACAGTAAATACAACAGGCATTTAACTCTTTACCAAATGACAAAATTTTTGCCCTGTGCAAATTGAAAGCATTTGCAGACCATCATTTCAATGTGGCTCAAATGGCGCAATTGTTTGTTGATAGGGTAAAAAACACTGGTAAAAGGAGAAAATGCTGGTTACCAGCAAATTCTCCTTTTCCCACAATGTTTTCAAAAGGCTTCTTTCTAAAGGTTGATAAAAGTTGTTATTGTGTGGTAAAGGCTTAAAGTTATTTGTTCGATCTTGATCCTGGCCAACATATGCTCCGTACTTACAAGTGTCAACCGTCGTTTTCTAATGATCTCCTCTGCAACTTCATGAACAAAGTTACAATGCTGGAGAAACTCTTTTCCATCCGGTGTAAAGTTGAAATAATACCAGTCTAAATAGTGCAGCAAATTTCTGTCCAAAAATAACCAAAAAACATTCAGACTGAATTAACTATTTTTATGCCACTTGCAATATTAATATAGGTCAAATACATGCCTGTTGAAAACAATGATAATGAAAGGAAAACATTTTCATTACAACCAGTTTCTTCATAGCCATACTAATTTCAAAAGAGGTCTGCTGTAACATGAAATATGATTTTGTTTTCAAACAGAAAGAAAACGTGGGTCAAAGTGGAAAATGCTGCTTAAGTTGTTAAAGCAATTAATTGCTTGGTAAGGTTTGCTGGACAATAAGTAAATCTAAATATTACAGAAAAAACATCTTATCTTTTTTTATTAGTGCAGCATGAAAAGTGAAATGTTTAATTCTAATACTTTGGAATCTCTGTAGTTGTTACAACTTCTCTTTTAAATTTCCTGTCCTTGACAGTGACCTACTACTCATCAATGTCCCTTGCTTCTCAGCGCATTGTCCTAAATTTGAAAGGTATTTTAATCATAAATGGAGATGCCAAAATTCTCTCTAGTGTTTATTTTTAAAATACACAGATTTAATATATCAAACTATGTTGTTTTGTTTAAGTTTCAATGCCATTTTAACCGCGTAGATCATATCAAGGTGGTTAGAGCACCTACAGAAGTGTTCCCTGGCTTTGTCCGGGTACGGCCAAAAGCCCAACAGACAAAAGCCCACTAGGTGAAAAGCCCACTCCTATTTAAAATGACTGTATTTATTAAAACAAGAAAAATCACACCATGTGACTTTTATTAGATACCATTCTTGAAAAGCGGGAATTGCTTGTAAGTGGCAAATAATAATACAAACAATTAGTAATTTTGTCCAGTGGGCTTTTCACCTGGTGGGCTTTTTACCAACACTTTGCTTTGTCACAGAAGTACTAACATAACTTTCTTTCCAAGCCACTAACTACTTTTCTCACATGCATCAGAGGTAAGAGGTGAAAAATCGTTGAAAAGAAACTCGATCCCAGTGTGACTTAAGAAACATGGATGATGCTGGGGTTTCATAATTGGTTGAGAAATTCAGAAAAAAATATGAGCATAATAACTGGAGTGTTAATGAATCTCTTGATGCATGATACCAAGCAAAGCATCAAAAAACTTAATCATTATGGATCCATAAAGCCTATTTTGTCTATCAACTCACAAACCATGTGGCAGAATGGACCTATGAATTGCAGAAAATTTAACTACAGCAAAAAGAATTGACCTGTGTCAGCCTTCACATACTTGACTGGCTGATGTGGGTTAATGCTTTTTGCAGATATATTAAACCTCCTTTTCACAGAATATGTCAAATAATACTAACAGACTTCTCTTAACCCATAACAGCTGTAGCTGTGTTACTGCTTGTACATACGGATGTCTGTCTCTGAAAAATATAAACAGGTTAAGTATAACAAAAGTTTTTGACAAAGATTCTCTGTTACCCAAATCATACTTTAACTCGTTACAAAACGACAATATTTTAGGCTTGTCCAGATTGAAAGCATTTGCACACGACAAACTAAACGTGACTGAAAATTTGAAATTCATTTTGTGAAGGGTAGAAAACATTGGGGAAAAGAAGAAAAATGCTGGTTAAGGGTAGAAAACATTGTGGGAAAAGGAGAAAAGGCCGGTTACCAGCATTTTCTCCTTTTCCCTCAATGTTTTCAATAGGCTTCTTTCACAGCGGGGTTAAAAGTCGAGATTGTGTGGTAAAGAGTTAATGCATATCCCTGAAATATTATACCAGTCTTGTCTTCACTCAATTATGGATCCATAAATTTATTTCAACCAGGTTAATCATGCGGAAGAAAGTACTTAGACATTTAAAAAAAATCTACCAACAGCAAAAAGTTTTGACACTGTCAGCCTGCACAGACTGCACAGGCTGACAAGGGTCAATACCCTAGGCAGATACATTAACCTTTTCCCCTGGTTTTGACGATGCTAGGAAAGAGGGCTTTTGAAAACACTGTAGGAAAAGGAGAAAATGCTGGTATCCAGCATTTTCTCCTTTTCCCACAATGTTTTCATACACAAATCATCCTTTGATTTGTGGCCTGCAAATGCTTTCGACTTGGTCTGGTCCAAAATCTTTTTCTTTTTCAGGGGGAAAGGGTTAAGCCACCTTTTCACAAAACATGACTAACATACACTTACCCTTGTCTTTGACAATCAGCGTTGTATGAAAAAGCACAGTTAGTGATAATATCCAGTGAGCATAGACTCACATGTTGAAAAACCTCAAATGCTGTTTTGTTTTTGGCAAAGTTTTCAATCTTATCCTGAAATGAAAAATAAACTATTCTTTTCTTTTTTTGACTCTTGGGAAAGCAAAGCTTGAAAACACTGACTTGTTTTAAAGAGGCAATAATACTCAATTTAAGCCCGTTTTAACTCATTTTGTTTTTATCTTATTAAAATATAGTCATTCTTATATATCTATGCCAAATATTGCGCCTGACGGTTGCAAGGTTGCTTAGATTACGCCTGATAGAAAATGCATTTCGCGGACTTGCAGGCCTTCAATGTAAACAGACTTGTCATTTCCAGATTTTGAATCGAAGGTTTTTGATATCCGTTATACACTCAGGTAGATTCGTATGATGATCATGCATTCTGTAACGCGACTATATTTGACCTTGGCTTTGATGCGGTAAATATAGGAAAATGGATGTTTCTCTGTTGCAGCCTCTATTTTTAGACGGAGATCGAGGCCTATATGTAATTTACACCGTATTCGACTCTAGGCGGAAACCAACGATAAATTTCCGTGAGTCACCGCCATGGTTTACAGCTTCGATCGTCAGCCAGTTTTCTTCTGGCCAATTTTCGGTGTCACACAAACCCCCGTGTTTCTTTTTTCATTTACACGATATATGTCAGTAATTTATCCTTGTGTACACAAAGGACAGATTTCTGTACCATTCTATTTTTCTTTTCGAAATTAACAGCGTTTCTGCTCGCCGGCTGTAGACAGGCATCTTTAAAAAGCCTTTTTTCCCACCTTATTAGCAATATTTTTGCTTTTCACAATTCTACCACAAGCAGTCTGCTACATAGCCAAAAAGTTATCTGCATTTGTACCGTGTATGTTATCATTGACTGTAAATGATTTAATTTGTAAAAACTTGTTTACAACTGAAGTGAAACAAGTAGGTTTAATTCTATACCAAAAAACAAAATTCTAGAATTGTTCAATTTGATAGAATTTACAGACAATTGTATGAAGCTTGACTGATTATTTCTACCTTTGAAATGGTAGAAAACATTCAGGAGAAAGGTGAAAATGCCAGTTGCCAGCATTTTTTTCTTTTCCCTTTGCTCAGGTCATTTTTTCCTGGCTTGTTGAAAAATGATGATTTGGTAAAGGGTTAATCTATTTCTTCATTTGAATATAAGTCCATTGATGATTACCAAAAATATATCTGTGCATCTGTTGGCAATAGCAAGGTAAGGCTGCAGGATATCGTAGTGGAACGCTGGAGTCACGAGCTTCCTGTTTCTGAACCATTTAGCTCCATTGGCAATCAAGAGTCCTTCTCCCAACCATCTAATCCCAACTTCATATGGGGTCCCAGCACCTCTTGGTTTTGGGGCTAAATTTGCTGAGATAAATAAACAAGAGGACTATGAAGGCTTTAAATTGCTTACCTGTGTCTCTGTACCTTTGAGAACACAATCAGGAATGCTTTTCTCTGTGACATAATGACTAGGTTTTCACATGGTATACAGATTTCAGTACATGTACTTGTTTATGATATCAGGGAAAAAAACTCTGACCTAGTTTGAAGAGCATCCAAGTGAAAATTTAATCTCTAGAGATCTGTCCAACCGACCTTAGTTAGACCCCATGAAAGAAAATTTGGAACTTTATGATTGAAATAATGTTGAAAGCAGATTAAAATTCCATTCAATCAATCAACCAATTTTCAAGAGCAACCGACTAAAAATGTGGCCTACTTTTTCACGTTACGTGACATTTAAGCTAAAGTAACATCCAGACAAACATTCTGAACAGTTATCATGGGTAGTGAACAGGTTGGCTGGTTATTTCTGTTTATTTATCGTCGCTACCGGTAGCCCATCTGAGTGACGCCCCCAAAAGACGGTTAGTTGCTATGGGAATAGTGCAAGGATATAGGTTGAAACTATTGAGAGCTTAACTTGGTTCTTTAACGTGCTTCGCGTATAGACATCGTCAAGCAAGACCTCGATTTAATGTCGCATCCGAAAGACTATTAGTAATTCTAGTAGGCCAGCCGAACCCACAACCTGTAGTGACCTGAAACATTGTGTTCATGAGTCCTACCCTCTACCTATTGAGCTATATCGGCTGGTAGGTAATGAACTGAAATATACACAAGGTTTATCAAAGAGTTGACCTGTGACCTAATTTTAGACCTGACATAATCCTTTTTCAAAATTATCAGATATTATCAAGACTAACATTCTGATTTAATTTAAATGTCTGCTAAACAACAAAATTTTGGACTTGTCTAAACTGAAAGCATTTGCAGACAACAAAATAAATGGTAATCAAATATTGAAATTTGATATGAAAAGGGTAGAAAACATTGTGGGAAAAGGAGAAAATGCTGGTTACCAGCATTTTCTCCTTTTCCCACAATGTTTTCAAAGGCTTTCTTTCTCAGAGTCGTTGAGTTGTGTGCTAACAAGTTAATAACTATTCGACTCAAAATATGGCCTCTAGAGTGTAAACAGTGTAAAAGTTGATGATAGAATAAAGTCTACAGTGAGAGGAATGAATGTATTTGCAATGAATGTTTTTGCAATGATTTGAAATTGAACAACAAGGCAGATTTAGGAAATATTACCCTTCAGAGCTTGAAAATTCAAAAAACTTGTAGTACTGTAAGAGGAATACTACCTTCAGTCTGAACTCTGAAGGTCAGCTCCAATGCTATTTTTGTTTCTGGTCTCCGCATATGCAGAGACGAGTAACAAAAATAGCATCAGAGCAGACCCTCAGACTATATGCGGAGACCAGAAACAAAAATAGCATCGGAGCAGATCTTCAGACTGACGGTATAGGAATACTGAAAATTCATACAAAGAATCAATCAGAACTGTGTGCAAACCTGGTTTTGTCAAGAGTTCCTTCGCAGTGTCTGGATGAGTTAGTAATACCACACATCTGAAGCGACCCACCCACACCCTTCTGATTCTTGGAAACTTCTCAGCTTGCTCAATTCCAAACTTTAAACCTGCTTCATTTGGACCGGGAAACTAAGGAGTAAATAGCTTATACAGAACTCCAGATAAGGAGTGGTGGTATTCTAAATCCATTACTTCTCTTCCAAACCCTATGTTGTGGGTACTCATTAGAATTGTCTCTATGAGACGATTCTGACGAGTAACCAAAATATAGAGTTTAGTTGAGAACAACTGATATTTTCAATTTTGAAATCAAATTCACTCCCTGGAGCTCTGGAACTCTATAGCTATACTGGAACTCTATAGCTATATTCACTAACTTTTCACTGACATCTTTGGTACCAATTTTTGGATACCTAATTCATATCTAATTTGTTAGTTATTCTAAATAACACCCTTGAACTCTTTACCTGATGAAAAAAATTTACACAATCATGTCTATTGAAAACATTTGCAGATGACAAATCTAACACATAATGTGTTTTTTCTTTGATTGGGTAAAAAACACAAAATGCTGGTAGCCAACATTTTCTCCTTTTCCCACCTTTTCAAAACTCTTCATAGGGACCAATTGATTGTTTGGTAAAATGCTTAGTGATACTTCTAACTGTAGCTATTAATATTACTTATTCAGTGTCGCTTTAGAAATATATCACATTGGCTGTACTGACTATTTTGTCACAAATTTGCAAAAATCAGTCTGTGGTGTGTTGCAGACTTCAACATTTCCATTACTAATATATGTACATACATACAGTATCCTCTTAGAAGCATCAAATTGCAGAATTGTCACAAAATGTCTGACTGGCATTAATGCCAACCAATGTGAGTGCCTATGACTTGGCTTTTCGAGGGAAACTGTTGTCAATAATGTACCTTTTTTCTGTGATTACAAAGAAAAGGTAAACATACATCTTTCATATGACCCCAAAACCAGTGTTTTTCTCTTCTTCCAGGTAACTTGTCATACACAGCCACCCAGTTAGAATATCTCCTGTACCAATCAACCAGTTTATAGATCAAGCCAGCCAACAACAGCACCCACACTATCTGTGAAACTTCTGGTCCATCCAAATGTAGGATTTCAAACATCCTGTGTTACTAAATTCTATTAAATACTGCAGCCAGTGAAGTATATTCTTGAATTTGTCTCACTTCTCTGCTTATTAATCTGTTGAATCAAAACATACAATTACTTTTTTTAGCTTTACCAGACAAAAATGTAAACTCATTCAAACTGAAAGCATTTGCAGACTACAAAGCCGACTAGTGATTGAACTCATAACCAAACAGCAAAATTTTTGGTTTGTCCAAATCGAAAGCATTTGCAGATGACAAAAGAAAAGTGACTGAGTGTTTGAAATTTATTTTGTGAAGGGTAGAAAACATTGTGGAAAAAGGAGAAAATGCTGGTTACCAGCATTTTCTCACAATGTTTTCTAAAGGCTTCTTAAATTTCTCAGCAGTGTTACAAGTAGGGATTGTGTGGTAATGGGTTAAATGATGGAAATTTGTCACTGACAGTGTAGATAACATGGTGGGAAAAGCAAGAACTGTTGGTTATCAACAGGTTGTCCTTTTCTTACAATGTTTTCAAATGCAATTTCTCTCAAGATGCTTAACCTTTTCCCAAACAATCCCTGGGTTTTTGTATGACCCCGAGATGGAAGCATTTAGAAAACATTGTGGGAAAAGGAGAAAATGCTGGTAACCAGCATTTTCTCCTTTTCCCGCAATGTTTTCTACCCTTCTGGAAACAAATTTCAATTTATGAGTTGTATACATTTTGTTGTCTGCAATCGCTTTCAAAAATTGGACCAATCTAAAATTCTGTCGTTTAGTATAGAGTTAATAACCAAACGCCAAGTCTGCTATATGATATCAACAAAATAAATGTGAATAAAAAGTTGAAACTTGATTTGGAAAGGGTAGAAAACATTGTGGGAGAAGGAGAAAATGCTAGTTATCAGCATGTTCTCCTCTTCCCACGTTTTCAAAGGGTTTCTTTCTCAGGGTCGTTAAAAGTCGGGATTGTATGGTAAAGAGGTAAACATATAATTCCCTTCCCCCATCCCCGCCGAGTTACTATACAACCCTAGCCTTTGGATTCCCCATTCAGTATGTACTTTGCTATTTCTCGAGTTTTTCCGGTGTTTTTCTGTGATTTTTCAAATCGAGCAACATTTCAAATCCAGGTATTACAATGTTATTTAAAACAAGTGCATGATTACTGCTAAAGTATCTTATTCCAGTGCATTACAGCGAAGCATAACTAACCCTATTTGCCACATTTTGAGTCATATACTAATCAAGTAATATATAGAATTGCCATGTCTCATACATAAGAATTTGTATTCGCTTTAACTCTTTACCACACAATCCCTATTTTTGACAACCCTGAGAAAGACAGCTTTTGAAAACATTGTGGTAAAAGGAGAAAATGCTAGTGAGTTAGTAACCAGCATTTTTTTTCCTTTTCCCACAAAGTTTTCTACCATTCTCGAACCAAATTTCAATTTTTCAGTGACATTTATTTTGTTGTCTGCAAATGCTTCCAATTTGGTCCAGTTCAAAAATTTGTCGTTTGGCAAAGAGTTAAGGTTCATGTAAAGTGTTTATTTTGCTTAATTTCATACGTCAATAATTCTGTAATTATTAAAATTTGTCCGGGAAAACCATATATCAAATTAAAGCTCTGGATGAGTACAAGCTGTTTTACATAATTATACCTACTGGCCTTACATAATAAAACTAAAACATTGCAGAAAAAGATGACATCGTTTAAAACCTACAAAATAATAATGACATAACAAAATTGCTTAAGTTTTGGAGAAAACATAGGCTATGGTACATACCAGGTACTGCTACTACCAAAAATCCTATAGTTTCTTTAAAAAGGCACACATTTAAGTCAGAAAGTTTGACATTTTTCCCTTATTGAATTGTCAACCATGTTTGACCTACTTTGTTTTAGTAACAGGTATAGTGTCTCCACAGGATCAAAATGTACAAGTGGTTGTGCATGATAAACTTTCATTAGTAATTTTAGATAATAAAACAAATAAAAATGACCTGTACAAGTGAAATGTCCATGTCTACGTCCAAACCCTTTCTCAAAAACAGCAGTTACAAAAGGTGTCACCAGTCTGGTAGATAGGATTAAGGTGTCACCAGTCTGGTAGATAGGATTTAGAATCAATTTTTGACATAAGCATTTTTTTCATTGTTCTTTTTGTGTGTGTGATGGGGTAGTGGGGTGCTGTTTTTGAGAAAGAGTTTGTAAGTGGACATGGAAATTTCACTTGTACAGGTCATTTTTATTCTAAAATTATTACTGGAATAAATTGACCTGAAATTGACCTTTATGCAAAGAGTAATTAAAACGTGAATATTTAAACCATCTGGTATAATCGGACTGTACGGAAACTGTTATCGGTAAATGTCGGGTTTGACCCTTACTGCGCCTTAGTCAAAATAAAACGGTTTTGCGGATGGCATAGATTAAGATCAGGCTGCATAGAAAGTGCATCATAGATCTAAGTCACCCACCATGTATTACCAATTTAAACCAACAATATAATGGTTATTTCAGGTATTTCAAGTATTCTTTGAAAACACTATAAATCTATTAGCAGCATAAAGAGTTTAGAAACATGCACATAGTTCCACATGCAGACGACATTAGCCGGAGCCAAGTTAGAACAATAAATCAAGCGTGTAATATATGGTAATTGAGGTCATTTATTTCATGTCAATTTGTTCAGGTAATACTAATGAAAGCTTATTACACACAACCACTTGTACATTTTGATCCTGTGGAGACACCTTACCTGTTACTAAAACAAAGTAGGTCAAACATGGTTGACAATTCAACAAGGGAAAAATGTCAAACTTTCTGACTTAAATATGTGCCTTTTTAAAGAAACAATAGGATTTTTGGTAGTAGCAGTACCTGGTATGTACCATAGCCTATGTTTTCTCCAAAACTTAAGCAATTTTGTTATGTCATTATTATTTTGTAGGTTTTAAACGATGTCATCTTTTTCTGCAATGTTTTAGTTTTATTATGCAAGGCCAGTAGGTATAATTATGTAAAACAGCTTGTACTCATCCAGAGCTTTAATTTGATATATGGTTTTCCCGGACAAATTTTAATAATTACAGAATTACTGACGTATGAAATTAAGCAAAATAAACACTTTACATGAACCTTAATTGGGAAGTTCATACATGGCAGGGCTAATTTATATTGAATAACAATTTTTATTTCCTATTCTATACTGTAATCAGGATGTTAACTCTTTACCACACTATCCCGACTTTTAACAGCCCTGAGAAATAGGCCTTTTGAAAACATAGTAGGAAAAGGAG
Organism: Tridacna crocea; assembly: GCA_943736015.1. Classification (NCBI taxonomy): domain Eukaryota; kingdom Metazoa; phylum Mollusca; class Bivalvia; order Cardiida; family Cardiidae; genus Tridacna; species Tridacna crocea. Next base: position 17,078,777 of record OX031072.1, read on the forward strand.
AAAATGCTGGTTTGGATACGTTTTGACTGTAATCCGTACTGGTAGATCCATTAATAAGTCTAGAACTCGATAAATATTGCGAGGACACCTTGCATCTTACCATTCATTCACTTTAAAACGATTCACTCATTATTTAAAATTAGATTTGTCTTTCGTTTTATTACAGATTTTGACCCTACAACGGAAATTGTCAACCAGTAGAGTCGATCCGGGTACTATTCCGTAGCCTTCGGACACACTCTCTTGCACTACTATTATTATAAAAGCGCCCTCTGGTATCATAATATGACTTGCCGCATGCATGTAAATGCTATTCTTGATAGTGACTACTTCGTTCGTCTTATTTCTACTACGTAACATAGTTTCACCTCAATATTATCACAAAACCGCCTAGTTTTCGCCAGAATATGCACAAACAAGAAGAATGCAGCATTCTAATGATAAGCAAAACAGACATAGGAAACAAAAAGAATTTTCGGAATAAGGAAGTAAGAGGAATGAAATTCATATTGTCAAGAAGGACAAAATGAATAGAAGTACGCATTACTAAATAACAACTTTATGGAATACAAAGAAGACAAATAGAATTAGCATCAAAATCATGAACTAGCAATAATGACGCATGAGATGTAATATACAAGTAAGATGTAAGAAAGAAAACAAATCGGCATGTAATTTTCACAAATAAGAATGTCATGTAGACAAATAGAATTTTGGACAAATAGAATTAGCATCAAAATCATGAACTAGCAATAATGACACATGAGATGTAATATACAAGTAAGATGTAAGAAAGAAAACAAATCAGCATGTAATTTGCACAAATAAGAATGTCATGTAGACAAATAGAATTAGCATCAAAATCATGAACTAGCAATAATGACGCATGCGGTGTAATATGCAAGTAAGATGTAAGAAAGAAAACAAATCAGCATGTAATTTGCACAAATAAGAATGTCATGTAGACATATGGAATTTTGGCGGATATTCAATTCTATTTGTCTACATGACATTCTTATTTGTGATTATTACAAGTTCATTTGTTTTCTTTCTTACATCTTGTATGAATATTATATTTAATATTTCATTATTGTTAGTGACAATTCCATGTTTCTATCTTCCTATTGCCTGCATGATTATTGCAACTTGATACTGGCAAAATTGTGTTTGTGTTTATTATGAATTGTTGACTCTTCCTTGTTATTTCCTACTCCGTTATCGAATTTGATATTCTTCCAAGTGCTTAGTGCATGTTTGTGAGAAATTAATTGTCCTTTAACACTCAAAGAAGACAAATAGAATTAGCATCAAAATCATGAACTAGCAATAATGACGCATGAGATGTAATATACAAGTAAGATGTAAGAAAGAAAACAAATCAGCATGTAATTTGCACAAATAAGAATGTCATATAGACTAATAGAATTTTGGCGGATATTCCCCTCCAGAATAATAAATAATTACTTGACGATTTTTAGCTCTTCTGGCTTTCAGCCAGCAGAGCTTATGTCATGGCGTGGTTTCCGTCGTCCGTCCGTCTGTCCGTCCGTCCGTCTAGCCGTCCGTCCGTCCGTCCGTCCATTAGTCTTTTTCTTGTTTACGCGATAAAGTCTGAATTTCTGGTCAGATTTTCGTGAAACTTACACAGTTTGTTTATCTCATCAATAGCTTTAACCCTATTGATTTTGAAAGAAATCCGACAAACAGTATGGGAAAAGTAGCCATTTCAAGTTTAAAATTTCCATTTCTTGTTTACGCAATAAAGTCTGTATTTTTGGTCAGATTTCCACTAAACTTGCAGAGTTTGTTTATCTTATCAATAGCTTCAACCCTATTGATTTTGAAAAAAATCCAACAAACAGTATAGGAAAAGTAGCCATTTTAAGTTGAAAACTTTCATTTCTTGTTTACGCAATAAAGTATTCATTTTTGGTCAGATTTTCGTGAAACTTACACAGTTTGTTTGTCTCATCAATAGCTTTTACCCTATTGATTTTGAAGAAAATCCGACAAATAGTTTGGGAAAAGTAGCCATTTCAAGTTTAAAATTTCCATTTCTTGTTTACGCAATAAAGTCTGTATTTTTGGTCAGAATTCCATGAAACTTGCAGAGTTTGTTTATCTTATCAATAGCTTCAACCCTATTGATTTTGAAAAAAAATCCAACTAACAGTATGAGAAAAGTAGCCATTTCAAGTTGAAAATTTTCATTTCTTGTTTATGCGATAAAGTATTCATTTTTGGTCAGATACCTGTGAAACTTACACAGTTTGTTTATCTCATCAATAGCTTTAAGCCTATTGATTTTGAAAAAAATCCGACAAACAGTATGGGAAGAGTAGGCATTTCAAATTGAACAATTTCATTGCCTGTTTACATGATAAAGTATTTATTTGTGATCAGATTTTTATGAATTTTTCAGCTTGTTTATCCCATCAATAGCTTTTTAACCCTTTCGAGTTTGAAAAAATTCAACAAACAGTGATGGAAAAGTAGCCATTTTGAGTTGAAAATGTCAACTTTTTTGTCTTTTTGCGTAATGAATTCCTATGTATGCTTTGTTTAAAAGCAAACTCTCTGCCAGTAGAGCATATTCAGGCCCTTCAGGGCCTTCTAGTTTTAAATAAAAAGCAATCAAGAAATTGTGAAATTAAGTGTCAATTCTTTACATCCATTACAGTCTAGAAATGATTTTTAATTGATCCTTAATAAAATCATAACGCCTAGATGTGTAAGTCGCTACGAGTGACCTTGTGCTAATCTTGTTGGAGATGTTATGCCAAAGTTCATTAGGTGCAGTGTCTTGTCCAATCAGCATCCAGAAAAAAATTGCGTCACTGTATAAAGTTATTTTTTTAAGCAGGATTTTCCAAAAGGACAGCTTCGTCAATAGAGGGCTATATTTAGAAGGAGGGGGTTACGGTTTGCGTGAAGAACATCATTTCGTTATGTGTACGGAGTTTGCCGCATGTACAGAATTAGCCGGATCGACTCTAAACCACCTTACGTCAATCAGTTTGATGACGTAGTCAGCATTATGAATATGCTAATTTGATGGTAATTTCCCGCCATCCCAAAGGTTCCGAGCGTGTTCGACCCAAAAGTAGTTCATCCTTACGATTGTTCACACCTGGGCTTGTTCGTCTTGCGCAGTTGCAAGCTACTTTATTTACCAGAGTGAGTTTTAATATCACATAGATCTAACTTTTTGAGATTAAATTTAGGTTACTTTTTATACGGGCGAAAGACCGCGCTGAAGGTGTGGTCTGAAGACAGCATGTAGGTTACACGTACGAATAAAACTCAAAATCATCAAATTTCATAATTCAAATTACAAACCCCATCAGACTTTTTTGGGTCATTTTGAATTTTTGTTGATTTTTCGTCCACTGGAGCTCAGCTTCTGGTGACGGACTGGACCGTACCAGAATTTCTTTACAAGGGCAAAGCATGTTAATGTAAGTGACAATTTTCGAGAGCGCAGTTGACTTTAGCGTATGCTATGAACATTTCTAATAGAAAGATTAAATATAAATCACAGATTTCGGGAATGGTAGAATGAAAGTGTCTTTCGAGTACATTTTTTTTTTTAAATGACGGAGTACTGCCCAACACAGGAATTTGACAATCTATAACCAAAATAAATGATAAAATATGAAAAGAAAATATCTCCCCTATATTATATTTTATAGGGGAGATTTCTTTTTCATATTTTATCATTTATTTTGGTTATAGAATGTCAAATTCCTGTGCGTGGACTGAGTTTGTAAACATACCAATCAACGGTTGCAAGAGATCTCGTACCCTGGAGATCTCGTGTTCTGGAGAACTCGTACCCCAATCTGAAGGATACAATTTCTCTAGAGAACTCATACCCTGGGTACAACTTCTCCAGAGAACTCGTACCCTACAGATATTTTGGGGGATAGATTCATACATGTATATATCATTCAGATTTTGGTGAATTGATGATTTTCATTTTATCTTTTGTGAAATGAGTAAGTTATAGAATAATCAAGCATTAGTAACTTAATTATGTATTTGTAGTAAAATATCAGTTTTAACCAGATGTTTCATGGATTGAAATAGAAAGGCAATAAGGTAAATAGGGAGGTAAATTTTAAACAGATGAAATTATCAGGTAGATCTAGACTACATAACCTAGATTCATTAAATTATTCAAAGATATGGTTGTTCTATGGTTTAGATACATGATATTTATGTGATTAACAAACTGTGCAAGTTTTACAAAAATCTGGTGACAAATGCAGACTTTATCGCATTAGTAGAAATGGAAATTTTCAACTTGAAATGGCTACTTTTTCCACATTGTTGGTTAGATTTTTTTCAAAATCAATAGGGCTGAAGCTTTTGATAAGATAAAGAAACTGTAAAATTCACTGAAATCAGACCACAAACTTGACTTTATTGCATAAACAAGAAAAGGAAATTTCAAACTTGAAATGGCTACTTTTCCCATACTATGTGTTGGAATTTTGTGAAAATCGATAAGCTTCAAGCTTTTGATGAGATAAACAAACTGTGTAAGTTACATGAAAATCTGATGAGAAATGCAGACTTTATCGCGTCAACAAGAAAAAGATTAACAGGCAGACAGACAGACAGACGGACAGCAGAAACCCCGTCATGACATACTGATAGATATTAGACTAAAAAACGAGAGAAAGCTCCTAAATATCGCTGTGGATCGGTTTCAGGTCTGTCCCAGATACGTTCAACATCAGATTCCATTGTGATTTTATGGTCAAAGGGAAAGAATTCCTACAATATTTGATCCATTAGTTATGAAGAGTACTCTCCCTTATTGTCTCCCCCCGACTCCTAGGAATAGTCTTTTATGCAACTATTTCAAACAGGCACACCAAAACTTTAACAACCGGTGTAGGGTTAAATTATAACCATACGGTCTAACGAAAAACCTGGACACACTGTAACGCTTATTCTGCTAAATAAGTGAAATGAGACTTTCAAGCCGATTTTGAAACCCTATTAATCTTTGCTATTTTGAAGTTTTCTATTGGAAAAAATGTACTGAATGGACCGTTTAGTTTCAAGATCAGCCTGCACGTTCATTGTAAGTACACCCGAGTTAAATCTGTGCTGATGGTTTCCCCGCTGGATATTTTTCAGTAAAAGGCAGGATGCTGTTGCGTTGATTTAATTAATTTGTTGTCTCAGGGATGAAGTGTTTGTTCAAATTAATAGAGAGTGACCTCCCCTCTTACAACCACACCTCCCACTGAAAAAAAGGGGGGGGGGTCTAAAATGGGATCAACACTAATAAAATCGGGAAAAAGGATAGCCATAGCTTTCATCTCCATTTATTCGCTTGGAAGATTCAAACCTACAGGTACGCTTTTACTATCTGTCCCCTGTTCCTTAGGGTCAGTGATCAAAGAGATAATTGGAATTTGACGATTCAGCCCTTATTAACGATATTTATTAATAACCTCGAAAACCTACTTGATCGAAAACATGTCGTTTGTTCATAAGTTTAACTATTGTAACATACTAAAGCTTCTTTATCGCAGAAATTCATTTGATAAATCTTATTGTCAAAATTAAATTTAGATTTAGATTCTGTGTGAGCTCTTACTTTGATAATCGAATGGTTACTTCCAAGTTTAAATTTCGGCGGTCGCCTTGCGTACAAATATGACGAAATATAAGGGAGGTACCACTTGATTCTAAAATAGTAACCAGGTCTGCAATTGGTTTTTCCTTTCTTTTGTCTTCTGTCATGATATTTTCAGTAGTAGCGGCATCTGCAATCATGTCTGAAGCTTTACCAGAAATAATGGCAGTTCTACGAATATTTTCTTTTTCTTTCGATACAGATCGTCTTCACAAGCTGCAACGATGTTTATTCGTCTTCGGTTTTATGCCGTCTACAAATGTAAGGGAAGTAACAGTGCCATGATAAAGTTATGTCAGTAAATACGAGTTTTCTCCCTTTGACCATAAAATTAGTCCTAATTTTAGCTTGACTGGTTTGTGCCACACACAACTGCCCGTTGTGGTAAATCAGTATAAACTGTGTGGAGATACAGTAAAAGTGTTCATGAAATACAGGAACTTCTAAATGTGGCACAAATTAGTATGAAAATAGGCAAAGCCTAGAAACGGGCGAAAGAGACTTTTTTCTAAGACATATGCAACCATAATCCATACAGATTTTTTGACACTGCCCAGCAGATTTTTTATGGCAGTAGATACATGTATACTGCATTAACTAACAAACGACAAACTCTACATTCTTTTAAATTGAAAACTTCTGTAAAAAACACATCCGAAAGTGAGACAAGGGAAACAATAGCCGAAAACAGGTTCGAAAAAATTGTGGAAAATGGAAAAATTACTCTGGTTATTTGATTTTCTCCTCTCCCCCGCAAGGTCCTCAGAACCCTTCTCCTTTAGGTTTGTTTAGACTCGAGATTGTGTTGTAGAGAGTTAACTTGTGAAGAAATTCAACTCCAGATTATCAAACACCAAATATAAACACTGCATGAGAAAACACACATTTTTTTTTTTACTTAATTTAGATCTCTGTCTTCAAAAGATGTACAAAAAAAATCTCACAATATTAAAGGCACAATAAAAGTTGACAACATGGTGGTAAACTATGTATTAGTCGGTGGAACAAGTTCTTACCCTTGGGTCAATCTTGGCCCGACCCCGGAGGAAGGGGGGGGGGGAAATGTCACAAGTTTTATATGGGCTTAAAAAGGTAAAACTCTAAAAATCTTCTTGTACCTAGGGCTACTCAATTTGGCATCTAGCTTTATCAACTGGTTGTCTACCAAGAGTGCCCAAATTATTCTCCTTGGAATTAAATTTGGTCCCCACTCTAAGGGTTACAAGTTTTACATGGGCTCATACATGTATTGGGAAAACTTTAAAAATCTACTTGTACTCAGTCATTAGCTCGAGGACTACCAAATTTTGCATGTAGCGTTATCTAGTGGGCCTCTACCAGGAGGCCTCAAATTATAGCCTTGGGGTCAAGTTTGTCCCCATACCAGGGGTCACAAGTTTTACATGAGCTTTTGCGGTGAAAACTTTATAAGTCATCTTGTTACTAACAATAATATAGACAAGGGCTACTAAATTTAGCTCTGTCTCGTGGATCTCATGTTTTACAGGGCTTTGAGAAAACTTCAAAAATCATTTTGTTTATAACCCCACATTTTCTAGGCCTGTATTATTTGGTATGGGGCTTTAGCTTGTGGACCTCCACTAGGATTCAAATGATAGCTTTGGGGTCAAAATTTGCTTTGCCGGGGGGTCATACCTTTCTCGTAGGATTTTACAGAAAGAAAATTCTTCAAGTTTGAAACCAAGTCTTTAAGTTTGAAACCAATAAGCCTGTTTGGCTTGTGGTGTTACTTATTATCCAGTGAAGTTATACAGGGCCATAATGGCCCTCTTGTTTTTGTAATATAATTAGCTCGAGATAGTTGAACAATACACGCATATAGGAATAGAGAGATGTTAAATGGCTCACCTCAGCCTAAGCCTAGCTATAGTTGAAGCAATTAAAAGGAGAACCGCTTATCCGCTCATGGATGCAGGCTTCATGAGCTGGATGGAATCAATCCATGATATGTAGGGTTAAAATTATGGGGCCTATACATAAAGACAAGGCTACAATATGGTCTTAAATGCCTTACACTTCAAAACCAAGACAAATGAACACTTTGTCATTATCAAAAGAAAATTCTCAAATTCTTAACTCTTTACAGAACGACAAAATTTTAGAGTGGTCCAAATTGAAAGCATTTGCAGACGACAAAATGAATGTGATTAATGAATTGAAATTTGGTTTAGGAAGGGAAGAAAACATTGTGGGAAAGGAGAAAATACTGGTTGCCAGCATCTTCTCCTTTTCCATGTATGTTTTCAAAAGGCTTCTTTCACAGGGGTGTTAAAAGTCAGGTTTGTGTGGTAAAGGGTTAATGTACCTCCCAGAAAGACCCCACAGTTTACATCCTTTCAAAAGAGCTACCAATCGAAGCAGATCTAGATAAGAAATACCTTGCCTAGCTTATGAGCCAGCTAATTATAAGCCAATATAAAACTTTAGAACCTCGGGGCAAGGCTAATTTTGACCCAAGGGCCAAATTATTTGAAGGAATTTGGTAGAGGTTGACTAAATAGGGCTAAATAGGGCTACATGCCAAACTTGGTAGGCCTTAGGCCTTATGGTTTTCAAAGATTTTCAATTCAATTTCAGTTTTGTTGCCATGGCAACTAGAATTTTTGAAGGAATCAAAGTCTTTCAAGCAATTCTAAAGAACATAGCAGGAATATTTCCATGAAGTTTCATTAAAATTGAATTTGTAGGTCTAGTTTCAGAGGAGGAGATGTTTGAAATAAAAGATATCGCACGCCCACACACACGACAGATTCTGGTACATGACATAAGGCCCCTGGCCTTTGGCTAGTTCAGCTAAAAATGGGAGATGGGTCATTAATTGTTGCGCCAGCATGAGCGGCCAGCACCATATTTTTGTTTTTCCATTTTTAGCTCCACTGGCCGAAGGCCAGCGGGTTATGTCATGGCCCGTTGTCTGTCGTGCGTCCGTCCGTCCGTCTGTGCGTTAACTTTTTCTTTAAACATCTTCTTCTCTGAAACTACCCATCCAATTTGGATGAAACTTCACAGAAATGATCCTGCCATGGTCCTCTTCAGAATTTCTTGAAAGAATTTAATTCCTTCAAAAACTCTGGTTGCCATGGCAACAAAACTGAAAAATTTTGAAAATCTTTGAAAATCTTCTTGTCTGAAACCGTAAGGCCTAGAGCTACCAAATTTGGCATGTAGCTTTATCTAGTGGACCTCTACTAAGTTTCTTCAAATTATAGCCCTGGGGTCAAAATTGGTCCCGGCCCGGGGGTCACAAGTTTTACATTAGCTTATTTAGGGAGAACTTTAAAACTCCTCTTCTACCTAGGCATAGGGCTACCAAATTTGGGATGTTGTTTTATTTAGTGGACCTCTACCAAGAGTGTCTAAATTATAGCCCTGGGGTCAAAATTGGCCCCGCCCCGGGGTAACAAGTTTTACATGGGCTTATATAAGGAGAACTTCAAAATTCTTCTTCCACCTAGCCATAGGGCCTAGGGCTACCAAATTTGGCATGTAGCTTTATCTAGTGGACCTCTACCAAGGGTTTCCAACTTATAGCCCGGGGGTCAAATTTGGCCCCGCCCCGGGGGGTAACAGATTTTACATGGGCTTATATAGGGAAAACTTTCAAAATCTTGTTGCACCTAGCTATAAGGACTAGGGCTATCAAATTTTGCATGTAGCTTTATCTAGGGGGTCTCTACCAAGGGTGCCCAAAAGTATTGCCCTGGGGTCGAATTTAGCCCCCGTCACAGGGGATCACAAGTTTTGCATTGGCTTATATAGGGAAACTTTAATAATCTACTTGTACATAGCCATAAGGCCTAGGGCTACCAAATTTTGCATGTAGCTTTATCTATGGGCTTCTACCAAGAGGGCCAAAATTTTAACTTTGGGGGTCAAGTTTGACCCCATCCCAAGTGTCACAAGTTTTACATTGGCTTTATAAACCTGTCTCATGGGTCATATATTTTACAGGGCCTTTTATTGAGCAAACTTGTTGTTCAGGGCTTTTTATTGGGCAAGATTCAAAAATCTTTGTGTTTATAACCACACATTCTAGTTTCATATTGTAGGTCTGGGGTCAAAATTGGCTCCATCCAGGGATCACAAGTTTAACATGGGCCTCAAGATATAGTCACTTTAATTTTATACATTAATCAAGGGAAATAACTCTTTATGAAAGATAAAGTTTGGTACTATTTACCTCCCTTGATTATCAAACTGCATTGATACATAATTGATGCTAGACATTAAGTTTTTTGATAGAAAATATTCTGTCTTCAAGTGTTATTCATTTTTTTGATGCTAATAGTTATGCTCACATGAGGTGAATAATAAATGCAGAGTAAGGTTTGTATCATTCAGCTTATTTTTCCAAGGATTTTACCTTTCATGCTAATGAATTAACCTGCTTGTACTGCCTGACAGCGTTCATTGTTTTTGAAGGCCCTCTTTTTCATGGTCATGAACACTTCAATTTGTGTGGTAAAGGGTTAAAAAGCCAGTGGAGTGATACAGGGCCATCATGGCCCTCTTGTTAAACTTCCATTTTTCATTTTTAAACATGATAAAATCTGCATTTGTTATCAGATTTTTGAAAAACTTGCACAGTTTATCTCATGAGTACTTATCCCTATTGATTAAAAAAAAATCCAACAAACAGTATGAGAAAAGTGGCCATTTAAAGTTGAAAAATTCCATTTCTTGTATAGGCAATGAAGTCCACAGTCTTGATCAATTCTTTTGAAACTTGCAAAGATCTTTTGGTTCATCAAGGGATTGAACTCTATTAAAAGTGAGGAAAATCTAGGAAAAAATTCAGGAAAAAGTGCCATTTGATGACTTAGCATTGTTTTTTAAATAAAGTCCACATTATTAGTCACTTGTCTTTGAAATTTGCTTGGATTGTTTAATATAAGGCATACTGAAACCCTCTAAAATCTGGCTGGACTCAAAACAATTTGAGAAACTGCACTTCTCTTATTTCAGTGTTTGTTCAATTTACCATGCCTGCTTATGCTGTCTTGGTGGGTTCAAGCCCAGTTGCAAAGACACATTTTGTGTGTGTGTGTGTGTGTGTTTTTTTAAAATTCATAATTATATGCTAGCGAAAAAGCAAAATCACTGCCAGCAGAGCAATTTCAGGCTCTCTAGGACTTCTAGTTTTGTTTTTTACCCAGTGAAATACTGTACTGTACTGTCAGATTGATAATAACCAGATCGTATCCCAGATGGCCTAGAGTTTACACTATCTCTGTCGCAATTTTGTTGTGGGGGCATAAAAATGCCAATAACCAGAATTTTTAAGGCCTATTTTTCACCATATCCCCTATTTAATATAAACACATGTTTATTAAAAGGAGATTTTTTTTTCATATTTTATCATTTAATTTGGTTATAGAATGTCAAATTCCTGTGGTCAGAGAGATACCTGTTTGGCTCAGTGGTTATGGTATTGGTCTTTTAATTTTTGAAAAACAAGGATATTTGTCCTTCCTGGGTTCGAATCCCGCCAGATGCGGTTTATATTTCAGCTATGCATTTGTTGCAAACTACATGTATCTTGTTCTTAGATGGGGGCTGGTTTGGGATTGGCCATTGAGCCATTAATCCAATTTCTTGTTCAAAATCAGCCTTCCTTTCTAATAAGGCTTAAATTTATCAATAAATGATTACTTAAAGAGGGGGATGTGTTAAGGGAGACCTCTCCTTCATGCATAGCTTCGTCCCAATTTAAATGCAATACCTGACAACTGCATCAGAGAGATATCTCTTTGGCTCAGTGCTTATGGAATTGGTCTTTTAATCCTCTAACTAGAAGGCCCTGAAGGGCCTGAATATGCTCTACTGGCAGAGAGTTTGCTTTTAAATAAAGCATACGTAGGAATTCATTACGCAAAAAGACAAAAAAAATTGACATTTTCAACTCAAAAAGGCTACTTTTCCATTACTGTTGGTTGAATTTTTTCAAACTCAACAGGGTAAAAAAGCTATTGATGGGATAAACAAGCTGAAAAATTCATAAAATCTGATCACAAATAAATACTTTATCATGTAAACAGGCAATGAAATTGTTCAATTTGAAAAGACTACTTTTCCCATACTGTTTGTCAGATTTTTTTCAAAATTGATAGGGTTAAAGGTATTTATGAGATAAACAAACTCTGCAAGTTTCACGGAAATCTGACCAAAAATGAAGACTTTATTGCGTAAACAAGAAATGAAAGCTTTTAACTTGAAATGGCTACTTTTCCCATACTCTTTGTTGGAATTTTTTCAAAATCAATAGGGTTAAAGCTATTGATAAGATAAACAAACTCTGCAAGTTTCATGAAAATCTGATGAGAAATTCAGACTTTATTGCGTAAACAAGAAAAATAAATTCTAAACTTGAAATGGCTACTTTTCCTATACTCTTTGTTGGAATTTTTTCAAAATCAATAGGGTTGAAGCTATTGATAAGATAAACAAACTCTGCAAGTTTCATGGAAATCTGACCTAAAATGAAGACTTTATTGCGTAAACAAGAAATGTAAATTTTAAACTTGAAATGGCTACTTTTCCCATACTGTTTGTCGGATTTTTTTCAAAATCGATAGGGTTAAAGCTATTGAAAAGATAAACAAACTCTGCAAGTTTCATGAAAATCTGATGAGAAATGAAGACTTTATCGCGTAAACAAGAATTGAAAATTTTCAACTTGAAATGGCTACTTTTCCCATATTATTTGTTGGATTTTTCTCAAAATCAATAGGGTTGTAGCTATTGATGAGATAAACAAACTGTGCAAGTTTCACAAAAATCTGACAACAAATGCAGAAATCGCGTAAACAAGAAAAAGACTAACAGACGGACAGACGGACGGACGGACGACGGAAACCACGCCATGACATAAGCTCTGCTGGCTGAAAGCCAGTAGAGCTAAAAACGAGGATATTTGTCCCTTAATCTTTACCACACAGGTGCCTGACTTGCTGGTATCATACGATCCCTCTATATAGATATAATAAAGTCTTTCTTATATCTATATAGAGGGATGGTATGATACCAGACATGTCAGGCACCTGTGCTTTACCACACAATCCCAACTTTTAATGACCCCGAGGAAGAAGCCTTTTGAAAACATTATGGGAAAAGGAAAAAATGCCGGTAACCAGCATTTTCTCCTTTTCCCACAATGTTTTCAATTCTTCCACAAACCAAATATCAAATTTTCAGTTACTTTTATTTTGTCATCTGTAAATACTTTCAATTTGGACTGCTCTAAAATTTTCTCATGTGGTAAAGAGTTAAAGGGTTCGAATCCTGCCAGATGCAGTTTGTATCTAACCTATGCATTTTATTTGTTTCTTTGTTATGCACATTGTTCGTAAGAAGATAAATACCTATAAGTAAAGGGAAAAGCACAAGTTGTTATCTATCAGTTATGGTTGATTTTGCATCACTTCTTAACCTATTACCACACAGTCCCTACTTTTGACGCCCCTGAGAAAGAAGCCTTTAGAAAACCTTGTGGGAAAAGGAGAAAATGCTGGTAACCAGCATTTTCTCCTTTTCCCACAATGTTTTCTACCCTTCACAACACAAATTTCAAATTTTCAGTCACTTTTATCTTGTCGTCTGCAAATGCTTTCAATTTGGACAAGTGTATAATATTGTCGTTTGGTAATGAGCTATGTCTTTACCAAACTACAAAATGTTAGACTGGTCCAAACTGAAAACTTTTGCAGACGAAAAATTAAATGCGACTTAAAAATTGAACTTTGTTTCCAATAGGGTAGAAAACATTGTGGAAAAGGAGAAAATGCTGGTTACCAGCATTTTCTCCTTTTTCCACAATGATTCAAAAGGCTTCTATTGCAGAGTCATAAAAACCAGGGATTGTTTGGTAAAGGGTTAAATGATCAGTCAATCTCTCTACCACACATCAAAAATGTGGATTCCCTCAACTGAAATTGAAAGCATTTTAAGACGACAGTATAAATATGCCTGGAACTGTGTCATGAATGAGTTAAAAACATTGTGGGAAAAGAAAAGAAAAAACTGGTCATTGTGGGAAGAGAAAAGAAAAAACTGGTCACCAGCATTTTCTCCTTTTCCCACAATGTCTTCCACAGGCTTGTGAAAACTCGGGGTTGTCTCGTAAAGGTTTGAATTTGCATTAAAAGACCTCCTGATATCAGGGACATCTTTTCCTACTTCCTACCCTTTACCATACAATTCCTAGTTTTTACAACCCTGAGATAGAAGCCTTTTGAAAACCATCGTGGGAAAAGGAGAAAATGCTGGTAACCAGCATTTTCTCCTTTTCCCACAATGTTTTCAACCCTGCAGTAAAACAAATTTCATTTTTTTTGAGCTACGTTTATTTTGAGGTCTGCCCGTGCTTTTAATTTTGGACCAGTCTGAAATTTTGTCCTTTGGTAAAAGGTTAAGCCGTTCTCTAAAAACAAGTTGGATTGTCTATTGGACTGTCAACAAAATGAAAGGATTCAAACACTTGTAGACTACAGTAATCCTTACAGCACCTTTCGCAATGTTTTGTATTCATACCGATAGCTACTGTAGCTCAAACATGCAGTCTTGTCTTTTTTCCGTTATTGTGGAGACATTTTGGAAATTGGCAACCTTGTAACTGCTGTTATTGAAAACATGTTTTAAAAAAAAAAAATTCTTGGATTTATATTATCAAAACTTTTATTTTTTCATTGTGTATGTATAATACAGCATCAATACTAAGAGCAAAAGACATATGACAATATCTAACAATTAAAAAGGTGAATAAAACATAAATTAAAAAAAATATATCACAAACTTAGTATGCTACCTGACTAGATAAAAAAAATAGAAAAAACAACAGCACCGCTTGTAGGTGCAAACACTTGGCTGCAGTCGCTTGTTGTCAGTGAAAATTCATAGTTAACAACAACAAAAACCACGTACCTACCAGTAAGTCAAAAATATTTTGACAGTTATCTGTCTGTTTTGCATTCATTTCGCTTTTGATAGTTAAATCTTTACCACACAATCCCACTTTTAATGACCCTGAATAAGAAGGTTTTTGAAAACATTTTGGGAAAAGGTGAAAATGCTGGTAACCAGCATTTTCGCCTTTTCCCACAATGTTTTCTAGTCTATCAAAGTCGGCTTCCAAAGTTTCAGAAACATTTAGTATGTCATCTGCTTGTGATTTAGTACAAGCCTAAAATTTTGTTGTGTGACAAAGAGTAAACAATTTGTCTGTTTTGAAGTACATATCTTCAGTAATAACAAGATATAATATGTCAAAGTTTATGCACAATAATTCAGACAGTGAGGTAGACAACAGGACTATGACAGTAACTTGGTGATTCTTTATAAACATGCAAGCTAAAATTACTAAGACTAGATTAGGATGCAGTGGAACAGATTTTTTTTTTCTATCCCCCCCCCCCCCCCCCCACACACACACACACACACACAAATTGTTGACTTGTAAAAATTAAAACAATTTGCAAGTTGCAAATTAAATGGATCATGATATTTGCTGATGAAACAGTAGAAAAAATATTTGATTTGTTCAACTTGAAAGCACAAACATTCAACAAAATAATCGTTACTCAACTGATAGGAAGTATTGTGGGAAACTGAAGAAAAGTGCTAGTTACCAAGATTTTTTTCATTTTTTCATTTTCCTACAATGTTTTTAAGTCTTCTACCTCATGGTTTAAGAATTACTGAGTTGTTAAATAGGGTTAACTTACAGACGATTAATTGGACCCTAAACTGCTTTCTGGTGCAACAACTACATACTTCAATCTTGTTGGGAAAAATATCTTTCTGGTAAGAGAAAACTCTTACAGTACATATATTTTAGATTCTGGTATCACCATTCTGTTTCCAGCTTGGAGCAGACTCCTACTGTAAACATTCCAATAAAAAGAGGTAAATTGCTGGGCAGCAAACTTCAATCAAAAACATGATGGCAAAAGGGAAAGTTGTAAAAAATTCTCATGATGTTTCCACAAGTAATAAAATATATAAAGCTAACTCATGTTGATAACTCTAATCTGACAAGAATAATTCAAAACCTTCTGCTGAAAATTTCAGTAGGTCATTAGTTAACTCTTTATCACACAAGAAAATTTTAGTCTGGTCCAAATTGAAAGCATTTGCAGACAACACAATAAATGTGACTGAAAACTCAGAATTTGGTTTTGGAAGGGTAGAAAACATTGTGGGAAAAGGAGAAAATGCTGGTTACAGCATTTTCTCCTTTTCCTTCAATGTTTTCAAAAGGCCTCTTTCTCAGGGTCGTTAAAAGTCGGGATAGTGTGGTAAAGAGTTAAACAAAATAAAAACTTCCAAAAAATGGAATAACAAATAAAAGATCTACTTGTATATTCAACTATAAAACCATATGAATTACCATATCAACTCTTTACCGAACAATCTTGAGTTTTAATGACCTTCAAGAAGAAAGCTTTTAATCATTGTTGGTAAACTAAAAATCCCTGGTAACCAGAATTTCTTTTTTTCCCCACAATGTTTTCTAGCTTTTCAAAGACATGTTCAACTTTTCAAGCATTATTTAATGAGTGGTCTACATAAGCTGATGCTTTAACCCTTACCCCAAAAGGCATTTCTATGGTGTACATATTGACCCTAAATAACAGCGAGGATGAAGCTGTCTCTTAATATGTGTATATGACACCTTTTGATAGCATAGAAAATATTGTGGCAAAAGGTGAAATTGCTCGTCACGAGCAATTTCACCTTTTGCCACAATGTTTTCCAAAGGCTCCTACAAGCAATGCGAAGAAATGAGTATCTATGGAGTAAAGGTGTAAAGGGTTAAAGTATCATTGTCTTTGTAGTAAAAAGTTAAACGTTCTATACAATGCTGAAAATGAACAATGACAAAGAGTTACTGTAAACATGAAAGAAAAATGTCAGTTGAATCTGAAAAAAAAAACCTTCTTTTTACCTTTAATCAGATGGGCAGAAAAGGGGAACAATTTTGGTGTTGAAAGAATAATATCACTTTATTCATTAACAAAAACCTAGGTTTTGGTTACTTATTAGATTTGTCTCAATGAGACAGTTCTAATGGGTACCTACAACATGGGATTAAGTGAAAAATAATGTGTTTTGGATTCAACAACCTCCGGTAAATGCTGAACACCAGTATCATGTCCTTTTCCCACAATGTTTTCAAATGCCTTTTTCCTTGAGATTGTCAGTCAGCAGTGCTCTACATAAGAGGAAGTGATAGTTTTCTTAATCCATTATTTCTCTTTGAAACCCCATGTTGTAGGTACTCATTAGAATTGGCCCAATGAGACAATTCTAATGGGTATCCATAACATAGGGTTTAGTGGAGAATAATTTAATATTTTCAATTTTGAAATTCACTCTCGCTATCTGGAGCTCTGGTCAGAATTGTGTGGTCAAGGGTTTTCAAGAAAATAGACATTTTACCATTAATCCTTTATCACACAAACCCAAATTTTAACGACCCTGACTGAAAAGACTTATGAAAACATTGTGGGAAGAGGAGAAAATGCTGGTAACCAGCATTTTCTCTTTTTTGCATAATGTTTTCTTAGCTTTCAGGGAGAACTTTCATTGTTTGAGCCACGTTTAATTTGTAAACTGTTAATACTTTCAGTCTGGACTGGTCTACAACACTATTGTCCCATAAAGGCTTAATACCACTAGTGGCTCTATTTCCCTACAATTCATAATTTAAATTTCAAATTTCAAGACTTGCCAATTGATTTTTTGATAGGTTGATCCTTTGGGATACCTAGTCTTAACCCATAGAAGTAGACTTAACCCTTTAACCTCGAACCTGGTGGAATATCTACAAATGCTTGCAATTTGGACTGGTCTAAAAGTCTGTCGTTTGGTATAGAGTTAAACCACCTTAGACCTCATTGTTTGCATATGCTTTAGATTTGGAAAAAGTCTAAAATTTTGTCATTTAGTACAGAGTTGAACAACAAGATATGTTAATAAATAAATGTATATAAAACATAACAAATCTATTCTCATGAAACTTGATTTATCAATACTACAGATAAAACCAATAGCATGGCCAGCTGTACGAGAATTGCTGCCAGAGGGCGCTCAGCTCCGTCAAATACTGTAGGGTCGTACTTGAAACAGTCCTTGCTGTTAACCACTTTAAAGCTTTGGGCTTCACAAAATGCTGTACCATTTAAATGCACATCTCCTATAAAAGGAAACAAAAATCACAATGATGGTATAACCTGTTACAGAAAAATAGAATGCTCATCAATCAGAAATATATACTAGTGACAATTTCTGGATGCAACTCTTTAACCTTTTACCAAACAATCCCTGGTTCTTACAACCCTGAAAAAAAGAAGCCTTTTAAAATCATTGTGGGAAAGGGGAGAAAATGCTGGTAACTAGCATTATCTCCTTTTCCCACAATGTTTTGGTAAAGGTTTAAGCTTTCGAAAAGGCATTTCTATTTTTCTGGGCAGGGTATATTAAGATCAGACTGCACAGTTGATGAGATCTTAGACCTACATTGCACCATCAAATCCTTTTTCCTACTTTTGTTATTCTTTCAGATATAAACCCATTCATTTTGAGTATGTTGTACTCTTTGCAAAACAACAAAATTTTGGACTGGTCCCACTTGAAAGTACATGTATTTGCAGACAACAAAATAAATGTGACTCAAATACTGAATTTGTTTTAGGAAGCATAGAAAACATTGTGGGAAAAGGAGAAAATGCTGGTAACAACATTTTCTCCTTTTCCCACAATGTTTTCTAAAGGCTTCTTTCAAGGGCTGTTAAAAGTCGGAATTGTGTGGTAAAGAGTTCATTGTCTGCAAATGCTTTCATACTGGACAAATATACCACTTTTGTCCATAACTGGACATGTATACAACTTTTGTCCATAACTGGACAAATATACTGTTTTTGTCCATTAATCAGTTATGTGAGATCATAAATCATCTTCAACCATCGCTAGAATTATGTTCATTTGAATTGTCGCATTGAGACAATTTAGCCTTTTATCACACAATACTGACTTATCACAACCCTGAGGTGGAGAGTTTTGGAAAACATTCTCTCCTGTTCCCACAATGTTTTCTACCATTCCTAAAACAAATTTCTATTCTTGAATCTCAATTATTTTGATATCTGCAAATACTTTCAATTTGAACTGAAATTTTGTTGTTTGGTAAAGAGTAAATAAATACGTAAACAAATGTTTGAGTGAAGAGATGTTTTCAGGATTGAAATAGCCCCCTTCATATCTGTATATTTAATGAATAGGTAGCTGATGAAGCTGTGAAAGCTGTGTTTCATACAGTAACATACTGGTAGTGCTGGGTTACAAGGGAATATCCTTGGGTGTTGCAGAGCTTCAGCCTGTCACCCATTAAGCTCAAAAAAGACTTGAGTAAGTGACCTACATGTATCATTACCGGTATATATATCTGTAATTTACTGTTTCCAGTGACATAAAAAATAAGAAAACAATGACTGACTGGTGTATTACTATGCTTTCAACATTATTTCAGCCATATCATAGCAACCACTCAAATATTCATGCATATCTTGGGCACCACTGACCACTGTTTCAACAATGATCATGTGATAAAGCAGCCCGTGGCTTAGACAGGAAATTAGGCAAAGCACTGGTAAGAGAAACTCCAGGAATGCATGGACAGGTGCACTGGCTGCCGTGATATAACTGAAATAATGTTGAAAACAGCTTTAACACATTACCACACAATCCCTACTTCCTGACACCCCTGAGAAAGAAGCCTTTAGGAAACGCTGTAGGAAAAGGAGAAAATGCTGGTAACCAGCATTTTCTCCTTTTCCTACAGTGTTTTCTACCCTTCCCAGAACAAAGTTCAATTTTTGAGTCGCCTTTATTTTGTCGTCTGCAAATGCTTTCAATTTGGACCAGTCTAAAATTTTCTTGTGTGGTAAAGGGTTAAACACCATACAATCAATCAGCATGTCTTGGAGTTTCACTTGGACTAGGCTCGGGCTCTAAAGTGTTTTGCCAAGAGACACTTTCATGACAAGCCCCATGCTTTCAGTGATGCACAAACCTAGGTTACCAGTCCTAGAGTTTACCATTGACCCACACAGGACCCATCACCATATAAACAAAACAACAAACCTAATCTGGTTCCATTGTAGAATGCATCCTTGCAAGCAGTGTGGACAGATGAACAGAATGATTCACAGACATGGACTTTCCCTCTGCAAACAAAGAGAAGCATTCTCTGAGGGTCTTCAAAAAACTGGATTTTTCGGCAAGGGTTAAACAGAAATCTATACTGATTTTATGATGTTGTTTCAAGCTCTAACTGCAAACATGTTTCAGGAAAGACTGGATCAGATATTACCATTTCAACACAATAGAGATGGTATAATTATGACAATTAGAGAGATAAGGAAACATCGTAATGTAAGGAGAAAATACCGGTCACCATTATTTTCTCCCTTTTCCTGTATGTTTTCCAAAGCCTTTTTTGCTTGGGTTAAGACTCCGAACTGTGTGGTACAAGCTTAAACATGTGACAGTTTGGTACATGAATAAGATATGAGCAGCAAATCCATTAGTTTTACTTTTACCTTCTTTGAGATAAACTACTTTAGAAACAGTGTGGCAAATAGAGAACTGTAAAATACTAACAGGGTTTTGTCTTTATCATTCATTAATTCCTTACCACATGAGAAAAATTTAGACCTGACCATATTGAAACTTAAAGCATTTGCAGATGACAATTTAAATGGGATCCAATGGAGGAAACATGCCTTTGACAGGGTAGTAAAACATTGTGCGAAAAGGAGAAAATGCTGGTTACCAGCATTTTCTCTTTCTTCCACAATGTTATCAAAAGGCTTGTTTTTAGGGGCCTTAAAAGTAATGGGTTAATAGTGCAATGCCTTCCTTTGTCTTTTGTACTGTTAAAACAGTGCTTACACTTTATACCATCTGTATTGATCTGGGCTGCAGAAATAACACATCATATAGTTCATTCGGTTTCTACAGTCAATGCTGGCTTTGTAAAGTGGGAGCATGTTGGAGGAAAACACAGACGTCACTTCAGTTCTTTTGCAACAAGAATTACTGACATACCAGGAGCAGTTCACAAGTCCCTGTTCAAAATTTGGAGATCGTTTTCCATCTGAAAAGAAAGCAACAGATGTGTACATTTATTTCATGATATCCTTTTTTTCTTCTAACACCTTCAAGAGTAGCTGCTGATTGTGTATAGTAAGCATTTGTTAAGACATTTATGCAAAGTTTTTAAACCAGCGAGTTTCTATCATATATAAAGCAACTATACACATGTATAAAACTGAACAAATTTTCTCTTGGTTCTCCAAATTCGTATATGCTACTATTAAGCTTCAAATAAAATAATCAGGCTATAATTATACAGAACACAGAAATTTGCAAGCTAAGTATGCATTAGCAATAAACGCCTGAGGGCCATTGGCCCTAAAGCACCCACCTGAGTTAAGTCCTCGAAACTGAAGAGATTCTGGTCATGGTAATATGATTCACAGATGTATAAATAAATCTACTTTTTGTCTAAAATATCACCAAGACAAACATTCAGAGTATCAGGCTGGAAATGTGGCCTCAAGAGAGTACACAAGGTTTTTCTACAATTTGTCTCACTGACCCACTTTTACATCCAAAAAGACCCTATTTCGAACTTGTTGTAGATATCATCAACTTGATCAAGACAGACATTCTGAGTTTCATACAGTTTCAAGAGTATCTGCCTGGAAATGTTGCTTGTCGTGTGCCTATCAGCATGTAGGTACAAATGAGATTCCTTAACCCATTCCCACACAATCCCTACTTTTGACGCCAATGAGAAAGAAGCCTTTCAAAAACATTGTGGTAAAAGGAGAAAACGCTGGTAGCCACAATCCCTCTCCCACAATGTTTTCTACTCTTCACAAAACAATTTTCGTATTTTCAGTCACTTTTATTTTGTCGTCTGCAAATGCTTTCAATTTGGACAAGCCTAAAATTTCTCCTTTTCACCATGTTTTCAGAAGCCTTCTTCCCCTGGGTCGTGAAAACATGGGATTGTTTGTTAAAGGGTTAAGACAGTCATTTAATCAATTCATTTTATAATGGAAGTGTCTATCGGCACGACGGTCGTGCCAATAAGGTCCCTTATTCGCACGACAGTCATGCCGATAAGGAATGTCTATCGGCACGACGGTCGTGCCGATAAGGTCCGATATTCGCATGACGGTCGTTTGCCTTCATCAAGAGCCCTAGGGTTGAAAGTATTGCCAAGGGTTTATATAGTGAAATCTTCTTGTTACTATTCATTTTAGCCTTATCTTAGGCTAAAGGGGTCTTATGTTTTAAACCATTCCCAAGTATTGTAATGTTTGGTGTGAAGGGATCTTACATTGTACGTAGGCCTATCAGCCAGTGGAGCGAAATGTACAGGACTGTTGTGGAACAAATCCAGCACTGGAAGAAATATTTGAGTTTCATTGGAGAGGAGGAGGAGTAACTTGGAAAAAAAAAAAAATCCCAGCCCCTGTCAAAGTAGGGGGAAAATTAGCCAGATCACCTATCCTCAATGGTCGCACAATTGGCGATATCTTTAGAATTTTGAGAAAAAAAGTAACTTGATCGAAGGGCCGCCGAAAATGAAAAAAAGAGACGGCTTTGTTATATGGCAAACAAAATTTCCGGTACCTAAACCCTATCCCGCTTTTAACCCTTTCCCATACAACAAAATTTAAGTCTGGTCCAAGTTGAAAGAACTTGTAGGCAGCAAAATAAATGCAACTCCGAAATTGAAATTTGTTTCCAGCGGGGCAGAAAACATTGTTGGAAAAGGAGACAATGCTGTTTACCAGCATTGTCTCCTTTTCCCACAATGTTTACAAAAGGCGTCTGTCTCAGGGTCGTTAAAACCAGGGATTGTTTGGTAAAGGGTTAGAAAAAGTGAATATTTTTTTCCCAAACGCAATAGTTAAAGAACTATCAGTAGTCCATTTTCTGTCATGCGGATAGTGGTGCTTAACAGCACGACTGTCGTGCGAATAAGAAAGGATATCGGCACGACCGTGCCGATACCCTCCATTATAGGCACGACCGTCGTGCGGATAGCCTCGGCCTTTCATAATATCTCTGGGTTCTACGACCCTGAGTAAAAGCAACAGCAGCAACATTCAGTTTTCAATCAGATCATTCAATTACATACCTATCAACTCAGTTCGCGTCACAATAATTATGAGGATATTCTTTCGGGTCCGAAAACAGGTGCTGGCCGAAAAAAGGCGATTCGATCATAACCTTCCATTTGCTTGATTCTAAAGGTCTCACTCTGTAAAACGATAAATAATAAATAAACTAACCAAAGTAGGTGCATGTTTTTCTATCTTCGCTGTACTCCACAACATTTTCAGATGTTGAAACAACTTGAAACCCGTAAAAAAGACATACACAAACAATCACTGACTTAGATGTTTGACAGTTCGCCATGATTGTGTGCTGCTCTGTCTAAACACCAAGTCGATTATTTCGTTTTCGTCTCGCAATGAAAAAACAAACTAGAGGGCCATTGGCCTAATTGGGTTCTCCTGGATAAATTCATCTAGATCTGTGGTTGGAAAAAAAAAACCAACTGATGACAGATCCTGGTTTTAGTGATTCAAAACGCATGCATGGGTGTAAGTTATCTACTGTTTGACCAAATTGAACCATTTTGAGAGAGAAATGTAGACAAACATTCTAATAATGTTTAACGAGTAATAGACTGAAAATGTGACCTCCTGACTGCACATTAGGTATTTCTAAGATTTTGCCCAGTCACATACTCTTTGATCTGTTGTGAATGACTTTCAAATTTGTGTTTTGATCCTTATCTTCACTGATTCTCTAAATCTACCCCTTCACACCTTGAAACCCTGTCTTTATCATTTCCACAGGTAAAGCGTCTGCTTGGCGATCAGCGCTGTTTCTCAATATACATGAATAATCGTAAAATAAAGCAGAATTACCTCTTCTTACTGCTGGACATATTATTTACAAACAATTTTAATAAATTACAGAGATAGATGGTAAGCCAATAAGCCAAAGGATTAAAAATCGTGAAAACAATAATTTGCCTTCCTCAAATCAGTAACTCAAGCAAAATCTGTAGTGCGTTGTACTATTTTTAGTATTCTATTTTTAGAATGATATACACCTTTTCCCTTCTATCAGCTATTTTATCGACGAAAAAGACCACTCTTTGTAAACCTTGTTAATTTGAATTGTTTTAAATTTTACCAAGTCCTAGTTATGTTTTTTTTTTTTTAAATCAAGATTGTGGTTGGTCCTCAATCAAGCCGTGAAGAGGTCTTTTTTCTTTGTCTTTTCTCTTCATTCTAGACATTATTTGCTATCTAGTGAGAAATGTCCGGGTAATGTGCAACAAGTCATCACTGGGGTCAAGAATTACAAGGCAATGCAGGGCAAGGCAAGTCAGGTCAAGGCAAGGCAAGGCAAGGCAATCTAAATCTATGGTCAGATAATGTTCTTTTGAGTCAATAAGCAGCTGAAAATTCTCATTTTTTTCTTTGATAAGCAAATCATATTCAAAAGTGTTAGGGAGATTGTATTGTTTTTCACTCAAGGTAGGCATACAGAAATTCTTTGATCACATATTACAATTTCTCCTGTAAAGTTCATGGAAGAAACACTGTCTACTTGCAGCAATAGCCTGCTTCTAGATTCAAATAGAATTCAAATACATTTAAATTCCACTGTTTTTGTTGTTGTTGTTTTATGAACCCACACAACTTTTTAACAACCTCAATAAAGGTGACTTATGAAAACATTGTGAGAAAAAAAAAAAAAAAATCTGGAAACAAGCAGTTTCTCCTTTCCAAATGATGTCTCTATCCTATCACAGGCATCTTCCACTATGTCAGCAACATTTTAATTGATGTCTGTAATTAATACTTAGGATAAGTTTATGGTGGTCAACCTTATCGGAAGCTTTACTGAAGTCCATAACTATTATTTCAGTTTGTTTGCCAAGTTCAAGATTGTCATGGACTTTCTGGGTAAAACTCACTAACTGTGATTCACAGCTGTATTCGAAACCGAAATCCATGCTAGAATTTACTGAGTATCTCGTTTTCATCCAAAAATGACATACAGTAATATTTGCAACAAGAATATGTTCCATAGTTTGATGCTATACAGGTGAGAGAAATGGGCCTATAATTGCTGGGTTTGTTTTTGGGCCCCCTTTTTTTTTTATAAATTGTCAGTGGCTATAGTGGTATGTCTCCAATCATTTGATGCTATCTAGATTCTAACTTGGTAATAATTTTGAATGAGAAATAGTATCATGTTTAATTTTGAATAAGAAAGAGTATCAAGGGCATTAATAAGGTCGTAGAATATTATGTCACCATCAGATCCACTGTCAAGGGCAACAGTGATTCTAAAACTTGAAGTTGGCATGACAATCCTTTTCCTGGTGGTCGGTTATTTGGTTGGTTGATGTCAAATGATTCACAATGTTGTTTCTTTCTATTTTTTGCACCAAATTGGAGTCACATGTACTATACATTTTCTTCAAATGTATAGGGACTGATAAGGTCTTTAGTGACATGTTAAATATGATAAGCCTTTTTGTGATATTTGTCAAAGACAATACCACTATGAGTTCAATATTGTATTTTGTGCAAAGCAGAAGAAAATAAACCCACTAAAACTCAATTTTTCTCTGGCAAATGAGTTTGTCAGCAGCACTCAGATATGTAATTGGAAATGGCATATTAAAATACACTGAGTGAGGCCATCAATCCTTGAAATACTAATTTTTGATTGAAAATAGCTTCACTCGCTCATAGCCTTCTAACAGCGCAATAATATGAACTTTGTCTATGATCACTTGGTACTGGGCTTTTTCGTTCCAAAACCAGTTCGTCCCATAGCATGTTCATCCAATGTTTGCGTGCTACTCCATTTGATTTGGGCATGAATATTTAGAGATAGAAATGGTTGACTGTAATGTTTGGAATTGAATGTTTTCATGTACAAGCTTAATTTCATTTGATCTATACACATGGTTTCTCTCTTATCCATCACGCATCCTACTGTCAAGGGAGTCCTCCTTATGATCAAAGGGAGACTACCAATACACAAAAAATCAAACTTTGTCAACCAAAAAGGTATTCATATGCTGTGCAGGTTGACTTTCAAGCCACTATTTGAATTATTTTTCTCTTTTTTCAAATCATAATTCCACACAATGGCTCCCTTGAAAAATACCACTACAGCATTCACAACGCTTTGATTTTTCAGTGTCATTAAAATTATTATCTCCCACTAGATGGTATTATACAAATAGAGCTCTATCTAATTTGAGCATCTTGGGTACAGTACCTGACTACTTCTCTATGCGACAACCGTTACTTTGAATTTCAGACTAAAATAAACGTTTATTCAATATGTAAAATGCGATCTGGTGCGATTCATTCAGCGATGATCAGCAGTTTAGAGAAATCTGAAGCAAAAAGTCCCGATTTCTCCTTGAATGTATTGATCAATACCATTTTCTCTATTGCTACCTTATACTGCATTTTACTACAATTGCCCCAGAAATGGGGGAAATAATGCGTCACAGCTAACAGGCCAAATCTTTGAGGGCATGCACAGACAACACGTTATAATTGGAATTGTGTGATAAAGGGATAAGAACAATCCTATAAATCTGACAGGCAGCATGAATCACATAGCCAACTTTCCCTGACAATGAAAAATCAATATTGGGCAATTTTACCAGCATAAACGAACTTTTTCTCCTCTTCCAACAATATTTTCTAGCCTATCAAAGTCAGAAATCATCATATTAAAAAGATTTAATTTGTTGTCTGCAGATGCTTTGAATTTGATCCAGGCCAAAACTTTGTCGTTTGGTAAAGAGTTTAAAACTGGGTTGATTTCTAAGGTTGGCTAAATTCTGAGGATTTATTACAGTCATTGCAACGTAATTCTATAATTTTGTCTCTCACTACTGGATATCATTTTGTCATTGTTTACACGGACAGCAGCAAGTGGCTTGGAAAGAATGTTGTGTGAGGAACTGCTAAAAGAGAGCATAGATAGGTACACTGTCCATTACAATATACTACATGTATGTAATTGAAGATGAATATAATTGTTGAAAATGGCATAAAACACAAAAATAAGGTAAATCAATGAACAAAGATACACTGGATGCATGATTGTGAGATTTTATTCATTAATCATCAAGTGCATGTAATACGGAAAATAGTAAAAACAAGAGGGCCAAGATGGCCCTGGATCACTCACCTGAATTTTTGAGAGGACCATAGCCTTTTTTTTTTTGAAGGTATTGAAACACTGGAAACAAAATCATTATTTTGCCAAGCAATTTTTAAAAGGTCACCTGTAAAAATCCTTTCAAAATCTGACCAGCAGTTTCAGAAAAGAAGAATTTTTAGGAGTTTCTTAATTTCCGTACAGTGCAAGTAGCCCCCATTCACCAGAGCCATGTTTCTTGACCTATCAAAATTTCGTGAACAAATTTTGAAACAGGTCATTCAAGAAATATTTCCGTGAAATAAATTTCAAATCTGACCAGCCGTTTCAGAGAAGAAGAATTTTCAAGAAATTCTTCATTTCCATTATAGTGCAAGTAGCCCCCATTCACCAGAGCAATGTTTCTTGACGAATCAAACTTTCACGAACAATTTTTGAAAAGGGTCACCCAAGGAACATCTCTGTGAAATTATTTCATAATCTGACCAGCCGTTTCAGAGATGAAGAATTTTTAAGAATTTCTTCATTGCCGTATAGTAGTGTTTATTCTAGAGCGGAATAGCAGGGCGCGCCGCCCTGCCCCTTTTTCACTCCGCCCTTCTGCCCTCGAATCTGTAAAAAACCCGCCCTGCTGCCCTTATCAAATGCATACAAAACTTGTTTGTGTATTGTTCTGGTTTCAGAACAAACCACCGGGCTACATGAGCAAAAAACTCATCTTCACTGTCTCGGCTCTGTCTTATCAAGCTTGCACAGTCACAAAAAGTCACCATAAATTTCTTCCGACCTGACTATATTCATGAAATACAGCCAGTCTAAGACTAAGGGTGACACTAATTATCTTTTATCAACTTCGTCTGTTAAGACAGGACAGCAGGGTGTTATAATCTCTCTCTGTCATTAACTTGCTAAACCATCCCTTTATCCCTCGAAACCTGACTTTTTTGCCCCACATGTACTTTAACGTCTGCTAATTTCTTTAAATGACGTCACACAGTCAGTGAAATTTATCAGTACTTGAATAGTCTTAAAATAAAGCTGAATTAACTCTTATTGCAGGTGGAGATTATCATATCATATATTTTTTGCACAAATTACAAGTATGGATAGTAAACCAATGTTGCGAACTATCTTGAAAGTACTCGATCTTTGCTATTCAAGCATCGGCAATTTTCTTAAAGCAAAATCTGCATTGCAGTGTTCTATTTTTAGCAGTCTATTTATAGAATTGCTATGCAGTAGTACACTACTCCATCAGTAGGCCTACACATTTTGTAATTCTTTCTATGTAATAATTAAGTTTTTTTTTATTTCTTTTTTAATCAAAATTAATGTAATTTCGTAAAACAGCTGAGAAGAAGGGTTTTTTTTTTTTATAATTACTCTGGACATTTTTTTTTTATCTGACGAGACGTTAGGTAGTGGACCTGTAATAGAAAACAGCTATTTCCACAATATTATTATCCTACAAAATTTGCTTAAATGAGTATTATTGTACTACATTAACCGAGCCAATTTTTCCTTTTTTTCCTTCCTAGAATTATTATTTATTAATCCAAAACCATTGTATTCTCATTACAAAGCAAATTAATAATTACCTCCCTTTTCTGAAAACTAACAAAAATATCAACAATTTTTTTAAAGAGACATCAAAGGCATTTCTAGTGGGTCAAAAATATGCATAAGTATTTTATCTGTATAAATCTGTATTTATCAACTATCTAGAACTTTTATTCCATGCTACACCATAAGTGTTATGGGTCTACTACATTAAAGCTAAGTGTGACTGTGTATCATGGGATCATAAATTACATGGCAATCAAAACCTGTATAGTCAGATTGTGTTGCTTTGAGTCTATGAGTTGATAAGAATCTTTTCTTATTCTTTTCTTTAATATGCAGTTCATATCCAAAGTTCTAGTTAGAACTTGTTTCGAAAAGAGTGAAGGACACTGATTTGCCTATATCTGATATGAGAAGTCATTCAACAAGGCAATGTTCCTCCCTGCCCCTTTTTCCTGCCTCCCTGCCCCTTTTTCCTACCTCCCTGCCCTTTTGCCTGGTCTAGAATAATCACTACCTATAGTGCAAGTAGCCCCCATTCACCAGATCCATGTTTCTTGACGAATCTAAATTTAACGAACAATTTTTGAAAAGGGTCATCCAAAGAACATCACTGTGAAATTATTTCAAAATCTGACCAGCAGTTTCAGAGAAGAATTTTTAAGAATATCTTCATTTCTGTATAGTGCAAGAAGCCCCCATTCACCAGAGCCATGTTTCTTGACCTATCAAAATTTCGCAAACAAATTTTGAAACAGGTCATCAAAAGAACATCTCTGTGAATTTTTTTCAAAATCTGACCAGTGGTTTCAGAGAAGAAGAATTTTTAAGAATTTCTTCATTTCTGTATAGTGCAAGAAGCCCCCATTCACCAGAACCATGTTTCTTGACGGATCAAAATTTTGCGAACAGTTTTTGAAAAGGGTCACCCAAGGAACATCTCTGTGAAATTATTCTAAAATCTGGCCAGCGGTTTCAGAGAAGAAGAATTTCTTCATTTCTGTATAGTGCAAGAAGCCCCCATTCACCAGAGCCATGTTTCTTGATGGATCAAAATTTCACTAACATTTTTGAAAAGGGTCACCCAAGGAATATCTCTGTGAAATTATTTTAAAATCTGGCCAGCGGTTTCAGAGAAGAAGAATTTTTAAAAATTCCTTCATTTCTGTATAGTGCAAGAAGCCCCCATTCACCAGAGCCATGTTTCTTGACGGATCAAAATTTGAGGAACAAATTTTGAAAAGGGTCACCCAAGGAACATATCTGTGATATTATTTCAAAATCTGACCAGCAGTTTCAGAGGAGAAGACTTTTAAAGAATTCCCTAGAAAATTCCATTTGGTTGCCATGGCAACCAGAGTTTTTGATGGAATCAAATTCTGTGAACAGTTTTTAAAGAGGACCTCCCAAGGAATATTCCAGCCAAGTTTGGTCCAAATCCGCCCAGCGGTTTAGGAGGAGTTGATGTTTAAAGAATTGTTGATGACGCACTGACGCACGACGGACGACGGACACCGGGTGATCCTAAAAGCTCCCCTTGAGCACGTTGTGCTCAGGTGAGCTAAAAAACAGAAATAGATAAATAAAATATTAGGGCCCAAAAAAGCTTGATATGTTTCTGATTTAATGATCATGGTTGAAAAAAAAAAGACAAAACTAATAAAGATAATACACATGTTTACTAACCTGAATGTGCCCCTTTAGGATTAAGTAACCAGGTTAGACTTGTATAAAGACAATGTTATCATCTGTTCTTTATAACTCTTTACTGAATGACAATATTTTGGACTGGACCAAATTCAAAGCATCTGCAGACAACATATCAAATCTTGGTGACCTGAAGACTTCTGACTTTGATTGGGTAGAAAATATTGTGGGAAAAGGAGAAAATGCTGGATACCAGCATTTTCTCCTTTTCCCACAATGTTTTCTATAGGCTTCTTCTCCAGGGTCGTATAAAGTCGGGATTGTGTGGTAAAGGGATAATCACAGGCAAGGGATCTACCCTATTCCAGACAACAAAATTTTGGCCTTGCCCAAATTGAAAGAATATGCAGAAGACAATTTAAATCTGGCTCAAATGGTGCAAGTTTCCTTTGACAGGATAGAAAACATTGTGGGAAAAAGGAGAAAATGCTGGTTACCAGTATTCTCTCCTTTTCCCATAACATTTTCAGAAGGATCCTTTCTCAACAGTCGTGAAAAACAGGAATTATTTGGTAAAGGGTTAAACAAACATCTGAAGTAGTAATCAAATTACATGTAATCATTCAGGAACAGTTCAAGTGAATATTTGAATAAATAATAATTTAACAATGGACTAATAGTCAAATTCAGTAATAGTTCAAGTGAATATTTGAATAAATAATAATTTAACAATGGACTAATAAGTCAAATTCAGTAATAGTTCAAGTGAATATTTGAATAAATAATAATTTAACAATGGACTAATAAGTCAAATTCAGTAATAGTTCAAGTGAATATTTGAATAAATAATAATTTAACAATTGACTAAAACTCAAATTACCATATTGCTGGCAAGAAACACATTCACAGGCCTTTTCTTGAAGTTCCTAAACCTGTGATGCAACCATCAAAGGCAGATACCGGTACCCCATTCCACCTCTATTATTACTTATAACCTTTACCAAACAAGTACCTTTTATCAACAACCCTGAAAATGAAGGGTTCTGAAAACACTTTGGAAAAAGGAGTAAGTACTGGTTTCTCCTTTCTGTAAAATGCTTTCTACCCTTTCAGAGACAAAACCCATCATTTTAGCCTTACCTAATTTGTCATCCATGTCATGTTTTTAATTTAATTGGTTAAGTTTAAAATTTTGTCATCTGGTAAAGAGTAACTTGAATTAACTTTAATTTGTGTCTAAGAGGAGAATAGCAGAGTTGGGTGTTGATTTGGTTTTATAAAATGTGACAGTGAGCTATTTCAAGTGATAAGAGCTAAACCCATCTGGGACAAAAAAGTTGCTTTTTTCTCCAAATGATATGGAACATATTTTGGATAAAAGTAACTATTACTTGTCACAAGCAATTACTCCTTTTTCTTCAATGTTATGACTTTTTACCAAATACATGAAACAGTGTTTTGGTACATATCCAAATCATATGCCAAAGATATAAAAAATACTTAAAACTGTAGGATTAGGGAAGAAATCATTATGAGAAAGGGATAAAATGCTAGATATCAGCAATTTCTCCTCTTCACATAATACTTTCAAAGCCTTATTCCTCAAGGTAGTTAAAAGTCAAGATTTTGTGGTTTAGGTTTACTAATGTACTCTTTTACGGTAAAGTGTCCTGTACAAACAAGTACAGGTTAACTCTTTCCCAGACAACAATTTTTTGGACCAAATTCAAAGCATCTGAGGACAACAAATTAAATGTTGTTAATATGATGATTTTTGACTTTGATAGGGTAGCAAATATTTCGAGAAAAGGAGAAAATGCTGGTTACCAGCATTTTCTCCTTTTCCCAAAATGTTTTCTGTAGGCTTCTTTCTCAGTGTCTTTGAAAATCAGGATTGTGTGATATAGAGTTCAGTAGTTAGTAATGATTTAAAGAAGATAAACTTATCTCGCACTAGAATAGTCAAGGATTGAGCAAAGACATGAAATGAACTGAAGATGATCAAAAATATAAATGCACATGTTTGTGACAAATTAGTATCTGTGACATTGAAAAATAAGTTAGCATAAAACACATTAAACTTGAGCAATAATAGGCAGAAAAAAAAGTTGATATTACTTACAACAATGATTAAAAATAAAAATGGAATATTTGTTATAGCAAGACCATGAAAGTCCAAAATCACTCATAAAAATCAATAAAATCAAGTTTGTAACAGTAAATTTGAGCCATGCTTGAGTGAGAAAGGATAATACATACAGTAAGTTCCTTCATTCCAAAAATGCTTGACAAAAATACATAAAAAAGTGAAAACTGTGTTAAAGGTATTATAGTAGATAGATATGTTAAAAAAGTCTTTATATACTGGCGATTTTTAAATATAAATTGTCAAACACAAATATAAACTATACATGCACAATGATTAAAAAAATTGAGGTACATTGTCATAAAACATAAACAATTTTGTGAATGGAATCAAAACTACCACAGCCCCCTAACAATTCCATTTCGCCCAATAACGATCATTTCGTTCATTAAAATGAGATGCAAGCCGCTCATGCGCAGTCAGTGAGCTTAGCGTTTCCGCCGGTGTCGGTTGTTCTATCGAAGAAATACGGGAATTATATTCATATTTCTGTTGGTTGTTGTGGCTCAGCGGACGAGGTTCGCTGTTTATTTGGAAATTCTATTCCTTGTTGCCACTCCGCTCATATCGGACGCTGTTCGATATCTGGAACATTATTTTCTTTCATATTTTATGTGTGAACGAGCGGACCACGTGTTTGAAATGGCGGACAAAGATCCGAAAGACGCCCCGGTTAAGGACGATTCTAAGAAAATGAAAGCAACTTCTAACAAGAAGACATCTTGCAATGCTAAACCTGCACAAGTTGCTGCACCGGGGCCGTCTAAAAAGAATGAATCGAGTCATGACGATGTCATGATGAGTATTCTTAAATCTATACAGGAAGCGCAGGTCCAGTCGAGGACTGAAATAGAAAAACTTGGGCGTCGTATGGACGACATCGAAGGCTCATGGACCTTTGATAGCTATGGCTATGAGAATGAATGTTGCGAAGAATATAATGAGCAGGATTATTCCGACGGGGAAATCCCGGACCCACCTCCATCTGTTTCTGGTGCAGGAGCTGGAGGGGTATCTTCAGCAAAGTCAGAGGATAGATTTTCAGGACTTGCGAAGAGATTTAAAAGTGTTGAAAATTGTGGGAATGCTATTGATGAAAGTTTGGCCACAAATTTGACTGACCTTTTTAGAAAAGGTATGGATGAAGGCCAGTATGAGCAACTGGTAAAGGATGAAGCCACTCTCAGACCCTCTAATTGTGCTGGGCTTCAGACTGTAAAGATGAATCGTCCTATTTGGGACATTATTTCTAGAAATACTCAGACTGTGGATAGTAAACTACAGAAAAGTGCAACATCAGTCATTAAAGCTTCTATTAAGTTGGCTAACATTGTTACTAGTTTGGTAGCTGTAGAGAAAGAATTGAAATCGTCGCAGCCAGGAGCTGGCAGTGAAATTAGCAATGTGATTGACACTATTAATGATTCCTTAGCCCTGTTGGGTCATTCCAACTATCAAAATTGTATGGTGAGGAGAGATTTGGTTAAGCCTGAGCTCAAGAAGGAATTTAGCTTGCTTTGTAACCATAATATTCCTTATACTGGTTGGCTTTTCGGAGACGATGTCTCTCAAACTATCAAGGAGATAGAGGATAGTAGTCGTATGGGAAACAAGGTCCATTTTAATAGAAGAGGAGGCCCACCGGGTCGATCGGGAGTTAGAGGATGTAATCGCTTTCGTCCCTACCCGAGAGGTAGAGGAAATTACTCTGGAAGCTACTATTACCAACCACAAAATGAGGAGAGAAAAAACTCTCAGCGCCGAGGGGGGCAGAGACTAACCAAAAATTAGAAAAGGTAAGCAAGCAGTTTCAAGCAGGTAGATTGAAAGATTTTGTTTTTGCATGGAAAAAGCTAACTTCAGATAAAAGTGTAATTGATATGGTACAACATTTTCATATTGAATTCATAGATGGCATTCCTCCTGTACAAAGTCCCACATATAGGCCATGTCAAGTATTTAATAAAGTTGAATCAGAAATTATTGAGGCTGAAATACATAAATTATTAGCCCAAAAAGTGGTTAAGGAGGTTCAATCCGTAGAGGGACAATTTCTGTCGCCAATTTTTCTCCGTAAAAAGAAAAATGGTGAATTTAGACTCATTCTAAATTTGAAAAAATTCAATGAGCATGTAGTTTATCAACATTTTAAAATGGATACGTTTGAAATGGCATTAAAACTTGTCACAAAAGACATGTTCTTTTGCTCCATAGATATTAAGCATGCTTATTATTCAGTTCCGATTGCAGAAGAACATCAAAAATATCTTCGGTTCACATGGAAAGGAAAGATTTTTCAATTTACTGCTATGCCAAATGGTCTTTGTTGCGGACCTCGTAAATACACCAAGTTGATGAAGCCCGTTTTTGCTAAACTAAGAAATGACGGGCATATTTGTACTGGTTTTATCGATGATAGCCTGTTAGGTGGCCATTCATATCAGGAATGTGAGAGTGCATTTAAAGATACTGCTTCACTTATGACAAGTTTAGGGTTCATGTTAAATGAAGAAAAATCAGTGGTTATACCAACCCATATTATTGCATATTTAGGAAATATTATTGACTCTGAAAAAATGATTGTATATTTGCCAGTCGAGAAAAAGGAGAAAATCAAGAAAGAATGTTTATTACTGGTAAATTCGAAAGAGGCAACAATTAGACAAGTTGCAAAAGTAATTGGCCTCCTAGTATCTGCTTTTTCAGCAGTAGAATATGGTAGACTGTTTTATAGGGAATTAGAAATGGGAAAAATATTTGGATTGAAGAAAAGTTCTGGAAATTTTGATGAAATCATGGAAATTTTGCCAAGTATGAAGTCAGAATTAATGTGGTGGTATTTAAATGTTGACTCTCAGATTCGACGTATTTCGATGCATGCCCCTGATGTTACTGTGCAAACAGATTCCAGTACTCAAGGCTGGGGTATTGTATATGAGGGCCAAGAGTTTGGCGGACGTTGGACAGAAGAGAAAAAATATCACATTAATGTTCTTGAGATTATGGCTATCTGGTTTGCCTTGCAGGCATTATCCAACAAACTTGCAGGGTTGCATATCCAAATTTTATCTGATTCATCAACTGCAGTGTGTTACATAGAAAACATGGGTGGCACTAGATCGCTTGACTGCAATAAAATTGCTCGTAAAATATGGATGTGGTGTTACGAGAACAGTGCTTGGATATCGATTTCACATATCCCGGGAAAAATAAATATGGCAGACGCCCCTTCTCGGCAGTTTAATGATAAAATTGAATGGGAGCTTAATGACCAGGTTTTTGAGCAGATATGCAAAATATGGCAAAAGCCATGTATTGATTTATTTGCCTCAAGATTAAATAGGAAATTAAAAACATACTGTGCTTGGAAACCTGATCCTTCAGCTGCTTTTATTGATGCGTTTACAGTAAATTGGCAGCAGTTTAAACTTGTATATATTTTTGCACCTTTCAGTTTGATCAATTGCTGCGTTCGGAAAATCCAAGAAAATCAAGCCCAAGCCATCATTATTGTGCCATTATGGGAAACACAGATCTGGTTCAGTCCCCTAATGAAACTTCTAGTGGATGTTCCAATTATTCTGCCAAAGACAAAACATCTCTTGACATTACAGCATTCAGAACAGAGTCACCCATTAGCAGACAAACTTGTGCTGATAGCCTGTCGTGTATCAGGAGTGCATTCACAAGCAGGGGACTTTCTACAAAAGCAACAGACATTATTATGTCCTCATGGCGAAGCTCCACGAAAAAGGGATACAAAACTTATATACAAAAATGGATACAATACTGTTGTGAGAAACAAATTGATAAATTTTCGCCTTCTGTGAATGAAGTCATTGAATTCTTGACAGATTTGTTTGAAAATGGTTTGGGATACAGTTCTATAAACATAGCACGGTCTGCTTTATCTTCAATTGGAATTAAGCTTCAAAATTTCACTGCGGGGACTCATCCACTAGTAGTCAGATTTTTGAGAGGTGTCTTTAACTGTCGTCCTACCAAGGCTAGGTATCAATGTATTTGGGATGTGGATAAGGTTTTGATTTATCTCCGTAAACTTTCTCCAGTGAAACATTTATCTCTGAAAGATTTAACTCTTAAGCTTGTCATGTTATTGGCTTTGACAAACGCAGCACGGATTGATTCTGTACACAAGTTGACAGTTAAACAGTTACACAAAACTAGTTCAGAATATATTTTGGGTTTTTCAAGTTTAGTTAAGCAAAGCCGGCCTGGCTTTGAGTGTTCATTTTTCAGGGTAAAAGCATACCCACCTGACAGAAGGTTATGTTGTTATTTTGTGTTAAAGGAATATTTAGCCAGGACTAGGGCTATAAGGGGGAAAGAGGACTCTTTACTCCTAAGTTATATTAAACCTAACCATCCAGTCACGAAAGACACAATTGCAAGATGGATTAAAACAGTTATGTATAGGTCTGGTATTGACATTACATTATTTGGGGCTCATAGTGTAAGGTCAGCAGTAACATCTAAAGCTAAAGCAAAGGCAGTGCCAATACAGGATATTATGAAAACAGCGGGTTGGTCACAGGAAAGTACATTCACAAAGTTTTATCACAAAAAGGTTGTTAAGGATGATGCATTTCAGAGTGCAGTATTGATGGCTTAAAGTATCATCACAACATAGGTTGTTTATACTGGTAAGATTTCACGGCTTTTGTCATTTTATCAATCTTGTAGCTTTGAAGTCTCATTTTAATGAACGAAATGATCGTTATTGGGCGAAATGGAATTAAAAAATTAAACGAGGCTTACCTGTAAGGTGAAGTTTGATTGTAATTCCATGAGTCCAATAATAGATCATGAGGAATTAAAATCCCTCCACCCACCCTTACCAAAATAGTGGAAAACATAGTAGGGTAGGCCTTGTGGTTTTATTGTACAACATTGATAAAATGCTTTTAACAACTGACTGCGCATGAGCGGCTCGCAATTATCCAGCTTGCTACAAAGCAACAATATCTTACACTAGTCCAATTCATATCCATTTGCAGATAATAGATTAAATGTTGCTCAAATTGTTAGATTTGTCTGTAAAAGGGCAAAAAGCAGAGTGAAAAGGAGAAAATACTGGTACCCAGCATTTTCTCCTTATCCCACAAAATTTTTCAAAGCCTATCTCTTTGCAATGTAAAAACTTAGAACTATTCAGTATGGGTAACAACAATACAGATATTGCAATAAGACAGAAATCTCCCCATTAATACATGTACAAGTATAAATTACTACAAGATTGCAGCAGTATACAACAATATCACAACAAAATTTGATATTCTGCAATTATAAAACATGAACAATATTCTGATTTTCTGTGTAAACTATCACATGGATTGGGATAAGTTAATTTATCGACCATTTCCCATCAGCTTAGGAACACTTTTTTTTTTCTCAACACACTTCCATTTGAAAACAACCTTTTCCAGCTCACCACCTTTGAAAACATTTTAACAAAGCAGAATTAATGGGCAATGTCCACTTCTTCCACCACATTTTCACAAATATCAAAAATTATTTCACATTGATAATCCACAACTAAAAAGATAGTTTCAAATTTTCTTGCACAAGATTAATTTCACAAGGTAACAAGTCAAGAAAAGTAAAGTAAGGATTTAACTCTTTAAAACACAATCCAGACCTTTAACAATCTTAACCCTTTCCCAAACGACAAATTTTGGACTCTTCCAAACTGAAAGAGTTTGCAGACGACAATTTTCGATTTTGAGAAAATGGCAGAAAGTTCTCAAAAAGGGTAGAAAACACTGTGGGGAAAAAGAGAAACTGCTCGTTATGAGCAATTTCTCCTTTTCCACAGTATTTTCAAAAGACTTTTACTGCAGACACATAAAAACCAGGGCTTGTTTGGGAAAGGTTCAAGAAAGAAGCCTTCTGAAAGCATCGTAGGAAAAGGGAAAAATGCTGGTTACCGGCATTTTCTCCTTTTCCAACAATGTTTTCCACCCTACCCAAGAGAAATTTCCATTTTTCAGTCTTTTTATTTTGTCATCTGCAATTGCTTTCAATTTGGACAATTCTAAAATTTTGTCATTTGGTAAAGAGTTAAACAGCGATCAATGACATTGCTCTTTAAACATGCCAGTTACATGACCGAGCATGCCTGACTAGTCTGACGATTGAGCGCTGGTTTTGTCTTGCTTTCTGCACGACGGTTGAAGATCCTCGGAGTTTTCTTCTCAGGTCTTTCTACAGGTCTTGTCTCTGGTACGTCTTCTGGTGGAACATAATCAGCCGGTAGCTCTGCAAGTAAAAGGAGTTTACTTCTCATCTCTTCCTTCATATTCACATATTTTGCGGAAAAAAGCATCAAATTTATATTTTGACATATATATATTTTATTATATATCTATTACAATTTTACCATTAACCCATTACCACACGGTCCCTACTTTTGACGCCCATGAGAAAGAAGCCTTTAGAAAACATTATGGGAAAAGGAGAAAATGCTGGTAACCAGCATTTTCTCCTTTTCCTACAATGTTTTCTAGCCTTCACAAAACAAATTTCAATTTTTCAGTCACTTTTATTTTGTCGTCTGTAAATGCTTTCGATTTGGACAT
This sequence comes from Tridacna crocea, assembly GCA_943736015.1. Lineage (NCBI taxonomy): Eukaryota > Metazoa > Mollusca > Bivalvia > Cardiida > Cardiidae > Tridacna > Tridacna crocea. The sequence goes on from OX031072.1 coordinate 17,117,706, forward strand.
ACCTAAAATTTTGTCGTTTGGTAACGAGTTAAACCCTTTACCATTAAATCCAAAGATAAGGTGAAGTTGAAGAAAAAAGCTTAAGAAAACTATGGCAAAAGGAGAAAATCCCTGTAACTAGTATATTCTCCTTTTCCCACCATGTGATCAGCCCATTTAAGGTCAACTATGATCATATCATCCTCGGATACCCTGGGGTCTCCCTATTTGCTACGCTACATCGACCCTGGGACAATTGACTAATAAAACTTTGAATCAGCTGCCGAAAATCGATACGAAACGTCATAGCGTACATCGACTCGCCCATCACGAAATGATGATGGAACCAATGAAAAGCCAGCATTTGGCCAGCGGTAAAGCGAGGGAAATTCAATTAATTGTCCCAGGGGTCGATGTAGCGTAGCAAATAGGGAGACCCCTGGGTATCCGAGGATGTGATCATATCAGCCTATTTGATTTGTCATCTGTGAATTCTTTCCACTATCATTAGATCTAAAAACAAATGGAAAAGTCTAACATTTGAAATTAGTACAAAAGAGGCATATGTCTCTGAAAAGGTAGAAAACATTATAGGAAACTGGGAAAAAATGCCAATTTCCAGCCTTGTCCCTTTTTTCCACAATGTTCTCAAAAGCATCCGAGTTGCAGGTTATTATAATCAGAATTGTGTGGTAAAGGGTTGAAAACATCTTATGTCTTTCTCAGTCGTTCAAGCACCAGTAACTTGTATTCATCCCACCTCATACAACAATTGGCTTCCAAAGCTTTGCTAAACATTTCCATACAAGTATGTATCTATTGGCCCTCTTAGAAATGATCCCTTTTTTCTGTCCATGGTTTGGTATGTATTGGAATTTAACATCATTTTTACAGCATAGGTGATCTCATGGCAGTCAGTGATGCAACTTTGTGTTTACTGGCTTTCTTACACCAGCACTGACACAACTTTCTTTCCAAGCCAATGACTACTCTTCTCACATGCATCAGAGGTGGAAGGCAAAAATCGCCAGGAATTTCGTCACTACCAGGTATCGAACCTGCAACCTATAGGTCATGAGTCAGATACATTAACCACTGAGCTACCAGACCCGCCTGAACATGAAGAAAAAAGGCAATGAAAACATAGTAGAAAAAGGAACCATATCTCTTCACTGAGCCTAATCTGATTGGGTTTCTACTAGTGCTAACAATATGGTCAAGATTTAGTTTGCTTGTCTGTTTATGTGTAGAAGTATGAAAAATGTATTTATGTTAGTTGTAGGGGCATCAAACTGCATTCTAGAGTAAAGATTAACTTTTAACCAAACAATCCCGGGTTTTACAACCCTGTAAAAGAAGCCTTTTGAAAACATTGTGGGTACAGGAGAAAATGTTGGTATCCAGCATTTTCTCCTCTTCCAACAATATTCTCTACCCTTCCCAAAACAAATTTCTACTTTTGAGTCACTTTAAATTTGTTGTTTGCTAATGCTTTTAATTATGAAACTATCTTAAATTTTTTTTGTTGTCTGGTAAAGAGTTAAAAACCCAAATAGATGAAAAACAATTTCTAGTGTGACTGAATAAAAACTGAAAGGAGCATTTGCACAAACCATCTGTTGGTAGAGGTATATCAATGTTGTATCGTTCCTCTGTTTTACTTCTTGATGCTTTCTTGTGGTCTTCACACAACCAAACCATCTTTCCATTTACTTGACATCTGTGTAAATATATAGAAATAAGAGCTTCACAAAGCAGCGAATATATGGGGCTTGTCAGTTAAGCAGGTTAAAATCCAGAACACCTACAGATATTCAAATTTTAAAAGTCACATGCACATCTACACCTCACAGAGATCCATTGTGGTAAGTTTGAACTTATTCTGATGGAAACTGTAAGAGAAATTGAGCAAACAAGAAGTTGCTAATGGACGGAGAGATGGACGGATGGACTGAAGACAGAGGCCTTAACCCATGACCACACAATCTCTACTTTTGACGCCCTTGAGAAAGAAGCCTTTTGAAAACACTGTTGGAAAAGGAGAAAATGGTGGTAATCAGCATGTTCTCCTTTTCCCATTGTTTTCTACCCTTCCCAGAACAAATTTCAATTTTTCAGTAACCATTATTTTGTCGTCTGCAAATGCTTTCAATTTGGACCAGTCAAAAATTCTCTCGTGTGGTAAAGAGATAACATAATACAACCCTTCAGGCATATAGAAACTCTAAGTCATCAGCATTAATATAAATAAACCACAAGCCTGCAATACCAAAATCAGCATCCAACTTTGTCTGCATTATTTGGTAAAGGTTTTAACCTTTTGACAATTAAAGTGCTCTTTAAAAGACAAAAGTCTGTTTAAACCTCTGATAACACAATCCTGACTTTGAACGACTCTGAAGAGGGAAAGCTTTTGAAACAAGATCTTTGCAGAGTGGCTCATAAAAGCCCGAAGAGGCTTGTCAGTGAAATGGGTTAAAACCTAGAACACCTACAGAAATCCAAATTTTTAAGAGTCACATACTCAACTACAATTCAAAGAGATTCATTCCTGCAAGTTTGAACTTATTCCGATGAAAATTGCAGGAAAAATTGCACATATAAGGAATTCCTAACCTACAGACCAATGGACAGACAGAGAGATGGATGACCGGAACCATAACATAATACGACCCTTCAAGTGTGTAATAATTGCAGGAAATGGAGAAATGCTCGAAAATGGGATTTTCTCCTTTTCCCCCAATGTTTTCTTCCCAATCAAGGACAGAAATCATCATTCCTGTTGTCTTCGGCTTAGTCAGATGACCATATAATAAATTAGTCCAAATTGAAAGCACCTGAACATGACATTTAGACATGGTTAAAATGGCGGTATAGGGGAAAAACATCATGGGGAAAGAAAAAAATGCTGATAACCAGTATTTTCTTCTTTTTTGACAATGCTTGCAATGATCCTTTTCAGTAGGGTTGTTAAAACTTTGGATTACGAGGTAAATGGCTCAAGAAAATCAAGCCTTCTCTTTGATTTACAAAGTCTGACATTTAGTTCAACAATGGCCTGCAATATGTCACAGGTAATTTTGAACTCTTATCCAAATGGCAAAATTTTGTACATGTCGAATTAAAAGCATTTGCAGATGACAAATTAAACAGGGCTCAAATGGTTAAAGTAGTTCTTGATAGGACAGAAGACATTGTGGGTTACCAGCATTTTCTCCTTTCCCACAATGTTTTTCAGAGGCTCCTCTCAAAAGGTCGTTAAAAGTCGGGATTGTGTGGTAAAGAGTTAAGCAGCTGTAGTTGGAGGAAAGAACTCACCTTGCAAGATGATTGAAGACTTTGTGTTTATCTTGTTGCACAACTGTTTCCCTGAGAGCTAGATATTCATCCTTGAAGTCACTGGCACTTTTTATACCAATCTGAATAAGAAATGAACACAGTTTTGACAAAGAAACAGGTTCCCATGCAATTCAGTAGTTAACCCTCTACTGCACAACACCCATTTTTAACGACCCTTGGGAAGAAGTCTTTGGAAGATATTGTGGGAAAAAGAGAAAATATAGGCTACCTTTAAAGGTTTTTGTCCTTGGTTCTTGTTACCTCATGAGGCAAAACCAACCATAGGGTGTGCAAGAATTTGTACTAATTTGCTGTTTTGCACTTAAATGATATTGCCGCTAAAGTGTGTATGTAAAGAAAGTTTTATGATTTACGAAAGTAACAAATGCAGTAAAATTCATGTATGTACACATTTCAAACCAATCTACATCTCTAAACAAGGACCTGTGAATGGCATATAGGCTACAGGTGATGGTTCACCATACATATTTGTCACTTGTGCGTGTGAAAGATAGAATGTCATATTTGTGTTTATGAACCATCATTTTAATCAAACTGGTTGAACAAAATGTATATGATGCTTGGATCATGAAATAACAGTCAACACTTTTGATGTAAATAATAATCCATGATTACTTCCTCTAAGATCCACAATAAACATTTACACCTCAATTCCATCTAAGACTTCAACATCTGATAACCTGAGTTGTTTGTCTCAGCCGATCAGATGGCTAGTTTAGAATCATGAATTAATATTGAATAGCTGTTTCACTCTGTACCAAATGACAAAAAATCAGACTGATCAAAATTGAAAGGATTTGCAGATGACAAATTAAAAGTAGATGAAATTATGATTTTTGTTTTGGATAGGGAAGAAAGCACTGTGGGAAAAGGAGAAAATGCTGGTTACCAGCATTTTCTTCTTTTCAAACAATGTTTTCAAAAGGCTTCTTATACAGGGATGTTAAAAGTCATAACTGTGTGGTAAAGAATTAACACATCTCCTGGTATACATACATACCTCTTCTATTCTTTGTTGGAATATCTGGCCATCAGGTGTAGTAAGACATTGAAGGTCTATATTGCTGTGCTTGGCAATGGCCAGCAGACGAGACAAATATGGTGCTGCAGAGTCTATCAGTTGCTGCTCATCACTTCCCTCTAGCACTGGGAATGATATTATACCTGGAATCACATGCCAGCCCTGAAAAACATAGAGAGGTTGCTCTTTACCAAACAACAAAGTTTCAAGCTAGTCCAAATTGAAAGCATTTGCAGACAACAAAATACAGATAACTCAGAAATTGAAACTTGACTTTAAAAGATTAGAAAACATTGTAGGAAATGGAGAAAATCCTGGTTACCATCATTTTCTCCTTTTCCCACAATGTTTTTAGAAGGCTTCTTCCCCTGGATTGTAAAAACCAGGGATTGTCTAGAAGAAAGTTAAGTAATAATATGTTCTTATTTAATTCTCTACCTAATTGAAATGTTTTAAACTTGTGCATGCCAAGACATTTAAAGATAAGAAAATAAAATGCCCGCAACATCCTTCTCCTTTTCTATTCAAAAGCTCTTATTTCAATCATTACTTTTTCTCAAGTTACAAACACGTGGAGCATATATCTGTAATTGAATTCTTGGTCAAGGCGGGTATGACTCTTTCAATTACACTAAAGTTTATAAAACCCATGTGTGGACCTTCATTTTTGTTTTAAAATGACACAAAAGATGCAGGGATGGTCCCATAGAACAGATGATATGAGATCTAGGAAGCACTAAAACAACTGTAAAAAATTTAAAAAAAGGACTTCAGTCATTTTTTTGGACTGGTGTAAATCCATTGACAGCATAGCAGATGATATTGACATTAGCAATGGGACTATTTTTCCCACTTTGAAGAACAACATTAAGGTTAGTAAAGTTAGTGCAAGATGGGTGCCCAGTTTGCTCTCTGTAGAATAGATAAGAACTCCCAATCTAGAGATCCAAGAAAATCTACCCAACTAAGAAACTGATCACTGGATTCCATCAAGACAATACACCATCTCATTTGGCTGAAGAGATGTAAGCAACCATTGACTTTTTGGGTTACAAAGGACTTATCCGATCCCCCCCTACAGCATTGATCTTGCTCCTACGGACTTTTGCTTAGTGGCAGCGAGTGATAACTTTATGAAACTGTGCAAGTTGTGATAACTTACCTGTATCTAGGATAGGCACAATGTCATAAGCAGATGTTGCTAGTGTAACTTTCAAAGTGCTCCTTAGCCGACATGAATAGTAGGATTACAGTCATACAATTTAAACAAAGAGAGCTCAAACTCATTGACCTTTTTTTTTTTCAGCCTCAAGTATGATGTTGCAATTAAGAATGACAGAAGTTTTCATTTTGCTGTCTTTACGAATTTTGATTAAAGTTAAAGGATCAGCCCCTGATTTATTGACCGAAACTCGCAATTGATGTAAATCATGGTTTAACTCTTTACCAAATGACAAAATTTTAGACTGGTCCAAATTGAAAAAATTTGCTGACAACAAAATAAATGTGGCTCAAAAAACAGAAATTTGATTTGAGAGGGGGAGAAAACATTGTTTGAAAAGGAGAAAATGCTGGTTACCAGCATTTTCTCCTTTTCCTACAATGTTTTCGAAAGGCCTTCACCTTAGGGTCGTTATAACTCGGGATAGAGTGCTAAAAGTTTAATACATAAATCCTGGAGTAAATATGGTGGCAAAAGGAAAATTGGTCCCTTTAAAATTTCATAATCTGAAAATATGTTGTTTCCTGGTAGTTCTTAAAAAATTGTCTCATTTACCTGAGGATTTTCACAGAGCAATCTAAAACAATACTGCGAGTGATATTTCTCCACAATAGGCTCATCCACCTGCAAAAATCAATCATCTTTGACATATCTTACCAATACACTGGGAAAAAAATCATTTTCTTAATTCTTTACCAAACAACATAATTTTGAACAAGTCCAAATTGGCAGACAATAACATAAACATGAATCAGAAATTGACATTTGATTTGGGAAGGGTAGAAAACAATGTGGAAAAAGGATAAAATGCTGGTAACAAGCATTTTCTCCTTTTCCCACATTGTTTTCAAAAGCTTTCTTTCTAAGGGTTGTTAAAAGTCAGGATTGTGTGGCAAAGAGTTAACAAAAATTCAATTCAATTATTCATTCAGTACATATGCGGCCTCAGTTAAAAAAAAAGATATTTTGTGACACTGTGCAAGGTTATCCACTTCAGAGAAGAATGGCAAATTAATTAAGAAGATTAAGTTTTTCCGATAAGCCAAAATTTTCATACGAATAATAGTTTTGGTCACATTTTTCAATCTTATTATTTTTCTTCCAAGGTTAAAATTTGTCTGTACCTTGAAATTTGATTCATCAACAGAAAAAGATAATAGAAAACAACAAGCCTTTAATCAAATGTTGCCTGATTTATCAATGTATATCTACACATATTCATAATATTATCCTTAAAAGCCACACGCCAATCATTTAACATTACTGTGTAAAAAATGTCAATGTACAGATGGTAAGATATTCATGGTTAGATCATGTTTTATGTTCAAAATCTAAACAGGTTGAAAAGATCAGTGCAAGAAAACAGGTGAATCTTCTCATTATATGCACTTTCTTCAATCAGGACTATATTCTATATATATCGAATATATGGAGTTAAAAGTAACCTTAACCCTTTACTCCATAGATACTCATTTCTATGCATTGCTTGTAGGAGCCTTTGTAAAACATTGTGGCAAATGGTAAAATTGCTCGTGACGAGCAATTTCACCTTTTGCCACAATGTTTTCTATGCAAAAGGTGTCATATACACATAAGAAACAGCTTCATCCTTGCTGTTATTTAGGGTTAATCAGAGATACCATAGAAATGCCTTATGGGGTAGAGGGTTAAGTGCTGTAAAGAAATAAAAATGGAGATTTTCAGTCAGGAAAGAAAGAATACAAACATATTGATTGACTGATTATTTTTGGCAAGACACTGACCACAGAGGCATCTGAAGTTGTGAAAAGTGCTTTATAGGTTAATATTATTCCATATTGATCATACCCCATCCCCACCACCTCTGCTTTTCTCATCTTGATCTTTGTCATCAACTTTATCCTTGTCTGTATCTGTAGAGTCACCTTTATCACCCACTCTTGGTTTGTTGGCTGCTGTTTCAGGTCTCCTCAGCTTTACTGTTTGGGATTTCCCCCAATCTTCCTTCTCTTTATCAGATATAAAGTCGACCACAAAGAGGCAAGGATATGGTTCAAGGTCATTACTAATTATAGAAGTGGTTATATGGCGAAGGAATTTCCTCTGTGTAAGCTCCAAAACTTCCTGTAAATTTGTACAAACTAAAGTCTGTTAGTAGCCCTTTATAGAGCAGGAAAAAAACACTAGCAAAAGAGTGCTTGACAGAAATGCTGAAACTGTTTTATGGGACAGGAAAATTTCTTTTGTGAAAAATGAAAGAATTTTGAAACAATTTTAAGTTGACTCATCTTTTGGAATTGAGTATTATCCCTTTCCCCGGTTCCCTAGTTTTCATGAACCTGAGAAAAGAAGCCTTTAGAAAACATTTTGGGAAAAGGTGAAGATGCTGGTTACCAGAGTAAAACAAATGGTTGGAAAGGAACTGTCAACCTAATATTATTTTCTTACTTCCTACATTAAAAACACAAAAAATGTCATGGTAAAAACTTATTTCAATACAGTCTAGCATTATTTACTGCAGTTTACATGAGAAAAAAGCTAAATTGTATTGTATAAGCAAAAAGAAACATATTTATAAGCACTTTCATGTAAATTTCTTTAAGAAACTAAGAAAGGTATCAATATTCAAAACTATATAAAAACTGATTTTCCTTTTACTCAACAATATTTCCTTCATGTCTGATAATTCAATGGCAACTAGTGTTTTCTCCTTTTCCAACACTGTTTTCTAGCCTTTCAAGGATGAAACCCATCATTTAGTCAACATCTGTCACCTACAAATGTTTTCAATTTGGGCAGGTCCGAAATCTTGTCATTATCTAAAAATTCAAGGAGGTTATATACCTGAAAAGCGACATTTCTTTGATTGTCAGAGTTTGAAGCCTCAGTTTCCTGTTCTGTATCTTTAAGCCTTTGTTGCACCAAACTAAACAGCTCTAGGTAGCCTGTCTCATTGTTATACTGTAGATTTATCTTTGGGCACTTATGTCCAACTGCCAGCAAACCAACCTATCACAAGAATAGAGAAAGAAAAAATTGAGGGAAAGGGAGAAAATAATGGTATGGTTATCAGCAGTTTCTCTTTTTCCCTCAATGCTTTTAAAAGTCCTCTTTGACAGTGTCGTTGAAACTCAGGATCATGTGGAAAGGAGTTAAATAGTCACAAGGAATATTAAGATGTATTCAATTCTTTAATGAACAACAAAGTTTTAGACTGGTCCAAATTGAAAGCTCTTGCACATGACAAAATAAACAAATTTCAGAAATTGAAATTTGTTTCCAGCAGTGTAGAAAACATTGTTGGAAAAGAAGAAAATGCTATTTTACCAGCATTTTCTACAATGTTTTAAAAAAGCCTTCTCCTTAGGGTCCTTAACTCATTATCAAACAACAAAATATAAGGTTTGTCCAAATCGAAAGCATTTGCAGATGACAAAATAAAAGTGACTGAAAAATTGAAATTTCTTCTGTGAAAGTTAGAAAACATTGTGGGAAAAGGAGTAAATCCTGGTTACTAGCATTTTCCCCTTTTTTCACAATGCTTTCTAAAGGCTTTTTTCTCAGAGGCATCAAAAGTAGGGACTTTGTGGTAATGGGTTAAACTGGGGATTCTGTGGTAGAGGTGAAGGGTACCTTAGCATACATAAAAATGTTGTAAGCATACCTCTGATCTCTCTCATTCATAGCCACTTTTCTACTTTTCCTACAAAGTTTTCAAAAGGCCCTCTTCTTAGGGTTGTTAAAACTTGGGAATGTGTGGTAGAGGATTAAAAGAGGTGAGGGTTACCTCAGCATACATAAAAATGTTGAAGGCATACCTCTGATCTCTCCCACTCATACCCACTACCAACAACAACAACAATGACAGGTATTCTCAGGGTAGTGAGGCCATAGCGGAATTCCATCACACAGTTCTTTGAGTTCACATACTGAAAAGAAAAACAAACAAAACTAGAGCACCATATATTTCTCATATTCTTATCAAACTTAAGTCTCCTTTTTTCTTTTTCCCACAAGGTTTTCAAAAGCATTCATTTTCAGGGTCATGAAAACCAGGGCTTGTTTGGTAAAATAGTTAATTAGAAATACAGAATGATTATATCAAATGGCCATCTTTTTCTTATATTTAACCCATTACCACACTCTCCCTACTTTTGACGACCTTGTTGTTTGGTAATGAGTTAGAAGTCGGGATTATGTGATAAAGGATCCAACACATGACAAAACAGATACATACATATAGCCTCTATAGAGTACATGAGCTAGTCTACACACAGTGGACACAGGAAGATTGCAAAAGCTCACCTTGAGCACTTTGTGCCTAGGACAGCTAAATAGGTATCTTCCTATTGTAGCTGTGAAAAATACTCACCTCATTTGAAACAAATGCCACCATCACTTCTGCTTCTCTCAGGCCATCTGCTATGGAAGTAAATAACCCTGTCTGTAACAGATAAATAATTATTTTCTAGATGAGAGAAAAAAATGATTATTGGACAGAGTAATGTTTAGTTTTCTTACATCTCTTTTTTGTGCTTAATGTCACAGCCAAGATCATTTCACTTATGTCACAGGTGGCAGGACTCCTATCATGCATTCCTTTATTTTTCAAATGGTGCTTTGCATAACATTCCTAGCATGCAGTTGGCTGTTACCCGACATGAATATTGAGATGATGGTGAATAGTAACCGAGAAATGAAACCTGTTTCAATACCTATCATAAATCCTTGAAAAGAGTTTAGCTAAGCGTGGCAATGAACTCATGACCTCTTGATTAGATGCCCTTTATGTTACTGAGCTATTTAGCTCAGCAGATTTAAGCAAATGAAAAAAAAAGCTTTGTGCAAAAGAGGGTGAACCATGAAAACAATTATTTTTCTTTTATATAGCAGATGGTTATTTGGAACATCTCTATTAAAGAGAAACAAGCAGATTCTCCTTAATATAGGCACTGGCTCCTTTTTCCATAATATTTGGAAAAGCTGTCCAAAATCAGGATATATTAGGAAAGAATTCTTAAAAATTTTAAGAAGTAACTAAACACATACCCCACCCACTTTCTCAACATCAATCCAACATTTGATATTCTTTGAGGTCAGGAAATTTTTAACCTCCCTTGGATCACTGCCTGTCCATGCACCGAGAGCTCCCTCAACACATCGAGATCCTTTACTTATGGCATCATGGGAATTGGACCAGCAATAACTGATAAAACACTTTGTTCCTTTCTCATTTTCTACCTATAGAAAGAAAACAAATCATTCTTTGTCGGCCTTATACGAGCTAATAATGACAACAGGAACCACAGTACCACACATTCTGAAATGTCTAATTAAATTCTAACTATAAAGACTTGCTAGAATGTCTTTGTCTATCAGGTGACTATCATTTGAATTCAGAAGAAGTAAATAACATTAGAATTTTTGTTGAATATGACCCCTGTATTACCGAGCTATGGTGCTTTCTTCCAAGTCCCACGGTGCTCTGCCAAGTTAAAAGCTGCTTCCTGCAAACATTTATTGGCTGTTGTATATTTGAGTCATTTGGAATTTGCTGTATGATTCTCATTAGACTAAACTCTTTAAATTCGAAGACAATTTTGGGCTTAGTACAGCATCAAATACCTTAGCCTGAATTACAGGTCAAATGCACTTCCATTTGCTGAGTATAAGAGTTCAATTTGATTCTTGTCTGACCTTATTGATACATTCTGTGATACTGCATACACTGCAACTGCAGCAAATGAATTTGAATCTTCTCTTCTGATAAAACATCTTATCTGTATAAAATGCTAAATGTGTAACACTTTCAATGTGGCATAAAATCTGTGTTTTTTCCAATTTCTTTTACAAGCTGAATACATGTATTGTAATAAAAATGAAGTTAATTAAAAAAAAATGATGTGCACAAAAAAATGTAAATCAGCTGACAATAAATAACACTTAGTTTCCATTATGAAGTTAACTGTGGATTTTTTTCGCATATGATCAGTTACCTGTGGATTTTACATAGGACGGAAAGGTGAAAATCTCCATGCTAGAAAATTGTTTTACTAAACAGCAAAATTTAGTTCAGTCTAAATTGAGACGATTTGCAGACAACAAAATGATTATGTCTCATGTGGAAATTGTCTTTGAGCCTTTACCAAATATTCTCGAGTTTTGCTGACAACCAGTATTTTCTTGTTTGTCCATAATGTTTTCAAATGTATCAGAGAGCTCAAGTACCAATTCTGAATTTGTTGCTTGCAGATGGCTATTTTTATCCTAACTTCTATTTACTGAAATTGTTCTTTACCAATAAACTTCCATAATTATGTGCATAGTATGTACATCAAGATCTATTTTAACTCGACTCAACTCAAGTTTATTTATGCAAAAGGCCACTGGCCCATAATGCAATTAACAATGTATCCATTCATAAACCAATATAGTCAAGTACCCCTTGGAGAACTTAACTCTTTACCAAACAACAAAATTTTGGACTCCTTCAATATGAAAGCATTTGCAGACGACAAAAAAAATGTAGATCAAATGACCATTTTGGTCTCTGATACGGTAGAAAACATTGTTGGAAAAGGAGAAAATGCTGGTTACCAGCATTTTCTCCTTTTTCCACAATGTTTTCAAAAAGTTGGGATTGTTTGGTAAAGGGATAAATTAACAGTTTGTACAGGTCATGAGGTTCATTTTTGCTAAAGAAATTGCAGAATCTGACTAATGATTATCCTCTGTCCTTTTGTAAATTTCCAAGCAGGCTGTCCTATTACTTTTTGGGTTCTCATCTGGATTTAGCTGAATAGACTGACAGAGAGAAAGAAGATCAAAGAAAGAGCAAACTTATTGTTCACCATTATGTAACTTGTAGTGAACAAGCATCCAGCACACAAACCACAAGAAACTAAAGAAGAATTCACTAAAAAACCCAACAGAAGAATAGGTAATGCCTTTTAGGCAGACCGTTAGATGGGTGGATGGTTTGGGAGGATGAGAGACGGAAACAAAACATAGACCATAATTAGCTTTGTCTTACTACATCCTGAAAAAAATTAACCAAAGTCAATTCAGAAAAGAAAATCTTTCTATATTTCTAACTCTTTATCAAACAATGCCAGGTTTTACCGAACCTATATAAAAGGCCTTTTTAAGGCATTGTGGAAAAAGGAAAAAAATGTGGGTAACCAGTATTTCCTCCTTTTCCCACAATCTTTTCCACTCTGTCAATGACAAATTCTGCCATTTCAGACATCTTCAATTTGTCGACTGCAAATGCTTTGAATTTGGACCAGTCTAAAATTTTGTCATTTTGTAAAGAGTTAAACATTAAGCTGCTCAGCAAGACTTAGAGAAATTTTAGCGAAAGAAAAAGGAGCTCATTATATGCAATTTCTCCTCTTGTCGGAATGTTTTTTAATCGTATCATACTGCAAGACAAAAGAAGTAATTTACACAGGAGAGTTATACATCTAGGTCTTATAGAGCCTATTAGGTGCAAACTGACTAACTCTTTACCAAACAGTCTTAAGCTTTTACAGTCCTAAGAAAGAAGCCTTTTGAGAACATTGTGGAAATGGGAGAAAATGCTGGTAACTAGCATTTTCTGCTACTCTCACAGTGTTTTCTACTGAATGAAAGGCATCTTCCAACATCTGAACAATGTTTGATTTGTTGCCTGCATGCCCTTTCAATTTGGAAAAATTCAGAATTGGGCTGTGTGGGAAAGAGCTGACTGAAAAACAATTTTATGGCAGACAACCAAATAAACATGGAAAAATTTAAGAAAACTATCCAAACAACAAAATTTTTCACTTGTCCAGACTGAAAGCATTTGCAGATAAAGTCCTTTGAAACAGTATCGAACTTTGTAGAAAATAAGACAATGCTGGTTATGAGCACGTTCTCCTTTTCACACCATGTTTTCAAAAGCCTTGGGATGTTTTGGTAAAGGATAACATACAGATGCCTAAAATACCATTTTGAAGCTTGGATTCAAATAGTTTAACAGAAAGTAATTTCTTTCTGTAATGATTTGTCCCTTATTTCTTGAAAAAAAAAAAAATTTAATTAGTATAGTTTTTGTGCATAAACTTGCTACAACAACAGATTAAAGAAAAAGACGTAATACAACTACAGGTTTTATCTACTACAACACATATAGGTAACTCTTTCACCCTTTCAACTTTTTACCAAACAATCCCTGGGTTTTACGACCCTGAGATTGAAGCCTTCTGAAAACATTGTGGTGAAAGAAAAATGCTGGTAACCAGCATTTTCTCCTTTTCCCACAATGTTTTCTACCCTTCACAAAACAAATTTCAAATTTTCAGTTACTTTTATTTTGTCCTCTGCAAATGCTTTCGGTATTGTCGTTTGGTAATGAGTTAAGAAGGTGGAGTTTTTTTGACAGACAGCATAGATCAAGATCAGACTGAACAGAGTCCATGCTGTCTGCTTGTCTCATGAAGCATACAAGATAGAAATATTTTTGAGTTTTAGCGGGCTAAGTTTTCATCGGTCAAAAAAGATCAAAATTATAATTATACATGTATTTGGTGCTGAAAAGGTTAACCCTTAAAGTGCCTGTCATTACAATCTTTGCTTTTTGCAGCCAGTGTGGACTAAGATCAGACTGCACAAATAATGTGCTCTGATCTTGGATCAAAGCTGTCTGCTATACTGAGAATATCCTTACAAAAAAAACAGCCCTCAAATTACAGTTACTTTGTTTCTGTCTTATAGACTGGTAATGTCTATTTTGTATTTATGGCAGTCAAAGGGTGAACATGATAACAATTTTTGAAAGGGTGAACTTGATAACAATTTTAACTAAGATTATGACAATTAACTACATGTGTCACTTCATTTACCTTAGAACTGGCTCTCTGTTTCTATGATAATTGATATAAAAGATCTGAGTTTATAAATAATTCACCAAAATTTTATACTCTCCTCACTGATCACATTATACTTTATCCTTTCACTAGATGACAAATTTTAGACTCCCCTAGACTAAAACCATTTGAAGATGACCAATTAAATGCATCTCAAATACAGACATCCGTCTTTGAAAGGCTACAAATTTAACATCCTGGGCAAAAGAACAAACTTTATTCTGCAACCAGCATGTTTCTTTTTTACTAACTTTCTTACATAGGGTTGTTAAAAATCAGGATGTTATAGTAAAGGGCTATAGGAATTTTTTCCCATCCAGATATGTCTCTCGTCTCTTGTTCATCATATTTTCCCAAAATGTTCCTTTTTTCACTGATCACATTTTCATCATCATATTTCCCCATTATATGGCAACATTTTACAATAAATGCCTTTTGTCACATTCATCACAAAAAACAAATACCCTCTATATCTTTTTCTTATTTACAAGCATGAATCACTGCTATCACTATTTAGCGTGCCAAAGTTTAGAAATCAACCCAAGAATAGAAGCCAAAGAACTCTAAGCTACACCTGTATATGTGAACCAAAAGTATTTATTTTCTTTTTTATTGAAAGTAAACCTTTCACATTGGATAGTATGAAATATGTCATTGAACTACATGTATGTTTTTACCACAGGAGAATAAAACATTTACTGGCAAAAACAAAATAGGGTTTGGTAAATATTACTTGTCTTTGTGTGTAGAAAAACATTGTGGAAAAGGGAAAAATGCTGGTTACCAGCATTTTGAACTCTTCCCATAATGTTTTCAAAAGCTTTCCATGTCAGCACTATTAACAACCATCAAAACACAGATTGGAAGGGTTAATAAAACTTGTATGTATCTCTCTTTTATACATTACCTCCTGATGACAACTTATTCATCTTTCAACACACATTCGAAAACATTATGGAAAAATGAGAAACTGTCTTTTACAAACGATTAAACTGGTCAATTTCTCCTTCTGCAACAATGTTTTCATACATATAGTTTATCCATATTTTATAAAAAAGTCTTTTTTTTTGCAAAATTGCCTTAAGGTTTAAATACTAAACAAGGAGCAGTCAAAGTGAACAACCTTACCTTCTTGTTGCTGGCAGCTTTTTTCTTGATACTGTCGTATAGTTCTTTAATCTTATGTTCATATCTTTTTATATTTTGCATATCCACATAGACCTGGGACAAAAGAAAGAATAGCCATGAAAACAAAGAAGAGAATGCTTTCAGAGCAATTCAACTTAAGAAATAAGACAGGTGTCAACTGCTTTGCGGTATTTTTCTGTGAAGAATAGTGTCTTGTAATTAAGACTACCATATACCAGTCCCAGTGCTCTGCTGCAGCTGCTTTTTCAGAGTAAATTTTGAGTTTAACCCATTACCACACAATCCCTACTTTTGACGCCCCTGAGAAAGAAGCCTTTATAAAATATTGTGGGAAAAGGAGAAAATGCTGGTAACCAGCATTTTCTCCTTTTCCCACAATGTTTTCTGCCCTTCACTAAACAAATTTCAAATTTTCAGTCACTTTTATTTTGTTGTCTGCAAATGTTTTCAATTTGGACAAGCCTAAAATATTGTCGTTTGGTAATGAGTTAATGACAAGCCCAACGATTTCAGGTGTACATGTATCTAATTTGAAGCCTGCAATTTTTTTCAATCTGTACAAGTCTAAAAAGAATTTTTTTTTTTGTTAAATAAAGAGTTCACTCTAAAAATGTGGATCCTATTGTAATAAATGTTAACTCTGCCACAAAAGAAAATTTTAGACCAGTCCAAATTAAAAGCATTTGCAGACGACAAAACAAATGTGACTGAATTAATAAAAATTAGTCTGGGAAGGGTAGAAAACATTTTGGAAAAGGAGAAAATGCTGGTTACCAGCATTTTCTCCTTATCCCACAATGTTTTCAAAAGGCTTCTTTCTCAGGGTCATTAAAGTCAGGATTGTGTGGTGAAGAGTTAACAAAGAGCACCACATGCTGTTGCCATCGGTCCACTGCAGCTGCTTTAACACATTACCAAACAATCCCTGTTTTCAACGAACCTGAGGTAGAAGCTTTCTGAAAACACTGTGGAAAAAGGAGAAAATGACGGTAACTAGCATTTTCTCCCTACCAGCATTTTCTCCTGTTCCTACAATCTTTTCTACTCTTCCAAAGTCAAGTTTCAGTTTTTTTGTTATGTTTATTTTGTTGTCTGTAAATGCTTTCAATTTGGACCAGTCTAAGATTTTGCTGTTTGGCAAAGAGTTGAGTGAAAATTCTAAAAAGAGGCATTACTGTCAAAAATATTTTGATGGCTACCTGCCTCTGTTGTAGGAGTTCCCCCATTTTTATAAGTTAACCCTTTACATAACAATCCCTGGTCTTTATAACCATGAGATAGAAGCCTTTTGAAAACATTGTGGGAAAAGGAGAAAATGCTGGTAACCAGCATTTTCTCCTTTTCCACAATGTTTTCTACCCGGCTGGAAACAAATTTCAAATTTCGAGTTGCGTTTATTTTGTCGTCTGCAAGTGCTTTCAATTTGGACCAGTCTAAAATTTTGTCGTCTGGTAAATAGTTGACCAGTTTTGAAGTAAACATCTTCACTAAAAACAGAGATAATAATTATAAAATGTCAGCATTTTTGCAAAACAATGACCACAATGCCAGACCTTGACAATACCTCAACATTCTATTTTGGAAACAGCCAAGCTAAGCTAAGCTAAAAACATGTACCTCAGACCCAAAAGACATGTTCAGGTCTCCTTTCTGCCACTTCTTTGTGGTACCTAATAGGACCAACAACACAGGCACTCTGAGAACATCTTTTATGTACAGCAGCAGTTTTTTACATTCAGGATTGTCACAGAACTCATCGGACATGCCAATAATGACAACATCTGTTGATTTGATAGTCAGGGTAAGGGCTTCCATATTGGAGGATTCTGGTTTATCAAAGTAGGACCTGGAGATAGATGTACATGCACATTGAGGGTTTATCTTTTTACAGTATAGGCCACTTAGTTGTCAGCCTTTGAAAGTGTTGCAGGAAAAAGAACAATTGCTTGTAAGATGCAGATAATTTCTGATTTAAATACTCCATATTTATATATACAAAATAAGGAAGATGACGGAAAAAAAGATGTGCCCATTACCACACAATTCCTACTTTTGATGTCCCTGAGAAAGAAGCCTTTTGAAAACATTGTGGGAAAAGGGAGAAAATGGTAACCAGCATTTTCTCCTTTTCCAACAATGTTTTCTACCCTTCACAAAACAAATTTCCAATTTTCAGTCACTTTTATTTTGTCTTCTGCAATTGCTTTCAATTTGGACCAGTCTAAAATACTGTTGTTTGGTAATGGGTTAAACTGAACTGGCAACATACACTTTAAAACTGCCATGTTTTCTCAAATCCTCCAAGATCTGTCCAGGACTGACTAGTTTATCCACATCCTTCAGGTCTGGCACATTTTTTGTAGAGTAGATGAAGAAAACGCTTTCTGTTGTTTCTGATGTAAGGTCAATCAGCTCTCTCACACTGTTACGCAAGTGACTGTCCATGTCTGACATCTTGTCCGAGGGCATAGAATCTAAAAAAAATAGGACATAACAAAACTTTTCTGCACTTGGATCAATAAAAACTATATAGGTTGCAGCAGGTAGGCAAATTCCTCCTGATCTTCAACTTGTTGTCACTGTATTGTGACAAAATTCAAACTGCCATAACTCATGTTATCTCTTTACCAAACGACAAAATTTAGGACTAGTCCAAATTGAAAGCATTTGCAAACAACAAATTTAATGTGACACAAAGTTTGCATACTGTTCTGGAAAGATTAGAAAACATTGTGGGAAAGGGAGAAAATGCTGGGTACCAGCATTTCCTCCTTTTCCCACAGTGTTTTCAGAAGGCTTCTTTTTCAAGGTCATCAAAAGTCGGGATTGTGTGGTAATGGGTCATGTTCAACCAATCATACAGAAAACTGCAAAATCACATGATGGTATGGTAGCAAAGCTAGAGCTAACAGTAGATTCCAGCAAATACTATTTAAAACCTATGTGAGGAGTAGAGGAAAAAACAAGAGAGCCATGCTGGCCATGTATGGCTTCACTGGCTGATATGTAAAAAACCCTACACACAAAACATTACAATACTTGGACGATTGGGTTTAAACAAAAGAATCCTACCTCCAGGTCATAAAAGCTTAGGATTATGTGGATAAAGAGTTAACCCTTTACCCCATAAGGCATTTCTATAGTATCTCTAATTGACCCTAAATACCAGCAAGGATGAAGCCGTTTGTTATAGGTATATGACATATTTTCATTGCATAGAAAACATTTTGACAAAAGGTTAAATTGCTCGTCACGAGCAATTTCACCTTTTGCCACAAAGTTTCCAAAGGCTCCTACAAGCAATGTGTAGAAATGAGTATCTATGGAGAAAAGGGTTAAGAAAAGAGAAAATCTAGTTTCTTGTATCATGATCAGCCAATCAAACAACAGTAACAAAACTCAGTTACTGACCTTTGATCTCCTGTATTGAAAGAATGTGAAAGAACTTGTCACACTGTACAAAAGGCACATTCATCTCCATAGCTCTTTGTATTCTGTTGTGGCTCACCATACTTGGGTCTTTTACATTCTTAATATAAAGAATATATCAGTTTTTTATGTACATAGACAATCTCGGAGTAATTTCTACACTAGAGTACAAGATAAGTATACATATTTATATCAAACAATCCTATTAACTCTTTACCGAACAATCCCGACTTTTAACAACCCTGAGCAAGAGAGCCTTTGAAAACATTGTGGGAAAGGAGAAAATGCTGATAACCAGCATTTTCTTCTTTTCCCACAATTTTTTCTACCCTTTCCAATTCAACATTCAATTTTTGATTCACATTTATTTTGTCGTCTGCAAATGCTTTGAGTCCAAAATATTGTTGATTGGTAAAGAGTTAGAGCTTTGAACATTCTGTACAACAAAAAATTTTGAAAACCAGCAATTTCTACTTTTGATTGTACTTCAGTGTTTTCTTACCTTACCAAGACAAATCTCTTTGTTTGAGTCAGATGTAATTTGCTGTCTGCTGTCTAAATTTTTGTTAAATGGTTACAAGCTAACTTTTAACTCTAAAACAAATATGCTGGAAATGTCTTGAAATTAGGAATATCCTTGAAATCATAGATGCTTTCAAATATTTAATGTAATTGCAGACATACAGATGGACATATGGACAGATGCATGTACATACAGAAGGACACAGGGACATTGCTGCTACTATGAATCTACCAATACATTTTTGGAAAGTGTAAAAATCTTGTAAAATGAGGTATTTTAATACAACCAAGATATTAGAAAAGCGAAAATGTGACAACATTGTGTCAAAAGTAGTGACTGCTTGTAACATGTCCCAGCAATATTTCTCCTTTCTGCCTTTTGCACTATTTGGTTCCAAAGTTTTTAAGATTTTGGTTTGAGTTTTTGATAAACCAAAGGATGATAGTTTGCAAATTTTCTTTCAATTTAAGAAAAATATATGCAAGCATTAATCTTGAAATCTTTTATCAATTAAAAAAAAACCAAGAACTATAATGAAGAAAATAACCATACTTATTAACCCAGTATCACACAATCCCTACTGTTGACGAACCTGAGAAAGAAACTGTTAGAAATTTCTAGACTAGATTATAAGAAAAGTAAATAAACATTTATCAAACAATCTGATTGACTCTTTACCAAACAATACCGACTTTTAACGACCCTGAGAAAAAAAGCGTTTGAAAACATTGTTGGAAAAGGAGAAAATGCTGGTAATCAGCATTTTCTCCTTTTCCCACAATGTTTTCTACCTGTCACAAAATGAATTTCAAATCTTCAGTCACTTTTATTTTGTCGTCTGCAAATGCTCGATTTTGACCAGCCTAAAATATTGTAATTTGGTAATGAGTTGGATCATGGACAAAATTGTGACAATCAACACAGGACCAATAATCTATATTACAAGTAGACAAAGGAACCAACCATATTAAGACAATCCAAGCAGGGTACCATAAAATCGTAATTCACTCCAGAATAGGATTCCATGATCAGAGTTTCAATCATCTCATGAACAATGAAAAGAAAGTTTTCAGGGCGGAAACCTTGAGATCTCACGACTACTTCTTGATCCCTGAAATATCAAACAAAGAGCTGGGTTTTAACAGAGCTTGGCATATCTCAAAGATGAAGCTTTACATTATAAATAAAGAAACGAAACAGATATCTTCAGGTCTGTAAGAACAACAGATGCCATTTCAGTGTTTAACTCTTTACCAAATGACAAATTTTTAGACTGGTCCAAATTGAAAGCATTGGCAGAAGACAAAATAAATATCACTAAAAAATTAGAAATTTGTTTCCAGCTGGGTAGAAAATATTGTGGGAAAAGGAGAAAATGCTGGTTTCCAGCATTTTCTCCTTTTCCAGCAATATTTTCAAAAGACTTCTATCTCAAGGTCGTAAAAACCAGGTATTGTTTGGTAAAGGGTTAAAGGTTTCATGTATGGTACATGTTTTATCTCTAAGCAGGCTCATCATCATTATGTAAATGTTCATTTTTTTTTTCACAGCATGAAAAAAACAACAAGATTTTTATACTTTACAACACAATCAAATTTTGAATAGGTTGACCTGACATGCCATGTTCAAATGAGAAAGGTAAAATGATAAAATAACAGCATTCAATATAAACATGTCAAAATATCTGTCCTGTGTTGAAGAGGGATTGTCAATAATCCTGTACAGCACAACAACATTTGGGAAGTGTCTGAATTCAAACCATATGAATTGGACAATTTACTGTGGCTGAGATGCTGGATATAGCCTTTCAACTCTTTGCCGAACAACAAAATTTTAGACTTGTCCAAATTAAAAGCACTTGCAGACAACAAAATAAACATGATTCAAAAATTGAAACTCGACTTCAGAACAATGAAAAAACATTATCAGCATTTTCTCCTGATTCCATAATGTTTTCAAAAGGTTTCTATTGCAGGGTCGTAAAAACCTGCTTACCAGCATTTTCTCCTTTTCTTCTTCCCAAGACGAATCCAATTAGTTTAGTAACATTCAATATTCCTGACTTAAATGCTTTAAATATGGACAAATCCAAAATTGTTGTTTAGCAAAGGCTTAAGTGTCATTCGTGTTTAGAGATCATCTTATTAAACAAGAGGGCCATGATGGCCCTGAAATCGCTCACCTGAGTTTATTGACCAAACATGCACCATCTAGTTTCCCAGTGACCTAGTTTTTTATCAGACATTACCCATCATCAAACACTTTTGAGATATCAATAAGACAAACATTCTGGCCAAGTTTCATGAGTATTGGACTGAAAATGTGGCCTCTACAGTGTACAAAAGGTTTTTCTAAGATTTCACCAAGTGACCTAGTTTTGGACCCGACAAATACCCATTATCAAACTCTTTTGAGACATCACCAAAACAAACATTCTGACCAAGTCTGAAGAGTATCAGGCAGAAAATGTAGCCTCTGGAGTGTACACAAGGTTTTTCTAATATTTGACCCATTGACCTAGTTTTTGACTCCACATGACCCATTTTCAAACTCATTCAAGGTATCACCAGGACAAATATTATGAACAAGTTTTAGGAGTATCAGACTGAAAATGTGTCCTCCAGAGCATACAAAAGGTGTTTATAACATTTGACCTATTGACCCAGTTTTTGACCCAACATGACCCATATTCAAACTCATCCAAGATATTATAAAGGCAAACATTCTGACTAATTTTCAAGAGTGTTGGACTGAAAATGTGGCATCCAGAGCATATACAAGGTTTTTCTAAGATTTGACCTGGTGACCTAGTTTTTAACCCCCAATGACCCATTTTCAAACCTGTCTGAGATATCATCAAGACAAACATTCTGACCAACTTACTAGAGTTTCGGACTGAAAATGTGGCCTCTAGAGCCTACAACAGGTTTTTCTAACATTTGACCTAGTGACCTAGTTTTTGACCCCACATGACCCATTTTCGTTCTTGTCCGAGATATCATCCAGGCAAACATCCTGACCAACTTTCATGAGTATCCAACTGAAAATATGGCCTCTAGAGCGTACAACAGGTTTTTCTAAGATTTGACCTAGTGACCTAGTTTTTGACCCCACGTGACCCATTTTCAAACTCGTCCGAGATATCATCCAGACAAACATTCTGACCAACTTTCATGAGTATCCGACTGAAAATGTGGCCTCTAGAGCGTACAACAGGTTTTTCAAAGATTTGACCTAGTGACCTAGTTTTTGACCCCACGTGACCCATTTTCAAACTCGTCCGAGATATCATCCAGACAAACATCCTGACCAACTTTCATGAGTATCCGACTGAAAATGTGGCCTCTAGAGCGTACACAAGGTTTTTCTAAGATTTGACCTGGTGACCTAGTTTTTGACCCCACGTGACCCATTTTCAAACTAGTCCGAGATATCATCGAGACAAACATCCTGACCAACTTTCATGAGTATCCGACTGAAAATGTGGCCTCTAGAGCGTACACAAGGTTTTTCTAAGATTTGACCTGGTGACCTAGTTTTTGACCCCACGTGACCCACTTTCAAACTCGTCCGAGATATCATCGAGACAAACATCCTGACCAACTTTCATGAGTATCTGACTGAAAATGTGGCCTCTAGAGCGTACACAAGGTTTTTCTAAGATTTGACCTGGTGACCTAGTTTTTGACCCCACGTGACCCACTTTCGAACTCGTCCGAGATATCATCGAGACAAACATCCTGACCAACTTTCATGAGTATCCGACTGAAAATGCGGCCTCTAGAGCGTATTCAAGGTTTTTCTAAGATTTGACCTGATGACCTAGTTTTTGACCCCACGTGACCCATTTTCGAACTCGTCCGAGATATCATCTAGACAAACATCCTGACCAACTTTCATGAGTATCGGACTCAAAATGCGGCCTCTAGAGCGTACACAAGGTTTTTCTAAGATTTGACCTGGTGACCTAGTTTTTGACCCCACATTACCCATTTTCGAACTCGTCCGAGATATCATCGAGACAAACATCCTGACCAACTTTCATGAGTATCGGACTCAAAATGCGGCCTCTAGAGCGTACACAAGGTTTTTCTAAGATTTGACCTAGTGACCTAGTTTTTGACCCCACATGACCCATTTTCGAACTCGTCCGAGATTTTATCGAGACAAACATCCTGACCAATTTTCATGAGTATCCGACCAAAACTGTGGCCTGTAGAGCGTACACAAGGTAAAAAGTTGACGACGGACGACGCACGACGGACGACGGACGCCGGACGCCGGACACAGCATGATCACAATAGCTCATCATGAGCACTTCGTGCTCAGGTGAGCTAAAAAAAAAACCCTACCCTGTCTGTAACATAAGTGCAATATGATTGTTTTTCTTCATGAAAGATCCTCTTTTCCATATCAATGCTCCTTTGGAGTACTGATTCAGCCTGACCTGTTGAAAGAAATATAACAAGAGGGCCATGATGGCCCTGAAATCGCTCACCTGAGTTTATTGACCAAACATGCACCATCTAGTTTCCCAGTGACCTAGTTTTTTATCAGACATTACCCATCATCAAACACTTTTGAGATATCAATAAGACAAACATTCTGGCCAAGTTTCATGAGTATTGGACTGAAAATGTGGCCTCTACAGTGTACAAAAGGTTTTTCTAAGATTTCATCAAGTGACCTAGTTTTGGACCCGACAAATACCCATTATCAAACTCTTTTGAGACATCACCAAAACAAACATTCTGACCAAGTCTGAAGAGTATCAGGCAGAAAATGTAGCCTCTGGAGTGTACACAAGGTTTTTCTAATATTTGACCCATTGACCTAGTTTTTGACTCCACATGACCCATTTTCAAACTCATTCAAGGTATCACCAGGACAAATATTATGAACAAGTTTTAGGAGTATCAGACTGAAAATGTGTCCTCCAGAGCATACAAAAGGTGTTTATAACATTTGACCTATTGACCCAGTTTTTGACCCAACATGACCCATTTTCAAACTCATCCAAGATATTATAAAGGCAAACATTCTGACTAATTTTCAAGAGTGTTGGACTGAAAATGTGGCATCCAGAGCATATACAAGGTTTTTCTAAGATTTGACCTGGTGACCTAGTTTTTAACCCCCAATGACCCATTTTCAAACCTGTCCGAGATGTCATCAAGACAAACATTCTGACCAACTTACAAGAGTTTCGGACTGAAAATGTGGCCTCTAGAGCCTACAAAAGGTTTTTCTAACATTTGACCTAGTGACCTAGTTTTTGACCCCACATGACCCATTTTCGTTCTTGTCCGAGATATCATCCAGGCAAACATCCTGACCAACTTTCATGAGTATCCAACTGAAAATGTGGCCTCTAGAGCGTGCAAAAGGTTTTTCTACGATTTGACCTAGTGACCTAGTTTTTGACCCCACTTGACCCATTTTCAAACTCATCCGAGATATCATCCAGACAAACATCCTGACCAACTTTCATGAGTATCCGACTGAAAATGTGGCCTCTAGAGCCTACAAAAGGTTTTTCTAAGATTTGACCTGGTGACCTAGTTTTTGACCCCACGTGACCCACTTCCAAACTCGTCCGAGTTATCATCCAGACAAACATTCTGACCATTTTTCATGAGTATCCGACTGAAAATGTGGCCTCTAGAGAGTACAAAAGGTTTTTCTAAGATTTGACCTGGTGACCTAGTTTTTGATCCCACGTGACCCACTTTCAAACTCGTCCGAGATATCATCCAGACAAACATCCTGACCAACTTACATGAGTATCCGACTGAAAATGTGGCCTCTAGAGCGTACACAAGGTTTTTCTAAGATTTGACCTGGTGACCTAGTTTTTGACCCCACGTGACCCATTTTCGAACTCGTCGGAGATATCATCCAGACAAACATCCTGACCAACTTTCATGAGTATCCAACTGAAAATGCGGCCTCTAGAGCGTACACAAGGTTTTTCTAAGATTTGACCTGGTGACCTAGTTTTTGACCCCACGTGACCCATTTTCAAACTCGTCCGAGATATCATCCAGACAAACATCCTGACCAACTTTCATGAGTATCCGACTGAAAATGCGGCCTCTAGAGCGTACAAAAGGTTTTTCTAAGATTTGACCTGGTGACCTAGTTCTTGACCCCACGTGACCCATTTTCGAACTCGTCCGAGATATCATCGAGACAAACATCCTGACCAACTTTCATGAGTATCCGACTGAAAATGCGGCCTCTAGAGCGTACACAAGGTTTTTCTAAGATTTGACCTGGTGACCTAGTTTTTGACCCCACGTGACCCATTTTCGAACTCGTCCGAGATATCATCAAGACAAACATCCTGACCAACTTTCATGAGTATCGGACTCAAAATGCGGCCTCTAGAGCGTACACAAGATTTTTCTAAGATTTGACCTAGTGACCTAGTTTTTGACCCCACATGACCCATTTTCGAACTCGTCCGAGATTTCATCGAGACAAACATCCTGACCAACTTTCATGAGTATCCGACCAAAACTGTGGCCTGTAGAGCGTACACAAGGTAAAAAGTTGACGACGGACGACGGACGACGCACGACGCACGACGGACGACGGACGCCGGACACAGCACGATCACAATAGCTCACCATGAGCACTTCGTGCTCAGGTGAGCTAAAAACACTTAATGAAATAATCCCAAGCTTTAATGTCCCTGATCAAGAACACATAGACATATGGATGAAGATAGAAATAGTTTTCAGCGGGTAGAGCAATAAATTATGCTTTATAAAGAAGATACTAATATTACTGAAGATACAAAGTATACTGAAGACATTAATCATCATTTTTCCAATGTTAGAATGCATTGTGAATTGCAATTAGTGTTATATAGAAAGATACAAACCTGAGCTCTATTAAACAAACCAGCAGGTAGGTACTGGAACTTGTAAACAATCATTGACTCCCTGATGTTCTTATCTGGGTTTGCATGAGGCCAGTTGAACTGTAAATGAATAATAAAATAAACATGAATTTCGTCTGACCAATAATAAATACAACATAAAGTAAAGAAACTTATACAACTGAAATAATTCACTTTGGTGGTAAAATTGGAATGCACTGATGCTATCATTTTTTAACTATTCAATGAAAGAATGAATAGCGTGTTAACCCTTTCCCAAATGTCAAATTTTGGACCAGACCAAATTGAAAGTATTTTGCAGATGACAAATTAACAGTTGCTAAAAAGATGATTTTTATATATGATAGGGTAGAAAACATTGTGGGAAAAGGAGAAAATGCTGGTTACCAGCATTTTCTCCTTTTCCCACAATGTTTTCAAAAGGCTTCTATTCCTGACCCGTAAAAACCAGGGATTGTTTGCGAAAGGGTAAAGGCCCATCAACAAATTTTAACTATTCAGGTATTTGTCCTTTTCCCAAGTTAAATAAATACTGCATATAAACATATAGTTATTTTCTACCATTTCATCACTTATGAATTTTAGAAAATTCACACAATTTTTAACAGAAATCATTCATAAAAAGCACAGTGCAAGATGATATTTGATAAGCTAACTTTCCAACTTTTTCTTATCTTCCAAAAGGACAAGATTCAGCAAAGCACAGAAAATTAAGTTTCACTCATTTAAATCTTTACCAAAGAACAAAATATCAGACTGGTCCAAATTGAAATGAAATAAGGCTAAGATGAGTTGATGATATTGATCTTTGAAAGGTTTTGACACTAACCCTTTACCACACAAGCCTCAAGATTTAATGGGTCTAAGGGTGAGAGATTTTAAAAATATTGTGGAAAAAAGTAGCAAATGCTGATAGCTAGCATTTTCTCCTTTTGCCATAATGTTTTCTACCCTATCAAAGAAAAACTGCACTATTTGAGCCACTTTCAAATTGTTGTCTGTAAATGCTTTCAATTCAGACAAGGCTTAAATTTTGTTGTATGATAATGGGTTAACTCTTTACCAAACAATCCCTTGTTTTCACAACTATGTAAAAGAAGCCTTTTGAATACGTTGTGGGAAAAGGAGAAAATACCAGCATTTCCTTCTTTTTCCCACAATGTTTTCTACCCTTACCAAAACAAATTTCAATTTTTGAGTCATTTTAATATTGTCATCTGTTACAGCATTTGATTTTGGACATTTTAACAGTTTGTTTTCTGGTAAAGTTTTAACATAAAAAAATACCTGTGGCTCTTCATCTGGCAATAAACAAGGAACAATGCTGGCATCTTCATCACCAAGGGGACAAGTTAGATCAAATTCTTCAGTGAGTCTCAGTAACCAAGGATGAAGATCAGCAGGATAATCTTTCCAAACTATTCCGACATCTTTCAGTAAAAGTTTTCCTTCCTGGAAAACAAGTTTTACAACTCACATCATATAACTAAATATATATATATAAGTCATCAGGTAGGCATTACTGCAGTGCAAGGTATAAATACATTTTAAATATATACATTCTTACAGCCAGGAAAGAAAAAAAAAAAAAAAAAAAAAATGCTGCTAAAAATGAACCATACATTGAGAAAAGGGAGCTTAATGCATCTGCGAGTCCATGCAGGCTGACCTGGGCAGAAACCACACAAATGCCACCTTTTGTGTTCCTGCAGTAAATAAGAAACAGGAGCTTTGCAGAGTGGTGCATATACCGCCACAGGGGCTTATCTGTGTAATTTTGATATCCCAGTCATTAAGGGTAATACTGTAGACTGAAGAGGCCTGTTGGGTTTATGTAATGCTTAAAGGGTTAACAAACAGCAACATTTAGACTGGTCCAAATTGAAAGCCTTTGCAGAAGACAAAATAAAAGTGACTGAAAATTTGAAATTTGATTTGTGAAGGGTAGAGAGCATTGTGGGAAAAGGAGAAAATGCTGGTTACCAGCATTTTCTCCTTTTCCCACTATGTTTTCCAAGGACTTCTTTCTCAGGGTCGTCAAAAGTGGGGATTATGTGGTAATGGGTTAGAGGGTTAAAAAACTGACATTTTCAGTGTGAAAATACATCCAAAATAATTCCAAATTCAGGGTAGCTTTTGTCTATCTCAGCAAAGTAGGCAGTAAAGATCAACAATCAGACTTAACTTTCTATGCAATTTGACCTTGATCTACACTTGTTGTAAACTTTGAAAAATGTAATTCAAGGGTCAAAGTACCTTTCGTGAATTGTGTGGAGAAAAATTGTAAGAAAAGAAGCTGAAAATCTGTCATACCTTAACAGCTCCCTCATGCACAGTGACCAGACAAGCCATTACATCAATGATCCACTGTGGATAGATAACCACCATGTCACGCAGGAAGTCCTTGTTGAAAAACTGAACAGCTCCAAGATCATGTAGAAACTGGATGGCTTGAATAAGCTGAAAGGGAAAGTGAATTCATAAGAATATTCTTAGGATTGTATCTACTTCCCTCCCAGCATAGCATACATTTATTTAACCCTGGTTAAACCCACATGTCTTATTAAATCTGAAGAAGAAAACTTTAAAGGACATTGCTGGAAAAGAAGAAAATAGTGGTAGCCATTACTTTATCCTTTTCTGAGAATGTTTAACAACCTTTTAAAGGTGGGTAATTAGAATTTTCACATCACACCAAATCAAAAAATATATATATCACTGAAATTTATTTGAAAAAAACAATACAAATCATCAATAATTAAGAATCATAAAATTACCAACAACATTTTTTTTTGATGGTATTCCCTTAAAAGGCTACGTAGCCTCTTAAGCTATTTTTAGATTTCACGCCAAAAATAAAAAAATGCATTGTGGGAATGTTAAGGGACTGGCACGTGACTAATGACGCTTAAATTCCATTACATAACAAACATGTAATTATTTTTCATAATATCTTCTTCAGACGCTATGTTTGAAGCTTCGTCTGTGTATTTCCAGTATGTAAATGAGCGAGTTGCTCATGTAAAAATAGAACATGTTTCCCGTTGATGTCGACCTTGGCCGTAGTAAATCTCTAATTTCTCGTGTTGTCGGATGGTTTTCGACTACCGGGGTTTCATGAATGACGATTATAAGGCTTTGGGAGTATAAGAATGATATATTTGTATTTTTGTAAATTTTTGTCCCAAATTCTGAAGGGCCACCTTTAAAAACAAATCCCATCATCTGTGCTACATTCTAATATTGTGTTGTCCAAATGCTTTGAACATGGACAAGCCTGAGATCTGAAGGATTAATTCTGTTGACTAAAATATAATATACTGTTATTGCATTTACAAGGGCTTGCATTGTATGATTTAGTCAATGTGTTTATTCCATTACCACACAATCACAAGTTTAAATAACCTTAGGGAAAAAAGCCATTCTAGAAAAAGGAGAGAAAATCCTCGTAATATTTTCTTTTTTTTTTTCCAAAATGTTTTTTATCGTTTAACTCATTACCAAACAACAATTTTTTGGATTGTTCCAAGTTGACAGCATTTGCAGACGATACAATAAATGAGACTGAAAAGTTAAAAAAATTTGCTATGGGAAGGGTAGAAAACATTGTGGAAAAGGAGAAAATGCTGGTTACCAGCATTTTCTCCTTTTCCCACTATGTTTTCTAACGGCTTCTTTCTTAGGGTCGCCAAAAGTAGGGATTGTATGGTAATGGGTTAAGACACAAATCTGGTCCATTTATCATTAACCTTTCATTTTCAAATGCTTTCAATATGGAAAAACCTGAAGTTTGGGTATTTGTAAGGTGTTATCAAAGGTGGTAGATCATAAACACTAAACTAACATTGTCTATGGTATGGTGTGTATGAAAAGTACAAACCTCGGTGTTGTCAAAGATGCCACAAGTACTTCCAATACCAGCCAAAGTTTTCAGCGGCAGTAAATCCACATTTTTTTCTTCACGATACTTGATCAAGTTCTTCTCCAGTGAAAGCCAAGCTTCAGGTATTTTTTCTCCCATGTATTTCTGCTCTAGTGTTTGTTTTATAATTACATATTTCAGCTCGTTGACTCCCTGTCCATGTAAGAATGTATCAAGCATCACCATGTTACACTATATCCAACCATCCTCGGATACCCCGGGGTCTCCCTATTTGCTACGCTACATCGACCTCTGGGACAAATGACTAATAAAACTTTGAATCAGCCGCCGAAAATCGATATGAAACGTCATAGCGTACAGTCCACAGGCCCATCACAAAATGATGATGGAATCAATGAAAAGCCAGCATTCGGCCAGCGGTAAAGCCAGGGAAATTCAATTAATTGTCCCAGGGGTCGATGTAGCATAGCAAATAGGGAGACCCTGGGGTATCCGAGGATGATATCCAACGGTGTCATACAAATTTTAACCTCTTTTCACACAACAAAATTCTAGACTTGTCCAATTTCAAAATAATTGTGGCTATAAATAAAATGAGATGGTTGGATATATTGTTCCAAGGGTAGATAAATTGTGGGAATAGGTTGGTAACCACCACTTTCTCCTTATATCCCTGAATATTTTAAAAACTGTCTTATTTAGTACAGTTGATCATGGAAACATAGGGAATATTTGGTAAAGAGTAAAGCTGTTTTGTAGACAAAGAGGATTTTAAACTGTCTGTGTGGAATGTGCAGTCTCTTCTGTGATCTAAATTGTCAAAATTTTTGTTAATTTGTTAAATACATTAAAACCAATAGCTACCCTCCCCACCACCCCAAAAAAAGCAACGCAGGTGTTAAAATGCATTTGAAATTTAATCATACCTTAAAAGGAATGGAAAATACTGATAAGATGACAATCTGTTATTGGATGGCTGGTGTAAGTGTTAGTTGCTGTAAGAAATATTTATTTTATAACATGGCAAAAAGTAAACCAAAGGTAGGGTGACCTACTTTTGAACTAAATTTCTCTGCCAGCAACTTACCCTTGGACTTACCATACAAACACAGATTCTCATCCTCACAATAATGTCTGTACTTTTCAATGGTATGATCTAAATTTAACTGCAGTTTAACACCCCATTTGTTTACTGTTGGCAGCTCTTTTTCCTTTAACTCATTACCACACAATCCCTACTTTTGATGAAAGTGTAGAAAACAATTTTGAAAAGGATTACAATGCTTGTTACATACTTTTTGTCCTTTTCTCAAATTGTTTTCTTTTTTTCTTTTTCAACTTTTTCTCCAAAAGTTTGTTAAGTCTAAGGGATGCCTGGTTAAGAATTAAAAAAACTAATATCTTACATCTCCAGTATAAGCACTGACATAATGGAATCCACTTATCTGTGGATATCTTGCCTTCAACACTTCCTCCGGTAACTTGTATTTTTCAACCTGGGAAAAAAGAAAAGATATAAAATGTCTGAAAAAGTCAATTGGGTCACAAAGAAAATAAAAGAGGGCCTAATTGACAAATATTTCATTCTTTTATTTTACTACATCCTGTAACAGACTTAATTACCAATCAAGGTATAGTTTGTTATATGAGATGCATTTGAATACCATTATTAAACATAAGTTACATTCTCAAAATTCTAAGTTGACACGCGTCAGACTCAATTAAGTCTGTTTATTGAGTTTAGTCTGTTTCAGTGAGTTGTGTCTCGAACTTCAAGTCAACCCAGGGTTGAGAACATTTCTAGAATCTGCTCCAGACTCCAGTCTGAAAGTGAGTCTGTTCTCAGATTAAGTCTTACATATTTTGTGAAACCTTGTCATGGTTTTTAACTCTTTACCAAATGACAAAATTTGGTCCAAATTAAAAGCACTTGCAGATCACAAAACAAACATAATTCAAAAATTGAAATTTGTTTCCAGCAAGGTAGAAAAAATAGAGGGAAAAGGAGAAAAGGCTGGTTACCAGCATTTCTCCCACAATGTTTCCGGAAGGCTTCTTCCTCTGGGTTATAAAAACCAGGGAATGTTTGGTAAAGGGTTAAATATCAAAAATAAAAGCAAATATCATACAACAATAGTAACACTTCGTGAGATGATCTTACCTTGTCTATATGTGTTCCAATCACCAAAATGGGTGCTTTTGGTGCATGGCAAGCTATAGAACTGAGCCAGAAATCTAGACCAGCATGTTCATATCCCTGTCGCACATTCCACAATAGCAGGTAAACTGCCCTGTTTGACAGGAAAAACTGAAAAAAAAAAAAGAATTGATTTATTTCTTTTTAACAACGTTATCATATTTTGTAGAGCATTAAAATGTGTCATGGTAACAGACTTTATTAAGCTAGTAATCTCTTAGAAGCTAGCACATTTTGCATCCTAAGGAAAGGCAGTTGATTAAAGGTATATCTATACTAACTCTTTCCCAAACAACAAAAATTTAGACTGGTCCAAATTAAAAGAATTTGCAGACAACAAATCAAATGTAACTGGAATGATGATTTTTGTTTTGGATCAGGTAGAAAACATTGTGGGAAAAGGAGAAAATGCTGGTAACCAGCATTTTCTCCTTTTCCCACGTTTTCAAATGCCTTCTTTTATAGGGTCATTAAAACTCTGGATTATGTGGTAATGGGTTAAGCAAGCATTTACCTTAAGCAAGCACATTTTGACTATCCCTAAGGCACTTTTTCAGAACAGGATAGACTGTATTTATGTTATAATACTGTACTAATTTATGAGAAACTTAATAATCTAACTAGGGTGCATATTTACCTGATGTGTGTTGTAATACACAGTTTGACCTGCAAAGTCCCAGACACTGAAGGTCAGTTGGTCTTTCTCTCCAGCAATTGGTACCTGCCAAGTTTTGATATCAATACCATCTGTAATGGGCTCATCAGCGTCCATGTAGGCTCTATACCTACTGTTCATCAAGGACTGCACTAAACTGAAACAGGTAATGTAACAATAGAGTCCAACCAACAATAAGAGCTGCTATGAAGCACTTTCCAAAAGATCCTGTGCTGTAATGACCCTGCAGAAGAATGTTTTGAAAAGCATCATGGTATACAGAGAAATGCTGGTTATCAGAATTTTCTCTGTTTCCTTCAAAATTTTCCAACCTTTCAAACACAAAATGATGTTATTTTGGCAACACTGAGTTCTGCCATGTGCAAAACCTTTTTTATTTAGACCAGTCTTAAAGTTTGATGTGTGGTAAAAGCTACTATGATCTTTAAACTCACTACTACATTTAACCCTTTACGACACAATCACAACTTTTGATGACTCTGAGGGAGTAGCCTTTTGAAAATGATGTGGAATAGGAGAAAATGCTGGCAAACACCATTTTTTCCTTTTCCCACATTGTTTTCTACCCTTCACAAAACAAATTTCAATTTTTGAATTGTTTATTTTGTCATCTGCAAGTGCTTTCGAATTGGACCACTCTAAAATTTTGTCATTTGGTAAAAGGATGAATTTGTGGAATACTCTCATTTAAAGGCCTCTGATGAAAGTAAAAACTCCTAGAACATCTCACATTAATAAATCTTTGAAGAAAGGCTCAAGAAAACATTGCAACATATGGGTAAATTCAATGTCCTCATACAACATCTTATGGTGTGGTCAATCTTTACTCTACCTTTCGAAAGAAACCACCTGTATTAACCCATTACCACTCAATCCCTACTTTTGACGACCCTGAGAAAGAAGCCTTTAGAAAACATTGTAGGAAAAGGAGAAAATGCTGGTTACCAGCATTTTCTCCTTTTCCCACAATGTTTTCTATCCTTTACAAAACAAATTTCAAACTTTTAGTGATTTTTATTTTGTCATCTGCAAATGCTTTCTATTTGAACAAGCCTAAAATATTGCCGTGTGGTAATGAGTTAAATAATCCACACCCATATTTTCATGCTTTCATCTGTTCTTATTTTAACTTACACATCTTTTGCATTAAAGACCATCATTTCTAAGACACTATATTTCTTACATTCTACATGATGGTTTCTGCAGAAAGGTCGACTATTTATAGAATCAGCGTCCTTATTTACCTGGTCTTTCCAGCTCCGCCAAGCCCAACTAACATTAACTTTGTCCTTTTACACGGAGATGCCCCTAGACGTAATCTCTTCAGATAGCCCATAATGGCCAAAAACCCTCGGGCAACAATCTCTTTTGGAGGTGTATTTAATATAATGCAATCCTTCAGATGTATTTCTGTAAATATAGAATCGTACATGGTTTATTGGCCAAATATTAACCCTATAGCCGCTAAGCGCGACTCACTGACCTTTTACAAACAATGCAGATCAAGATCAGACTACATATTCTGTGCAGTCTGATCTACACTATTCGATAAGGAGGTATGATTCTCCAATAAATAACTTTGAAACAGCAATATTTGGGTTATTAATATCAAAATCTAATTTTAGTTATTTAGCAGGATAAGATCTTAGCGGAGTTAAACAATGAGCTTGTAGAAAGTAATACAAACTCTTTATCCCATTATATTTCTATACATTTCAAAATACTTAACTTTCCCTAATATCTTTATATTCAATAGCGGACTAGTGGTCTGTAAAAATAACCATACATTTGTTTTACCAAATAGTATCTTTATCACTCCAAGGAAAGGGTTTTTAAGAAAATTATAGAAAAAAGGACAAATGCTGAGGGTTATCTACTCTTCTAGTATAGGTTTCCTTGTATATAGCTAACAACTAGCAAACATTTTGAGTAATGACAGTGCAATGAAAAAAATGTCAAAATTTTTACAAAGTGATGTCACATACAATTACAAGGATATGACAATACCATGAAGTCTTCATCAGAATCCACCATGGTAAAAATCTTTATTATTATTTTTTATGGTGTTTCATGGCACATCAACAGCTACGGTCATTTAGCATGCAATAAAGAAGTAGTTAAAGAAAAGAACAGGATCTAAGAATGAAAATAGAATAAATATATAGTTATAAAAACAAGAGCTGTCACTGAATGTGACTTAATATCCCCGCCATTGATTTAACAGAAACAGGCAATTACTAGTACTTTGTACACAAATGGCCGGACAGACACACAGACAGATGCACTGACGGACAGACAGGCTGATTCCAGTATAACCACCCCACACACACACACAAAAAACCATTTGTTTTGTGGAGATCTAAGAAAATAGTCCAAATATGAATAAATGTTATAAAAAAAGTATAAGGTCCAATTTCCGTGAGGAAAGAAAGGTCCCTGAATAGACCAAAAACCTTTCTGGTATGCCTTGAATCCATCATTGGTTCATTGGTGACAATTTTCTTCATGATATTTAACTTACGTTTCAAACTTAGACCTCCAAGCTCAGCTGAGAGACTAACAAGTTTAGGGTTGAAGCTGAGGTCTAGTTCTGTTAGCTCTATGAGGTTCTTTATGTCATCAGGTACAGACTGTATACCATGGTGCCTCAATATAAGCCTTTTCAGTTTTTTCATCTCAAATATCATGGATGGTATACCACCAGCTGCATTAAAAACAAGATTAATTCTGTTTTGCTTTGATTTGAACGGGGCCTTTGGCTCTTATTAACTCTGGAACACATATAACCCTTCACTAAATAATCCCTGGTTTTTACAACCCAGAAGAAAATGAATTCTAAACCACATTTTGGGAAAAGGAGAAAATGCTGGTAACAAGCATTAATTTTCTCTTTTTCCCACAATGTTTTCTACTCTTCTAAACTCAAGTTTCAATTTTTGTGTCACATTTATATTGTCATCTGCAAATGCTGGCAATTTGTACAAGTGTAAAATTTTGTAATTTTGTACAGAGTTAAAACTTTCAACAACTCTGCTTTTGAAAACATTTTAGAATAAGAAAAATGCAGGTAAGCAGCATATGCTTCCTTTTCCAGAATCTCCTCTACACTTTCACAAACAAAAAAACACCATTTACTCTTCAATAAATATGTAATAAGCAAATGCTAATGATTTTTGCAAGTCTAGAATTTTGTTGTTTGGTATAGAGTTTAGCAGTTTTTTGGTCATTTTATGGTGACCAGTCATTTCTTTTATGTCTTTCCTAAGGGCCATCAAAGCTCTTCCCAGGGTTCTGGTTAATGCTTGAAATGCAAAAGGAAACATCACTGTGACTAGCACCATCATTAAGGATCAAACTTGGACTTCCAGATCACATTTTAAACACTAACTTTTGAACCACAAAAGTTGAACTATTGATCCTTAATCTGTGTTGTCTTTGAGAATGAGAAAATGATATTATTTCTGTTAGTTATGGCAACAAAATCTTAAAGAAAGTCAAAATTGATTGAGTGATACATAGGTATTTTATACCACTTTTAACTATTATCATATATCTTCACAACTTAGTTATTCATGTGTCCTAATAATTATGTGCAGATACCACGCTAGGGCTCACGAGGGACACTCCCTTGGAAAATCGTCACCTTACCTAAGAATTGAATTCAGGACCCTTATGCTGCAAAGTCTACACCTCACCACTAAACTATGCAGAGCCGAAAAGAAATTCATAAAAATGCTATGCTATGATACTAGTAGATGAACGGTTCCTATCTCAGTGATATTGATTAACCCTTTCCCAAACGACAACTTTTAGAAACTTCCAAACTGAAAGAGTTTTCAAAAGACTTGTACAGTGTTTTCAAAAGACTTGTACTGCAGACACCTAAAAACCAGGGCTTGTTTGAGAAAACGTTAAGCCAGGAAAAGATCTAGATAAAGTCAGGACTTCGGTTAAAATTGGTATATCATTAGTGTTTCCCTTTTCATTGTAAAGCAGTATTATTCCTTCAAAGACAGTAATTGTCATATTTTACAATTTTTTATGGTTTTTGTTTAGTCTGATTACACAGGTGACTGATTATGTCTTACAGCCAAAGATCCAGTTTTTAAAAAAATTGTAGCATAACAATAAGTTACTCAGTACAGGTATTTTCAACCTTCAGAACATTTATAGAACTTTAATTCATGATAGCTATCCATGCTTTCAAAGATGCCGTGGGAAGAGGAAAAAATGCTGGTCATGGCATTTACTCCTCAAAACAGATTCTTTTCTACCTTTACAAGACAAATCCGACACTTTTAAAATCCAACAAGGAATATGACAGATATTAAGCATACACAACCACTGACAGATGGACAGACAGGCAAACTGACAGATAACTGCCAAAAGCAACAAAATCAATCTGTGGGTATAATTGATAATACTAACACTAGACTTATGCTCAAATACTGAAAAACAGCTTACAGTTTTCAAACTTCAGACTGCCTTCACCAAATCTGGGGTAACTAGGAAACAAGATGTTGATGTTCATACTAATCACCTCCTCTGGAGTAAGGTTACTAGACAGATCCGCATCTGCTGCCTTGAATAATGACGCCTTCTCCTGGATAAAAGAATGAATACTTTTAAGTCCTTAACCAAATATTCCTGCACATTCTCTGCAGTCTGATCTTGATCTACAATGTCCACAAATGCAAACTCAGTTGCTGTCAGCAGCTTAAGAATTAAAACAAGGGTCCATAGAGAGTTATTCCTCATTCTTAGTTTTAATTTTTTAGTCACATTCATTTTGCTGTAAGCAAAAGGTTCCAATTGGGACTAGTTTACAATTCTGTTGTTTGGTAAAGAGTTAAATGTGGCTCAAATAGTAACTTCTGTCTTTGATAAGGTAGAAAACATTTTGAGAAAAGGAGAAAATGCTGTATTTTTTTTTCCTTTACCAACAATCATCAATGTTTTCAAAAGCTTGTATTTTTCAGGATTATTAACACTCAGTATTTTGTGGTGTTACAAGCATTTTACACCTTTTCTCACAACAATTTCAAATGCTCATTCTTTAGGGTAATTAAAACTAAAGTTTAATTATTAAGTTCGAAACACAGTATCTGTGTTAATAGATTGATTTAATCTGTCTCTTTGTAGGAGCAGTGTTACGATGCAAAGATACAGAATAAACTAAGGGCAACAAAAATACTATTAAAATAAATCTAACATACATCCTCTGTCATTGCTGCTGTCACAAAGTTTGTATTGAGAGTTTGTATAAAAGCCCTGTAGGACTGGAAAGTAGACACTGGAAACCATGGCACTCCGCTCAGATCAAGGCTTGTCAATGGTAATTCATGAAAACCTGATGGCAGTTTTGAAATCTTATTCTGTCCAAGACTCAATGTCATCAATTTGTTAAGATTGGTGAGTTCAGACAGATCTGCAATTACACCAATATTCTCCGCTAGCAAATCTTCCAGATTGATCAGTTTGCAGACAACTTTTGGAAGCTCATTAAATGGATTATCAGAGATATCCAAATATGTTATTGATTCTGCTAGTTCTGATAAATCAGCTGGCAGACTTTTGATGCTGTTCCTTGAAATATCGAAATGTGCTAATTCCTTTAGATTTCCTATACCAGCTGGTAGCTCACTCAGGTTGTTGTTTGAAACACTCAGAATTTCTAAGGCTGTGAACTTTGCGAAGAAATCGTCTGGTAGTTTTTCAAGACGGTTGTCGTTGAATTCAAGCTTGGTCATGAATGGATAGAACTGCTTGAAATCATCCATGCATACTTCTCGCAGATCTTTGTTTGTCATCATCGACATTGAGTGGCCTCTGCACTTAATATTAGTGTCTGTGCCAGTCAGTAATCCATCCGAATATTCTTTACATTTCACAGCCTTGTTGAATATCTCAATAGCAACCTAAAATATAATTGAAGCTGAAAGAATTTAAATTTTTACCAAACAACAAAATTTTAGACTGGTCCGAATTCAAAGCACTTGCAGATGACAAATTAAGCGTAACTCAAAGATTGAAATTTGTTTCCAGCAGGGTGGAAAACTTTGTGGGAAAGGGTGAAAAAATTTTGAGACCCTGATCAGGCACAAATTAAACTCTAAAGAGCCAAAGAAGCCCACTAGACATTTTCAGTCTAGAAATAAGACTCAGACAATTGCAATTTCAAGACTGCTTTTCTTCAGAATGTCTCAGCTAAGAGGAATTGTAGGTCAAAGATCAGTCTGTATATTGTGCATTTGTATCTCCTTAAGACATTACCACACAATCCCTACTTTTGATGCTCCTGAGAAAGAGGCCTTTAGAAAACATTTGGGAAAAGGAGAAAATGCTGGTTACCCGCATTTTCTCCTTTTCCCACAATGTTTTCTACCCTTTACAAATCAAATTTCAAATTTTCAGTTAATTTTGTCGTCTGCAAATGCTTTCAATATGGACAAGTATATAATATTGTCATTTGGTAACGAGTTAACTCCTTACCAAACGACAAAATTTTGGACTAAACCAACTGTTTCACAAGAATGCACATTACATATTATGTGCATGCTAATTTTGCTTGACACTCTCAGCAAATATATCTTTGGTTATGAAATTGCAGGATAAGAGAGACAGAGGAAGGGATTGATTGTTTGTGTGGTTTAACACTGTTTTCAACATTATTTCAGTTATATCGCGGAGGCCAGTGCACCTATCCATCATTTCCTGGAGTTTCTGTTACCAGTACTCCACACAAAATTCTTTCCAAGCCACTGGCTGCTTTCCCTAATAACCATCGTCGAAACAAAGATCAGAGGTGGAATGAGAGAGGGGAATGAATCTTATTGCAATAACTATCATTAATCCCTCGAAAGAAATTGGCCGAGCCGGGGATTGAACCGAAGACCCCCTGTTCTCAAGTCCTGTTTGCTATCGACTGAGCTATGGGGGCCCGACTACAGAGACAGGGAGACAGAGGCATAGAGACAGAAATAGACACACAGAGAGGATGGAGGAGGAGTGGGAGGAGAGAGATATAGAAAAATATTAGAAAGAGAACTAAAACTTACCCTTGGTGACCTCACTTCCTTATTTGTCTTCCTGCTGGACAAAAATTCCAAAATTGTCTGGTACAGAAAGCATACCTTCAGCATCAGTTGATTTCCTTCTGTCTGTCAGAAATAAGTTGAAAAATTAATGTTTAACTCATTACCAGATAAACAAAATTTTGCATTAAATTGCATTGAGGGTGGTACACCCCTCAATTAAAGATTATTCAAATAATGAAATTTGTCTGAGGAAAAGGAGAAAACAATTTGTGAAAAGGGACTACAGCTGTCACCGAATGTGACGTAATACTCCCACCACCGCTTTGACAGAAACGGGCAATTATTTGAACACAGACAGACACACAGACGGACGCACAGACAGACAGGTAGAAGGAGGGATGGATGGACAACACAAAAACTATATCCCTCCACCTTTGGGGGGGATAAAGAAGGGCACAAAATGTGTCAAAAATGTTTTATATTTACCTACCCTCATTGGTTTGCCTTTTGATGGTTAATAACTTGCCTAAATTTGAAGTACCGGTAACATAGATATGAGAAAATGTGAAAGTCATTGTATGTCAATGACCCAGTAGATGACAATGATAGGGCTATGACAAAGTTAACTCTACCAAACGACAAAATTTTAGACCAGTCCAAATTGAAAACACTTGCAGACAACAAAATAAACATAACTCAAAAATTAAAATTTGTTTCCAGCAGGATAGAAAACATTATGGGAAAAGGAGAAAATGCTGGTTACCAGCATTTTCTCCTTTTCCAACAATGTTTTCAAAAGGCTTCTATCTAAGGGTCCTAAAAACCAGGGATTGTTTTGTGATTAAAGGGTTAAAAAGTCTACAACTTAGAAGTAGAGAGAGGTGAGTCCATGATACTACCTCTATGTTTTCTTCCATGACAGTCATGAAAGGGATACATATGTGAAATGAACTTACTCTGTTTCTTATGCTGTTCATTCCTTGCACTAACTGGGTACAATTTGAGGGTAAAGTTTCCTGTAACAGATAATAAAAACTCCCTTTTAATGCATTTCAAAATATCTGACGCACAACAAATAAACTAGTATCAGGTAGTAAACAGTGTATATTCAAGATCAACCTGTACAACCCATTCAGTCTGATCTTGATCTACACTGTTACTAATGCTACTTAAGTTTTCAGTGAAAGAGTAGAGTTTTTTGTACAAAATATCTCCCTGTACAATATTTATTTCACCGAGAGAAAACAAAGAAAAATTTAAATTATCTTGTATTTTCTATCGGTTGGTATGCAATACATATGCAGAATACATACTGAGAGGATTCTGTGAAAAATTCTGTCATTGGGCCACATTTAATTAAAATAATTTCTTATATGAAACACTCTGTTGTAACTTTAACCCTACATCACACAATGACAACTTTTAACGTCCCTGAATAAGAGGCCTTTTGAAAACTTTGTGGAAAAACGAGAAAAAGCTGGTAACCATCATTTTCACCTTTTCCCACTAAGTTTTCTACTCGATCAAAGAAAAATTGCAACATTGGAGCCACTATGAAATTATTACCTGCAAATGCTTTCAATTTGGATAGGTCTAAAATCCTGCTATGTAGAAAAGGTTTAAAACTGATTCCCAAAAGAAGATTAGTTGTCTACTTATGATATATGTTGTGGGGCATTGATACATGGTAATGCCAGAAAAACATTTGCATTTTCTTTCAAGAAAGCATTTTCTTGGGTCTTTGAAATAAAAGAAATCCACAAGGACTCGAGTAAGGTAATCAAGCGGATGGCTTAAAACTACATGCACCATCTTTTCAGAAGCAAGAAAAAAACTCAACACTGGCACACTTGTGAGAGGAGGCACTGCCATCCTTTATTTGGATTTTGGATAATGTATATGACTGCATACATTTAAAATTAACCCTTTACCACACAATGCTGCCTTTTGATCCCCCTGGGAAAGAAGCCTTTTGAAAAAATTGTGGGAAAAGGAGAAAATGCTGATCACCAGCATTTTCTCCTTTTCCCACAAAATTTTCTATCATGTCAAAGAAAAGTAGCACCGTTTGAAATATACATGTGCAAATATTTTCGATTTGGACAAGGCTAGAATTTTGTTGTCTGGTAAAGGGTTAACTGACTTTGACATTCTAGAAATAATTTGCTCTAAATGAATATTTTTAGCTATTGCATATACTTTTCATTTGAGTGATTGATTGATTGTATCGTGCATGATGTCATTTTCAACATTAAATCAATTATATCATGGTGACTACAGCACCTATCCATGCTCTTCTGAGGTTTCTTTTACCACTATTTCTCACAATACTTTTTCTAAGCCACTGGCTTCTTTACCACATAACCATCATCAAAACAATGATCAGTAGTAGCAGAGGAACAAATCTTGTCGCCCTGACTATCATCAATCTTTGGGAAGAAATTGGCGGAGCCAGGGAATGAACCAGGAACGCCCTGTTATTGAAACATGTATTCTACCATCTGCAATACAAGGATTTGTTCAAGCGAAGTGTCTATTATACATACAGATTGTAAAAGCAGTCCCCTATAGCAGAACTGCAAATAGACAGCCAAGTCTTCAATGGATTTGTCTTCTGTGAACTTTGTTCCTGTTGAATCAACAAAATGAAGCAGTTCCATTTCTGAAAAATTAAGAAATAAAAAAGAATATGATTTTCATTTACCCAACATAAAATTCTGTAAAAGAGATGTTATAACATGAACCTATGTAAGTTCATGTTGCTGGCTCAGTAACTGTAACTGAAAATACAAACTAATTTAACCATCAGAAGGAGGAGTGGACGAGGAAAGAGATAGACCGACATATTTTTTTAACCCTTTACCAGAAGATGAAATTTTAGTCTTGTCCAAAGTAAAAAAATTTGCAGATGACAAACAATTTAAATGTGGCTCAAATGTTTTAATTTTTCTTTAATAGAGAAGAAAATATTGTGGGAAAAGAAGAAAATGCTGGTTTCAAGCATTTTCTTCTTTTTAAACAATGTTTTCAAACACTTCTTTCCAAGGAGAGTCAAAAGTTAAGACATCAACAAGAAAACAGACTTCTTTAGACAACACACCAATTGTGGCTAGAATAATTAGCATTCTGTTTGAATCACAGAACGAAAGGAAAAAACAACGATGTTGATGATCATTCTCTTCTTTTCCAAGAGTGTTTTAACCCTTTACCACACAGGGTAATTTTAGCCATATCCAACTCGAAAACATTTGCAGATGATAATTTTGTACTGGCTCAAATGATGCAATTTTTGTATGATAGAGTGGAATACTTTGTGGGAAAAGGAGAAAATGCTGGTTACCAGCATTTTCTCCTTTTCCCACAAAGTTTTCAAAAGGCCTCTTCCTCGGGGTCATTAAAAGTTGTTATTGTGTGGTAAAGGATTAAAAAAATGTCTTTCTCTATATAAGAAGAATAATGAATCATTCAGTAAAGGAATAATAATACAATGATACTTACTTAACCCTGGACAAACAATGTGAACATTCTGCTGTGAAAAGTCCATAAGAGACAGAATACTTGGATTTCTCAGGGTCTGTAGGTTCAAACCAGTAGGTAGAAGGCAGAAAAACTTGTTGTGAGAGGTGAAGAAGTTGAACAATTCCTGATTCATTGCACACTTTTTCATAATGTTGTATTCATACACTGTGAAAAAAAACAACAAAACCTTGATTGATTGACTTTGCATTTATTCACTGTCGCCATGGGTTACCCATATGGGTGATGCCTCCTGAAGGCTGTTAGTATTGTTGCAGGAGACAGTGCAGATACAGGGTGAAGCCCATCTAAAGTTACGCCTGGTTCTTTTACGTGCTCTGTGTATATCAACGTTACACAGGACCTAGGTATAGCGTCTCATCCGAAAGACTCTCAGTCGTTTTAGATGGTCAGCCATGGGGATCGAACCCACACCCTCTAAGGACTCAAAACATCATATTCATGAGTCCTACACTCTACCTATTGAAATATGCAGGCTGGTCTACAAAATCTTGTCTTTTGCAAACACTAATTAAATGTTCTATTGTGCTGCACTGTCGATGCTTTGCCCTTTTAGTGCTAAATAGAGTAAGGGTAAGTCAACCTCTATTTGATGGCTGAAAAAACATTCCACTGAAACTAAAAGAGATCTTTTATGTTACAGGCTTCATGAAACAATTTGATGGCACAGATCTAAAACCAGATGTCATGTGTAATTTGGGCCCATATTCACCAACCATTTTTAAGATTGTTCTTGGTTTCAGTGTCCAGAATTTTCTAAATTTGAAAATAACACAACTTCTGATTGGCCAAACCAAATGGTCTAGCTAATAGACAGTTAAGTTATTTTCAAGTTAGAAAATCTTGAAAAATAAGACTAACAATATTCTAAAGCATAATTGGTCAATATGGGCCCTGATCTTGCCTATAATGCAGAAAAAGGTAAAACAATAGAAATAATTTGCACATAATATCAGTATAAAGTGAAGTCCAACAACACTATAAAACATTATATCTGTCTGCCTGTCTGTCTGTTTTACATCTCACAGCAGACCGCCTTTAACCCTTTACCATATGATCACAAGTTTTAACAACCCTTTTGGGGGAAGGCTTCTGAGTGCTGTTAACCCATTACCACACAATCCCTAC
Source organism: Tridacna crocea (assembly GCA_943736015.1). NCBI lineage: Eukaryota > Metazoa > Mollusca > Bivalvia > Cardiida > Cardiidae > Tridacna > Tridacna crocea. Next base: position 17,162,624 of record OX031072.1, read on the forward strand.
TTTTGACGCCCCTGAGAAAGAAGCCTTTTGAAAACACTGTAGGAAAAGGAGAAAATGCTGGTAACCAGCATTTTCTCCTTTTCCGACAGTGTTTACTACCCTTCCCAGAACAAACTTCAAATTTTCAGTCACCTTTATCTTGTCGTCTGCAAATGCTTTCAATTTGAACCAGTCTAAAATTATGTCGTGTGGTAAAGAGTTAACAAGCATTTTATCATCTTTGAAAAAGGTTTCCAGCCCTTTCAAAGACAAATTAGGTAATTTGAGACACACTCAATATGTCAATATAGATTTGACATGAGTTGGTTTTTGAGATAAAATTCCATTAAGCCAGCTTTTGGCAAGCTTAACTCTGTACCAAACGAGAAAATCTTTGACTTGTTCGAATTAAAAGCAGACAAAATCAATGTGACTCAAAAATTGAAAATCAACATAAGAAGAATAGAAAACCAGCATTTTTTCCTTTTCCCACAGTGTTTTCAGACTGCTTCTTCCTCTGGGGTGAAAAACCATGGATTGTTTGGTAAAGGGTTAATAAAATTTTTCTTGACCGGTTTAATAAAATTTTATCTTAAACGCCCATGTATATCAGATTCTTTTTATCACATGATGATATTTCACAGATTATTGGTCAGATGATCAAAACCATTTTCTATGCATCTGCAGTAATATCCATAAAAGCCATTCACAAGAACTATGAAATCTGTTTAACTCTTTACCAAACGACAAAATTTTAGACTGGTCCAAATTGAAAGCATTTGCAGACGACAAAATAAAAGAGACCGAAATTTCGAAATTTCTTTGGGGAAGGGAAGAAAACATTGTGGGAAAAGGAGAAAATGCTGGTTACCAACATTTTCTCCTTTTCCCACAATGTTTTCAGAGGGCTTCTTTCTCAGGGTCGTTAAAAGTCGGGATTGTGTGGTAAAGAGTTAAAATGACGTCAAAAATGACATCACACAAATAGTGATATCGAACATCATCATCATGGTTGTTTTTTTTTACCCTTGCCATGCGGCACTGCGCCATGCGGCGAGCAGTTATTGGTTCTTTACTATGGATGAACGACTATTTATTGAGATCAATATGTTTTAACACACTGCAACACCTCAAGGTTTAAGAAAAAATGTAAAAAATATATAGGTAAAAGCCTAAGGGCCTTATGAATAAGAACGACCCTTATCAAACATGTTTAAGATAAGAAAATATATATTACACTGAAAACAAGGGAGTTTCATAAAGAAGTAAGGTTGTGAAAACATCAACTCACTAAGAAAACAGTCAAAAGAGAGTGATGATTACTACCTTTTGGTCTATTCTTGAGTGAAGCACAAGGTGCAATAAAGGAAGTGGCTTTTGAAGCATAGGAGAAATTGGACATAATCTCCATTAACTCTTCAGGTGGTGTTCCCTGGATTTGTTGCTGAAACAGAGGTAAAGTCATTTACAATTTAACTCTTTACCTACCACTAAAAATAGTGAAAATGCCTTGAAAAATTGAAAGTACACAATTTCATATATGCAGACAACAAATTTAATGTGGCCCAAGTAACTTAACTCTTTACCAAACGACAAAATTTTGGACTAGTCCAAATTGAAAGCATTTGCAGACAACAAATTAAATGTGAATCAAAAATTGCAATTTTATTTGGGAAGGGTAGAAAACATTGTGGGAAAGGGAGAAAGTGCTGGTTACCAGCATTTTCTCCTTTTCCCACATTGTTTTCAAAAGTTTTCAAAAGCTTTCTTTTTCAGAGTAGTTAAAAGTTGGGATTATGTGGTAAAGAGTTAATCAGTTTTTACAAGGGTAGAAAAAAATGTTGGACAAAGACAAGACACAGGTTTAAGGCCAGCATATCTTTTTTTTTTTTTCAATTCTTTTAAAAAATTCTTTAAAAAAATTCTTTAAGAAAATTCAGAGATATTAACCCTTTTCTCCATAAGGCATTTGTATGGTATCTCTAATTGGCCCTAAATAACAGCAAGGGTAAAGCAGTTTCTTATGTGCATATGACACCTTTTGATAGCATAGAAAACATCGTGACAAAAGGTGAAATTGCTCGTCACGAGCAATTTCACCTTTTGCCACAATGTTTTCCAAAGGCTCCTACAAGCAATATGTAGAAATGAGTATCTGTGGAGTAAAGGGTTAAAGCATCAGGTTGCTCATCAGTAAAGCTTTAACCTTTGCCACATCCACGAAATATCTACCATCATAATTGTAGATATTTAATTCTTTAACAAAAAATCCCAACTTTTTACATCACTGAGAAATAAGCCTTTGGAAAACATGGTGGTAGAAGGAGAAAATGCTGGTAACCAGCATTTTCTCCTTTTACCACAATGTTTTCTACCTTTTCCAAACCAAGTTTCAAATTTTCAGTCACATTTATTTTGTTGTCTGCAAATGCTTTCAATTTGGACCAGAGTTAAGGACCATTACTTAAATGTGGTTAAAATGATGGGATTTGACCTTAACAAACTTGAAAACATTGTTAGAAACAGAGAAAATAACAGCTATCAGCATTTTTTTTCTTTTTCTCACAATATTTCTGAAATCTCTTGAAGTAAAGAAGGGGCATAACTGTCAAAAACACATTGTTGGCTATCTGCTTTCTTATATGGGTTCCCATTTTGATACATACCAACTTTTCCAAGTTTGAGGCAAACTTGTTCATTAACTACAGGGATTTCAAAAAATGTCAAAGTTTTTAGCATGATGAGAATACAGACAAAAATGCAGACACCATCACCACTGCTGGAGCTCAGAGAATAAATTGAGGTTTTTGACAGCCCAACTGAAAACATGTTATTGCTGAATAAAGCTTACAATATTATCCCATCCCAGGGAAGAGCTTTCTACAAAAATTGTGAGACATTGTCATTTTCTCCTTCTCCTGCAACTTTTTGTATCCTTTAATGAAAAATTCACTATTTGAGCCATAATAAATTTGTTGAATGCATGTGCTTTTAATTTGTACAAGTAAACACTTTGTAGCATGGAGAAAAGTTTACTTACATCTGTGAACCAATCATATGGGACAGGAGGCTGCTGGATTTCTTGTACACAGTATCTGAACCAGTCGAAGTCTCTGCGATGGTAATCTGTCAAAAAAAAAAAGTTTTAACTCTTCACCAAATGATACAACCTTAAACTAGTCCAAATTGAAAGCATTTGCAGACGACAAAATGCTAGAACGAGTTTTTGAAAATTTAGAGAAAATTCTGGGGAAAAGAAGACAAGAGGGCCATCGTGGCCCTGAAGTTGCTCACCTGAGTCTTTTGACCTAAAATGACCTATTTTTAATCTCCTTGGATATTGTGAGAAACATTCTACCAAGTTTTCATAATCATTGGACTGAAAATTGGCCTCTAGCTTGTACACAAGGTTTTTCTAGCATTTCTCTCTGTGACCTACATTTTAGCCCAACAAAGTCCATTTTCCCCATTGTAGATATTATCAAAATAAAGATTCTGACCACATGGACAGGAAATGTGGCCTCTAGAGTGTACACAAGGTTTTTTCCAAGATTTGACATGGTAACCTAGTTTGTTACTCAATTTGACCCATTTTAAATTCCATCATATAAATCATCCAAATTTTCACACGTAATGGGCAGAAAATGATGACTCTAGCTAAGCTTTACAACCTATTCAAAAAGATTTGTCCAAGTGACCTAGTTTTTGACCTGACATGATCCATTTACAGACACAGTCAGATATCATTATGACAAATATTCTGACAAACATGCACAAGTATTGCACCAAAAATGTGGCCTCTACGGTCAACTTTATGACCAACCTTAATGAGTATTGCAGTGAAAATGTGGCCTCTTGAGCAATTACAAGGTTTTTGTAAGGTCTGAGCTAGTGACCTACTTTTGTACTGACATGACCCACTTTCGATACCATCCAAAATATTTTCAAGACAAATATTTTGACCAACTTTCAAGAGTTTTGGTCTGAAAATGTGGCCTCTAGAACATACACACGGTAAAAGTTGTTGATGCACATCACACAACACATAACAGACACAGCATTATTATGAAAGATCACCTTAAGCACTTAATGCTCAGGTGAGCTAAAGATACTTGTTACCAACATTTTTTTTTCTTTTTTCGACATGTTTTGCAAAAGGATTCATTAGACTTCAGAAATATGTGCTGAAGGATTCAGCACAGACTCACTGTGTGGGGCCTGTAACTCTGATCTCAAGGACCTGTTTGCTCTACCATTCTTCTTGAACCAGCCAATGGGATGAAGATCTACTGAATCAGGCTCAGCTACATAGTCGTATCGACTTGTCCACCCGTCAAAATGGATGAGCAATGTTCCATTTGGATACACTTCAGCTGCAAGATCAAAGAGGTCCATAATTGTGAGGGAGATTCAATAAATACAGAAAAACCTATCTTCTTGCAGAAATCAAAAGCTAATTCATTTAACAGCTATTTAACTCTTTACCAAAGAACAAAATTTTAGACAAGTTCAGATTGAAAGCATTTGCAGATAACAAAATAAATGTGGCTTAAAAATTGAAATTTGTTTGGGAAGGGTAGAAAACATTGTGGGAAAAGGAGAAAATGCTGGTTATTTTCTCCTTTTCCCATAATGTTTTCAGAAGGCTTCTTTTCAGGGTCGTTAAAAGTTCGGATTGTGTGGTATAGGGTTAATACAGATATTTCAGCAACCATTGTGTTTTGAAAACATTGTGACAAAAGCTGAATCTTGAGCAATTTCACCTATAGTCACAATGTTTGCTATCAAAAAGTACATCACATGTATACAGTACAATCCCTACAATTTGTAAACCTTTCTGTGCTATGTGGTAAACTTGGCATAGATGGAATGCAGGGATTTTATAAAACAACTTCAATGTAAAAATAAAATAGCTGTAAATATGCTTTTATATGTTATATGTTTTCCAGAATTTCAGTTCTAGTTATTTATATATACCAGCTTCTTTACTAAAAGAAATAGATTCCTGTAGATCATATTTTTTACCAAATGGATTTTATCAAGTTTATTCATGTTTCTTTTCTTGATGTTTGTTTTTTATTTGATTTTATACTTGTTAATTCAATTTCTCCCAAAATCAAACAGCTCCCTGCTTGAAAAAAAAAAAAGCTGTGTTGGCCAATTTTAAACACTTGTTTGAATTAAAGACAAAATTAATACCACTGAAGCATCATGGAGCCCCAGACTGTGACTGGGAAGACTTAAGCTAGACACAAATACGTAGCTGCAGTGATACAACTAAAATACGATAAAAGCCACCTCGAAAAAAAGGGCCAAGACAAAGGAAGATGACTGATTAAAAACAGCAAAAACTTACCAATTGTAGCAACACAGATCAAACTTGGATTCTGTCTATCCAATGCCTCCAATCTCATTCCAGCTTCTACAGAATCAATTTTGTCCACCTGTGTCAGTGAGAAAAAGAAATTAAACCCTTTACTACATAATCTGGAGTTTCAACAATCCTACAGAGAGTGTCTGAAAGCATTGTACTAAAAAAAATATCCTTTTCTCACCATGCTTTTTGCCACTTCAAACCAAAATCCAATTGTTTGATCCAAACTTATATTCATCTGCGATTTCTTTTAGTGTAGATGAATATTAACCCATTACCACACAATCCCTACTTTTGACGACCCTGAGAAAGAAGCCATTAGAAGGCATTGTGGGAAAAGGAGAAAATGCTGGTAAGCAACATTTTCTCCTTTTCCCACAATGTTTTCTAAACAAAAGACATTCAAATTTTCTTTTCCAGGGGTGTCAAAGTTGGTGATTGTGGAAATGTGTTAAAGGGTATGAGTACCACTCAGACACTGCACCTCATCAACAAACTGACTAACACTTACAAAGTTGTACAATGGATAAGCCATCACAGACACATCGTCTCCCTCAGACTGGACAAAAGGCATGTAAGTCCTGTTTGGTAATGTCATACTTCCTATCTTCTCTGAATTTCTGAAAAAGAAAATCATCAAGATAAATGTGATAGAATTTCTATAGTACATATATTATGAATCACTAACAAATGTATGACAGGAAAGTATAGTATAAACAGGAAGACTTTCTAGGAAGATAACTACTAACTAAATAAATTTCCAGCACAGAAAAACATTTTCCGATGAGATATTTTATAAAATTCACTTTGGTTGGCTGAAGATCCTTTTTTTTATCCTATCCAACAAAGTGTAATGAAAATATCACAATTTGTTTCCTGCCCATATATTCACTCAATAAAATATACAAAATTTGAATCAATTCTATCAAAAATGAGCTACTTACCCTAGGGTATGATAGTTAACATGTTGGAGGAAGGTGAGAAAAACAAGTGGAGATAAGGGTGGTTAAATGAAAGAGATACTACAGGGGAGAAATAACGGTTGAAAAAAACCTAATGTGTTTTGCATTCTGCTCTTTAATCCTACCACACATTGATGACTTTTAACGCCCCTGAGGAAGAAGCCTTTTTGAAAAAAATTGTGGGAAAAGGAGAAAATGCTGGTAACTAGAATTTTGTCCTTTTCCCACAAAGTTTTCTACCATATCAAAGAAAAATTTGTTGATGTAGCCACTGTGAAATTGTCGTCTGCAAATACTTTCAATTTGTATAAGATAAAATTTTTTGCTGTGTGGTAAAGGTTTAAGCATCAACTAGAAATCTTATGGCATGAAAGTCATGTGACTCCATGCTGTTACTTAGATGTAAAGTTTCAATTCAAAGAATGTAAGTATAGTGTCATAAAAGGCTTCCTAAAGGGTTTTGAAGCAGCTATATCTCTGGAGGCTGGCTGGGTCAATACTTTCTGCAGATACATTAAGTACCTTTTTGACAGAGCATAGCTCAAATCTGATATTATTCAAATAATGGTATCTGTCTTGAAAAAGGGACAAAAACATTGGAAGAAAAGGAGTAAATGCTGGTTACTTGCATTTTCTTCTTTTTCCACAATGCTCTTGAATGCCTTTATCTCTTTATCAGGGTTCTTTGGAAATGGGTTAATGTCTTAGAAAAATCTAGTGAAATACTTATGAAAAAGATCTCAACCCTAAGGCTGCTGTGTGTGACTCACTGACCTTTTGCAGACAGAGCAGATCAAGATCAGACTGCACAGAATGCGCAGTCTGATCTTGGATCTACACTGTCCAATAAGTACACACTTTTTCTAAGTCAATATGTTTGAATTGGCAAAATTTTGGTTTTTATTACAAGCCTAAAAGTTTCAAATCACTTATTTAGCAGGAAAAAGGTGAAAAAAAAAGACTGGAAGTCCAACAAATACAGATATTTGAGAATTAACTCCTACCTAAAGATGACAAGGTCTGTAAACTTTGTCCCGGCTGGGCTGGATCTAAGCTCAAACTCCACAATATCTCCTACACCTGGTAGAGCATTTGGATTGCAGTTTCCCATCTTTTTAGGTTCTGTTGACAGCTGTTTACCTGAGACTGATCCATCCATTAAGTCAATCCAAGTTTCATCAGCAAACAATCTGTGAATAAAGTAAGTGCCCTTCCTGTGAAGAAGGGTGCTGGATCCCCCCCCCCCCACACACACACTTTATCATGTATCCTTCTCATTCCTTTATCATGTATCCTTCTCATTCCTTTTGTAGGTTGACAACCCAATCCAGCCACTTTTAACACTGTCAGATGTAGTATTGAATATTCTATTCAAAACAGCAATTGCCTGTAACTTTTTCCACCCATGAATCTTTCATCTTCATGACCCAAATAAAAAAAAGGCTTTATAACAAATCCTGTCACTTGATACGCTCTGACCATCATTTTTCTTTTTAATGAAATCAATATGAAAAATACATATTGTATTTTAGGTTATTGCACTTTTATATTATGTTGAACGAGTTCTTTTGGCAGAGTGTTCCGGGCTTGCAAGGGCAAGTACACCAAAAGAATGAGTTCAACACAATATATACCCATATAAATGTAATAATCTTTTTATTATAAACTTCGATATTGCTAACATAATTTCCTGTGATTGAATAGTAAAATTTTATCGGAATCATTGATTTATCACATAACCTCCCTTGTTTTCAGTGTGATCTACCCATTATGAATTTTCTTATCTTATACACATGTAATATCACTATTGTGTGACATCATTTTTGATATCGTTTTGAACATTTTTCATAGAAGTAAACAGGTTTTACGGATATAACTGCAGGTGCATCTATAGATGTTTTTGCATCTTCTGATCTGGTTACTAACATTTTCTCCTTCTCCCACAATGTTTTCTACCCTTTAAAAAACACATTTCAAATTTTCAGTCACTTTTATTTTATTATCTGCAAATGCTTTCGATTTTGACAAGCCCAAAACATTGCCAGTTGGAAACGAGTTAAACAAGCATATTACATGTATGAGTGTCCCCGAGGCTTTTGCTCCATTCTCTTCCAAAAGACAAAATTTCGAACTAGTCCAAATTGAAAGCATTTGCAGATGACAAAATATTCATAAATAAAAAAGTGACATTTGATTTGGAAAGGGTAAAAAACATGGTGGAAAAAGGAGAAAATGCTAGTTACCAGCATTTTTTCCCTTTCCCACAATGTTTTCAAGAGCTTTCTTTATCAGGGTCTTTAAAAGTCAAGACTATGTGGTAATACAGGCTGAAGGGTACATTTGTGAATACTATGGACCTACCTTGTTTGCTTAATATACCTGCATCTGTAAAATAAATGATGAAACACTTCAATCAATGTTGACATTTGAAAAATGCAGTAAAAGGAAAAAGCATTATATCATTCCATCTTAATTCCAAATCTTTCGTAATACCCATTACTATGAAAATCAAAGGCCATGTAAGGTTGTTAAAAGTTGGCATTGTGTGGTAAAGAGTTAAGCTATTTACTTGTATTATATCAAAGATTTTCAACCTAGCCTCTTTACACATAGTGCTCAACCAAACACTTGGTTTGCAACTGCTTATAGAAATACACTGATTTTGAGAGAGAATTCTTTGGTTGAAAAGGGGAATAACTGAGTAAAATATGCTTTGATGGCTACCTGCCCTTGGTGTCTGGGTTCCCCTTTTGATAGTTTATAACTAGTCCAAGTTTGAAATAAGTAGAGCAGCTGCTGTCACTGAACGTGATTTAAAACCCACGCCAACACTTTGACATAAAAAGTGTCAAGTTCAAGGGAGATAATTCCTCAATCAGGACAAGTTGACACTTGAAAATGGCGTCTTGCAAATCTTCAATATATGATCAATATATGTGCAAATTTTCTGTACAATTGAAGAAAAACTGTAGGAGGAATTAGCGACATGAAATAACTAGTATTTTGTACACAGACGGAGACAGGGACTGACTCATGGACGGATGCACGCATGCACACACAGACAGACAGGCTGATTCCAGTATACCCCAAAAACACTCCTTTTACGGAGGTATAAATATCTAAGTAATGACAGAAAAATCATAAAATGTCAAGTTTTTGCAAGAAAATGCAGATAATAATGCGGATATGATAATACCTAGATATTTCTTTTTGAGAAAAGCAAAAGTATGTGTTATATAAAACTAATGAAAAGCCTACCCCAGACCAATTCTAAAGTTTTTCCCTGAAGCTTGAGCTATGAAAATTCTGCAACCATTCTGCTGACCACAGCTCAGACCAGACATAAGTATAGCTCTCTCATTTCCATTGAGATCTATCATATTTCCTTTAAGCTTGGACTTTGTCATCTGGGCAACATCTTCTTCTGTTTGATTAGTGTTGTTATGTATCACAACCATTGGTAAATCCAGACAAGTTGACAGTAAAGATTGGTGTAATGCCTTTCAAAACAGAAAAATAATAGTGCTGTGCTCCTTGAAAACGGGTTTCATTTTTTACTATCATGAGTTTAACAAACAAGTGAAAGAGGCCTTTGAAAATACTGTGTGGGGGGAGGAGAAAAAGCTTGCAACCAGCATTTCCTCCTTTTCCAACAAGTTTTCTCAACCTATCCATAAAACAAATCCATAATTTAACTCTTTGCAACACAGTCTTTTGAAACATTAGAGGAAAAGGAGACAATGCTTGTAACCATCATTTTCTCCTTTTCCCACAATATTTTTTACCCTTCCAAAAACAAATTTCAGTTTTTCGAGTCATATTTATTTTGTCATCTGCTAATGCTTTCAATTTGGACAAGCCTATAATTTTGTCCTTTGGTAAAGAGTTAACCCTTTAGCACACAATATTAATGACTACTTTAACATCCGGAGGAAAAGACCTTTGAAAACTTTGTGGAAAAAGCAGAAAATGCTGGTAAGCAGCATTTTCTCCATTTCCCAAAAAGTTTTCTTTTCTATCAAAGAAAAACTCTATCATTTGAGCCACTATGAAATTACCCTATAACTGTTTTTTTTACATGCTGCTAATTTTTACTAATTTTTACGCATCAAAAAGGTTCCTAAAAATTCGACGCGTAATAATTACAGCGTAAAACCGTAGTATTGTATGGATATGAAATAAAGGGTTATCAGTATGTAATACCTGTGCTGCGGCACTAAATACATGCAATATAAGGATTTTTTCACTTGTGTCCTGATTACGTGTGATATGACTTCTCTCAATCAGTCATCTCTATTTGGATATTTTAAGCCACGGCTTCCGTGCCCAAATGGAAAACTAACAGAGAATTCCAATCCATACTATATGTGAATTGAATATTCAGGTTAAAATGCTTTGACACCACGTAAACGAGGCACCTTCATGATACTCGGCACGTTGATTATGGCGGTGATGAGAATTTGACTCGGCATTGGGCCTCTCCAAAAATGTCACGAATGGGTCATGTGAAAAGACGCGGCTGTACAACTGCAAAACCCAAGGTTTTAAAATTTTGATGAGCTAAAGGAGGGCTCTCTAAACAGAGTGAAAAAAGTAATGACAGATGACAATGTGCCTCCACAGTTAGTTATCAATTACGGCCATACAGGTATCTGTTAAAACAGTTATTCGCACATCAAAACAATTACTGCTATTCCCATGCCAAACAAAGAGTGACACTTTTCTTTCAACCTGTATTTAAAACAAACAATACCCTTATAATCTTAAATGAAAGAGTGGACAATGCACTGATATTTTTTAATTGCTGTAATTTTTTACGCATGTTTAGAATTAGTAAAAAATAAAATCGTAAAAATTTAAATCACATGTCTTTAGCTCAAATGTGATTTTCGATTTGGATAGGTCTAAAATTATATACACTACACAGTTTATTTGTGTTTTTCATCCCTGGTTGTAGATATATATTTTTAATATCAATAAATGGTCGGGGAGACCACTGAAGAAGCATGAGAATGCTGAGAAAGTGTTTGATATCATTACTCTTTGTTACAAGCGACTGCCTGCTTTTCAATTTTCTCAAACAACAAATTTTGGACTCTTCCAAACCAAAAGCATTTGCAGATGACAATTTTAGATTTGGAGAATATGGCAGCATGTTCTTAAAAAGGGTAGAAAACACTGTGGGAAAAGGAGAAATTGCTCATTACGAGCAATTTCTCCTTTTCCCACAGTGTTTTCAAAAAAAGACTTTTACTGCAGACACGTAAAAACCAGGGCTTGTTTGGGAAAGAGATAATGACAATAAATGGTCGGGGAGACCATCAAACAAGCATGAGCATGCTGAGAAAGTGCTTGATATCATTATTCTTTGTAACAAGCCTGCCTGCTTTTTTAAAAATGTTGCAGATGGAAGAGTAAAAGTTTTGTATCTATAATAAAGACTAAAACACTTAAGCAATTATATTTAAAATATTTGGAGGTTTACGAGTATTTCCTCATCACAACCTGTATGACTATGACTTACCCAAGGTAAAGCAGTGGCTTTGGGGTTAGAGCCACACTTTGTACATAAAAGCATGCTGGCTGGATCATCTTCCGGGGCTTTTAGCATATGCCCAGAAATCAGCTCTACTATGCCATCTGTAAAATTGAAAACAAAACAACTTGAGTCTTTCATTAACTTTAAAAGTTTCTCAATTCTAAACTTTGATCACTAAATACAGATTTAATAGCAATGTAGTTCCTTCAAACCCTTACCAAAAATACTGTTTTTTAATTCAAACTTCTTTATGAACCCATGCAGACAAGATGCTCGTTTTTTCTTTTAGGTTTAACCCTTTCCCAAACAATCGTTGGTTTTTACAGATCTAGAATAGTAGCCTTTTGAAAACATTGTGGGAAAAGGAGAAAATGCTGGTAACCAGCATGTTCTCCTTTTCCACAATGTTTTCTACCCTATCATAGAACAGAAATCATCTTTTCAGCAGGAGTTGAATTATTGTCTGCAAATGCTTTCAATTTGGTCTAGTCCAAATGTTTGTCGTTTGGGAAAGGGTTAAAAGACCAACCCCATAACCACTGAGCCAATTGGACAAATAAATGGGATTAATGGCTTGATGGCCAATCCCAGACGAGCTCCTATCTTACAAACATGAAAGTTTGCAACAAATATAGAGCTGAAATGAAATACAAATGGCATCTGGTGGGATTTGAACCCATGCAGACAAGATGTTACTCAACTGATAGAGCTTGTAGAAAGGACAGAAAACATTGTGGGCAAATGAGAAAATGCTGCTTATCAGCATTTTCTTCAATACCAACAATGTTTTCAAAAGGCATGTGGGATTGTTTTGTAAGAGGTTAAAGATAGATCTACTGAGAAAAAGTCTTCTGCAAGAGCTAAAAAGTCTAGAAATACAAAATTTTACCCTTTCCTGTTGCCCTCTGTCCAATGAATTTACGAATATATGGCAAACTAAACTCCGTGAGAACAAATTTCAGCACAATTTTGTAAGTGTTCAGAGTATTCCACACAACTTGTTCTATATCTTGATCTGTCACAGAGGTTTTGTTACTTTTCACTGTATGAGTCACTAAAGCCAATGTACATCCATCTACAAAACAGACACAACAGGAATACAGAGCTGAAGATAAGAGGGAGTGATGATATTCTAAATCCATTATTTCTCCTCCAAACCTTATGTTGTGGGTACTCATTAGAATTGTCTCAATAAGACAATTCTAATGAGTACCCATAAAATAGGGTTTAGTGGAGAATGATTCATATTTTTTATTTTGAAGTCAAAATCACTATCTCCTTTTCCAACAACATTTTGCCGTTCCCTAAACAAATTTTAATTTTTGAGTCTCACTAATTTTGTGGTCTGCAAATGCTTCCAATTTGGACTGGTCTAAGATCTTGTTGTTTGGTAAAGAGTTAACAATTTCAGTTCATTTTCTACAAATACTTAGATCTCAGTAGAGGAGTCTAAAATTCTGTCATCCAATATAGCATGAAATATATTACCTCCTTTATCCTGCTCCAGAATATGAAACATGGTTTCTACACATGCTTCCTGTAAAATGAACCCCTTCTCCCACATAACTGCTGGCTTTCTTATGATCGAACAAATGAATATTAGTCTCTGCATCAGCAATCGGGGAACTGGTGTACTGAATTCAATCTGGTATCCAGCAGTGTATAAAATATCCTTTTTCTTCTGGAAATCAGGGTATTCTGGGAAAAAGCCATCCTAAAAGAACAGAATTATCCACAGATCAGTATACAAGGAAAATCACAAAAGTATACCTTAAAATGACATTGTAATCCCTAAAAAGTCTGATTTTGAATTCTTCCTTTAAGACTTTACCAAACAGTCCCCGGTTTAAACAACCCTAAAAATGAAAGTATTTGGAGACAGTGTGGGAAAATGAGAACTGCTCATTACTAGTTTTTCTCCTTTGCTCACATTGTTTTCGAAAGCTTTCTCCTTCAGGTTACTTAAACTTAAGACTTAGATTAACTCTTTACCAAATGAAAAAAATTTAGACTTGTCCAAATTGAAAGCATTTGCAGAAGATAAAATAAATGTGACTTGAAAAATGACTTTAGAAAAGTAGAAAACATTTGTTGGTTACCAGCATTTTCTCCTTTTTCCCACAATGTTTTCAGAAGGCTTTTTCTGCAGGTGTCATAAAAACCAGGGATTGTGGTAAAATGTTAAACAAAAATGAAAGAAATTTAAAGAAAAAAAAAGTGATAAAGTATAAATAAACAAGAGCCGTCAGAGACGGGTTATGCCCCCCGAACAAGTGCTTTTTATAAAATGTATGAAATTGATATAAATTCACTTCTTTTATCCTAAAAGGACCTGTTCATGCCCCCAAAAAATTGAAGTGAAAAGGCAAATACTATCTCAGAGATAGCCAACACAAACTTGTAGAGGACAATAAGCCCAATAAGCCCCCTTTTCACATAAGACAAAATTGCAAAATTGGAATAAATACAACGGGTGTGTGATTTGTGGCTTTTTTTAATGATAAATCAAAATTTGAAATTTCATACTATTTTGAGCAGTCATGTAGTAAATATTACATAAAATGATTTTTTACACGAAGCCCCCTTTTTCCCTGGCGCAGCCTGAAATTGAGAAACCAGGTAAGAGGCATCTGGGCAATGTTCCAATGATACTAGAGGGAAAAAGATTTACATGAAGCCCCCTTTTTCCGTGACAAAGCCTGTAATTGAGAACCCTGAAAAGAGGTACCTGGGCAACGTTCCAACAAGTTCAGATTTGAAATTTCACAAAGTTTTGAGCACTAATGTAGGAGATACCAGTGAAAAATGATTTTTTTCTGTGAAGTCCCCTTTTTTCATGATGCAGCCTCAAATTGAGAAACCAGGAAAGAGGTATTTGTGCACTAATAATTTATAGATTGAAAATAAAAAGGACACATGTTGAAACTTCTAAAACAAGATATAACCATGAATTTTCAAGAAATTTTGACAAAAACTGAACAAGATATTAGTAAAAATTGCAATTTTGCATTAGGGCCTCTTTTTCCTTGGCATTTTATAACAAACCCCCTTTTTCCACGACAGAGGGTCAAATTGAAAAACACATAGATAAATAAAGAACAGCACATGGTGAAACTTTGAAATAACAATATAACCATGAAGTTTAATGAAATTTTGATCAAAACTAAATGAGATAGTGTGTACTAGTAAAAAGTGGAATTTTGCAAGAAACCCCCTTTGTCCATGATAGAACATCATTTGGAAAAATGCCTAGATTAAAAATAGCAAAGGCACATGCTGAAGCTTTCCATAAACAATGTAACCATGAAGTTTCATGAAATTTTGACAAGAACTGAATGAGATATTAGTAAAAATTGCAATTTTGCATTAAGCCCCTTTTTTACATGACACAGGGTCAAATTGAAATACCGTGAAAGATTGGCACCTTACCCTAAAGAGTTCATATATGAAGTTTTATCCAATTTGGTCCAGGGGTTATGGAGAAATGGCTTCGGGTGGACGGATGGACTGACAGATGGAAGGACGGATGGACAGACGAAGCGGGGACAATATGCACGCCCTTCGGGGAGCATAAAAAGCTTTTACACATCAATACAGGTAAAAATCAGTGAAGCAAAAAAAGAAAGGAAAAAACAGCTTCTAATGATCAATTTCTCCTTTCACTTCATGTTCCAAATAAGTCTGCTGGGAGATAAATTCAGCCGTTGCAGGAGAAAAGAATTTTAGTCCTATAAATCATACAGATCAGATCAATCTTTTTTGTTTTTTTTTTACTAAAAGAAATACATCATATAAGAAAAATATATAAAATGATAACATCCAGAAAATATAAAAAGCAAACTCTTCTAAGGAAACTGAATTCCTTACCAGAGGAACAAAGGGCTCAGTAGACAGATCACTGTATGAGACAAAACTGCCTCCCATTATCCCAAGACCAAGTTTGTTCAGCAGCATTACACCATTATCTACCTGTACAAAGAAGTAGCATTAACTCTTTACACATTGGTTTTATACGCTTTAACATCTAGCTACAATGTTTGACTGCTTTCTTTACTCTCTCTCTCTCTCTCTCTCTCTCTCTCTCTCTCTCTCTCTCTTTCTTTCTTTTTTCTCTCCTTCTTTCCTTTTCACCCCTTCTTTTCTTCTCTTTCTCCCTCCTACCCCTCCCTTTCTCTCTCTATCTTCATCTTTTTACCATTTCATCCCTCACCTTTTTCTACAATGTTTTCCATAACATGGAGAAAAAACGATTTCTGTTCTTTGAGACATATATTGTAATCATCTAGTAAATTTTAGGGATAAGAACTTCTTACTTGAATTCAATTTACAGCAATTCAAATATAACAGATTTATAACATCGAAAGGAAGGATAAAACACAAAAAAAGTTAGAAAGTAACATTAAGGAATTAACATACATTTGGAACTGAAGCCTTTGAGAGAGCGGTTTTCAGGTCTTCTAATTCCCAGTATGGTGTTTGGTCCTTTACATTTGTCACATTTTCTGATGTTTTTGAATTATCTGGGGGTACTAGGGCAACCTTCACAAGTCTAGATAACCAGGGAATAGAGCATGTTATATCAACATCTTGTAGCATCTTCTGACAGATAACACGTCCCTAGAAGGATAAAATTCTTGTTAAAACCCTACCAGAACATAATAAATCAAAGCACTGAGAACACTAAAGTGGTATTTGTCAAGGAATCCATTGTGCCAAATTAAGAATTTGAAAGAAAAAGAGAAATTTGATTCAACTATTGGCTCGAAAGTCAACCTACTAAGCAAATGAATGCCTTTTTGGTTGAAGGTAGAGTGCTCATAACAAAGTTTAGATTATTTGTGTACTGGTGGTCTCCCTTCGATCATTACGAGGAGTCAGGAGTAACATTCCTTGACAGTAAGAAGCATGATGGACAGCAAGAAAAAATATGTGAATATGTCAAATGAAATTAACTTTGTACCTGGAAACTACGAATTTGAAAAAATCTTTAGCTGTCAACATTTAATTCCTAACATAACAATGAATTATTCAGATCTATAAATTAATGTGCAATCCAACGGAGTAGTGAGGAATCACAGGATGAACAAACCAACGGAGTAGTGAGGATCACAGGATGAACAAACCAAAGGATGAACTGATTTTTGAATGAAAAAGTCCAGGATCAAGCAATCGGTAGACAAATGTTGTATCATGGTGCCAACAGAAGGCCATGAGTGAGTGAAGCTATTTTCAGTTACAAAAAAAAATTGATGGACCCACCCAGAGTATTTTAACATCCCATTTCTAATAACATATCTGAGTGCTACTGAAAAACTAATTTGCCTGAGAAAAATTGAGTTTAACTGGGTTTATTTCCTTTGGCTTTGCACAAAGTTCAATACATGGTCTTCAAAATTAAATATTGAACTCACAGTGGTATTGTCTTCACCAAATACCACAAAAAAGGGTTTTGAACCCTTGTTGGAAATGAACAAAAGCTAGTAACACAAAGGACTGTTTAGTAACTTAAATGTGTAAAATGTTAAACAAAGTGCAACAAAAATATTCTGCTAAATCGCAAATTTTCTTAAACCCAGCTTTTTATGAAAAAGTTCACATTTTTAACTATTACTGTACAACTCTTATTACCATTTCTGTTGGAAACTTTATAAAACAGCGAAGGAAGGCAGACATATACTTGTCACGAGAAATGACTCTTTCTGTCACAAAGTTTTCCATACAGTTGAAGTGCTTCATTTGCCTCAAATTAATATATTTTTCCAGTGCATACTTTGTTAAGTGTATGGTAGCTCTAAAATAACTTGAAAATCAAATGATGAAGATGTCTCTACAGAACAAAATGTTTGGTTTGTTCAAATCAAAAACAGGTATGGACAACATCTAAATATAGCTCAATTGGTATTTCTCCTTGTAAAGTTTAGAAAACATGAGCAAAGAAAAAAAAACTACATGTAGTTTTCAGCATTGTGTCCTTTTCCAACCATTGTTCTGAGGTAGGTCTAATTTGACAGTATGAGGAATAAAAAACATTGTGCGAAAAGGAGAAAATGCTGGTAACCAGCATTTTCTCCTTTTTCCACAATCTTTTCAAAAGCCTTTTTCACCTAGGAGTATTATAAGTCATGATTGTGTGGTAAAAGGTTATGGCTTGCAACATACCATCATAGCCATCAAGTCCATTACAGCAGCCCTGGAGGATCTGACGGATTCCATGGATGCCACACCCTCTTCCATCATCTTATCAATGTCCCCACTACCCACATACCTGAACATAGGCTCTGCTAGCTCCTGCACCTCTGGACATAGGTCACAAACTTTCTGTAGTGCAGCCTCAAACTTCTTGCCTGAGTCACTGCTAGCCTGAAATATACATATACAGTTCCACATTGTAATTATTGAGGCAACAGGCCACAAAGTTCAGTATACTGGTCTTGTCCTGCTGGTAACGACCATTTTCTCTTTCCTCCTTTCCCAGCTTTTTCCTCTTTTTCATAGACCAATTAAAACATGTCAGCTTCATTTGAAATATCATCTGCATAAGCTTTGCAACTGGACAAGTCCAAAACCTTGTCATCACTTGGTGATGAGCTAGACTTGCTTCATAAAATTTAAGACCTGTCTTAATTGAAAGCAATCATAAATGAAATGACTGATATTTTTCAAATTTTTTATTGCGTCAAAATCATCATGGGAAAAAAAGATAATTCTGGTAACCAGCATTTGCTTCTTTACCCATGATGTTTTCAAAAGGGATTTTCTCCAAAGTTGATTAAATATGAAGTTGTGTGGTATAGGGTAATGATTACATGTATTAACTGAGATTAAATTTTACAGCTTATAGCAGTATTTAACCCTTTACCAAAAACTCCCTACCTTATTATCCCAGAAGAAAATAGCTTTTAAAAACAATGTGGGCAAAGGAGAACTTGCTGGTGATCATCATTTTCTCCTTTTCCTACTTAGTTTTCCAAACTAACAAGAACAAATGTTTTTTGGGCCACTTTTAATTTGTTGTCTACTTTGAATTTGGACCAGTCTAAAATTTTGTTGTTTGATAAAGGATAGAGTTGCTTTTGTGGAAAGCCCAAATATAAGAAACCTAATTCAACTGCTAGTACAGAGAGTATAGATGAAGATCAGACAACTCTGAAAATATAAATCTTAGATCTACACAGCCTTAAATTGTAAAATCTACATCTTTAACATGGAAAGCACAATTCTATATCATTGATTTAGAACTAGAAAAGTGTAAAAAGCACTATCTGTAGATTAATTTAGAGATGAAAGATGTTCATTGTAAGTCCATAGTACTTTTAATCCTTCACCAACCAATGGTGACTTCTAACAACCCAGGGAAAAATCCTTTTAAAAACACTATGTAAAAAGAAGAAAATGCTGGTGACCAGTATTTTCTCTTTTTGCCACAAGGTTTTCTATTCTATCAAAGAAAATTTGCACCATTTGAGCCACATTTATATTGTTGTCTGCGAATGTTTTGAATTTGGACAAGGCTAGGATTTTGCCATCAAAGGGTCAAGTGCTAACTCAGATACTTACAGAAAAAGACTTTGACAAATCAATCTTCAAAGAATCTAGGTAAACCTCTTGAAGCCTTTGTGAGGAAACAATTGTCCTCTTGAAGTTTTCTTGATCATCAAAGTTTTTTCCAAGATCTCTGCGAAAAAATAAAGCCATCTTTTCACACCCAAATTATCAAGCAATTCTGAGTTTTACTAACCCTTTTGAAAACAATGTTGTAGAGACAAACATGCTGGTAACCAGCAATTTCTCCTGTTCCCATAATATTTTCCCCTTTCTAAATATAAATTCTATCAACTGAGCTACATCTTATTTTCATCTGAAAATCCTTTCATATTGTGTGAATCTAAAATTTTGTTGTCCGATGATTAGTTTAAACATGTCTCAACTGCAGTAGTCAGGGCTCGTATTCACCAACCATTCTTTAGAACATCCTTTGTCTTATTCTCCAGAATATTCTACATTTGAAAGTAACACAACCTCTGATTGGCTAAACCAAATGGTTTAGCCAATTAGAAGTTGTGTTACTTACAAATTTAGAAAATCTTAGAGAATAGGACTAAGAATATTCTCAAGAATGGTTGGTGAATATGGACCCTGTATAATGGGAAAAAAAACCTTGCCTTGCAATCTTTAGTTGAAAGTTTACAAGCTAAATTCATCTAAAAGTCACAATCCAAGTGACAGAAACAGACTGTCCCGGCAAATCAGATGGTTTGGAATTTAGAAGTACTCCAATTCAAGCCCAAATGATTGGTGAGTATTACTCCATTTCATATTCTGTAATTAGCACCAGCTCTCATTTAAATTTCTGCCTGCACAACCATCTCTGTCATTTCAATGCAGTGTTACAAGCCTCTATGTACATATTTCACTTCAGCAAGTGACTCTTTACCAAACAATCCGTGGTTTATACGACCCAGAGGAAGATGCCTTCTGTTTGTAGGAAAAGGACCAGCATTTTCTCCTTTTCCTATAATGTTTTCTACTCATTTAAAGATATCTGCAAATAAGTTAGAGAAATGGCATTGAGAAATAAGATATACCGGTAGATAAAACATTCTTGGGTTATTGGTTGTAAAGATGAGGCAAAGGGTCTCATTTGCGAGTAATTAATTGACATTGGAAATATGGCAGAAGCGTAGATCTGGTTACCAGTATTTTCTCTTGTTCCTCACAATGTTTTTAAAAGCTACCTTTCTCAACATCTTTAAAACTTATAACTGTTTGGCAAAAGGTTATGACAACTGCAGACAGTGGTGTCCGTGGTTGTGAAATAGAACGTCGGCCTCATAACCTACAGGTCCTGAGTTTGACACCCAGGAGCGGGTGTCAACTTTGGGATTTTTCATTGGCCACATTCGGCACAAGTACTGGTGTAGTTCCCAGGAAGAAGAATCGACAGAGATCAGTATAAGTTATAAGAACTTGTTTCTCAATTGATGTAAAATGAATATTCTTGAACTAACTAAGCTGAACTAAACTAACTAACTACAAATCAAATATGATTCATCCAATGTCATTAGTCCTTATGGGGGTAGAAACCAGTTTGAGAAAAAGAGAAATTGCCTGTTAGGCTCAAAGAAAGTTGAAGACTTACAGAAAGAAAATAATGCCATCATTTGATAGATGAAGAAGGTGCAGAAAAAGTAAAGTTTAGTGAAAACAACACCATCTGTAATTATACATTGCATTTTTTGTGTCATACCCTTTTAGTATAGCTTTACAATCCCCCTCTGTCTTTCTCTTGTAGTAACTGGCAGCTTTATCAACCATTGATTTTACTTCTTTTGTGACACCATCAACAGGGACTTCTTTTCCACTGCTTGAAATACCAACTACCATGAAAACAGCACCAGCAACCTTGATGTAGACCAAACAATGCTAAAGCTGAGTAATAAACTACATACAAAATAAAATATTGTATTATCCATGTTAAAAGTAATTAACTCATTACCAAATGACAATATTATAGACTTGTCTAAATTGAAAGCATTTGCAGACGACAAAATAAAAGTGACTGAAAATTTGAAATGTGTTTTGTGAAGGGTAGAAAACATTGTGGGAAAAGGAGAAAATGCTGGTTACCAGCATTTTCTCCTTTTCCTACAATGTTTTCTAAAGGCTTCTTTCTCAGGGGCATCAAAAGTAGGGATTGTGTGGTAATAGGTTAAGGATAAACAACTGCATGAGGCTCAAGTGATGAGATTTATACTTGAAAGGGTAGAAGCCATTATAGGAAAAGGAGGAAATGTTTCCAAAAGCTTATAGCCCAAAGAAGGAGGGTTTTTGAAAACTTTACTGGAAAAGGAGACAATATGCCTTTCATTATACGAGAAAGGATAAACACATTGCCATACAATTCTGAAATCAGACACAATGCGAAATTGCCTTTTCAAGTGTGTATTCTAAATTTGCTGCTGACATGCGACTTAATTCATTTTACTTCTGCTTAACTCTTTACCAAACAACAAAAATTTAGACTTGTGCAAATTCAAAGGATTTGCAGACAAAGAAGTGAATATACCTGAAATGGTGATTTTTGTTTCTGATAGGGTAGAAAACATTGTGGGAAAAGGAGAAAATGCTGGTTACCAGCATTTTCTCCTTTTCCCACAATGTTTTCAAAAGCCTTCTCCTACAGGGTTGTTAAAACTCAGGATTGTGTGGTAATGGGTTAAGATGACAAAATTTAAAATGGACTAATACTGACAACTTTTGCAACTTATTAAGTTTAACTCTTTACCAAACAAAATTTTAGACATGACGAAATGAAAAGCATTTGCAGAAGACAAAATTAATGAGACTCAAAAATTGAAATTTGTTCTGGGAAGATGGAAAACACTGAGGGAAAAGGAGAAAATGCTGGTTACTAGCATTTTCTCTTTTTCCCACAATGTTTTCGAAAGGCTTCTTCCTCAAAGTCATGAAAACTCGAGACTGTTTGGCAAAAAGTAAAATTATTTAACCCATTACCACACGAGAAAATTTTAGACTGGTCCAACTTGAAAGCATTTGCAGACGACAAAATAAAGGTGACTGAAAAATTGAAATTTGTTCTGGGAAGGGTAGAAAACACTGTGGGAAAAGGAGAAAATGCTGGTTACCAGCATTTTCTCCTTTTCCCACAGTGTTTTCAAAAGGCTTCTTTCTCAGGGGCGTCAAAAGTAGGGATTCTGTGGTAATGGGTTAAATGATTGGATTTAGCTGTA
The DNA here is from genome assembly GCA_943736015.1 of Tridacna crocea. NCBI lineage: Eukaryota > Metazoa > Mollusca > Bivalvia > Cardiida > Cardiidae > Tridacna > Tridacna crocea. Next base: position 17,185,229 of record OX031072.1, read on the forward strand.
AATTAACTTCTACAAAGTTTTCATAGTTTCAATATCAAGGATGTAAAAAGATGGACTTGAATACTTATGTGTATCAAGCCAAAAGTCTTACTTTACTAGATATATATGAAACATATCCAAAGATCTTCTTTGCCACTTCTTTTGCGCTTGTATCGGCATAGACTGGAAACACAAACAGTGATCTTTTGGTGATGAAAAGGTGACTCAGAGTCTGTTAGTAAAAAATTAAACAAAAGTAATGCATAACCTTTATATCTATAAAATAAACATCATGGAAAAATACAGTATTTTATTAAACCATCCTGGAAAAGAAGACTCTTTATGAGAAAAAGAGAAAATGCTGGAAACAATACATAGTGTTTTTAACCCTTTCAAAGATTAATCCCAGTGTATGACCTACATTTTTGTCTGAAAATGCTCCCATGTCTTAACTCTTTACCACACAATCCTGAGTTTAAATGACTCTGAAAGGGAAGGCTTCTGAAAATATTGAGGGAAAGGGTTAAACCAATATATTTTTTTTTTATAATACACTAGTGTAATAATTGTTTTTTTTGTTAGGTGTTTTTGTTAGGTGTTGGTTCTGGTTACTTTGTAGTTATGAGGTGCTGATGGCAACAAACAGGATTTGTACTACTGAACCATTTCATGAAAAAATGTTGTTGTTACCAAGACATATACATGCAGAAAATACTATGGTTTTCATGTACAATTAAAATAGAAATGCATTGCAGGTCATTTGAATTCAAGAAAATTGTGAAAATACTTTGATTTACCCCTAATGTAAACTGTTTCATTCCACTTTCTAAGTAACTGTCACAGAACTATTTTCTTGTGTATGTACACATTTCAAACAGAACTATATCTGTAAACATGGACCAGTGGAGAAGCTAATAATGGAGGATACATATTTGTCTTTTATTCCTTTTATGTGATACATAGAATCTCGCCGCATTTGTATTGGATCTCACATTTGTGTTTATGTATACATTTTTATCAAAGTTGTTGACTAAAATGTATATATGACATTTGCCAAAACTTGTGTCCAATAATTTTAGTCAACTTGTTTGATAAAAATGATAATACATAAACAGTCCTGTAAGATCCTCTATTAATAGTACCTCATCACACTCGATGGCATTCACTTTGAATCTCGATCCAAACGAGATATTATTCACAGCATAAAGAGGTTGGAAATCTGTTGACTTTTCTGCTTTGAAATATTTCACAAGACTTTGCCTTGATGATACAGGACACTGTAAAACCACCATCTTAACTATATCTTCATTTATTGGTTTGGAATAGGCTGAAGCTGAAATTCATTTTTTTTTTTTTTTCAAAATTTTACATAATCATTGCCTTTGTCAAGAATTGCTTGTGACTCCCCTTAACTTTTATGAACAGGTTTAACCCTTTATTAAACAATCCTTGGTTTTAACAACCCTGAGACAGAAGCCTACTGAAAACATTGTGGGAAAAGGAGAAAATGCTGGTAAACAACATTTTCTCCTTTTCCTAAAATGTTTTCTTCTCTTCCAAAGTCAGGTTTCAGTTTTGAGTCATGTTTATTTTTTCTTCTACAAATATTTTCAATTTGGACAAGTCTAAAAACTGTTGTTTTGTATCAAGATTTAAAGAAAATTTGTGCTTTGACAGCCAATGCCAAAAAAATCCTAACAAATATTTTTAGTCTAGAAGTAAGACTGAAATGACTACAATTCTATGATTGCCTTTATTTATAGATTTATAGAGTTTCAGCAAAGTGTACAGTATACATTAAGGAATGCACCACATGTATTGTACATTCTGATCTTGATCTCACTCACCACAAATGATCTATAGTTGTGAAAGGTGCAATAAGGGTTTACCTTCATGAAGCTGAACTAAAAACTTCAACAGATCTTAGCATTGTTTTTGACTTACAGCACTTATTGTTTATAAATAAGAACTATCCATCCCTCATACCTTATTCTACATGTATATGAAAGAGTGCTAATCCAAGCAAACAATCCACAACCACAATGCAGACAACAAGAGTTATTCATGCTTACTTGGAACAAGTCCAAAACTCAAAGTAGCCTGTATTGATATTCATGAAACAACAGTATGGGCAAATAGTAAGTCTATATTATTTGATACACAGTCAGGCCAAGTCCAGTTTATCTGATAGGGTTTGTACTGTTTTTTAACCCTTCATTCCCGATTTTCCCATTCTGGTTCCTAAACGCGGATTTCAGGAATAAAAAGTGAAATTTGTGCTGAACATATTCATTCCATAACGATTTCTTCCGGATCTTGAGATTTCCGCAGAAATGGAACCCGGATTAAAATGGATCGACTGTATAAGGAAAAAGTTTAAGTATTACTTACCCTGCATAAGAGAAATACCAGACTTTTTTAATATGTCAACCTCTGGTGAGATACAAGGATAACCTTCGTAATCTATTTCTATGTTTCTGGAACTGAGAACACGTGGAAGGATTGTCACACTGGTACCTTTCATATAAACTGTCTTCAACTTGCTGCATTTGTTTACGAGATAAAACAACCCAGCCTCTGTCACTTGGTAGCAGCCACATAATTTGACCTATAAAGTTGTTAGGAAAAAATTTTCACTAAATGTGTGATACTCTCTCAATGACACATTAAATCTTCACAAGATGACAAAATTATGTGACACGATGAAAAACAACATTCTAATGTTCAATATTTCTGCTGTTGCCTTTTTCAAGAGTTAGAAACAATAATTAGTAAAAAGAAGAAAAAAATAATTAATGATTAGTAAAATGATATGGCTGCAATGATACATGTTAAAAAAGTTCTAGTGGAAAAAGTGTTTCTAACTCTTGAAGAAGGTAATAGCCAAGATATTGATCATTAGTGTTGTTCTTTATAGTGATTTAAACCATTACCACACAATCCTGACTTTTCAGGGGAAAAGGCCACTGAAAACATTGTGGGAAAAGAAGAAAATGCTGGTAACCAGCATTTTCTCCTTTTCCCACATGTTTTCTACCCCTCCATAAGCATATTGCATTGTTTGAGTCAAATCTTTTTTGTCGTCTGCCAATGATCTTAATTTGGACAAGTCTAAAATGTTGTCATCTGGTAAAGGGTTAATTATTCCCTAAGCAATTCAAAGTGTCATTTTGACAAAATTATAGACTTGTCCAAATTGAGAGCCTTTCCAGATTTGTTTTTGAATTGGCAAAAAACATTGTGGAAATAGGAGATAATGCTGGATCCTATATTTTTCTTTACCTTACATGTCTTCAGAAACTCTCACCTTTAGGATCATTTAACCCTTTACCCCACAGATATTCATTTCTACCCATTGCTTGTAGGAGCCTTTGGAAAACATTGTGGCAAAAGGTGAAATTGCTCGTGACAAGCAATTTCACCTTTTGTCACAATGTTTTCTATGCTATCAAAAGGTGTCATATACATGTACACATAAGAAACAGCTTCATCCTTGCCGTTATTTAGTCAATCAGAGATACCATAGAAATGCCTTATGGAGTAAAGGGTTAAAAACTGGGACTATGTTATTCAGGGTTAACTTATCTGCCGGCAAATAATGTGTATTTGACTTTTTCTGCAGTCTAAACTCAGATTTCCACTGTATGTAAATACAGGACATTACATGAGTGCTTATCTATTATTGTTTTATCAAATGAGTTCACCAAGTTCTATGATGTGAGTTTTGATAGGCATCAAATACATTTTAGTGAACATCATATAAACCAAAGACAGGCAAATATATATGTTGCATCATCACCTCTAGCCTACATATTAGTTACAGGTCAATCTTTACATTTGTAGTGGGGTGTCAAATGTGTTCATACACAAGCAGACAGCTGTTTGGTATTTACACCAAAAAAGAATGAAACAGGTCCTAGAAGGGGTAAACCCATGTATTTCTGCAGTTTTGTTGATTTTAAAATATTTTTCCTGCATTTATCGGTTTATTTGAACAAAAACTTCCTATGCTTATATGTCTTCGCAACGATGACTTCATTTTTCTGCAATGAGGCATAGTAGTAATAATTCTGGCAAAACCAGGAGCCAAAAAACAACAAAACACTGGTGTTGAAATAAAGTCATGTTGAAATAAAGTCATGGGTTTGAAACAATGTCTGCAGAGGGAAAAAGTTTGAATATCACTCACCCTGCATAATAGAAATACTAGATTTCTTCAGTCTATCAACCTCTAACCTAAGTTTGGGAAAAAATACATCCTGGGAAAAGAAAAAAGTGCTGATTGTCAGTATTTTCCCTTTTTCTCAAAATGTTTTCAAAAGCTCTTTTCCTCAGGGGAGTAAAAAACTTGGGACTTTGTGGTAAGGGTTTCAAATATACCTTTGTTAACTTAGGGAACGCATCTGCCATCCACATGACACCATGGTCTGTAAGTCTATGACATCCTGTCAAATCAACAGACTGAACATTATCATACACAATTCTTTCATTGGATAGTAAGTAGAAAACTGCATCAGTGAGCTGTTCTACACCATAAAAACTGAGATTCAGCCCAACCTGAGGACTTTCTTTGATCTTTGCTTTTATATCCTGCAAACAGAAAAGTATCAATCCTACAAAAGCTATTGGTAATTGTAGTTGCATATTGTGGCCATTTTTTTCACCATTACTGACAAAATGACAGATCCATCCATACCATAAAAGACTTTTTACCTTTTGCTATGATGTATTCCAAAGCCTTCTACCTCAGGGTTCCTAAAACAAAGGATTAACTTGTCGATTGTCAACTTATCAATGTATGATAACTTTTTTTCTCTTTTTCTCCTGTATTTAACCCTTCCAAAGAGAATTAATGTTTTTTAGCTATGCTGAATTTGCCATCTGTGTAATACTTAACAATTTCAACAGGTGTAAGATTTTTGTTCTGTGGTAAAGAGTTAACCCTGTACCATACAACAAAATTTGAACTTGTTTAATTGGAGAGCATTGGAATACAACAAATGAAAATTTAATATAGCTCAAATGACAAATGTGTGAAAGAACAGAAAACATGGTGGGACATGGAGAAAATACTGGTAACCAGCATTTTCCCTTTTACCAACAATGTTTACCCAGGCCTTCTCAGCCATGATTATGAGGAAAAGAGATTAATCCTTACCAAAGTTTTTGGACTAGACCAAATTCAAGGCATCTGCAGACAACAAATTAAATGTTGGAAATATGATGATTTCTGACTTTGATAGAGTAGAAAATATTGTGGGAAAAGGAGAAAATGCTTGTTCCAGCATTTTCTCCTTATCCCACAATATTTTCTACAGGCCTCTTTCTGCAGTCATATCTTTGAAAGACCCTGGACAAAAAGACTTTTAAGAATATTGTGGGAAAGCATAAAATGCAGGTAACCAACATTTTCCTTTGGACTGGGTGGTGAAAGTTTAATTAAAAGTGTAGGTGGATACAGTTTTTAGACAGAAAGAATTGAGCTTTCAACAAACAAGAATTTCATGGCTACGCTCATATTATCTTACCATGACCTTGGACAAATCAAAATACTCTTTCGTTCCAAAGTCTTCAAACAGCTGTTTTCTGGACAGGTCTCTGTTTGTAGCTGTGCCAGATACCTGGAAAATAATACAATGCCAACAGAATAAACCACAGTAAGCCTGTGTATTGCAGAGAAATGACCCTCCCCTAAAAAATGACCCATGGGTCATTTTACTACGTAGAGAAATGACCCAGGTCATTTCACTACGCAGAGAAATGACCCGGGTCATTTATTCTACATAGAGAAACAACCTTCTGGGTTCTTTCTCTACCAAGAATAATGACTCTGGTCATTCCTCTACGTAGTGAAATGACCCACTGATCATTTTGTAGGGAGGATCATTTTTCTGTATTACACCTGCAAACTCTAGGGAAATAATTTAAGAGAACACTTTGATATAACATGAATTCTTTTCTGTGTAACCCGTAACAGCACAACATTAGACATATCTAAACCAATCAGGAGTCTGTGGCACAAAATACTAAATTGAAATTTGAGTACCAAAAAAATGATAAATCTTATATTTAGTAAGCAAGACATCCAAAAATTGAATCTTACATATCTCCACCTTTATACAACTGAAAGTGCAAAGGTTCTACAAAATGCAAGCAACGCTGAGGATCATTTAAAACACCATTTAGCCCATGTATAAATGCTTTCAGTATGAACAAATGGTATGTCAAAAGTTCCAGGCATTTGCAGAAAAGCTCTTCTAAATTGTACAGATAAAACTTCAATGCAAGAATCATGTAGATAACAAATAGAGAGGTCATTCATTTTGATTAATTTCTCAGTTCATTACAAAGTTTTCAAGACCATATGGGAAAGAATTAGGAAATCTGAAAGCTGAAGAAAATAAGAGCATCACATGCAGGTACCAATACCTGGCTGCAATTGATTTTAATTAAAATTGTCAAAAAAGGGGCATAACTTCCAAGAAAAGGTTACATGATTACCTGCCTCTGTTGTATAATGTACCTTCTTGATAGTAACAACTAGCCCAAGTTTGGGGTAATTATGTTCAGTTATAACAGAGATAAAATGTCAAAAGTTTCTGTACGATGACATCATCGATGCAAGGGCTATGACAATATCTTGACATTCTTTTGGAAAACAACTGACATAAAAAGGTTAGAAATAAAACTGTGAGAAATATATACATTTGCAACGGGAATCAAAGGATTGAAAGAATTTTTTTAAAATAAATATTCACTGTCCCAATTCGTTGGAATAAAAAAAAAAAAAATCTTGCTTTGCAATTTTTAGTATGTCCCATATCTTTGGTTCATGAAAAATAATTATTTTTGCGATTTTTAATTGTGTCCCAATACTCTGGGTGTTGCAAAACATACGCGAAATACGGTAGGTTATTAATTTTTTACCTTTTGAATAGACGGTGATTTTGACTTCATCTGCAATGGAATATACAATGTGATCTTTAAAGTGCTCTTCAAAAATCAAAGAGTTACAGTAAGTTTGTATATCATGTGCAGTCAAATACAGTCCAGTGCTCAGAAAACTTTTTTTATGCCCATCTCAAATATGCTCATGGAACTTCATTGTTTCATTAGAACTCCTCAAAATGATTAATCAAGTAACATTTCAGTTTTTTAAGCTTTTTTTTTTATATCTTCTGGCTAAATTCAGATCCTAATTTAAAATATACTTCTCATTTAAGGCAAAAATAAAAACCAGTAAAAATCAAAAAGGTTGAGGACGAAAACATGAATTCAAGTTTTATAAGCATGGGCCTTGATTAGTATGACACACTTTGTTACAGGGAAGGTTTTGGCCTGTAATTGAAATCCTCATTGTAAAGAATGTGCAGGTTGAAAACAAAATTCAATGCTTTCAAAACTCATTTTTTACCAAAATAATGTATTCTTGGAAGAAAATATTGATTTTGGTGGTAAAATTGATTTTTAAGAGAAACATTTTCCAACTATAATTATGATTTCATCTTTTTAAAAGTGCATGCCATTTGAATACAAATGGGCAAAGTGTAGGCATGCATCTCTATTTTGGACAGTTTATGTTTTCTTTTGTAATAAAAGCAATTCTCAAAAAACAATATAAAACAGTCAGTGGTTTTATTCATGCATTGCATTCATGATGAAAATTTCCTATGAAATGGCTTCTCAATGTCTTTATATTTGATTATCTGTTGAACAATGCTATAGCATAAAATTCTGTTCTGTTTTATTTGAACAACCCTAGCATAATAGTTTTGGAATCAGACTGGGGAGATGACAAAAAACCACAATGTTTTCTATCCTGTTAACCCATTACCACACGATCCCTACTTTTGACGACCCTGAGAAAGAAGCCTGTAGAAAACAAAGTCAAATTCTCAGTCACTTTTATTTTGTCATCTGCAAATGCTTTCTATTTAGACGAATGGACGAATGGTGTTTTACGACGCTTTCAACGTTATTTCAGTCATATCACGGCAACAGTTCACATATTCATGTTTCCTGGGTTTCACCAGTACTAGGCTAGGCTCTGAAGTGTCTTGCCCAAGGACACTCCTGTGAAAAAACCCAGTGGAGCTAGTGAGGCTTGCACCCAGGACCTCCAGATCACGAGTCCTGCACTTTACCACTGAGCCCATCCTCGGATACCCCGGGATCTCCTATTTGCTACATCGACCCCTGGGACAATTAATTGAATTTCCGTCGCTTTACCGCTGGCCGAATGCTGGCTTTTCATTGGTTCCATCATCATTTTGTGATGGGCGAGTGGAGTGTACGCTATGACGTTTCGTATCGATTTTCTGCGGCTGATTCAAAGTTTTATTAGTCATTTGTCCCAGGGGTCGATGTAGCGTAGCAAATAGGGAGACCCCGGGGTATCCGAGGATGCACTGAGCCACACAGGACCCTTACTTTCTATTTAGACAAACCTAAAATTTTGTTGTGTGGTAAACAGTTAACCCATTACCACACAATCCCTACTTTTGACGCCCCTGAGAAAGAAGCCTTTTGAAAACACTGTGGGAAAAGGAGAAAATGCTGGTAACCAGCATTTTCTCCTTTTCCCACAGTGTTTTCTACCCTTCCCAGAACAAATTTCAAGTTTTCAGTAATCTTTATTTTGTCGTCTGCAAATCCTTTCAATTTGGACCAGTCTAAAATTTTCTCGTGTGGTAAAGAGTTAAACACAAATCTCATCATTTTAGCTGCATTTACGAGCTCGTAATTTATTATCTGATAATGCTTTTAAATTGGGCAAGCCTAACATTTTTGTCATCTGGTTGAAAGATGAAATGCTCAAATAAAATGTAAAGTTTTCTACTGCTGTACATAAGCCTTTCCTAAACATGTACAATCCCTGAGTAGACAAAATAAATGCTATTACTTTACTTATTGGTGCAGCGCTCAGTTTTGCAGGGGAGCTTTTGAAAGCGACCAAGTCATCCTGAAACTGGAATAATACAGTACAAATATTACAAAGTTAAAAAAATTTCCATGGTTAACTCTAAAACTTCAACTGCTAAATGAATGGGACCACCACATTCAATCAGGGAAAAATCATGTCGCAATAGCAAACCTGTTATGGCCAGAAAACATCAAGAAATATCACAAAGTGTAGATCTAAGAATCTTAATGTATGTCCTGTCCAGCCTGATTTTGCAAAAGGACTGAAAGTCACTCAGCATTTTAAAACTTTACAAAATGACCAGATGATAGACTTGTCTCTTTACTATAAGACAAAATTTTAGACTGGTCCAAATTGAAAACACATGCAGACGACAAAATAAAAGTAACCCAAAATTTAAAAGTTGTTTCTAGCAGGGTAGAAAACATTTTGGGAAAAGGAGAAAATGCTGGTTACCAGCATTTTCTCCTTTTCCTAAAGTGCTTTCCAGAAGTATTTTTTCCCAGTATCATAAAACTCACAGATTGTTGGGTAAAGGCTTATATATATTAATAAACATAACTTTAATTTGAAGAGCTCACCAATGAAAACAGAAAGAGTCGACAATCTTTACAATCTTAGTCTGAAGCAAAGTTTAAGGTGAATGGGACACAAACATACAATGTGACATAACACTGTTAAGGTCTGCAAAATATCAAATTTCAAACGATCACACATAAAACTAAATGACTCTTACCTTTTCATCTTCAACTTTTGCAGGTATAACATTTGACATACTTTTCTGAAAAATTTCAAAAAGAAATTATCATATTGAACTATATATTCAATCCTTTACTAGATGGCAAAATTTTAGGTTAGTCCCTATTTATTCTTTACTAGATAACAGATATGTAGGCTTGTCCAAAATGAAAACATTTGCAGATGTACAATTTAACCCTTTACCAAGTCAAATTATAATTTTTAAGTCATATTCATTTTGTCATCTACATATGATTTCAGTTTGGACAAACCTAAAATTTGTTGTTTGTTAATGAGTTAAAGAGTCTCTTGTAGCTAGTCTGGTGCATTTTGACAGTGCTTTAGGAGTATTTGCTAGGAAGGAAACAAAAAACAGGTGATATGGCAAATACCATACTCAGCCTAAAACAAAATCTCAAGCCATGGCAAGACCACAGACAACAGCCTTGCTAAAGGTAATTCCTGCATTGAAGTCAATGATGAGGGATCTTGTAAGCACTGTCTCATTTAGACCATAAAGAGCCATACCAGAGGTTCTCTTAACCCTTCACTCCATAGATACTCATTTCTACACATTGCTTGAAGGAGTCTTTGGAAAACATTGTGGCAAAAGGTGAAATTGCTCATGACAAGCAATTTCACCTTTTGCCACAACGTTTCCTATGCTATTAAAACGTGTCATATACACATAAGAAACAGCTTCATCCTTGATGTCATTTAGGATCAACTAGACACACCATAGAAATGCCTTATGGGGTAAAGGGTTAAAAAGCTACAGAAATATTGATCTGTGAATCCAGAAATTACTTCCCTTTCTTTGTATATAAAGAAAAGTAATACTGTATATTACTTGTGTGTGATTGATTGTATGGTGCTTCATGCTGTTTTCAACGTTATTTCATTCATTCCTATGTGTATTTCTTTAATAATTTTAGCAGTTCTTGTTACCATTACTTCACATATTTTTAACACTAAGCCATTCGCTGCTTTCCCTCATTAACATTATTCAAACAAGGATCAGTAGTGAGAGAGGAAAGAATCCTGTCAAAATGATGACAATCATTAAGCTTTGGAAGGATATTCGCCTGTGACTGCTATGCAACTGAAAATTACTACTTTATAAAAAAAAAAGGGACATTCTATGAATTTTCAACCCTTTACCATACAATGCCAACTTTTGACACCCCTAGGAAAGAAGCCTTATGAAAACGTTGTGTAACCAGCATTTTCTCCTTTTTCCACAATGTTTTCTGTCCTGTCAAATGAAAATTGCAAAACTTCAGCCACATCAAAATAGTCATCTGAAAATGCTTTCAATTTGGACAAGCCTAGAATTTTGTTGCATATACCTAACAAAAACATTTAAGAATCATCTGTAATGAAAACAGAAGAAAACTTAACTATGTTTAAGATTATGTGGTTTGCCTATGGCGGGGTTAAAATATCTTGGGATATGGAGAAAATACTGGTAACCAACATTTTTTCCTTTTTCTTTAACTCTTTACCACACAACCCTGACTTTTAACGACCCTGAGAAAGAGGCCTTTTGAAAACATTGAGGGAAAAGGAGAAAACACTGGTAACCAGCATTTTCTCCTTTTCCCTCAATGTTTTCTAACCTTCCAAAACCAAATTTCAATTTTCAGTCATATTTATTTTGTTGTCTGCAAATGCTTTCAATCTGGACTAGTCTAAAATTTTCTTGTGTGGTAACAAGTTAAATCTTTCAATTTTTTTTTTCCTTTCTGCCAGGGCCATTAAAAATAGTGCTAAGGATCAAGGCCCTTGATCTGGAGTAGGGTTATTTGATTAGGCTGCTTATCGCGACTCACAGACGTTTTGTGGACAACGTAGATCAAGATCAGACTGCACAGAACGTGCAGTCTGATCTTGGATCTACACTGTCCGACCTGGAGATTTTATTCCCTAAAACATACCTTTGAAATAACATTTTTTGGGTTTTCACTATCAAATTGAAAATTTCATTTCAGTTATTTAGAAGGATAAGGGTTAATATATAAAAATCAACAAACCATTTGTTCCAGTGGCTGTAGTGAGAATGAAAGTGCTTTAGCATTGCTCTGCTGTTGGGGTTGTAGGTTTGAATCTTGGCTGACAACATACTCCTGTGTTGAGTAATCTTTATCTTTTAGTTTAGTCACGTTTTCATATGCCTTTCCAAACATATCTGGATCTATATTGTCCACAGCACTGTTCAATGCCTGTTTTTTGCTGAAACGTAAACAAATTTTTTGTTTGTTTGTATTCAGAGAAGTTTTCCTTTTGTTTTTCAACCAATCATTCTGTGTTTTCACTGTCAATTGTTGGAAACTTTACTACTACTTTTCCAAATCATTTTGTAGACAGACTGTACAGTAATTTTACACAATGTCATATTCACAACAATCTTCACTTTTAAAATTGAATGAATTCAATATGTCTGCATTTTGACCCCAAAATTATTAACTTGTGGCTGCCAGTGGGCAAAATTTAACACAAATCCAAGGTAGTGTATTACATCCGACTCTAAGTCTTGTTCTACACTGATTAGAAAAATGAAAAGAAAAAACCTACTAGCTAATTATCAATGCTAATAGTGAACAAAAGTTTGAAACAGAAAGACTTAAAAGAGTTTCTCACTTAAGTTTACATAATTTGACAGCAACTCACTTCATGGGTTTCTTTCCTTTCTTTTTCATCATCTTGACTAGTTTATCTGATGTGACTGTAACAAATGGGTACTGTATTTGGTACCTGCCAATCAAAGTGATATGGCTTTCAAATGTGTTTAATCTTTTACAAGAACCTGAAAAAAATAACACATTTGAAATATATAAAAGGAAGCATTACTAAACCAAACTGATTTTGAGTATTTTGATAAGGCAATTTTGGCGATTGCTGAAAGACATAATGATTGCTTATATAAATGCAAATGTTAAGGAAGCCAAAGGCCAGACAAAAATTTCGTCAAATCAGTATTAACCCATTACCACACGATCCCGACTTTTGACGCCCCTGAGAAAGAAGCCTTTTGAAAACACTGTGGGAAAAGGAGAAAATGCTGGTAACCAGCATTTTCTCCTTTTCCCACAGTGTTTTCTACCCTTCCCAGAAGAAATTTCAATTTCTGAGTCACCTTTATTTTGTCGTCTGCAAATGCTTTCAATTTGGACCAGTCTAAAATTTTCTCGTGTGGTAATGGGTTAACCTTACCAAAATAACAAACTTTGAAAGTTGTCCAGGTTGAAAGCATTGCAGAGAGAGTGGGTCAAAGCGGCCCATTCAAAAACTTGCCAACAATCCTCCTCAAATGCCTAAACTACGTCCCTCAAAGCTTTATCTGGGACAGTATTATAAAAAGCTGATAAGTGTTGTGATATATGATGTTGGGTAGACCCATGACTAGATTCCTGGCTGGCTCAGATGGTACAGCTGCGGTATTAGTGTTCCGGGGTCGTAGGTTCGAGTCCCACATTGGGCACACTTTTCTCTCTGGATTTACTTCATTGACGATGAGGCAAATTGGTGAACCTGGGATGCGGCACTGGCAGTCCATGGGACTGAATGGGGAGTTGGTTACTCCAACAAAATCAAGATGGGGAGGGTGTTGTGATATATGACATTGGGTAGACCCACAACCAGATTCACAGCTGGCTCAGTTGGTAAAGCTGCTGTACTAGTGTCAGGCCTTTGCCAACTCTCAGAAATTGGGGAGAAGTGACTTCTGCCTAGTCTGAGAATTGGGAGAAGTTTTTCAAAATGGGGAGAAGTGGTCAGACTTTGAGGAGAAGTTCAGACGGATATCAAAAAATAGATGTGGTCCGAAATATAGAGGGAATTCACAACAACTTAACAATATAACAAATTAATAAAATTGGAAATCATGTGAATCTAAATGGAATAAAATTATTTTATGCTTTTTATCTTTTTCATGATCAGTATACATGTACTTATTACTTTTGGAAACTACTCAAAACATATTTATTCATAGTTTGCCTTGCTAAATTCACATACATGTGCCTTTAGGATTAAAATATTATGGAAAGAAATGATAATGGAAAGAGAAAGTAGTGCTAATTTGAGTATTGAACAGTTTCTCCTGGCACATTTTTCTTTTCAAAATCTTCCAAACACTAGACTATTTGTTTCCAAAGTTCTGAATATGGTCATTCTCATTACCAAATTTAATATACATTATAATATAAATGTAACATATATACCTATCAAATTGACAAAATTTGCAGCAGGCAAATACCTATACAGCTTAAAGGTTGTTACTAATGTTAAAAGATCTATAAAAAATATAGTCTGTCAAATGTAGAACAGCTTACTTCCAACATTTTCTCATATTGCCACGATGTTTTCAACTTTCTATTGGTAAGTTAGACCCAGTTTCAGAGTGCGAGAGGCATTGAAAATATAGCTATCTGATTACCGTTTGTCTTTGATTAATATCAGATAAAATAAATCGTAAGTAAAACCATTGTTCAAGCACAGGAATTTGACATTCTGTAACCAAAATAAATGATAAAATATGAAAAAAATCTCCCCTATATAATATAAACACAACTCAATTGCTGGCACCAGTACAAGACAGCCTTTTCAACCCAAAATCACCCACGAAACAATCATTGATCATAATTTCCTGTAGCCTATCGATAAACAACACAACAATGTACCTGCGACATTTGGCGATTCCTCAGTAGAAACCTTTTAACCAGAGATATCCATTATGTTTTACGATTTTTTTTGACAATTTCAGTTTGTCTGGGAGGCCATTTGATGACATCACTTTATTCCCGTGAACGGTCCAATACTGCTTAAGTTTATAGAGTTACCTCGCTTGATGGGACATTTCCCTATTCACAAAAGTCAAATATCTTTTCTTTAAAAAGAAATGCACTCAAATACTTTTGTTAGTTACTTCTAGAAAAATCTTTAATATTATGTGATGTCTATAAATATATCTTAATTTAAAAACGAAAAAATAACAGTAATAAGTAATACAAAAATACGCTTCCTGGTTCTTTCTGTGATGTCAGCGAGTGGCCTCCCAGACAAACTGAAATTGTCAAAAAAAATCGTAAAACATGACGGATATCTCCGGTTAAAAGGTGTCTACTGAGGAATCGCCGAATGTCGCAGGTACATTGTTGTGTTGTCTATCGATAGGCTAAAGTAAATTATGATCAATGTTTGTTTCGTGGGTGATTTTGGGTGGGAAAGGCCATATTGTGCTGGCGCCAGCAATCAAAACGTTGCATTCCTTGTGTTTATATTATATAGGGGAATTTTTTTTTTCATATTTTATCATTTATTTTGGTTATAGAGTGTTCCAGGGGTCTAAGGTTCAAGTCCCATGTCAGGTACACTTTTCTCCCTTGATTTACTTCATATACATAAGGAAAAATGAATGCACAAGTCGAATATCTTCTATTTCCATCACACAAGTCAAATATCCTCTATTTCCATAAATCTCTATCAAAACAAACAACCGTCATTTTTTGGGTGCCTTACTCAGCTGAAATGAACTTTTTTTTCATGTTCAGCATTTGAATTGAAATACTTGTATCTTAAAGACAGGATTATTTAATATGCAAGCAACAGCTATGTAAAAAATCCTAGTTTTGTGCTCTATTTCTAATTTATGAGAGTCCAAACTTGTGCACAAAATCTGTATGGAGATTTCAACTGCTTTTGTCTTTATTGTCTGTGTACCAGACTCGTGGGTTCGAGTCCCACATCGGGCACACTTATCAAGAGGCAATTGCCTATAAATGATTTCAAGAACCAGGTAAACAGTACCCAGAGTACTTTCAGTCTGAAGTTGTCTGCTCCGATGCTATTTTTGTGACTGGTCTTCGCATTCTCCTTCAGGCCAACATTCATAAAAAGTATCTGGAACAAATACGATTTTACCCCATCTTTTCAAACGGCTCTATGTGACATAATTTCCAGTGACAGCTTATAAAATGGGCGTGGATCGATAGATAAATGATTAAGCTTTACCATCACACAAACTGTGCTGTGAAATACCAATTAAATCAATAGAAATTTACCTTTTTTTCCAATGTAAATGAATTCAGTGTAATTTGTAAACAACTAACACGACGACTTTCGTTACACAGGCATGCACACTCAATGGAATTTGGATTTTGAACAGTCTGGTTCCCTAGTCCTAACAACCATTTTCCCTCAAGGTTCCTCTGTCAACAGCGAAATTCGCAACTAAACTGTCCTGTAGCGTGTCAGAGATACTGCGACTTTTGCCGAGATATGCGCATTGATGATATCACCATGTTTTGATTTCTGGTGAAGTAGGTCAGCGGTTATTTACGTTGAAAAGTACAGATTTGCACGAAGGCAAGATTTAGATATTAACTAACGTCAGGTTTTTTGTAAAGATTAATCATTTATCTATGGATCCATGCCCATTTTATTAGTTGTCATTGGAAATTCTGTCGCAAAGAGCCGTTCGAAAAGATACGGGTAAAATTGTATTTGTTCCAGATACTTTTAACGAACGCTGGCCTGAAGGGGAATGCGAAGATCAGTCACAAAAATAGCATTGGAGCAGACACCTTCAGACTGAAGGTATGGCCTTTTCTCATTTCTCCGTTCATTCTCGCTTCTCCGTTTATGTACGAAAGCGCAAGGAATAACCACTCGTGACATTTTGTTCCACGCGGGTTCTATTCTACTATGTCAGATATTATGCATAACATCCTACCTTACATTGATAGTATTTATCCATCGAATAAGACACAAAAATGCAACAAAAGAGTGTAATTTTCAAAGTTTGAAAAAAATATTTCAGTAGATACAATAAAAAGCAAATTTTCAATGTTTTTCAACATTAACCCATTACCACACAATCCCTACTTTTGATGCCCCTGAAAAAGAAGCCTTTTGAAAACACTGTAGGAAAAGGAGAAAATGCTGGTAACCAGCATTTTCTCCTTTTCCCATAGTGTTTTCTACCCTTCCCTGAACAAATTTCAATTTTTCAGTCACCTTTATTTTGTCGTCTGCAAATGCTTTCAATTTGAAGGAGTCTAAAATTTTGTCGTGTGGTAATGAGTTAAATACGCCTAAGTGGGTTATGTTTACCCTTTACTATGAATAAGCTAGTCCGTCTGAACTAGGGTGTCGAATATTCATCAGTCTTAAGCGACCAGCCTTGACTTTCAATCTAAAGAATGGAAAAATGAGAAAGTGGCCATACTACCCAGGTTGGCGAGGTAGGTTTGAAAAAATCCTCGGATCGAACTTTTTGATGCAAGTTGTAGTGATTTTTTCAGTTAGAAGTTTGATTCAGATTTTATATTTGATCATTACAGGAAAATTTTGATTCCTTGACCGAAAATGTGAGTTTTGTGAGCTTATTTACGCTTAGGTGAACGGAGAAAGGAGAACACAGTATATACCCAGAGTAGTACAGATAACTGTCCCAAAAGGCGATGTTATTTTTCGACTGGTCGCCTCTGGGTACAGGGACAATCCAGACAAAATCAGTTGAAAGTTCCGCACAGATTTTGCGCGCGAATTTGAACTCTTATAATGTCCTAAATAGAGCACAAAACATAGGCGTAACTTCTATTACACACATCACGCACGTGCGTAGTGTAAAAAAATCGGGAATAGGTCGTAGGTTGCCTCTTTTCACATATTTTCAGTTTGGACGTTTTCTAAAACAGCCAAGATCAGAAATATCTTGATTTTACGGCTCCGGTTCCATTTAGCTGATTCCGAATTGCTCTCGTCACCTACCTCAAAGATGGCCAACTTCGGCGTGCGTATAATTTACTTTTTCCTGGTTATGCAAAACTAGGATTTAAACATACCTGTGGCTTGCGTATTCAATACTTTTTCATTTGAAATACAATTATTTTCAATTCAAATGCAGATCGTGAGAAAATACCATGCATTTCATCAGTAACTTGAGCTGTTTATGTTCCCAAAAACATTCAAAATTGCCGCCACGCACGATAAATTTCGTCCATGATTTTTCCAAGATAAATATGTTTTAAACGACTTCTACAAGCTTTTTATGTAATGAATGGTTTAACAATTTCTTTTTGGTCATGATTAGTACTAAAATTTAATTGCATTTCACTGCAATACAGATAAAACTGACAAAACCGAAAGTAGGTATAGCGCTCTGTATTTGCTACGGGAAAATTTACGATGGACTTGAGACGATACGGTGTGCAGTAAATATCCAAAATGAAGACGATCACAGGGGCGCCTCATTATTGAGACTAATACCCAGAGGAGACTTGTCAAAAGGTTACATCACGTTTTGGAACAGTATCTGTAATTCTAATGTGTTCTATTGTCGCACTTGTTCTCCCTCCATCCCCCCTTTGTTTTTTTCTCCTAATAAAATTGGTATTTTCCAAAAATTATCTGGGTTGCAAATCTGATCATCTTCATCTTGTGCACTGAGGCATCCTTTCATGGTTCCAATTGTTTTGCTAAAGTTGGTGCGATATAGATTTATGCGAATAGATAAATCAAGTAAATTTACTCACAGCATAAATATTCACCGAGGACAATATAACATTTCGGCAAGAAATTTCGTATCGTTCAAACGTGGTCATTCACTTTCTAATCGACGCCATTTGTAAACAATTTCTGTTGTTAGAGGAATGTAGCGCCGTTTGGCGGCATCTTCACTCTCATTGGCTGGTTAAATATGTAGTTAAGTCGCGGAACCTATAAATCGAAATGCGGAACTTGACTTACAATACGTCGTGAATTTAGAAAATTAGTAGTATAGAATTCAATTACCAAAAGGATAAAACCACTTTAAGAATGAACCACTTTATCAAAATACCCCCTTAACTCATTACCAAACAACAATATTTTAGACTGGTCCAAATTGAAAGCATTTGCAGACGAAAAAATGAAAGTGACTGAAAATTTGAAATTTGTTTTGTGAAGGGTAGAAAACATTGTGGGAAAAGGAGAAAATGCTGGTTACCAGCATTTTCTCCTTTTCCCACAATGTTTTCTAAACGCTTCTTTCTCAGGGGCGTCAAAAGTAGGGATTGTGTGGTAATGGGTTAACATATTTCAAGATGAAAGGCATTTTCAGCCGACTCGCTGTGTGGAATCAGGTTGAATCTTTCAATAAAAAAAAAATACAGAGTTTCAAGAGTTGTTTACGCTCGTGCGAAAACATGACCTCGAAAAGATCCTAGGAAATCAAAAAAAAAAACTTACATAGCAAAATATCTTTTGCAAGCCACACACTGTTCTTCAACCTTTCAGAGGCAATTTTGATCATTTGAGGCAAATTAAAAATGTATCTTCTGATCAGGGATCTCACGATCCCTGTTCTGATAGACGAGACTAAAATTTTGTCGTTTGGTAAAAGTTACCGAGGGGGTGATCACTTTTCCTCTCTCCGTTAACCCTTTACAATGCCGAGTTTAATGACAATTAGAAAGAAGGCATTTGAAAACATTATGGGGAAAAAGGAGAAAATCTTGCGGCTGGTAACCAGCATTATTTTCATTTTCCCATTATTTTTTCCACTCTATCAAAACCAAATTCCATGGTTTGTGCCACACTTAATTTGTCATCGGAAAATAGTTTCATTTTGGTTGCCACCAAAATCTCGTCGATTGGTAAAGCTTTAGAGTCGCCCAATGTTCAGTGTATCCAGTTTGTAGGTCTATAACCGTTGTCTGCGCATGTCATATGCTTCGAAGATTCGACCTGTCTTATATGACGCATCACTATCCTCTATATCGGGCAGACTGTAGTAATACGCACTTTAAAGTAGCAATGGAGAAAATGGCTTTTATCAATACGTTTGAGGAAAAATCAGGCCTGTTTTAGCTCTAGATTTCTCTAAACTGCTGATCATAGGTGAGTGAATCGCACCTGGTAGCGTTTTATTGAGTATACGTATATTTTAGTTTGAAATTCGAAGTAACGGTTGTCGCGTAGAAATGTGAACCGATCCTGTATACGTGTACCCATGGATGCCCAAATTAGATAGATGAGTATTTGTAGAATACCATCTAGCGGGAGATAATTGTCGGTATCGGTAATAGGGAAATGGTCTATTAACCTCAAATATTTCCGCAATTCTTCAATCAAAGGCAGAACATAGTTCCCACGCACTAGTTGCCTTGGGAAACACTGAATAGTGACATTTAACCAGACGGAAATATGACGTAATTTACTTTCATTTACCCAGCATTTCCCGCGTTTTACGTAATGTTGTAATGAGTTCTTATGGTGAGGATGGGGGAAGGTACAACCACGCGGAATTACCGAAAACAACTGTACTGTAGTTTGATGAAAGTCCACACATACAATGTTAGAAGCATGCCATAAACAGAATCGGGATCGGAATGCACGCTCTGTGGGGTCTGGTCTCGATCTATTCCTTCCACAAAAGCCAATGCATAAGTATGTGCAAGAGTGCGATATGGGATTGGAGTGCACATTCCGTGCAGTATGATCTTGAACTATGCCTTCTACAAAAGCCCATTTATATGCATGTTCAAGCGTACACTATGGATTTGGGATCAGAGTGCACGATATGCGTTCTGGTCTTGGTCTACGTCTTCTGCAAAAGCCTACGTTTAATTGTGTATATGCTATACACAAAAATATACTATTTAAAAGTCACTCTAAATATATGTCATTTCAGTTTTTTTGTATTTTGGGCCGGTGGCCTTATATATGCTGAATTAACTATTTGAATTTGAATAGAATATTTCGTCTGTTTACTTCAAAAATCTCGTAACTACAGCTTGTTTGTAACTACAGCTTGTTCTTTTTTTTTTCCAGTCACTGAAGATCGAAATCTATTTCATCTCAAGAACATCGGCGGTATTATTTTCACTGTGCAGTGCCATTCGTGAAAATATTACCGATGATGTTCACTTGATGAAATACATGCAAATTTCGATATTTCACCGAGAACATAAGAAAACGAAAAATGTCTTCTATTCTATGTTGAAAGCCAGAAAAGACTTCAAATATTTGAAGTGTGGCCCATGATTTGACTTCAATAATTTATCCATTTTCCAAACAATCCCTGGTTTTTACGGGTCAGGTATAGAAGCCTTTTAAAAACACTGTGGGAAAAGGAGAAAATGCTGGTAACTGCCAGCATTTTCTCCTTTTCCCACAATGTTTTCTACCCTACCAAATAGAAAAGTCATCTTTTTAGCAACTGTTGATTTGTCATTTAACTTTTTGCCACATAGTCCTAATTCTTAACGTACCTGCGCAGTAAGGATTTTGAAAACATTGTGAGAAACTCCCTGAAAACGAGCATAGATGTAGCATAGATGTAGTTTATTTTTTCTCACAATGTTTTGCTACCTTTTCAAAGACAAACTTGCCGATTTGAACTTCATTAAGTTCATTGTCAGTTGTTTATGTCAGTTTGACAACTTTTTTTTTCGTTTGTTTAGGTGTTAACCCTTTCCCAAACGACAAATTTTAGTCTCTTCCAAACTCAAAGAGTTTACAGACGAAAATTTTAACTTTCATAACAATGACAGAAAATTATCCGAACGGGCAGAAAACACTGTGGGAAAAGGAGAAATTGCTAGTTACGAGCAATTTCTCATTTTCCCTCAGTGTTTTCAAAAGACTTGTACTGCAGACACGTAAAAACAAGGGCTTGTTTGGGAAAGGGTTAAAGGTACAGAGTATTCATGGGGGTTGTATGCACGATGCGTGGTACTAATTAGGGGAATTTATCCTTAAACAAAATCAATGATTCAAAAATAGTTTTAGAAAATAGCACAAAGGTTTTCCAAATCATTGATTTGTATTTCATGTTTACGATTATTAATCAATCGGAAGAAACATCGATAACTTCAGGATGTCAACAACCCGTCACTCTCTCGAAACTCCCAGATCTATTTCCGGACAATATCTCTGCTTCAAATTGTTTTGAAAATCATCGAATGACGTCACGTGGCCTGCTACATCGACAATGCAACCCTTAGGTTTGATTTGCATTTTTACTTCACCAATATGTGTTACAGGCCTCAGAAATTATTTTCTTTCGCTTGACCCCAAATTCTTCTGCGAATTCATTGACATATAGATAACCAATCTATAGAAGCAATGAAATTTATCTCTCTACCAACCACATCACGAGCACAAACGACGCTGAACAGAAGAAGTCTTTCGAAAAGATTGCAGGGAAAAAAAGGAAAATGCTGGTAACCAGCAGTTTCTTATTTTCCCACATGTTTTCTACTTTACCAGAGAACTTAAGCTCACATTTAGACTGTTCATTATGAATCTATCGTCTGTAGCAGTCTTGAAATTTAAGGTAGTAGACCCCTTATGGAAAATAGCTATTTCCACAATAACATTATCCTACAAAATTTACTATTATGAAATACGAGTATTATATCACTACTTCAACCGTGCCACTTTTTTCACTTTTCTTCCTTCCTACGATTATCATTTCTAAAACTAAAACCACTGTATTCTCATTACAAAGGGAGATAATAATTATCAGGTTAAAAATGTGCAAAAGTTTTTATATCAGTATAAACCTTATTTATCAAAAAACAAGAAATTTTATTCCATGTTGCAATAGAAGCGTTAGGGGTCTACTACATGTACCTTAAAGAGCCTAAAAGTTGTTTTTATAAGCTTCTGGAACAAATTTACAACCTACAACTCTGAAACCAACTCCGTAAAATATGGATTACTAGTATCAACTTGAATTTTACCCATTACCATACAGTCACGTCTTTAAGCGACCCGAATTAAAACATCTTTAAAAAATGTGAATAAAGGAGAAATTGTTGTCCGCCAGTATTTCATCATTTCCTTTCAAAGTTCTGAAAAAGACAAAAAAAAAAGTCACAAAAAAGAGCTATAAAATCTCCACCACTCCAATTCGAATGATGTTTACGTACTAAGTCATATGCTGAAGAAGACTTCATTGAATATGTACACGATGTTTGCCTACATGTAATTTGAGTCAGTAATCTTTTCAGATCAGGCTCATCTTTATCCCAACGCAACCGGCGTTGTAAAAGTCTTGTGTAGCTATGAGATGGTCCAACCGATATGAAAGTGAAAATTCATGGAAAGTTCATCTAAGTATGAGTTCTAGAAAGTATTCAAAAGTCAAATCATCAAAATGATCCTTTCTTTATTTGCATTTTTAAGTTAAAGACCAACTTAATAAGTAGATTTGACAGGATCGAAGTGGATCAAAGTAACGTACCGGATTAGACCATTTTTCTTCAATCTTGCTTCGGCCAACAAAGGTTAACTTTTACACCTATTATATATTCTCCAGTTTGGCAGTGCTTTCAATACTTTGATTTCTCTTTTTGGCATGATTAAAGCAGAGGTAGGTATGGACTCCAATTCAACCTGCAAGTTTTATGTAGTCTATTGTATCATTACCGTCCACCAAAGTCCTTGTCCCGAATTCACCAACCATTCTTAAGAATATTCTTTGTCTTATTCTCGAAGTATTCTAAATTTGCAAAATTCTGAAGAATAAGACAAAGAACTTTCTAAGAATGGAAGGTGAATACGGGCCCTTGTTTTCGCCTCTGGCGATGTAGTGGTTGCTTTGTATAAAAAAGATAGCTTCGGGAACCCAGGCGTGAAACATTACACCGAATTTATTTTTCACCAGAGATTATAAGTACATAGCTTGTGAAACGAAGTGCATCTTGTACAAGTTGAAAAAGAGGTAATTCTTCTAGTAAACACTTTCAAGGGATTCCATGTACCAGTATTATGCATGAAGGCGGGCACCGGCTGCCTTCCCACATAACCATCCTCTAAACAATGAACAGCTGGCTGCCTTCCCACATAATCATCGTCTAAGCAATGAACAGCAATGAGGGAGGGCATGAACCCTGTCGACATTACTAGCACCAATCTTTTCGATAGAACTTGAGGTCGTATTTGTGGTCGTATTTGGAATTCCAATTTAGAAAGAAGATTTGTTTAACTCTTTACCAAACGACAAAATTTCATACTGGCCTAAATTGAAAGCATTTGCAGACGTCAAAATAAAATGACTGAAAGTTTGAATTTTGTATCGAAGAGGAGAGAAAACATGGGCATGAAAAAGAGAAAATGCTGGGAACCGGCATTTTCTCCTTTTCCCCACAATATTTTCATAAGGCTTCTTTCTCAGGGTCGTCAAAAGTCGGCATTGAATGGTAAAGTAAATGGTAAAGCTTTTCTCTGACAATCTCGAGTTTTAATGATAGCTAGAATGAGAACTTTTGAAAACACTGTCGGAAAAGGAGAAATGTTGGTCATCATGCTTCTCCTTTTCCCACAATGTTTATCCCTTTCAGACAAAATTCTCGTGTTTGATGCTACGTTTTATTTGTCGTCTGCAAATGCTTATAATTTCGGCAAGTCTTAAAATTTAGTCGTTTCGTAAAGAGTTCATTTGATCAACCCTTGACTGAACAAGTACGTGTTTTAACCCTTAACCCATTACCAAACGACAAAATTTTAGACTGGTCCAAATTGAAAGCATTTGCACACGACAAAATAAAAGTGACTGAAAATTTCAAATTTGTTTTGTGAAGGGTAGAAAACATTGTGGGAAAAGGAGAAATTGCTGGTTACCAGCATTTTCTCCTTTTCCCACAATGTTTTCTAAAGGCTTCTTTCTCAGGGGCGTCAAAAGTAGGGATTGTGTGGTAATGGGTTAAGGGTTAAGAACCACGAGATAAAAGCCTGCCGAACAACAGTCGGAGAAAATAAGAAAATACTATTTACCTGCATAGTCTCCTTTTCCCTCAGTGTTTTCTAACATTTCCAAGACAATTCTACTTATTTGAGCCACATTTGTTATCTGTTTGACAAACCCTTGCACAAACGTTTGCAATTTGGACTGGTCTAAAATTTGCAATTTGGACTGGTCTAAGATATGACTGTCTGGTTCAGTGATATTTCAATCACTATATTCCAAACGTTATCGGTTCTTTTCATAGGGATATGACAGAGAAAGCTGATTAAAACATTGTGATGCAATGATACAATACTGGTAATTCTCATTTTCTCATCTACCTACATTATATTTTTGCTTTTCAAAGAAAAAAAAAGTTAAACCTTCTGATATCTTTAACTTGTCTTTCGTTGATGCTTTTAAACATAAAGGTCCAAGTCATAGCGGGCTTGCATCGGCAGATTCAATACAGAAATAATTGTTGTTGAAAGATAGTATGACGTAATTATGAATCTGACAAACTGCTCCTTTCTCTATCAGTGACGTTATCCGCCACAAAGTTACCGGGACAAACCGTGCTTCCTACTATCCTCAGGCCGGAAACTCGAGTAGCAAATTAACTCTTTACCGAACAAAACCTTGTTTTAATGACCCAGAGGAAGAAACCTTCGGAAATCATTGTGGGAAAAGGAGAAAATGCTGGTAACCAGCATTTTCTCCTTTTCCCACAATGTTTTCTACTCTTCTGAAGCCAAGTTTCAATTTTTGAGTCACACTTATTTTAATGTCTGCAAATGCTTTCAATTTGGACAAGTCTAAAACTTTGACGTTTGGTATAGAATCTAACTCTTTCCCAAATGACTATATTTCAGACAGTCCAATTTGAAAGCACTAGCAGACGACCAAATTTACATGGCACAAATTATGAGATTTGTATCAGATAGTCTTGAAAACATTCTGGGAAAAGGAAAAAATGCTGGTAACCAGCATTTTCTCCTTTTCCCACCATGTTTTCAGAGGGCCTACTTCTCGGGTTCGTTAAAGCAAACAAACGTATTCTATGGTACAGGGTTAAAGGGTTAACTCGCTGACGACAAATCTTTATTAGGCACTTCAAAAATTTGAATTCATGGTAGACAAAAATTAATTATGGCTAAAACGACTGGATCTTACATCAAAATTTTGGAAAACGCTGCAGAAAAAGGAAGAAATTCCGGTTTTCAGCGTTTTCTTCTTTTCCACCAATTAAAAAAAAAGATATCTCTCTCGGGGTCGACATGGGATGGTTTAACACGTCCTTAACCACACAGTCCTGTGTTATAGATACCCTGGGGAAGAAAACTTTTGATAATATTGAAGGGAAAAGGGAAAAATGCTGTAATGTTTCCAAAGCCTGTCTCCGCAAGGTCGATAAAACTCGGGGACAGTTCAACAAATAAGTACGAATAAGCTCTAACGTGATCTGACGATACCCAGGGTTTCCATTCCGATTGCTTTGTGTCCATTTTAGACGTCCGAGGGGTCGTACTGTGTTATGGCCACATTCGCCCGTCCGTCAGTCTGTCCGTCCATCCGTTGGCATTTTTTGTGTGTGCGCAATTCCTCTTACACTTTCCATCGGAATAACTTGAAAATTTACCAAAATAAATTTGTGTGTAGTTGTGCATGTGACTTTAGGTCTCTGCAGGGGTCCTGGATTTTAACCATTCTCACTAACAAGCCCCTTCGAGCGTATATGCACCGCTCTGCGAAGCTCTTGTTATATCCTGACGTTACTTTGTAAAAAAGAAATATGATAGTAATTAAGGAACCGATTACCAGTTCATTGCCAAAGGTATGTATATCGTTAAATGAGTACTATCTACCGCTAGATGGCATTCTACAAATACACATCTATCTGATTTGGGCATCTTGGGTGCAGAGCCGGACTACTTTTCTTCGTGACAACCGTTACTTTGAAAATCGAACTCAATAAAACGCGATTCATTCAGATATGATCAGCAGTTTAGAGAAGTCTGGAGTTAAAACAGGCACGACTTCTCCTCAAACGTATTGATAAAAGCCATTTTCTCCATTGCTACTATATGACGCGTATTACTGCAATTCCACCCCCACCCCCCATATTGTGGGAAGTGGTGCATCATATAAGACAGGTCGAATATTCGAAAAATATGACATGAGCAGAAACGGTGAAATGAGAACTCGATCAGGAGTGATACTGCCTGGCGAAGACTGACTCTGTACAATGTGTATTGCACTGGACCAAAAGAAAGATGCAGAACATTATCCGTAAAATGTATCGTCTCTGCATACGGTCTGGTATTAAGAGTAGCCGAAAGTTTGTAAACTAAGATTAACCCTTAACTAAGATTAACAATCATACCTTTTAACGACACTGACAAAATGGATTTTGAAATCATTGTGGAAAAAAAAAGAAGAAAATGTCCGCTCTCCCATTTCAACAACGTTGCTACTCATACGAAAACAGTTCTGTTATTTTTAACATATATGACCCATCAGGCAAATGGGGACCATCTGGGAATTCTGTACATCAATTAGTTAAAAAAAGATCAACGATAGTGCAGGTCAGTTTAAGCTGGTGATTTAAAAATGATTGTACAACAAGGTACAATAACCACTTTTCATACAACAAAAAGTCATTAAAGCGAAAAGTGTCAACCCTGGTCAGTCTGACCAGGGTTGAAACTTTTCGCAGTTCCAAGAAGGTTCCTTTTTGCTTGATGGGTCACATTTTTATTTTTGTCGTCTGCAGATACTTTCAACTTGGACAAGTCTGAAGTGTCATCTTCTGGTAAGGCTTTA
Source organism: Tridacna crocea (assembly GCA_943736015.1). NCBI lineage: Eukaryota > Metazoa > Mollusca > Bivalvia > Cardiida > Cardiidae > Tridacna > Tridacna crocea. Next base: position 17,212,405 of record OX031072.1, read on the forward strand.
ATCATGGTATGATAAAGCTTATGTAACTCTTCACCAAACGACACATGAGAATTTTAAGACTTATCCAAATTGAAAGCATTTGCAGACGGTAAAATAAACCTGACTCAAAATTTGAAACTTGACTTTCGAAGAGTAGAAAACATTGTGGGGAAAAAAGAGAAAATGCTGATTACCAGCATTCCTCCTTTTTCCCAAATGTTTTCAAAAGGCTTCTATCTTAGGGACGTTAACAAGCAGAGATTGTTTGGTAAAGGGAAAGACCCTGTCCCTGATGCAGGTACCGTTTTAACCCCTTTACCGTTCACTTCTTACCAGTCAAGAAACTCTTAGACTTCCTCAAATTTAAAAGTATCTTTGAAATGATAGAAACGCTGTGGGAAAAGGGAATTAAATGCTGATGCCCGACACTTCCCCCATTTCCTGCTACGTTTTCAAAACCTTTTTTCTTTAGGTTCGTTGAAAGTTGGGCTTGTTAAATACCGTCGATATCAATAAGCACGATCGAAGTTCATCAATCTCAGAGTAAACTAAGAGCAATTGAGTCCCATTGGCCAATCTATTCGATCTCAAATCCCACACGACCCCATCATTTCAGATGAACTCGATTGGATCTTGCATTTCCGACAACGACAAGGTCCGAACTGGCTTCCCACTTGTTATTTATAACTTTGCGGAATTAAAGTGGGCTTCCCCCTCCTTGCCGAGCGTCTTAGGTGGGTTGAAACAAATCATATAAAGCACAGGTCGTGACATAGCAAAGTAACAGAGCCAACTAGCACACTGAAGTCAAAGACCATTAAAAGGAAAAATAAACTTTACTTGATTATATTCGAAATTAAATCCTGGTAGAAGAAAATTCGAGAAGAACGTACGTTTGGATTACCTTCATTCTATCAAACAGAAACGTCGACTGTAAATCCGTATAAAATCTGCGACATAAAACCCTTTAGGAGAAGTAAGATAGTAATTCCACTTGAAGAACATCCACGAGGACGACTAATTAATTGAAAAATAAACTGGAAAAAATTGTTTCAGAGACATTCGAAGGAACACACGTAAAAAAACTACAAGGTATGTAATTTTGCCATTGAACTCTTTACCCGACCTAATATTTTGCACGTTCTCCTATTCCTGCAATTTTTTTCTACTCCTGCAGAGGTGTTCAGTAAATATTTCTTTACCATTTCGAAGTTTGTCGTAAGCTGGTCCCTTCCTGGGACTGTATTCACAAACCATTCTTGAAAATAGTCTTAATCTTATTCTCTAAGGTTTCGTAAATTTGTAAGTAACACAATTTCTAATTGGCTAAACCGAACGGTTTAGCCAATCAGAAGCTGTGTTACTTACAAATGTAAAAAATGCTGGTGAATAAGACCAAGAACGTTCTTAAGAATGGTTGGTGAACACGGGCCGTGTTAGATGACGGTCTAAAATTCTGTCACCAGGCGAAGGGCTAAGGACCGAAGCTAGGTGTTTTTGTCGTATTTGACCTACATGGTTCCATAGGGTTCAGTAGTTTGACCCCATAGAATATATGGCCTGTAACACGCAAAATAGGGGCATTCGGACATTTGCGTAAAGTGTCATCCCGAATCTGCCTGGGCAGACCGCACAGGCTAAATCGAGACGTCACTTTCCGTTCTTATAAAAATTTTCAGCTTTTTGCAAGTCTACCGTAGGACAAAAACGGATCTAGTCGTAAAGTGTCATTTCGGATCAGTCTGCTCTGAGAGCGCAGGCTGATTCACGACGATACTTTACGCAAATTTCCGAATGCCCCTTTTCGTGTGTTGTAGGCCAATTAAAAGTATAATCAAGAGATTTAAATCTGTTCAGCCTGTAAATTGCCCCGATAAATCCCCCCCCGCCTAACCCCCCCCCCCCAAAAAAAAAAACAAAAAAACCCGATGTATCTTTTCTTTACTAACAGTTATTCTACTTGTTCTTTCGACAACTGAGAGCTAAAACATTTTTCTACCAGATAAACACAACTGATTATCAGTAGTTAATGTAGTCTGGCTCCTACAGTTGCTCGAACTTGTAAAACTCTTAAAAAATCTGGGCCATTAACAAGGGTACGTACATCCGACTTTCAAGATATAAATTACACGTTAGATCCAATGAAACACAGTATTAGCGGCAAAAACTCGTTAAACATGTATCAAAATATCACTGACATGTAGTCTTTGTGTTCAACAAAGTCGAATCGCCTCAGAAATCGTGGATTTTTTTTTTTATCAAAATGCGAATTTCAAACAGTTGCTGACATCTTGCGTCATGCAACATTGATATGAACGATAAATTTCATTGGTTGATATATACTTATACAGTCATGCATCCAACCAATGAAAATCCCTACTGCTGCTCACACCTTTCTATCATGTGACACTGTTTGGAACGAGGAATTTCATTGGTTTCTATGTGCAACCGGCTGTATGGAATATACGAACTCTTGTCAATGGCGAAGATTTTTAAGCAAGTTTACAAGTTCGAGGGACTGTCGCAGCACAGTCTGCATTAGCCACTGACAAAAAGACATTTTTTTTTAGTAGACAAATGAGTTAGCTATCAGTTGTCCAAACTGGAGAATATCTGTAGGAAAGATACGTTTTTTATATACGTTATTTTTTTTAGGTAACCGGGGGCGAGTAACGGGCTGCATACACTTAACCCTTTCCCAAACAATCCCTGGTTTTTACGGGTCAGGAATAGAAGCCTTTTGAAAACATTGTGGGAAAAGGAGAAAATGCTGGTAACCAGCATTTTCTCCTTTTCCCAAAATGTTTTCTACCCTAGTCATATTGAAAAATCATCTTTTTAGAAACTCTTAATTTGTCATCTGCAAAATGCTTTCAATTTGGTCTGGTCCAAAATTTGCCGTTTAGGAAAGGGTTGAATCCCTTGATTATACAATATAGACAGTGGATGGCAGGAATCAAACTACGGGCCCCTACGGATGGTGCCATGTTCTCTTTGATTCATCTAGTTTGTCATAACAGTAAATTTTCCATTCTCTCCGTTCTAAGAGTTTTTGTTTTTTACAGATGTACAGTTTTTCCATGAAAATTGTTCTGTTGTTTGCCCTTCTGTCGCTTGTATTTGGAAACCCAACCAGTTTGTGTAAATGTGAACCTAAAGGTACGGGCAGAGGTATAAACAAAAAGTACTGTAACCTGACCATGAGCCGAAATTCAACGGATTATTGTTGCAGATGTGTTATGAGATGGAATGGTGTAAGACAATTTAAAGATCCCCTTCTTACAAATCTTCTGTCTCTTTTTTTTATCCACTGTTTCTGTCTATTTCTGTCTCTGTCAATCGTTGTCATTATCTTTTTTTATTACATACCTAGCAGTGAAATCCTGGAATTTCCCAGTGTAATAAATTTTGATATCATCCCTAGTGACGATATCAACTTTCCCATTCACTTCCTGTCGTAATTTAGGAACTACTTTTTTTCATTAAACACTTACAGATAGTATTAATTAAAATAATAATTTTGATAAGGTATATAATAAATAGAACAATCAACTGGTTATTTTTGATGTGAAAAATAACTCACTCGGATGCGTCGTAAGGCGTTGAAATAACTCGTGCCGCGCACTCGTTTTTTCAACACCTAACAACGCATCCTCGTGAGATAAATTTCATATAAAAAATAACCAGTTGATTATCCTCTATCTATCTACATGTTACTGTCTTCTTTTGTCCCTGTCTGTCGTTGTTCTCTCCCTTTCTCTCTGTCTTCTGCCTGCCTCTCTCTCTCTCTCTCTCTCTCTCTCTTATTTCAGGATCATTTTAAAATGTTTCTTTCACCTTGCAATTGTAAAACGTATCTGCAGACTAAATAACTTTATAGCCAAAATTCAGAACAAACAATGATATTTGGTTTTAGAATCGGTATTCAGGTAAAAAGTAAAAATAGAAATTCTGCTTATCAGCTGTTTTTTTTTTTTTGGGGGGGGGGGGGAAGACAGTATTTCCGAATTTTTTTTTCTTGGCTAAAAATGGAAACGTAATAAATCTAAACGCGAGTCTCTCTCAACGGGTTATAACTGTTACCTTGAACACAATATTTTCTTTAAAGCCTTATGATGCATAGATCTTCTTTACTCTTTGTTATGTTATTCACTGGCCATAAACTGGTTTATATTTAACTTTCGCAAGGTTCGAAACGATCTTAACTCATTAGCTCCTCTCAGAGACGGTTAAGCTCTTGTATCATTTGTTTTCCAAAACAGCGTGAAAGAAATACTTTTTGTGAGCCATATCTCCGTTTCCACGATGTTATCATATACATACCGTCGGTTTACTTCAAAAACCTCGTAACTACAGCTTGTTACAAGCTGTAGTTACGAGGTTTTTGAAGTAAACCGACGATAAAAACATTGAATTATGTTGATTTTCAATAATTTAGAATGATTATCATGATTTTCAAAACAACAAGCAATTTTGTTGAATGATATCCCCCGCCGAAAAAGACCTTTTTTGATACAAACATATTAGAGGTAATGTGCGGTGCATGTAAATGTGGCCTTTTTGTTATTGGTCCATTATAAAACGAAACATTAAGCCCCCCCCCCTTTTTCCATGGTACAGCATTTCAAGAAATAAAAGATATACATGTATAAGCGATCCATAATGAGATTATACGTTAAGTCCCCTTTTACCATAACACGACATTTCATTAAATGAAAACATATAACGAATTTATACATCAAGCCCCTTTTTTTTCCATGGCACCTCATTATATAGGCCTACAAAAGAAATTTGTATCAACGGACTATCCTAAGGAAGATATGCATGCAAGTTTCATAAATGTTCTTTTAAACATTGTGGGAAAAAGGAGAAAATGATGGTTAAATGCTAGTTACCAGCATTTTATCTTTTCCCCACAATGTTTTCTAAAGGCTCTCTTTCTCAGAGTCATCAAAAGTAAGGATTGTGTGGTAATAGGTTAATTTCATTATTTTTCAGTTTGATATAGACTGTGAAGAAGAAGTAATCGCCTGCTCCTAGTGACCCAGATAAGACAGACCAAAGGAGAATACTTGCAATTATTCATGTTTAACCCTTTCCCAAACAATCCGTGGTTTTTACGGGTCAGGAATAGACGCCTTTTGAAAACATTGTGGGAAAAGGAGAAAATGCTGGTAACCAGCATTTTCTCCTTTTCCAACAATGTTTTCTACCTTATCAAATAGAAAAGTCATCTTTTTAGCAACTGTTAATTTGTCATCTGCAAAATGATTTTAATTTTGTCACAGTCTGGTCCAAAATTTGCCGTTTGGGAAAGGGTTAACCAAAAAAATGCTTTTGAAAGTAGGGAATACCACGATCAAAATGCCCAAAATATGCGATTTAAGATTGGATTTTTCACAGTGTTGTATTTTAAGATATATATGAAAGTAGTATGCGAGAGCTGGATATTATGACTGTTTAATAGAATTTTTTTCACATGACTTATTATGCACTCTAGGATATTTTTAAAAATATTTTAATTTTTTTCAACATTTTCATAGAATCTTACATATATGTTTTCTATTATATATATATAAAAGAATTTTATGTGAGTGTGTGTTTTTCTTTTTTTTTTTCTTTTCCCATTTTTATAGAATACTCAAAGAAAAATCGACCAAAACATTGGTATTCATTCCCATGGAGTAACATTACATAACATTTATTCAGCATAAGATAGCACTTGCATGTTTATAGCTTATTATAGATTAGAATATATTAAACAAATTTATGCCCACATGCGCAGAAAACAAAGACCTGAATAGACTGTTGTATCTGAGGCTTCTTTCTAAGGGTCGTCAAAGGTCGGGATTGTATGGTAAAGGGTTAAATAACGGGTGGAGGCACTGTAGATAGCAAATGCAGTCTCCTCTTAGTAGATAAGATATATGTTACTTTAAACCTTTTTTCCCCGATTTTTAGATGCAAGAGTTAAAGGTGCACAATGAATCAGTAACTTCAATACTTTGATTTGCACTAAAAGATTCTTTTACTTTAATGAATATAATAATTTAGCCAATGAAAAAAACATACCAATAAATTTTAGATTTCTTTTTAAAATCTAAATAAATGGATAAGCCAGACAGTTGTTGATTTCTCAGCAACTGATAAGGAATAAAAAAAGGTAACTTTATTGATGCACTTTGGTTACAAGTGCTTCCATTTTATTCATGAATATGACAAATTGATCCACAACAAATCTGAAAATGCCTTTTGGGTTGTTACTAGAATGCATTCAAAGCATTTGTTTTTAAGAAAATATGCTTTATCTGAAAGAAAAAAAAAATCTTTAGTTTCACAGATTACGATTTTGTGAGGCTTAAATCATGAAAAATAGTGCTGTCGGTGCTTTGATTTACATTAATGTTTTTTAATTTTGTTAGAAATGCATAGAATCATTCAAATATAAGCTTATTACGTTACCTGAGATCATTTAGGACTTTCACAAGGTATAAAATTTCCAAAAAAATGTCAGTTGAGGATCTACTAATTACTGTAGGGTCAGAGGTACACTTGATGACCTTTCGCCTCTATAACTTCCAAAAACCCTACTTGCAAGGCAGCAGAATTTGGGAATGTGCACAGGGGACCTTGGGGCTCAAGAAAATAGATAGAAAATCATAGTACTAAAAGTTCCCCCTTTAGGAGAGAGCAAACACCCTGCTGGCTGATCGTCAATAGTCCTTTGATTTGACTTTGTATACCTTTCCTGAATATGTATCTCGACCCAAAGTTCATTTACAATTAAAAACGAAATAAAGCTTCACTTCTTAAAAAAAAAAGTTTCCTTGTATTTTGTTTCTTCTCACGGTGAGGTTGATTGAGTTTGTGAAGCTGGCTTTTTCAAGTGAGTGCTCGGGCAAGGTATTGGATAGCCTCAACTTTGAAAATACAAACTCCCAGGGGAAACATAAATAAGCCCATTGACCCTACAATATAACCAGCCGTTGAAAGCGGAATAAAAACTTTATCAATCTATGTATGCTACTTGCAATTCATTGTAAAAGCAAAGTGAGCCATTTTGGCAGATTCATAAAAATAGTCCCGCAGAAGGTGCAACCTGTGTTTTTCGCAAAAACTATAGGTAGTTGAAAATTACATGAAGCAAAAATACTTACATTTTCTGTAGAAATTATCAAATTGACACCATAAACCCACTTTACATTTGTCCTCCCATCTATTCTGATAAAACAGTGTAACGGGAGTGCTTATACGTATATTAGATCTTCAAACGAGAGTTCTGTTACTCTTAAATCTGAAGGACAGAATCTTTGAAAATATAGTTAAACGGGATAACTCTCGCTGTGAAAAGCTGAGCTTTTATTTAAATTATCTCCCTTTGCTATGATTTTTCTTGAAACGTTTTTAAAACAAACATCTCATACATAGAACTTTTCATACACGTTTAATTTGTCGTCTGCGTATGTTTTTGAATTTGGACCAGTCTAAAATTTTGCTCTATGGGAAAGAGTAAACGTGCTGTGACTGTAAGCGGATTGCAAATTCAATGCGGTCTAATCTTCACGCACTCTATCCGCATTGCGGATAGGATTGACCGTTGCTTTTTAACTCTTTACCACAGAATCCCGAGTTTCAACGACCCTGAGGAAGAGGCCTTTTGAAAACATTGTAGGAAAAGGAGAAAATGCTGGTAACCAGCATTTTCTCCTTTTCCCACAATGTTTTCTACCCTGCCGGAATTAAGTTTCAATATCAAGTCACTTTTAGTTAGTCATCTGCAAGTGCTTTCAATTTGGACCAGTCTCAAAATTAAGGGCTCAACTCGGTAGCTCAGTCGGTCACGGACAGGGCTGAACTTGGCGATTGGGTCGTTAGTTTGAATCCAAAGCTCAGATTGATTATATCATTGGAACAGGATTCATTCCTCTCTTGCTGATCGATGGTCAAGTTTGAAAGCAGCCAATGGCTTGGAAAGAAGTAAAGAACAAATAAAATATCCAGGAAACCATGGATACATGCACTGGTCTACGCGATGTAAATGAAGGCCAGTTTTGAAAATGTACTGAAAGTCATGCATCCAATCAATGAATTTCCGTACAGCTGCTCACACCTTTTCTTATGTGACACTGTTTGGAACGAGAAACTTCATTGGTTTCTATGTACGACCGGCTGTATCGAATGTACGTACTCTTGTCAATGGCCAAGATTTTTGAGCGAGTGTGCAAGTTCGAAGGACTGTAGCAGCTAGACTGCATTAGCCACTACAGTCACGTTTTTTCTGGTAGACAAATGAGTTAGGTACCAGTTGTCCAAAGAATAATATCACGCAAAAAAGGGACATTCTGGGAACTGGGAAAAGTGTCAACCCTAGTCAGACTGCGCCAATTGCGCAGCCTGACCAGACTTGACACTTTTCGCTTTAATAACGTTTTCTGTATGAAAAGTGGTCATTTTATCTTGTAATACAATCATTTTTGAACTATCAGCTTAAACTGACCTGCACTATATCGTTGATCTGCTTTCGTCTAATTGATGTACAGAATTCCCAGATAGTCTCTTTTTGTGTGATGTGTCACAAACAGCTCTTAAACACCACACAAAGGGCTATATAGGCAGAAATTCATATCGTTTGCTAGTAAGACACAGGTTTTTCAGGAGAAACTTATTTCAATGACGCATCTGGTATTTAAGACGTCAGTTCTACAGCGGTAGACGTGTTAAGAATAAACGTCAGACGAAAGATAAAATGACAAATATAATTACGTTTCACAGTTTATCTCATGATAAAAACGCTTTAGGAGAAAAGTTGTCTCCCTTGAGAACCGCAAAACCCATATTTATGTACTTGCTTTTTTTCCTTAGACGCTTTTTCACTTCAAAATAAATAAATTACTTACTATTTCAATAATTCCGCTGCAATATGAAGATATTTTTTTCGTCTTATTGTTGACTACAGTATAGTGGATAAATTATATCAAAGATCAAAGGCCGTATGTACACCAATTTCGAAAGTAACACTACTCCTGATTGGCTAAACTAAATGGTTTAGACGATCAGAAGTTGTGTCACTTTCAAATTTAGAAAATCTTGGTGAATAAGACAGAGAATATTCTTCTTGTTCACTTAGATTTCTAAATTTGAAAGTACCAAATGGTTAAGCCAATCAGAAGTTGTGTAACTTTCAAATTTAGAAAATCTTGGTGAATAAGCTTGAGAATATTCTTAATTATATTAAGAATATTGGTGAATACAGGTCCAGGCTGCATGATCCATGTGGTCTGGTCTTGACCTACATTGTCCACAAAGGTTTTTTATGTGGTCTTTGGTAAGAAAAAAATAATGTTACAAATTTCTATGTAGCTCCATAAAAAGTAGTATTTCTTCAAACAGTTTAAAGTGTTTTTCACTTTACATAATCTTTACTAATCTCTTAGCCTTTTACCAAATTATCGCGTTTCAAATAGACGCCTTTTGAAAACATTGTGGAAAGATGTAAGCATTTTTTTCTCCTTCATAGAGAAAATCAAAAAAGAAAGATAATATTTTTTATCCTTTCAAAACAAATTCAGTCCTTCTAGCAATATCTAATGGTGGTTTACAAATATCTTAAACGTGGAGAAATATTGTGTGGCTTCTTGAAGTGTTTTAAACACGTTACAGGACTATCCTGCGGTTTAGGTAACGATTTTTCGACAGGAAGCTCTGATAAACATTGCTGCAGAAGGTGGTATTTGTTTGTATGGTGTTTAACACCGTTTTCAACATTATTTCAGTTTTATCGCAGCAACCAGTGCACATATGCTTTCCTCGAGTTTCTTGTGGCAGTATATGCTTGGTACGATGGCTACCAGCATTTTCTCCTTTTCTCACAATGTTTTCAAAAAGCTTCTTTCCTTAGGGTCATCAATCCTCGAAAAGAAATAGACGGAGCCAGCGCGGAATTCAAACCTAGAGCCCTCGACTGCCCAAAACGAAATAATTGGATTTTGACTATCGACTGCAAAATTTCATTAAAGCGGGACAGGGGTCAAACCGTTATATTATACAATATTCTTACCGAGCACTCGATGCTTTCTTACCATCGAAAAACTGTTCAGCGGCGAAAGTGGAATGTTTTCGGGCGCAAAAATTATCATAAAAATTAGCAAACCTAGGAAACAAAATTGCTGAGCTTGCACATTGAGTCAAAGATCCCCCACCCCCATCCAGTTATGAGCCTTGCACATTATCAACAAAGCTACCAGCAGGCTCAAAACGAAAAGATGTGTTAGTTTAAACATATTGTATTGTCATTATTGGTACATAAACATATTTATAGTTTAGTTTAGTTTAAACATATTTATTTTACATCGATTGAGAAACAAGTTCTTACAACTTATACTAATCTCTCTCGGTTCTGCTTCTTGGGAACTACACCAGTACTCGTGCCGAATGTGTGGGCCAATGAAAAATCCCAAAGTTGACACCTGCTCCCAGGGATCGAACTCGAGACCTCGAGGCCGACGCTCTACCTTACGACCACGGACACCAAACAAATTTCTGACGTACAACTACAGAAAAGCTGGGCAAATGGGTCTGGCAACAAGTTCTAACAACTTAGGTTCGGCCATTCCCGAAAAGATGTAACCAAATAAACCACTACGAGGTTCTTTCCGTTCTTTTTTGAAGATATAAGGGGACTACCAGTCATTCTCCCGGCCCTATTCCCCATGTGGAACTATACTTGTTTTCCTTGTCAGCCTTGATGCCTGAAAGATGGATTGAAATGCCCAGGGCACAATATCATCTAAGAACATTCGCTAAGATCGGCAAATAAATGTCATATTTGCAGCTGCTCTCCCGTCTGTTTATTGGAGAAAGTTTGATGTCAAATTTTGCTTTTTTTGCTTTCTTCTTCTGGTTCTTTTGAGTTTTGGTTGAATACATTTTAGCCAGGGTCCGACAAAAGGTTGCTTAACGTATCTTCGTGATCCATTGTACCTACCAAGCAAGCTATAACATAGTAATAGATTCATAATATGTAATTTTTTTCACAACCAACTTAATCGTGTGATAGACTGGTCCTTTGACATACAGGAAATTGACTCAGAGCGAAAAGTTTCGGCCCAGGTCAGCCTGCGCGGACTGCGCAGGCTGACCTGGGTCGATACTTTTCGCAGATGCATTAACCTCCCTTTTCACAGAGCACGGTCCATTGTCTTTTAAGTCTTAACTCGAGACTAGGAAATTTCAGACTTTTCCTAACTGTAACCATTTATAGACAACAGATGATGTATGTTGTCTTTGAAAGGATAGAAAACATTGCGAGGAAAGGATAACATGCTGGTAATCAGCATTTTCTCCTTTTCTAATGATAGTTTTTAAAGCTTTCTTTCCCGGCGTTGTTTCTTTCGTCGTAGTTTCGTACCTTGTAATTTATACACTTGGACTGCTATTAAAAGCATGTAAGGGAACCATGGATTAGTTTCAGGCAGTTATGGTTTAGAATCTACATTTTGCAAAAAAAAAAAAAATCGCTGCTTTTCCCCGTTTTTCTACGGTAAAAAGATGTCGATATGAACATTATTTCTCACCTGGCAAAAAGGAAATACATTTTAAGTTAAGGGACATAATATTTTTAAACCCCTCATGGTTTATTTTAACGTAATCAAAGCATTGAGAACGCTGAAGTAGTGTTTTTCAAGGAATACATTGTGTGGAATTTTAACATTTTAAAAGAAAAAAAGACATATAACGCTCAATCATAGAAAAGTCATGGGACGAACTGGTTTTAGAACGACAAAGTTCGGGACCAAACGATCGGTAGTCAAATTTTGTATTTTGACATGCCATTTCCAATTATATGTCTGAATGCTACCGAAAAACTCATTTGCCTGAAAAAAATTGAGTTTAATTGAATCTATTTCCGTCCGCTTTGCATAAAATATGATACATGGTGTTCAAAATTTAATACTGAAGTCATAGTGGTATTGTCTTCGACAAATACCCCAATAAACGAAGTCTAGATTCTTATCGTTTTAGGAGAGACTTGTTAGATGAAAACAAATAGAAAATGACCAGTCATGTTATGTTCCATTCGATATACACGTTAGTCATGATCTGTGAAACTTGAGGGAGGTTTAATGCGTCTGTAAAAAGTATTGATTCATGTCAGTCTGCCATTCCGCACAGGCTTTACCTAGTTCGAAACTCTTAGCAACTTTTTTTTCTTTTTATATGATCATTCTACCTAATGCTATGTCTTGGTTCTATCGGTTTGCAGGCAGATTTGGTCTATCTAACGCCATGACTCGTTTGGTGTAGTGCGTTACACAGATACATTACGATCCCTTGTAACAAAGCATGACTGATGTATAAGTAACAAATACATATTTTTTATGCCAAAGTCGTTGCCATTTTTGGCGACGTTGCCGTTAACGTAATGTGACGTTGATGTCATCAGCCTTGAATGATAAACAATATGTCCTTTGATAAAGGTTTGAAACAACCGAAACTAGTCTGGATTGAATTTATTTTTTCAAAAATGGACATACCTCTCCTAGCTCATGTTCTTTAAATTAGGGAGTTGAACACAAAAATGCAACATGACTTCATAGTGACTTTTTGCATTAACAGTCTGAGCGTCTGTTTTAGAAATAGATTTTTTTTTTCAATCTGTAAAGAAAGGTAATTTCAAGCCTCTGTTTGGCCACACTGCCTTTACGGAAACCATAACAGTTTATCAAAAAAAAAATAGTATCTGAGGCATTATGGGTAACATATTGCGCGGTCTTGTGTTCTAGATATCGTATCTGGAGAATCAGTGAATGTTGTCAAACCATAACAGTTTATCAAAAAAAAAAAAGTATCTGAGGCATTATGGGTAACATTTTGCGAGGTCTCGTGTTCTAGATATCGTATCTGGAAAATCAGTGAATGTTGTCCTGTACAATATTTTCATTATTAACTGTTTCCCTATCAATTTTGAGGTTAAACGAGCCTTGGGGCGAAGGCTTTGAAAAGTACCCTATGGAAGACAAATTCAATCATGCTGGACATACTGAATTTTTCTCTTCACATACTTCCAATTTGGTCTGGTCTAGCCCTTTCATAAATAGTTAAACGTCCGATATGTTAGATTTCACTGACATTTTACCATAAAAAAAGTTACATATTTGGGTATGAGAGTAATTAAAAAAAAAAAGAAAGAAAGAAAAATGTAGTGAGAAAGTTTGTCAAATTTATAAGAGATAAGATACACATCTAAACTCAAGAAATTGCATCAAATTCTGGCACAGAATCCATAGATAATTGGGGATATTGAAACTTTTTGACGGATCGTTCATTTGCAGACGGCCTCGTCTATATTGTTTTTCCTCCCAAGGGGGCGCTTTCTCAGGAAGACCTGTCATTGGTTAATTTAATATACGGTGACGTTAAAATGAACCAGGAAAGGTTAAACAATGTTATGTCCCTTGAGTAAAAACTTATTTCCTTTTTGCCAGATGAGAAATGGGCAATCGGGACAAATGGTAACCATCTAATAAGGTGCTGCAAACCATTTCTTTGTTTGCCTGTTTTCTTTATCTTTTCTACCATGTAAAAATGCAGCTCACAATTTCCAGACACCTGCAGCAGTGTTATCATACATCAGTTATCTTTTCCTTTAACCCTTTACCATACAATCCCGACTTTCAAATCCCCTGTGAAAGAAACCTTTTGAAAACATTGTTGGAAAAGGAGAAAATGCTGGTAACCAGCATTTTCTCCTTTTCCGACAATGTTTTCTGCCCCTCAGAATAATCTCACCTTGTCATATCATGGACCCCTATCACTCACTCTATGTGTTGGTCTTTGTCTCTTTCTCTGTGCGTCTGTCCCATTCTTTCTCTTTCTCTCTCTCTCTCAACTATTGTCTGTTTTTTTGTCTCTCTGTGTGTCTGTCTGTCTAATAAATCTTTATCGATATAATAATAGAGGGCGTTTTAGCGGTCATTCAGTTTAATCTTGGTGGTAGCAGGCTTTTTGTATGCTTCGTCGGTTGTATCAAGGCTATTCTGAGGCATGACGATTTTGTTGATAATTATGATGATGATGATGATGATGATGTTGTTGATGATGATAATTACAATGATGATGATGATGATATCAACCTGTTTTAGACGCCTTTTTTCAAACCAAAAGAATAAGAAAAAAAAAAACGGAGATCTAGTCAAGTCACTCCTTGACTTTGGACTTTTTGACTTTTATCTGACAAAATCTACTGTCATGGAAGAGAGGAATCGATAAAATTAATTAGTGAAGAACTCGTGAAAATAAATTGATTGCAGTTTTATTGTCAGTATAACCCAATACTAAATATGCCCATGAGTTTATGGGCTTTGAGGATAAGAACTTGTGAAAACAATATAGGAAAAGGAGAAAATGCTGGTAACCAGCATTTTCTCCTTTTCCCACATCTTTTTTCTATTTTTCGTATAGGCAAATATCGTCATTGGAGCGATATTCAATCTGTTGTTTTCAAACTCATTCAATATAAATGAGAATTAAATTCATTCCCTTGGCATAGAGAAGAAGCAACAGATACAATGAAACAAAAGTATTATGAATCCCAAGGCATTTTCAATTAGATTCGAAATATTACAAAAGAAAAACCTTGTTAGACTTTGTCAAGCTGCATATCCGTAATTATTAAGTACAGCCACATCCCTTGAACATGTGTATCTAGGAAGAAACCAGGGAAATATACAAAGATAAGGCAGCAGCTCCAGTCCGGCAGCTGTCATAATCCCACCTCTGCCACCAAATGTAACGTGCAAGGCCCGGTTGGATCACCCATCCATGCACTGACCATAACGCATATCGCTACCAAGTAGAAAAAAGGTATAAAACCTTTCGCTGCTAAGTGAGACTTGCTGACCTTTTGCAGACAGTGTAGATCAAGATCAGACTGCACAGAACGTGCAGTCTGATCTTTGATCTACACTGTCTGATGGGAAGATATATTTCTTCCCCTCAAGAGGCAAAATTTGGGTTTTTAGTCAGCTTGAAAATGTTGCTGTTTTTTTTAGCAGGATAAAGGTTAAGTGCTAACCTTACGACAAGATTTTTGACCCGTGTGACTTAAAATTAGAAATGAAACATTGCTCACCTGATAGGGTATATGTATCAAAGGGTGAAAAAAAACTCAGAGGAAAAGAGAGAAAATGCCTCTTCTAGCTCACTAATGTTTTCAAAAGCCCTCTTGCGTGAGATTGTCGAAACTTAGATTTGTTTGGAAAATAGCTGAAGTCATCATTTTAAGAAATACTGTATTAAATTACGATAATTAACAAAAACGGGGAACATAAACACACAGATACAACACAATGTTAAATTTCATTTGAGACAAAAAAGCCAAAGTTGCTGTCATTATAACCGTCGAATGTCAAGCTATCAGAAGATTTATTACCATTTCATTTTCAAGAAAGAAATATTTTAGCAGAAAGTGGCTTTATTTCCTTTTAGCTAATTTTGTTGAGACAAAAAGGCACTTTCTCTCAGAAAAACTCAAACGTATTGATAAAAGCCATTTTCTCCGTTGCTACTTTATAGCGCGAATAGCGTGTACTCCAATCCCCAAATTTTGGGGAGAGTGATGCGTCATTATCAGACAGGTCGAATCTTCGAAGAATCGTTGTCTGTGCATGTCATATTCTTCGAAGATTCGACCTGTCTTATATGACGCATCACTCCCCACCAATATTATAGTTATAGGAGATGTCAGGCCTATTCTAGCCTCAGATTTCTCTAAACTGCTGATTATAGTTGCATGAATCGCACCAGTTAACGTTTTATTGAGCAAACGTTTATATCAGTTTGAAACTCAAAGTAACGGTTGTAGCGTAGGAAAGTAGTCCGGTTCTGTACCCAGGATGCCCAAATTAGATAGATGAGTATTTGTAGAAGGCCATCTAGCGGGAGATAATGTCAAAGAATATGACATGCGCATACAACGGTATTTGATGGCCAATGTACCTCTGCATGCTCTTCTAGAATTTCTTTAACCAGCACTTTACACAGCCACTGGCTGCCTTCTAACATCGCCATCTTTCTGAAAAAGATCAGAGGTGACAGAGGGACAAATCCTGTCGTAGTTCCTATCATATATCCTCAAAAAGATCATCGCTTTTCCAAGAATCGAACCCAAAAACTACATCTCTATATCATAAAAGTCAGAGCCCAGATACAGGGAGTGATTTTGATTTCAAAATTAAAAATATTCAAATATTCTCCAATAAACCCTATATTATTGGCACTCATTAGAATCGTCTCATTGAGACGATTCTAATGAGTACCCACAACATAGGGTTTGAAAGAGAAAAATGAATTTAGAATTCCATCACTACCTTTTATCTGGAGCTCTTTAAAAAGCTTGCTTTTTATGGTTTCACAACTAGGCCATCTTTTTGAAAGCTTCAATGGTAGACAAGTAATCCTATACACAGCTTTACTGTCTTGTTTTTTCTTTGGTCAAACATAGCCAAGTCTGAGGCGGACTTTTCCAAGTCTAGCAGAATTTTCCATACCAAGACCATTAGAGCATCTAGTCAAGACCCTGTAGGTGAATGTTTTTGAAAATATTGCTGAAAAAGTAGAGAATGGTGGTAACAGGCATTCTATCTTTTTCCCAATTTTTTTCTGTGCTGTTTCAATGACAAATCTCACATTTCATTTTTCGTCTGCAAATACTTTGAACTCTGATGAGTCTCATATTTTTTTGTTTGGTAAAAGTTTAACGGGTTTTGGTTTAGTTCTAAACACACAATTTCCAGATAAGTATTTGAACTGCTCTCTGTGAAAAGGGAGCTTACTGCATCTGCAAAAAGTCTCGATTCAGGTCAGCCTGCGTGGACTGCGCAGGCTGACCTGAATCGATATTTTTTGCTTGAAGTCAATTTTCCGCATGTCAAACGACCTGTGTACCCCTCAATTCAGTCAGTTTGTTGAACAAAGTAGGTCAGTTTGTGTATTTTATATTATATGAAGGCTTGCTTAGTATTATGCAAGCTCAGTTTTGTTTATCAAGAGGTAAAGAAAATTCCACGAATGGAAGAAGGAGGTTTCATGCTGGAAAGGATTAGAGCTTCGACGCCATATGGAAAGATTCCCAGATAAAGTCCAGCACGAAGTATTTACTTTGTCAGCCTAATTAGACTGTTACATGATACTATCTGATAGCATTTCTATAGGGAGGACAAAAAATGATATTGCATCGATCATTATGACAGAGAAATGTCGGTTGTTCCAACCAGCGGTTATTTGTAAGCATGGTTTAACTCGAAGTTTTGTTTGGTAGGTCCAAGTTTTGGAAAATACTTACCAGACTAAAGCTGAGGTTATGCTTGTTTTATAATGCTAGTTGGAACAGCTGCTGTACATTGGTATGTTTGAAAAGAACATGTAAATTATATAATAATAACTGTTGACATCTACCTGAGGACAACATCATTATACACTTGTATCTATTTGAAAAAAAATGCTGTTTATGAATAAGATAATGCTCAAATGTTGAAATTTGTCTTCAAAGGATGGAAAATATTGTGAAAAACGGGGGGAATAACAGGGTTTTCTGCCATTATTTTTTTTAAAGAAAAGCCTTCTCACGTGATCGTTTAAAGTGTAACTTAACACAGATAACTAATGTGAAATTTTCAGTTAGATAGTAAACATCCAAACATTGTTGTTTCAAAATTATGTTTTGGGGATTAATATCACCTTATCGTACAGTGGAGGTCCAAGATCATCTGCCTGCACGTTCTGTGCAGTCTGATCTTAATCTACACTTTCTGCAAACAGTCAGGAGGTCTCAGATCATCAGACTGCACATTCTGGGCTGACAGACAGTCATCCAGCCAGCCCGCTAGCGGCAGCCATCCAGCCGGCCTACCAGCCAATTATCCAGCCAAACAGACAGACAGACAATTTTTGCAACCTAATGAATAAAGAGGCACTGAATCGCGTTATTTGTTTCTTTTATAGATCTTTCCATTGTACCTTTGACCAAATTGGTACTAAAAAAGATATATATCCATCTAGAGTCTGGTCGATAGCATTATTTGCGCCTCGTTTCGATTGTAAAATATGTAAATTACCCGGCGACTCAATTTACCAATCACGTTATTGGATTTAGCGCGCCTTTCTTTGTACGACGAGCTACAGAGACAGGAGCGCTCTGTTTGATTTGTGAAAAAAACTGTAGGATTATAGAATATTGTTTTACCTGTTACTATAGCAAGAAATACATTGTGGTTCAAATTTGAACGGAAATAACTTGTCTTCTCTTTGCTTAACTCTTCACCACACAACAAAATTTTTAGACTCGTCCAAATTGAAAGCACTTGCAGACGAGAAAATAACCGTAACTCAAAAATGTGATTTGTTTCCAGCTGGGTAGAAAACATTGTGGGAAAAAGAGAAAATGCTGGTTTCCAGCATTTTCTCCTTTTCCCACAACGTTTTCAAACGCTTTCCTTCTCAGGGTATTTAAAAGTCGGGGTTGTGTGAGAAAGAGTTAATCCATTATCTCCACTAGGTGACCTTTTAAATTAAACCATTTTGAATGTAACCACTTTTAAACATACTGAGAGAAAGATGAACATGCTCGTAACGATCATTTTCTTCTCTTGGCACAATGTTTTCCCAAATGTATTCACCTATCTCTTTTTTCATAGTTTGTAAAGATATTTTCAAAGTTTTCTGCTACAGACTTATTTCCGGAAGTAACTTATTACGTCACTAATCGAGAACGGTTGTGAAAAGGAAATATTTTGCGTTTGTCGTAAAAATCTAAAGGATTTCATAAAGGTGTTTTTACGCTGACAACTAAAACAGAAACAAGGACCAAAAGAAACATATATTTTTGTGGAGGTATAGCATGTGCGGATCTGACAGACGGGAAAAAAGAAGGGTAAGAATTTAATTTCGCCATCATCATCATCATCATCATCACCATCACCACCATCATAATTACTACTCATTCTGCTACCACTATGACTCCCAATCCCCTCCTATTCCTGCTACAAGTATTTCTTCGACTACTACTACCATTACTAAGCGTTCATTGATTTCGCTATAGACACGTTTCTGACATGTTATGTAACTACACTACAAGAAAATTAAAGATCTAAAAAGAAAAACGTTGAATGCTCATGCTAAGTTCTTCTGTATATCTATGTACATGACCACTTCTTCAACAACTACCAAGTAGTCAACGCTTTTTTACCTCAAAGACTCGTCTCTGAGGAGCCTCGTTACTACAAAGAATATTCATTACCAAACAACAAAATTGTACGTTTAACCAAATCAAAAGCATTTACAGATGACAAAGTGAAAGTAACTGAAAATTTAAAATTTGTATTGTGAAGGGTAGAAAAAATTGTGGGAAAAGGAGAAAATGCTGGTTACCAGCATTTTCTCCTTTTCCCACAATGTTTTCTAGAGGCTTCTTTCTCAGGGTCGTCAAAAGTAGGGATTGTGAGGTAATGGGTTAAAAGATAAACAAAGAAATGAAACATTGTGGTATATTCAAGTTGATTTTTGCTCCCTACCTTTGTAAATTAAACAAAACAATTTTAACCCATTACCATACAATTCCTACTTTTGACGACCCTGAGACAGAGGTCTTAAGAAAATATTGTGGATAAAGGAGAAAATGCTGGTAACCAGCATTTTTCTTCCTTTCCCACAATGTTTTCTACCCTTCACAACGCAAATTTCAAATTTTCAGTCACTTTTACTTTGTCCTCTGTAAATACTTTCGATTTGGAAAAGCTAAAATTTTGTTGTTTGGTAATGAGTTAATGCAAACGACTTTTAGGGAACAATATGTGACTTATATTCATTTTCACAAGAAGACATGCGAGAACATTTCGGCAGCGAGAAAAATCTTTGATCTTTAAAGTTCCTGTCTTGTTCCTACAATGTTTTCAAATGTGATCGGCTGAAGTATGACAGATTCTCTTTCGCATTTGGATTCTGTGTACTAAATCTTAAAATCTTTCATGTAAGCTTTCCTTTTTCACCCATCATTTAATTCGGCGACATTTGCGAGATTTCAGAAAAGAAAACATTATGGGAAAAGGAGAAAATGCTGGTTACCGGCATTTTCTCCTTTTCCCACAATGTTTTCAGAAGGCTTCTATCTCAGGGTCATAAAAACAGGGTCTGTGTGATGAAGGGTTAATCAACTGTTTTCCTTTGTCCATGATCTACAGGTCTCCAAAGTTTTTCTTTGCTTTTCGCTTTAACAAGGCCGTTTTTATAACATTTTCTGCCACGATTTTCCCCAAGATTATCATGTAATTTGATAAACCAGAAGATCAATTTGTTGTTTTGTGTGTGTGGTTTTTTTTTATATTATACTCAGTTACGCAAGTCTAGATGCAGGCGTCAAGAATGGTATGTTTCAAAGTAAGCTCCCTTTGATTGGAGTGAAATTCTTTGGAAGTCCAGCGTGACATCAGAAATAAACTGTTGTACCTTTTAAACCTATTGAATCTAGATAATAAACGGGATTATACCCCCTTTTACATCTGACAATAGACATCGAAAGTGTACTTTAACTCTTTACCAAACGACAAAATTTTGGACTGGTCCAAATTGGAAGCATTTGCAGACAACAAAACAAATGTCAATCAAAAATCGAAAATTGATTTGGAAAGGGTAGAAACCATTGTGGGAAAAGGGGAAAATGCCGATTACCAGCATTTTCTCCTTTTCCCACAATGTTTTCAAAGGCTTTCTTTCTCAGGGTCGTCAAAAGTCGGGATTGTTTAGTGAAGGGTGAACTAGATCAAATGAACAATTTTAGCCAATAATGAAATGAACAGTCCGATCTCGATCTACACTGCACGCAAGGGTGCAAAGAATCTCGCTCGACAACATTAGGAACAAATAAGTGATTAGCATTAAAGCAATTTGTATTTGTCATGATTTAGTTACTTTTCCATAGCACGATGCCTCTACGCGTTGGGTTGAAATGGATATACTTGACAAGTCGTTCTTTCTGTTGCAAATTGAACGGAAAATTTTTAGATTCAACCCACAAGTCACGGGCATAGCTTTCACTGTGTGTTCGTTTCTCAACCTGCAACTCATATCAGTCAATCTGTTATTGTCTATCCTGAATTTATAATAACTTTGCAAAATTGAAATCTAGAGATGCAGAATTAATTGGCATAACTTAAAATTGATTATCAGATGGAAAAGGCTGAAGAAAACTTCAGTGATTTCTTGTTAGGTCCATGGGTTGTTTTCCCCATAAGCTAAAAAAAAATCCACAATTTATGTATTTACAGCAATGCATTAATCACACAATGCATATTTTCCTTTTCAAAGCATGAAGCTGTTAAAAATGCATCTTCTTATCTATTTGAAAGCAAGAGTTCGGTGCCAAAATCTGTCAGAACACGAATAAATCAAATGATAAACACTTTTCTCATTCTGTATTATACCTCACTCCAAGCCTAGCACGACAAAACGTTCAAAGGCCTCATAGAAAAGTGATGGCTTCCTCGGATAAGCTCCTACTTAGTTCCGTGTGTAGCTTACCATAGTGGACCCGTAATAGAAAACAGCTATTTCCACTATAATACGATCCTAAAAAATTGCTATGATTAAAAATGAGTATTATTGTATTAGTGTACTACTTTAACCAAGCCACTTTTCCTTTTTATCCTACTTAGAATTATCATTTATAAATCTAGAACCACTATATTCTCATTGCAAAGGGAGATAATAATTACCTCCCTTTTCTGGAAATCAACACAAATATCAACAAATAAATTCAAGAGAGACATCAAAAGAATTTCTGGACGGTAAAATTGAGCAAATGTATTATATCTGTATAAATCTGTATTTATCAACTATCAAGATATTTTATGCTATACTGCACTAGAACTATTACAGGTCTACTACCTTAAAATAAAACCAACGGCCTAACGCTCGCTATGGCAAAGCCCGGCAACTAAAGCCCTTTACTCCACAATGACGACTTTTAAGGCCCCTGAAAGAGAAAGCTTTTGAAAACATTGTGGGAAAAGGAGAAAATGCTGGTAACCAGCAACCACAATGTTTCCTACCCTATCAAAGGAAAATCATTTTATATGAGTCACACTGAAACTGTCATCTGCAAATGCTTTCAACTCGGACAGATCTGAAATTTTGTTGTGTGATGAGGGGTAATCTTTCACTTAACAGTCCCGAGTTGGCGGGAAAAGGAAAAAATGCTGGTTACCAGTGTTTTCAAGCCATCTTTCTTGGGGATCGTCAAAACCAGGGATTGTATAGTAATGGGTTAAAAACACCATGTGGAAAAAGAAAATGTTGGGTACTAGTATTTTTGTCCTTTTCTCTCAGTGATTTCTTCTAACCTTCCAGAGATAACTTTCAATTTTTGAGTCACGTTTAGTTTGCCGTCTGCATATGCTATAAATTTGGACAAGCCTTAAAAAGTTCATCGTGTGTTCAAGAGTATATAACAGGCTCGAACAAAATTGTTGTACAGGGAGACGGATTTAATCTAATTAACTCTAGCTTAATTCAGAATACACGACACACTCAAAAGGAAGAGCGTTCGGAACATTATTGTAACCTTTGATGGATTACTTAAGATTAATGATGATTAACGCCAATTATCGCGGTAACACCGGAAATACTCTCTAGCCACGGAGGTAGAACGTTCCGACTGTACTTCCTGTTCATTTCTGATCATACTTTAAACCACAATCGTAAATAAAGTGACGATCATTTGTGACCACCCTTTCGGCCAAAATCTTAAGCAAGATGACAATGGAAAAGTTGCTCGTAGGAACACAATATTTGAAAATGTGTGTATATCAAACTATATATGGTCGGTTTACTTCGAAAACCTCGTAACTACAGCTTGTAACAAGCTGTAGTCATGAGTTTTCGAAGTACGAGAAACCGACGATATTTGTATTTATTATCCGTATCTTACGGTTTGATACTAACTACCAGCATTTTCTACATCCTACAAAATGTTTTCTAAAACCGTCTCTTTCAGAATCTTTAAAACTTTATATTATTTGGTAAATGAATACATTATGTTTATGAGAAAAATGACAGTCTTTGATATATAGACACTTGTATGGACACCATAAAATGATCGCCCCAGAAGTTCTGAAAGCTAATCAACGTAATCGATGTTTTTTTTTTCTTTTCTATTTAAATGCCATAAATTATCTTGCCAGCCATGACTACCTGCTGCTCACTTCTATATTACACAGCTATCATCCTGGCTTATTCTATGCTCGATAATCTAGTATATACAGGAAAAACGATGTTTTGTCATATAGCGTTTTACGCCGCTTTCAGCAACTGTCGTTGTCTTTTTTCACGGCTATAGCCTGATTGTTAATGTATCTTATTGGTCTCACCAGAAGTAAAAGTAGAGGAAGGACGGGTTTCACCATGTCTGTACGTCTGTCTATCTGTCTGTCAGACTGTCTGTCTGTCTGCCTAGGATGATTTAAACAAGTGTTGCCTATTGTCCAAGGGGGTGTCCTATTGTTGTTGTGTCCCATGGGTCAAAGGTCAAGGTCACAGCCTATTATTGTGACAGTAGTACCGTATGTAGAGTTAACGCATATCGTGCCGACTTCATATTGTTGTTTGTCACGTACAGAAATTCCGTAAATAAGCACGCTCCGGCAAAAGGGGGCTTAATGCATCTCCGTGATCCATATGGTACCAAGCAAGTCATCACATACTTATGGATACATAATATTCGCCTTTTTTGACAACCAACTTAATCACAAGATAGACTGATCCTTGGGCATACAGAAAATTCACAAAAGCGAAAAGTATCGTCCCAGGTCAGCCTGGGCGGACTGCGCAGGCTGACCGGGGTCGATACTTTTCGCAGATGCTTTAAGCTCAAATTTCACAGAGCATGGTTCATTTCTTATTTTCATTTTATGTGAATTACCCGACATGCACCACAAAAGGGACGCAAAAGTAGACTAGGATCACATAATGCACAGGATGATCTTGAACTGCTCTCTACACAAAACTTTTAACATTTGGAATATTTTATTCTACATACTAAAATCATAATGCACTGTATGTCATAATATATAAACCACAACTCGATCTTCGCGTGCATGAGTTCATGTGCGTGTGCGCGCGTTTATGTGTGTGCTTTTCTCTAACAAAATTCCCGTTTATTCAATAATCTATACCTATTCATCTTTTTTTTCAAATGACAATTACAATAGGAAGCATTTCGTGGATGAAAGAATTACTTTTTTTCCGCACACAACACCTTTTTTTCGCGTATGGCAAGGTAAGGGTATTAACCCTTAATGCATCGAGTTAATTCAAAAGATACTTCAGTCTAGAAATAAGACCCAAATTATCACAATTGCAATGTTGCTATATAGTCGTAAGTGTTTCAACCAAGCGGACAGTGTGGATGAAAGATCAGGCTGCACGTTTTGTGCAGCCTGATCTTGACTACATTGACCGCAAAGGCATCTATAGTTGTGAAAAAGGAGCTTTCATGCAGGGTTAATAGGATTACCACGCTGCGGGATTGATTCAGAAACACTAGACTTTGATTAGAAAAATTGACCTCTGCGTTAACATGCAAGGTTTCGACTTACTCGATCGATTCCAAAGTAGTAATCCTAGGAGATTTACCAGGTTTGTTAACTTCTGCTTGGCTCACTGTTGCAGGTGTAAGTTTAGAAACTTGAAGGTTCTGGATCCGATTCTTAATCTAGGCTCCAGGTTGTTGTTTTTTTTTGGGGGGGGGGATGTCAATAAACAAGGCACTTCAGGATCCTAGCCTAACAATCCTGATAGCCAGAATAAACATGAATAAGTCAGACGATGCTGTATATGATTCAAACAATGTCGAATACGTCGTTAGTATGTTCACCAACCCTTTTTTCCTAAATTCCTGCCTGTTTACCAGAATTGCGTATAATACCCCTTCCAAGCCACAAGCTGCTTTCCTACAAAAGCCTTGTCCAAACAGTGATCACCGGTGAAAGAAGAATGAATTCTACTCGGAAATAATTATCAGCAACCCTCGGGATAAAATGGCAAGGCTGTAGTTTTGAACCTGCGACCCCTGTTTCAAGCTCTAGACATTAACGACTGAGCACCAGGGCTACGCTAGAAAGCTTTTTAAAAAGCCTCTGAAATTAAATGTTTTTTTTTTTGTTTTGTTTTATATCAAAGATTTTGTACTTAACCCTTTACCACTCAATGACGACTTTTAACACCAATTAGGAAGAAAGGGTTAAGCTGCTGGTAAGCAGCATTTTCTCGTTTTCCCACGTTTTCCACCCTGTATCAAGGTCAAATTCCATAACTTGAGTCACATTTAAATTGTCGTCTGCAGATGTTTTCAATTTGGACAAGGCTAAAATCATGTTGTCTGGTAAAGAGTTGAACATGGTGTATAGTCGTTTCGAAACTTTGTTAGTTCGATACCTTGATTGTTCAACAATTACATGTATTATTTGATTGATTTTGGACTGGTCCATATTGAAAAACAAAACAAAACCTTCAGCCAAAAACTGAATGTGACACAAATAATGTTTTCTGCATTGACGTGGTAGTATACATAGCCTTTGCAACCCGCATTTCTTCATTTTCCACGACGTTTTTTTTAAGTGCTCTTTCTCAGCGTCGTTGAAACTCCGAACAGCATTGTTAACCCATTACCAGACGACAAATCTTAGCCTTGTCCAAATTTAAAGCATTTCCAGACGGCAATTCCAGTGTGGCTCAAATGATGTAATGTTTCTTTGATAGGGTAGAAAGCATTGTGGGAAAAGGAGAAAATGCTAGTTGCCAGCATTTTCTCCTTTTCCCACAATTTTTTCTGCTCTATAAGCTTCTTTATCAGGGTCGTTTAAAGTCGTCATTGTGTAGTAAAGGGTTAATACGGCATGTATTTGACCGCTGGTTGCAGCCTTTTACGCTAGGTAGATTGATTAATTCCGTTTTCAACATAACTTCAGTAATGTGGCGGCGGCCAGTTCACCTATGCATGCTTCCCTGGAGTTTCTGTCACCAGTACTCCACACAATATTCTTTCCAATCAACTGCCTGCTCTTACACTTAACCATCGTCAAAAAAATGGTCAGCGATGAGAGAGAGGAATGAATCATGTCACAATGACTGTATATGATGAAGCCTCGGAATATACCGTCAGATTGATGACAAAAGTTGTCTGCCTTAGATGCTAGAAAAAAATCATAAATGAGGAAAGAGTTTTTTAAGTTCATAAACTATGAGAAATGCCTCGGTTACGTTGAACTCTCTATTTATACATTATTTGTATGCACGTTGATTTAAAAAAAAAAATGAATTTGAATGAAAAAAAAATAACCCTGTCGCCATGGAAATCTTCAAAAAATCCAATTGCACGCCCCAGGTTAGTGTGATCTGTTTGAATTGGTACAAAAAGTTCCGGTTATTTTCAATGCTAATGTATTCAATACGAAAATGAAAACATACATCACAAATATTTGCTCTTCAATGATCAGTGGGAGGGAAAGAAGGTGAAGCTTTTTATAATCCTTCGAGCGTACCCCTTGCCTCATGTCGATATGTACTTCAATGTTGGCCCAGGTCATGTATTTTGGGGTTTCTTTTAGTGTTTAAATCTTTCCCAAATGACAAATTTTAGACTGTCCCAAACTCAAAGTGTTTGTAGATGACAATTCTGAATTTGATGAGAATGGCAGAAAGTTTTCGGATAGGCTAGAAAACACTGTGGGAAAAGGAGAAATTGCTCGTAACGAGCAATTTCTCCTTTTCCTACAGTGTTTTCTAGAGACCTGTACTGCAGACACGTAAAAACAAGGGCTTGTTTGGTGAAGAGTTAAAGCTTCCAGCCATGGCAAATTGATATAACAATGAACAAATCTTGTCGGTAATTCGTCAAATAAAGATAAACCACGTCTATTTCCTGTTTTGCCTTTTTGATTTTGCTTTATTTACAAAACCTTGAGGAAACAGACTGTGCACCAGAACAATTTAGCATGAAAAATGGATATAGACAACAAATTCTGTGACAGTCTGCCTTTTAAAATCACCACTATCAGAGAGGTTTGATGACCTCTCCGATTAATTGTTGATTGTATGGTGTTTGACGCCGTTTTCAACATTATTTCAATTATATCGCGGCGGCCAGTGCACAAATTAATGCTTTCCTAGATTTTCTTTTACCAGTAATCCACTGGCGGATCAAGTGGGGGGGGGGGGTTCAGGGGGTTCGGATGAACCCCTCTAAATTTCCAGATTTTTTTTTTGATGGACTTCCAACGCACTGATTTGTGCTTTTGGTCCGTGTCTGCATATCTGAGATTGACCGAGTTGAACCCCCTCTGAAGAAATCCTGGATCCGCCCCTGTAATCCGCACAATATTCTTTCCAAGCTACTGGCTGCTTTCCCGTATAACCATCGTTGAGATAATGGTCATCAGTGAGAGAGGAATAAATCCTGTCACAATGACAGGAAATTGGCCGAGCCTGTGATCGAACCAACGACTCCTTGTTCTCAAGTCGTATTTGTGCCTGTTTGAGCTACCGGAGATCGGCGAGATGTATTTGAAGAAAAATAACGAATGTTTCAAATTTTAAGAAGTTTCATGTGCGAAAAACAGACAGAGGCCAGTTTGTTTATCTTTCCTCCAGTGGACATAAATGTAATCTATCACACAAAAAGGGACCTTGTAGAACTGCAAAAAAAATGTCAACCCTAGTCAGACTGAGCGTATTGCGCAGGCTGACCAGGGTGGAAACTTTTCGTTTTAATGACATTTTCTGTATGGAACGTGGTCATCGTACCTTGTTATGCAATCATTTTTGAATTATCAACTTAAATTGACCTGCATTATCGTTGATCTTTTTTCATCTAATTTATGTACAGAATTCACAGATACTCCCTTTTCGCATGATGGGTCACAAATTTATCTTTGTCCACATTTTCCCCTTTGTCACATAATCCCGACTTAAACGATCTCGAGGATAAAGCTTTTGAAAACAAAGAAAATGTTGGAAAAGGAGACATGGTTGGGTAACCAGTATTTTCTCATTAACTTCAATATTCTCTACCCATTAAAACACAAATACTGCGATTTGTAGCACATTTATCATGTCATCTGCAACATGGTTTTGAAAATGAACGACTCCAACTTACATCTTGTCGTTTTTGTAACGCATTTGTGCGTGTCTGAGGTATAATATAAATTTATGCAAATCACATTGTCAGGTTTGTCTCAATTTGAAGGGTCTAAATAAACATTGCAGAAAAAAGAAGAAATGCCAGTAACCACTCTTTCCTTCGATATTTGTAAAAAGCTTTCATCTTTCAAGACGAATTAACACGGGGTCCTTCAGTGAAGATTTATTCTTGTCCTTAAAGTGAAAAGATACCTTTTTAAGCCGTAAGTAAAACAAAGAAGCTATTTCAAAGGTTTTTTTTTTAACCCTTTCCCAAACGACAAAGTTTGGGCTCTTCCAATCCGAAAGAGTTTGCAGACGACAATTTTTGATTTTGAAAAAATGGCGGAAAGTTCTCAAAAAGGGTAGAAAACACTATGGGAAAAGGAGAAATTGCTCGATACGAGCAATTTCTCCTTTTCCCACAGTGTTTTCAAAAGAGTTTTACTGCAGATACGTAAAAACCAGGGCTTGTTTGGGAAAGGGTTAAGAGGGGGGCATGTCCTTTTCGGACAGTGTAGATCAAAGATTAGACTGCACATTCTGTGCAGTCTGATCTTGATCTACACTGTCCGCCAAAGTTCAGTGAGTCATGCTTAACAGCCTAAGGGTTAATAACCTAGCGCCAATGTTATTAGAAACATCCAGGCGACTGAGTCCATTGTTATACAAACTTTAAATGTCATTTTATCATTTTCCCATCGACAGTTTTTATATAGCAACGAAACGACTTGCCGTGTACGTCCGACCCACGACGGTAATTTGTTTTAGACTGTGTTTTATACCCTTCCACAAAGTTTGCTCAATAATCTCGTTTTAAAAATGTTAGAACTGGAAATAAAGAAAAGAAAAAGGCAGCTCTTTGTCACTCACTTATACAAGAGAATGAATTACAATTATCTTTTATTTTCCGTAAGTTTACAGGGAGGAGATGTTATTATAAAAATACCGTCTTGAAAACTAAATATTGCTCGGAATTAGGAAAGAAACTATACACCAAACACATTTGAAAAAAAATGAAAAAAAAAAAGAAATGGAATTTCTTTTGTGAAGGGTAGAAAACAATGTGGGAAAAGGAGAAAATGCATTTTCTCCTTTTCCCACAATGTTTTTTAAATGCTTCTTTCTCAGAATTGTCAAAAGTAGGGATTGTGTAGTAATGGGATAAAACTTGTAGAATAAGCCATTGCTCTATACAAAGAACTGTTCCTAGATTAATTTCGTGTATTTCTACTCTCCGAGGACTTTGAAAAACAATTTAGGAAAGGAGAAAATGCTGAAAGATAAATTTACACCCTTTTAGTTTTGATAAGTTCAGAATTTAGTCGTTTGGTAGAGGTCAATAAAAGATGATAAAAAGTGCATGTTGAAACTCGAGGAAAGAAAAGTTGTTGACTTAAGAAAATGTTTAGGAACGATTTTACCTTTATCCTGTCATGCCCAACCACAGATATATTATGCAGAGTGTAAAGCAAGATAAGCTTGCACATACTTGCAGTCTGATCTTGCTCTAAGCTGTCCGCTAGTCTATTAGTAGTACTGGTCATATAAACTCCGGATAATGTTTAGAGATTTAACAAAACATTCTTTTTTGTTTTACCAAAATTGAAATTTGACAGGATAAAGGTTAAACCATTAC
This sequence comes from Tridacna crocea, assembly GCA_943736015.1. NCBI lineage: Eukaryota > Metazoa > Mollusca > Bivalvia > Cardiida > Cardiidae > Tridacna > Tridacna crocea. Next base: position 17,242,247 of record OX031072.1, read on the forward strand.
CACACAATTCCTACTTTTGACGCCCCTGAGAAAGAAGCCTTTAGAAAACATTGTGGGAAAAGGAGAAAATGCTGGTAACCAGCATTTTCTCCTTTTCCCACAATATTTTCTACCCTTCACAAAACAAATTTCAAATTTTCAGTCACTTGTATTTTGGCGTCAGCAAATGGTTTCAATTTGGACCAGTCTAAAATATAGTTGATTGGTAATGGGTTAATTCGGTTTTTTTTTCCTTTGAAGAATGGTGTCAGACTTGCACCTGCAAGCCAATCTTGTCAATTTCAGGAAGTTGTCAAGGACAAATTTGGATAAAACCCTTTCTCCTTGAAAACTAAGGTTTATTAAGACCTTCATTTCAGTAAAAAGCAGCGAGTCGCGACTAACTCTAAAATAACGTTTGTGAATGGACAGCCGGGGGTTTACTTTACAAATCTCTGATATTTTGTTACTTTCAAGGTTGGAAAACTTCATGTTTTTAAACGCATCACGTGGACCGGAAACAATGATTCTGGTCAACTGAAAAAAACTCGTCAGTGACAAGGGTAACCATTTTCCCGTTTTTTGGTGATTTATTTTCTGATTGGCGGGGCCGGTGTAACACGGGTCTGTGTGTGTGTCCGCATTCATTAAACATTATCTTTGAATAAAAATCATGGAATTTTGTACCAGAGTTATTTTGTTAAACAGGAGAAACTGAAGGTGGACAATTTCACTTTGCTCTGTGTACCGACCGGCCAGGTAGCATGTGTACCATTCAGAATTAGTTGAAATTAAGTTCATTATATTGTTCAATTGAGTGTTGAAGAAAGACTATGAAAACAGCTGCAGATTTAATAGACAGAATAGGCCGCTCAACAGAATCGGTAAGTCTTCTTGCATTTGATTTTGATTTTTGTGCGAATCCCATATTACCCTAAAAGTCTCATTCATGATTATAGTTTCCTTTGCTGCTAGTACAGGGTCCGTATTCACCAACAGTTCTTAAGAACATTCTTGGGCTTATTCTTCAGAATTTTGTCAATGTGAAAGTAACAGAACTTCTGATTGGCTAAACCAATTGGTTTAGCCAATCAGAAGTCCTGTTACTTTCACAGTCAGAAAATCTTGAAGATTTAGACAAAAGAATGTTCTTAAGAATGTTTACTGTCTGGATTTCTTAGTTCGTGATTGTTGATGACAGTAGCTGCTCGAAGTTGCTCTTATCCCTTGCCCTGCTAAATAACTAAAATCTAATTTTCATTTCGACAGAAAAAATCCAAATATTGCTGTTTCAAAGTTATGTTTTGTGGAATAAAATCTCCTTATCGGACAATGTAGATCCAAGATCAGACTGTACGTTCTGTGCAGTCTGACCTTGAGGTCAGTCGCTTGAAAACATTGAAGCGTAAGCAGAAATCAACCATAATGAGCAATTTCTCTCTGCAAATAGAGATTTAGTTTTTTTTTTTTTCGTTTGTATTGTTTAACCCTTTACCATACAATATCAAGTTTTAAAGATCTACACAGAGAGGGCTTTTGGAATCATTATGGAAAAAGGAGAAAAAAAAGAAGCTTTTAACCAGCCTTTTGTCCTTTGCCCATGGTGTTTTCAACCCATTTAAAGACAAATATAATCATTTCTGCCGCATTTAGATTGTCGTCTGTCAGTCGATTCGTTCCAGTCTAAAAATCATGTCGTTCGGTGCAGAAGTAAAAAGTAATGCATGACGGTTGATCCATATTTTACAAGGATGTTCACAAAGTCGTCTGGTGCCTCTGTCCCTCTCATGGGGTAATGGGAAAGAACTTTACTTTGATTTGTGCATCTGAAACTTTCTAATATTATTGATTTATTTCTATGATATGTCCTTTGGGGGAAAACGCGCGTCTTGAAAGTCATGTTCAAAATACCTAACATCTGCTCTTGCAGTTGAACCTTTACCAAACAATTCCCAGTTTTAACCTTTATCTCGTTATAGGAAAGTGTAGACCCAAGGCGGTACCTTGATCGACACTGTCCATATAAGATACTTGACCCCTTTTCACACAGCGTAAATCAAGATCAGACGGCACAGAACGTGCAGTCTGATCTTTGATCTACACTATCAGGGAAGATGTCATTTCTCAAAAAATACCTTTGAAATGGGAAATTTTCGACTTTTATTATCGACGCGACTCACTGACCCTTTGTGGACAGCGAAGATCAAGATCGGACTGCACAGAACTTGCAGTCTGATCTTGGAATTACACTGTCCGACAAGTAGATATCTTTCCTAAGAAAATACCATTGAAAAATTAAATTTTCGATTTTTACTACCGACTTGAAAGTTTCATTTCCGTTATTCAGCAGGATAAGGGTTAGATAGCATAACATGTTAGATGTAATTTTTTCAAAAGCATCTCAGTTATCTGTTTTGGCTTGCTTCAGTTCAATTTGGCTTCGATTCGCACCGAGAAGCAATGAAAAATGTGCACGGCGTTATATCATTTCTGAAAATGTGCTAACAACTGTCTGAAAAGAGGAATTTCGCTCGCTATAAAAAGCGGAATGCTTTGGCAAATTTAAACGTATATTTCTTTCACAGTAGAAATGTAGATTTATCTATTGGGAGAACAGCATATTGGCATCGAAAATTAGAAAGTAAGAGAATTTTGCGTGATATAAGACACATGTGGATTTTTTGTCGCTAATTTTGAACTTAGATGCCCTTCGAACAGGTATTTGTAAAAATGCTTTTGCGAACAGATGGATCAAGATTGGACAGCACAGAACATGAAGTCTGATCTTGATATACACTGTCCGATATTTTGAGAGATGTTTTGGTCGGAATAGCCTTGATAGTGCATTCAAAGGTTTTAGTCATCTAACTGAAAAATATTTCAGCGGCGTTTTTGGAAAAGGATGCTAGATGCATCTCCATGATGCAGTGTACCAACCACGGCGTTATCCTTAATATACAGTATAAAATCCATTTTTAAGTGTAAGGTAGAGTGGTCTTCGCACATGCAAGAAATTACCAGTTGCTCGAAAGTCTACGACTTAATTCAAAACCTGTAGCCCACACTGTTCATTTATTCATGTTTTTCTAACGCCTTCAACGATATTTCAAACATAACATACAGATAGATTAAAGTTAGCGTTTTATAAGCTTTTGGGCGCCATAGGCAAACAAGAAGATGTTACGAACAGGAGGTCAGGGTCAGACGGCACCAACCATTTTTATGCTGAAGAATCATCAGTTTCTAAATTTGAAATTAACGCAACTTTTGATCGGCGAAACCATTTGGATAAGTCAACCATAAGTTGTGTTTCTTTCAAGTCTTTCAAGTGGAAAATTATTGAGAATAAGACAAAAACATTTTATGGATAGATGGCGATTTAGGCCCTGACTTTCAGTGGAGCATATTTTTTTTAACTTTTTACGAAACAATCTCTGATTTTACCTACTCTGGAGAAGAAGCCTTGTGAAAACATTGTAGGAAATGGAGAAAATGCTGGTTACCAGCATTTTCTCCTTTTCCCACAGTGTTTTCAAAAGGCTTCTTTCTCAGGGGCGTCAAAAGTATGGATCACAATTTTCCGGTCGTCAGCAGATGTTTTCAATTTGTATTAGTAGTCCAAAATTTTGTCGTTTGGTAAAGAGTTAAGCAAAAACGAAAGAGTTTGAGACCATTTGTTTGTCTGCTTTCATGACACTTAAAACTAGGCAAAATAGCAACATGCCTGGCATTGGTTGGAATTTCTGTTAGAGTGTAACATTCATAACATGGGATGCTCAGGCTCGAGACTTAATGAGGGCAATGGGTCTTTCATGCCAATTTTCTTTGGGCAAGGCCTAGCTAAGTAGTTGTGAAACCCAGGACCTAAATAAATTGTCATAGTTTAATTGAGATAATGTTTAAAGCGGCTTATAGCGCCATTTAATCGATAGAATGCTGTCATATACTCGTATAGCAGGTAAAAAATTGCCCCAGCAAATTATTTTGTGGAATATTATAATACAATTTGAGACAAAAGACAGTTACTTTCCTTTCTATAGCTCTCACTACTTTACTAGGGTGGCAGTACACGGTTGTCAGCTAAACTCGTCTTGGTCCGCAATACGCCGAACTCAACTTCCTCAAACAAAGGTCTATATAGCCAGCCTAAAATTATAAGGAGCATTTAAGTGCAACAGCACAATCCTAAATCTTTTAATTTCAAAGGAAATAAAATAAAAGGGCCTAGTTGCAACTTGGTTACCTTATTCTTTTTATCTAGAACTGATATGATGTTTAATTAAAACGATGCCCGCCATAAGTTACTGTACGTAAGTATTGCTGACCGAAATATTCTTCTTTACAAAAGTGCTCTCCTTTACTTAAAATATTTTTAAAAGCCCTATTTCTCGAGGTCGTTAAACCCTTATCCTACTAAATAACGAAAATGAAATGTTCAATTCGATTGTTTTGCTATTTCAAAGTTTTGTTTTTAGGAATGATAATGTTTTTTGTGGAGAGTGTAGATCAGACTCAAAGATCAGATTGCACGTTCTGTGAAGTCTGATCTTGATCTACACTATTCGCAAAAGAACAGTGAGTCACGTTTTGTGGCGTAAGAGTGAATGAAAGGACAGGTAAGCTAAGGTTGTACTTTCTAGCCAACTCAAAAAGATTCCGTTCAGTCAATAAATTAGTTTTGTCGTGTTATCATTATAACATCTATTACTTAAGGTCTGTGTCGGTTAAAAGCGAGGCTTTCAGGTTTGACACTAAATTTGCTAAGCGCGACTCACTGGCTCTATGTGGACAGCGTAGGTCAAGATCAGACTGCACAGAAAGTGCAATCTGATTTTGCATCTACACTGTCCGATAAAGAGACGTTTTCCTCCAAAAATTACCTTTGAAATAGCAGGATTTAGGTTTTAACTATCAGCTTGATTTTTTTCACTTATTTAGCAAGCTAAGGGTTAATAGTTAATTTTCACTCAAACATCTTTATCAGAAATCAGCTAATTGCATACGGTGTCCCTAGGGCCAACTATGTGTTGTTTACTTGAACATTGTATATATCTAACTTGAAATAACAATAATGAAGCGGGTGTTAAATTGCATTTTGCTTTTTTAAATTATATGATTTATGAGTATGAAAAATATTGCACAGATAATCTGTTACGGTCAGACCCAGTCTTAGTCTTTGGCAGAGACAACTTAAAAACTAGTACCTGTCAGGTCACTCTATCTCTTGTTTAACCTTGCCTGATTTTAAAATGAATTTTGCCTGATTTTAAAATGAATTTTTCTGCCCATGACTAACACCTGGACCAACCAGACAATAAAAGATTGTCATCTCGCATTTCAGTACCTGTATTGTTTTTTTTGTGTGCCTCTTTTGGGCCTTGAAAGACTTCGATAGCCCAAGTTCCTGCAGATTTAACACCAACGGTTAACCCGTAACTTTTCCAGTGCCAAAACAATATGAACTTGGCATCTTTCGACGGCTTAACATACAGTCCACTGAACCTCAAACTTTTTTACCTCACAGGCTTGCCTAAACTACCTGACGCTATATCCAAGATCGGAATGAGCTTTCTGTTAAATCTGATCTGGTTCTATACCGTCAGAAAAACATTCTGTCTTCGGTTTATGACTCTATGAAAATTGCCATTCAAGAGTAACCCCTGCCCCCTTCACCCCGCCTCTCTAGCCCATCCCTTCTGACCTTCAAAAAACAAAATTAGGCAATCTCTTTACTCAAGCCAATCAGAGATTGCGTTACTTTGAAATTTTGGAAAACTCTTAAGAGTTAGATTAGGAATATTGCAGAACTGGTTTGTGAATACATGCCCAGAACATGCATTTCTCCACACAATAAAGCCACACAATAAAATTTGGATATGGCAGATGAAGAAGATGTAAAAGCAAATTTGACGGCATCTGATAAAATCCTTCTCCAATAAAAAAGATTGCTGCCTCTTTGCCTAAAAGAACTTAATTACAAAAAAAAAAAAAGTATTCCAACAGCGATAAGTTAAATTAAAAGTGGTACATGTATATCGAACATCAGTTAATAAACCAATAACAATAAAAGATATGAAAAATAAACCCTCCATGAAAAAAAAAAACTCATGATTTCATGTTGACACCAGACTGCATGTAACCCTATTGTAACCCATCTACATCTACTTTTGTGGTTAGTGTCAATCAAGATTTGCCTGCACATAGCGTGGAGTATGATCTTAGATCTATACTGCCCGTAATTTGAGTATTTCAGACGAATGTGTAACTTTAAAATCGTAATATTTTCGGTTTTTGATTTTGGCTGAAAATGTGAGGTAAAGGGTCACAACCAGCTGTTACCGGAAGTCGATAGGGATTTTGAATAAAATGGTAATGAAATAAGAATTATACGCCTTTATGGCACGTTCTCAATTCAACAGCTTTTTCTTATGGGTTCTCATTTATTTATCTCTGTGTCATCTTGATTCCAGCAGGTATTCGCATGTTAATCTTTAGGCTCCTAAGAGCGACTCACTGACCTTTTGCAGACAGTGTAGATCAAGATCAGACTGCACAGAACGTGCAGCCTGATCTTTGATCTACACTGTCCGATAAGGATACATAACCCCCAAAATTTAATGTAGAAATAGTAATATTTGGGTTGGTAATATCGCACTGAAGAATTAATTTTAGTTATATACCAGGATAAGAGTTAAGTGAGAAGCACATATTTGTTATACTGTGAGATTGCTGAGGTCGACTCCTCGGTGGACAGTGTTGATCAAGATCAACCTGCACAGATCTTGCAATATTATCTTGATTTACTCTGTCCAATACGGTAAGATGTTTTTTACGACAGAAACTTTGAAACGGAACTACTTGTATGTTTCTTATTCGCTAAAAGTGTCACTGTAATTTATTTAACAGTGTATGGTGTGGATTAGGCACTACATTTTCATCATTAATCTATTAATGTGTGGCTCTGTCTTCTTTCCTGCGTTATAAGGACTGTTTAATTGCACATACGACGGCACCTGAATACAGGAATACAGTTCTTTTCATTCATTACCAGCGAAGATTACTGATCAAGACCATACTGCTCAAAAAGTGCAATCTGGCCTTTGATCTATACTGCCCACTATCTCATGCTACACCCATAATCAAAATCGTGTCCACTTGTGGTGACAGTAAATCTGCCTTTAGACCTCGAAATTAGATAAATGTTACATGTATATCGTTGACAGCGAAAACTTAATGTTTTCCTATGAAGTGAAAGAAAATGTTAGATTTGTAATTATGAAATACTGTTTCGATTCCCGGTGATGTCGTTCGTAACTTTGGCGTCCCCCTGGGTAAAGCTTGCTTAACTGTAGCTTGGTATTGAAAGTATGCGTGAAAGACATAATGATTCAAGCTGTCGTCGTTATAAGACCAAAACACTGTTAAAAGTGACATTAAGACTCCATCCAGAGAAAAATGAAAACAGTATCAAAGTTCACAGTGAATCACTCGCTGATTAGAATAGCTTCCTTACATCCGCCCTCCCTGACATTGACCTCAGAAATTCCATTAAGGCACCGCTGTTGAAAAGTTGATGTCTACTCAAGTAGCAATTTATCAGGTGGATAAATAAGACGTGTTTGGATGAATTTACCTATCTCTGTTTTGATGACCTGTAACCCTTTCGCTCTGGAATCGATTCGTATATAGTATGTTGTCTGTATGTAGGAACATTTCGATGTACCGGAGGCAAAAAGCGCCAAGACACTCGCCGAAATAGAAAGCATTGAGTTTTACATTCTTTGCACTGTTTCGGTTTTATGTATGCATTGTGTCTTTAACTCTTTACCAAACGACATAATTTCATTCTGTTCCAAATTGAGAGCATTTGCAGACGACAAAATGAATGTGACCGAAGAATTAAAATTCGTTTTAGGAAGGGAAGAAAACATATTGGGAAAAGGAGAAAATGCTGGTTACCAGCATTTTCTCCTTTTCCTACAATGTTTTCAAAAGGCTTCTTTCACAGGGGTGTTAAAAGTCGGAATTGTGTTGTAAGGGTTAACTTCATTTGGATGACTAAGCGGGTTAGACTCCAGAACAGGATGTGAGACTGTAAAGTTTCTTTTTCAACGTGCTTTAGTAAAAACCACATTTTTGTTGTTGCCATCAATTTCGCTTTTGGATGGATTTTGTTGTTGGGGTAGAAGCAATGACCACTGGACTGACTGGACTGACTATTTGATAACTTGCCAAGAACGAATGCATTTGTGACTAGAATAAATGAAGATGAGACTGACCTTTGATCAGAACTATCCTGTTTGCTTAGACAATCTGGACGTAGAAAACCTTGAAATTTTACTTGTTTGGATCTTGTTCATGACTAAATTTGTCCAGGGGTATATTCGGCGCTCTAGGGTCCAACTTTAATGAATGACCACAGGGCAAGAATCAAATCTTTAAATGAAAAAGAAGCAACCGACTTTTGATAACCCGAATTCTACAAAATAATTGATTGATTGATGTTTTAAACCTCTTTCATCATTATTACCGTAATATCATCATGACAGGTCACATGTTCATGCATTTCCTGGGTCCCACCAACACCAGGCTAGGGCTCTTAGATGACTTGCCCTAGGACAATTTTACGAATGCTACAGCTAATGACTTATCAATAAAGATTTTAAAAAGAAATCCTCCTGTTTAAAGAAAGCACATGATCTATACCTATTTAAACAAGGTATGTGATTTTACATCGCTGAAATATAAACATTTCCGAAAAAAAAAATCCCTGTAGAAATAGGGCGGACAGAATCACGGACTGATGGGAAAAATAATTCGGTTTATGTGATTGGTCAAGTATCGATTCTAATGGATCCTTGTATTGGATAATATATAACGGTCTAAAGTAAGAATACCGTATTTATCTATATTGCTAGTATACTTAACTACTTACAATACGACAAAATTTTTGGCTTGTCAAAATCGAAATGATTTGCAGACGAAAAAATGACTGAAAATTAGAAATTTGTTTTGTGAAGGGTAGAAAACGTTGTGGTAAAAGGAGAAAATGCTGGTTACTAGCATTTTCTCCTTTTCCCACAATGTTTTTTAAAGGCTTCTCAGGATTGTCAAAAGTGGGGATTTTGTGATTATGGGTTAAGAGTAAAGGAGTTGATAGATAACATGGTTTTTGCCCAATAGCTGATAAACCTGATGATAAATGTAATATCCTACTGTGTTGTTTGCTAGGTGACACAATGTTTGCAAAATATTTCAATGTCGTGATATCTTCACGACTTGTATAGACTAAGCTTGACGTATAGTTCACAGTAAACAATTTGCCATGTACCGAAATTGCACCACATTTTTTTTTTTTATATTTTGAATCCTGTTGACAGTATACTTCAAAGCTGCATAATCCTAGATTTTAACGAAAATGCCAATAAGAAAATTTATGCATTATAAATTATTGCATTTGAATATTATTATACTAGATCAAACAGCCGGAAATATGTCGTAAGTCACGCGATTTTTTACTGTCATTTACAGCTTTTCCGTAATATTGAAAAGCATTGTTCTTTTTTGAGGGGCTGCACCATTGGATTTTGACGAGAGTCCCAACAAAAAAGCAGTTAGAAGCAGCCACGAGTGAAAATATTTCTTGTGATGTTCACTCGATGATTTAAATTGCAACCTTCCATTAAACATATATATACATCCTCTCCATACCTTTAAACTGCAAGCTGAGGTATACCATTGATATATAATCAGCATTTTAACTCGCGCCAAGTGCTGGCAGATCATTCCTGCAACATTCGCTAAGAGAATTATGCATGATCATTGATGTGAGGCAAAACAATGCCTGTCAGTTGTAAATTTTTTATAAATGGTTCGACTGGTTATTTTAAACAACAAAGATGTATAATAAAAAATAAATAATGCCGTTTTAAAAGATGTGTCATTTAAGCATGTTCTGCTCATCGAGGGTGTTGAATGTTCTAAGAATGTTCTAAAACATGGAATTTTACTTACAAAAAATACTAAGGAGAGGCATGTCAGTGTAAATGATGGATCTTCTCTTTTATCATGGGAAATGAATCGTTAATACTTTTGGAAGATAATTTGACTTGGCATGTTAAACACTTATTGATTACCATATCTCACCCCAACCTTTTGTTGACCTTAACCATGTGTGTCCGTTCGTATGTTGTAATCGGTAGCCAGTGTTGCTAGTATGCAGTTTTTGCTTTGAATTAGCTCCTGTCCTAGGTGACTGTAAATCCCTATGTCTGGCAGTCAGTCCATAAGCTTTCTGTCCTTTTCTCATTATTTTCTTTCACAAATGTAATAACCTTATATACACTTTTCATTCTCTTCTTTGCCAATCTTCTCCCGATTTCTTAACAATGTATAAAGTTTTTTTTTTTATAGTTTTCATGTTGAACGATGTATCACGAGTTTTCTTTATGACAAGTGTAGTCGATTGTGGGTTCTTTAGATTCTTGATCAGCCGAGGTAAATTTGAACAAGGGCTATTGCGGTCGGATTAAGTTGAAAATGGCGTGAAAAAATTTTTTTTTTTTTGTAGTTTGAATTGTCCATAAGTATACTTCTTTTTCTCATTTCAGTGAAAAGACAAAAGTATTGTAATTTTGAAATTGCAATATTTACTTTTATTACCATTGATTGGATAGTATCAATTAACCTATCAGGTTAGTTAAAGACTAAACCACAAGATATAATTCAGAGACAGTCGGGATATATGCCGATTGCTGCCGAGGGTAAAAATAGAATATTAATTTATGTAAATATTTTTTACCTTGGTCAGGTTAAATGATGCAGATAATTGATATTTCGATTCTTTCATTTGTTATCAGCACCAAAATTAGGACAAACGCTAGCATATTCCGCTACGTCAAAAAAAAAAAGAATAACTAGATGGATTAGTATTGACTCCGAATAGTAAAACATCAGTTTCCACCAAGGAGAAGGGATAAATGCGTTTTCCGAGTAAATTTTCTCGCCACAGTTCAACACCCTGGAGGCCTCACTGTTGATGTATTCCCATTTATCATAGTTCCAGTTATGAGAAAATATCGACAGGAAACGTTCACGTATAGAATGTTAAAGTACCCAATTTCTGGTCCCTTGGTAGGGCACCGTCTGTGTGTAACAGAGTTGATCCGTTTCTGTACACATATACATTTTTTTTACGCTCCCTGACAGCTTTAGAAAACATTATAATAAAAGGATACATCGACTGATTGATTGATCACTCAGTGTATTTTCAACAATTTTCCCTTCATATCTCATATTTGGCTCACATACTCATTTGCTCCCTGGGTATTGCTGCACTAGGTCTAGACTCTAAAATGCCCTGTCCAATGGTACTCCAGGTAAAACCCGTTGCCCCAAATATGTATCGTACAAAGAACTTCTGAATTGTTTAACCCTTTATCAAAAAATCCCTGAATTTCACGAACCTGAGATAGAAGCCCTTTCAAAACATTGTGCGAAAAGGAGAAAATGCTGGTAACCAGCATTTTCTCCTTTTCCCACAATGTTTTCTGTCCTGCTAGAAACAAAATTCAATTCATGAGATATTTTTATTTTGTTGTCTGCCAGTGCTTTGAATTTAGACCAGTCTAAAATTTTGTCGTTTGGTAAAGGATTAAACCAGCCACACTCTGGCAAAAGGGGGCTAAATGCATCTCCGTCATGTACATAATCAAGGATCCATAAGGTCCATTCTGTATACTAGCCTACTGAATGTAGAGGTACACTGGTCCCTCGAAAAGCATAAAAGTTATTGAAAGCAAAAAGTATCTACCCAAGTCAGCTTGCTCAGAGTACGCCGGCTGATCTTAGTAAATACTTTTTGTTGATGCATGAAGTTTCTTTTTTTCAATTTTCGAGTTTTATGTGTTTCTTTTGTGGGCCTCTATATAAACAAGTTTAACTTAACTACAAATCTGTGTCAAAAGAAATTCCCTCTCTGATTAAGCAGCTTCATCGTTATTGTCTGTAGAAATCTATCTTTATCGTCAACAAATGTCGTATACCATATTCAACATGGTAGTTTATTTGCGGTTACCTGTCTCATATATGTTCAGTTTGGAAATGGAATATCATCAGGAATGGTTGATTTCCCGGTGTTTTAGACCGCTTTCAGTATTATTTTCGTCTTATCACAATGACAATCTACTTATTTACATGATTTTTGGGTTTCAGGCTGGGGTTCTGGCGTGTCTTGCCAAGAGACGCAGCCGCAAAAGTGAGAGAGACTCGAGTCAGGATCGAAACCTGGATCTCTAGGGTACAAACCTTTCAGCTTCAACGTTGATCCAATGTAGGATCCAAATCCACTCACAATTTGGTATAGTTTGAATTTCAGTTTCATGCCCTTTTTCTATGATATTGGAAAAGGAAAATATGCTGGATACCAATATTTTTTTTTCCATATTTTCTTTCACCAGACTTCTTCCTAAAGATCTCTATAAGATAGGACTGTATGGTAAAGGGTTAAACACTGTGACTTTCCTCTTTCTGTTGCAATATATATCTACAGCCGCCCTTCTGAAGACGAAGAAAATTTCATCTGCAGGTGCAATGTCTTATAACAAAGAGGAAAGTTTAGCGTTACGAAACATTACGTTCTCTGTCTGTTATCCTGTTTGTTATAGTCAGAAGGTATCAATCTTAACCCTCTTCTCGCTCAATAACTAATATGAAACTTTTAAGTCGATATTAAAGACCCAAATGTTGCTATTTCAAAGGTATTTTTGAAGAAAAGAATATCCCCTTATCGGACAGTGTAGATCCAAGATCAGACTGCACGTTCTGTGCAGTCTGATCTTTGATCTACACTGTCCGCAAAAGGTCAGCGAGTCGCGCTTAGCAGGCTAAGGGTTAATTATTATCCTGCCGTTCGCAAAGATGGATGAAATTTGTAGAGAGTGTAAAAGAAGATCATCCTACAGATATGTGCAGCCTGATCTTGCTTTACACTCTCCGCTTTTGTATCACTAGACCAGCCATTGCAATGCCCATATATTAATAGCAAAATTTATTTGAACCACGCTCCGGCAAAAGGGGGCTTAATACATCTCCGTGATGCATGATACCAACCAAGTTATTGCAGTAGTATATATCCCTTTGAAATCCGTTTCGGATCACAATCTACTGAATCATGAGTCACGCTGGTCCTTTGACATACAGAAAATTGACCAATAGGGAAAAGTTTCGGTCAGGTCAGGCTACGCTGATCTGGATCAATACTTTTTGTAAATGTATTAAAACCCATTACCACACATTCCCTACTTTTGACGCCCCTAAGAAAGAAGCCATTTGAAAACACTATGGAAAAAGGAGAAAATGCTGGTAACCAGCATTTTCTCCTTTTCCCACAGTGTTTTCCACCCATCCCATAACAAATTTCTATCTTTTAGTCACCTTTACTTTGTCGTCTGCAAATGCTTTCAATTTGGACCAATCTAAAATTTTCTCGTGTGGTAAAGAGTTAAGTTTCCATTTCACAGAGCATGGTCCATATTTGTAATCGTCAACAATTTATATCCAGCAGGATAGGAATGAACGTGGTAACAGAATGTCATAAATATTCTACCTGATTATTTGTTATGCCATACATTTCTTCATACTTACATTATTTCAAATTTATATTTTCTAGGAAACTTTTCTTCGAACCATTTGGTAGTTTAATAGTTATACTTGGCTTGTTTTTCTTTTATTGAAAGATGGGACAGAAAATAAAACAGATGATGATTCTTTGTTCTGAGTAAATTATCAATGGTTTAAATCTTTACCACACGAGAAAATTTTCGACTGGACCAAATTGAAAGCATTTGCAGACGACAATATAAAGGTGACTAAGAAAATAGAAATTTGTTCTGGAAAGGGTAGAAAACACTGTGGGAAAAGGAGAAAATGCTGGTTACCAGCATTTTCTCCTTTTCCCACAATGTTTTCAACAGGCTTCTACCTCAGGGTCGTAAAAACAGGGATTGTTTGGTAAAGGATTAACTCCTTTGCAAGATGGCAAGTTTCATCGCATACGTATTGAAAGCATTTTTTTCAGACGTAAAATTTGCGGTTTGAATGATGATAGTTGTCTGTAAAAGAGTATGAACTAGTTGTGCAAAAGAAGAAAACACTGTTAACCTGCAATGCTTCTCTTCCCTGATGATTTGCTAAACCTTTATTATCTGAGTTGTTAAACAAGAAAGTGTTTGGTAAAGCGTGAACTGAAAACGAATATTTACCCCACCTTTCCAAAAGAAAAAAAAGATTCTTTGAACTAACGAGGAAAGGTTTTCTATCTTTATTTGTTTTGTTTTGAAAGATGCAGTCCATGATAGAATACTTTCAAGAGAAAGAAGTCTTAAGAAAACATTGTTGGAAAAGGAGAAAATGCTGGTAACCAGCATTTTCTCCTTTTCCCACAAGGTTTTCTACCTTTCACAAAACAAATTTCAAATTTTGGGTCACTTTTATTTTGTCGTCTGCAAATGCTTTCGATTTGGACAAACCTAAAATTTTGTCGTTTGGTAATGAGTTAACCAAATGATTATCTTACCGCAGTGTAAAAATACAAAATTATGTGTCACACATTCTCGTTTCGTTATATGGAAAATTAATACAAAATAATGATTCGCCGAAAAAAACCTTTATTACAAAAAAACAACAACAACAAATAATAACTAATCATAATCATATTTCGGGAAAACGATAAAAGAACGTGTTTTAACGAACAACTAATTTTATACATCAAAATTCGTTTTATCAAATTCTATTTTAAGAAACCGCAGTAGGTATGGTCGAAATTGTTTTTAGTTTTTCCATTTCGAATTGGCTGCAGGTGAACAGAGATACTCCGCAAGACTGAGAAGCTTCGTTAAGACAAATTATCATTGCGTTAAAATAACTCGTAGTATTATTTCGTTCCATTAAATTATTCGATTATCGTGATAATGAAATAAGAAATATGTGACAAGTGACGCCTACTGCGCATCGTACAGAAGGATGTTCTCTGCTGTTTTATTTCGATAGGTCCTGGCAGCCTTTAAAATTCCCCTGTTTTCGCGCCAACTGGGAAAACAGAATTCCGTCTGCTAGAAATTAAGCGTTTGTAAACCTTCCAAAATAATATACTTTTGTTGCATGTTGGATTTGCATGCTTATCTCCAAACATTTTTGTAACCATCATGATTATCCTAAAACCAAGATTAAACTGCTCATTCGAACATTTTAGTTCAGGATCAGACTGTACTGAACGCGCAGTCTGATCTTGGACCTGATATGCTTCTAAAGTCCTGACTGAGAATGTACATTTCCATTTATTTTACACTACAATGGTTAAGTTGAAACTTTCCCACAGAATACATCAACCACATTGACAAGCGATTTTAATCATTAAGTTATTTTTGTGGATAGTGTAGATCAAGATCAGACTGCAAAGAACGTGTAGACTGATCTTGAATATACTCTGCCCACTACTATGATACCGGTATATACTCTTTCTCAAACAACCTCGATATCAACATTTTGGCTATTTTGACTCGCAGAAAAGATCTATTTCATTAACCCTTTCCCAAACAAGCCCTTGTTTTTTACGTGTCTGCAGTACAAATCTTTCAAAAACACTGTGGGAAAAGGAGAAATTGCTCATAACGAGCAATTTCTCCTTTTCCCACAGTGTTTTCTACCCATTTGGAGAACTTTCTGCTTTTTTTATCAAATTTAAAATTGTCGTCTGCAAACTCTTTGAGTTTGGGAGAGTCTAAAATTTGTCGTTTGGGAAAGGGTTAATATAGCATTCTAAGCATCTATCTTGGGGTAAGAAATAATGCACTGCGACGGCATGTTTACAAACAATCTCTTAGTAGAGATAACTTTTACTATTGAATATAAAACGTCAGACTGTGTGATCTGTGCAGTTTTATCTCGAGTTATAATGTCCGCAAAGGACAATCCGACTTATGGTTTACTTTTGTCTTCACAATGACTCCAGTTGTACTTATAGCTCAAAGGTTGAAAAAGTCAGGACAAACTAGTCGGTATATGAGACAGTAGATCCAGAAGATTAAAGGAAAAAAATGGACAAATGCAGCTTAGATAGTGACAAGGTGGTGGGAAGTGTTGAGAATTAAAACCGCAAATGAAAACATTTTGTTAAAATACGAGAATTTGAAAGCCATATTGATTTTATCCTTTTTCCTAATTTTCTTTTAAGTATGCTTCAAAAGTTCATTAGTCAGATTGGAGTACTTTAGACACCGGTAATACTAGCGTCAAGACATTCGAGGCTTTCCAGCGAGCAATCTTACTTAGGGAATGAATTCTCCCGCCTGCTTCCAGCTGCTACTATACCGGAAGGCCCTGCAGATGCAGATCTAGACCTAGAAAAAAAATCAAAGTGTTGTGAACGCTGAAGTGGTATTTATCAAGGAAAGCCGTTGTGAGGAATTAATAATTTGAAAGAAAGAGAGAAATATTATTCAAGTATTGACTTGAAAGTCAACCAACTGAGCAAATGAATATCTCTTTCAGTGGAAGGGAGATTACTCATGAAAAAGCATAATTTGTGTATTGGTGGTCTCCCTTTGATCATTAGGAGGAGTCAGGAGTAACGTCCCTTGACAGTACAATGCACGATGGATAGAGAGGGAAACCATGTGAATGTATCGAATAAAGTTAAGTTAGTACCTGAAAAGATTGACTTTGAAATATCTTTGGCCATTAACCTTTAAATCGCAACATTACAATATTCTATCTCTAAATATTCATGCTCAATAAAATGGAGCAGCGCGCAATCATGGAATGAATAAGCCATGGGACTAACTGGTTTCGGAACGAAAAAGCCCTGGACCAAGCGATCGGTAGACAAATTTTGTATCATTATACCAATAGAAGGCTACGGGCGAGTGAAGCTATTTTCAATCAAAACTTAGTATTTCCACGATCGATGGTCTCACCCAACGTATTTTAACATGTCAATTCCAATTATATGTACATAGCTGAGTGCTACTGGAAAACTCATTTGCCTGGAAGAAAATGAGTTAAATTAGCTTAAATTCCTTCGACTTTGCACAAAATACGATACAAGGTCTTCACAATTCAATATTTAACTCATAGCGGTATTGTCTTCGACAGATACCACAAAAAGAAGACGAATACGGGATGTTAGGAAAGCTCCTCTCCTCGTATCCATCACTATGCGCTGATAAATCGACATTCTTTGGCACGCACTTTTGACACGGGTTGTAAAACTTATTTCTGTTATAGGGCTCCTGGGAGTCATGAAAATATCTAACTTGTTGTGAGTCTAAAGAGATCTCTCTGCTACTTGTGAATATATACATCTTGTAAACTTTGACGCAGCTATTTCTTTAAAACTATTCTTGAAATAACCCTTGTAGGGTTTACCACACAGAAAATTTGGAATTAATCTAAATTAAAAGCATACGCAGAAGACAAATGAAATGTGGGTCAAACGATCGCAATAATTTTTGAAAGGACTCAAAAACATCGACAATGGTCTTAACCCATTACCACACAATCCCTACTTTTGACGCTCCTGAGAAAGAAGCCTTTAGAAAACACTGTGGGAAAAGGAGAAAATGCTGGTAACCAGCATTTTCTCCTTTTCCCACAATGTTTTCTACCCATCCCTGAACAAATTTCAATTTTTCAGCCACCTTTATTTTGTCGTCTGCAAATGCTTTCAATTTGAACCAATCTAAAATTTTGTCGTTTGGTAATGAGTTAAAGATGAGAATTGTCCATGTACATTCATGAAATCTAAACTGGCATGAATCGATGCTTTTTTCAGATGCATTTGACAACAGAGCAGGTACGACTTTAAAGCAGTAGACCTGTAATAGAAAACAGCCATTTTTACTGTCATATTATCCTACAAATTTTGCTCTGATTAAAAATGAGAACTATCGTGCTACTTTAACCGAGACACTTTTTCCTTTTCTTCCTTCTTAGAATTATCATAAATAAATCTAAAACCATTATATTCTCATTACAAAGAGATCCCCTTTCAGGAAACTAACACGAGTATCAACAAATAATTTCAAGATAGACATCAATGCAATTCTGGTCGATTTAAAAATGTGCAAAAGTATTATATCAATATAAATCCTTATTTATCAACTAACAGGAAATTTTATTCCATGTTGCACTAGAAGCGTTAGGGGTTTAATCTTAACTCTTTACCCCATAAGGCATTTCTATGGTATCTCTAATTGACCCTAAATAACAGCAAGGATGAAGCCGTTTTTTATGGGTATATGACACCTTTTGATAGTGTAGAAAACATTGTGGCAAAAGGTGAAATTGCTCATCACGAGCAATTTCACCTTTTGCCACAATGTTTTCCAAAGGCTCCAACAAGCAACGCGTAGAAATGAGTATCTATGGAGTAAAGGGTTTATGTAATGGCGGATGTTTGAAGGTGGTGGAGATTTAAACTCTTTACGAAATGTCCCTGTGTGTTAGAATTTAGGACCCCGACGAAGAAGATTTCTTCAACCATTGGGCAAGCAATTAGAAATTTTAGTGAAAAAGATACATCACGACAACCGAAAAAGGTTGCATTTTAACTCTATCAAACGTCAACATAACTAACATATCCAAATTAAAAAACATCTGCAAACCTTATATCAAATGTAGCTTAAATGACGAGACTGGTATCAAAATGGGTAGGAAGCATTTTAGAGAAAAAAAGGAGATAATAACTATGCACTGAATTGAAAAAAAAAATGGGCAGTTGCACAGGCTTCTAAGATATGGGGGTGACTGGAATATTTGTCTTTGAAAGAATAGAAACATTGTAGGAAGAGGGAAAAATGCTGATTATTAGCATTTTCTCCTCCCCCCCTCCCATTTTTGAAATTCTTCCAGTGTAGGGTCATTAAATGGGGGTGGGGGGCGTTTGGTAAAGAGCTGCGAAAATCTTGAGTAAGCTACAACCTGAAGGATTTAATTAAGCCCATCACTGTAAGGGTATGGGAATGGGATAAATTGCAAACGGGCTATTGTTACAAATAAATCTGTTTCTTTAAGTGAGGTTTTAATAAAAAAGAAAATTTACATAAATTTTCTTTCAGTTTTATCTTTATCACAATCGCAATTCTCAGCCATTTGCTTAGCCCTTTAGCATGCAAACACCGGTCTTTAATACCCAAATAAAGAAGGCCTTTCAAAACATTGTGGAAAAAAAGAGAAAATGCTGGTAATCACCAATTTCTCTTTCTTCCACAATATTTTCTTGCCCATCATAGAATCTACATTTACTCTCCCGTCTGCAAACGCTTTCAAATTGGACAAATCTTAACCCATTACCACATAATCCCTACTTTTGACGCCCCTGAGAAAACCGTTGGCTGCCTTTAGAAAACATTGTGGGAAAAGGAGAAAATGCTGGTAACCAGCATTTTCTCCTTTTCCCACAATGTTTCCTACTCTTCACAACACAGATTTCAAATTTTCAGTCACTTTTATTCTTTTCGTCTGCGATTGCTTCGATTTGGACAAGCCTAAAATATTGTCGTTTGGTGATGAGTTAAATTTTTTCGAGTGTTAAAGGGCTTTAGTTTTGAACGCTAATGCCCTAGCTGCGTCAGGAAAAGCTCCTAACTACCGTCCTGAAGAATATTTCTAGTCTTATTCTCAAGAAGTGTCTAGATTTGAAACTAACACAACTTCTGATAGGCTAAACCAAATGGCCTGCAACACGTAAAAAGGAGCATTCGGACATTTGCGTGCAGGCTAATCCGAGACGGCACTTTATAGCTACATAAAATTTCGCGCTACAGTAGACATGTGCGATTACATAAATCACATGAAAACGGAAAGTGTCGTTTCGGATTAGCCTGCGCGGACTGCGCAGGTTGATCCGAAATGGCGCTTTACGCAAATGTCCGAATGCCCCTTTTCGCGTGTAGCAGGCCAAATGGTTTAGCCAACAAGAAGTTCTGTTACTGTTTAAAGGTGGGTATTTAGAATTTATACATCTCACCAAATTGAAAAATATATATATCATTGAAATTCATATGAAAAAATAATACAAATCATCAATAATTAAGATTCACATAATTACAAAAAACATTTTTTTTTCCATAGTATTCCCTTAAAAGGCTACGTAGCCTCTTAAGCTATTTTAAATTTCGCGCCAAAAATCAATAAAGCATTGTGGGAATGTCAAGTGACTGGCACGTGACTCATAACACTTAAATTCTCTATCACAACAAACATGTAATAATTATTTTCCATAATGTCTTCTTCGGACGCTATGTTCGAAGCTTCTTCTCTGTATTCTTGTAAGTAAATGAGCGAATTGATCATCTAAAAATAGAATGTGTCTCCCGTTGGTGTCAATCTAGGCCGTAGTAAATCTCTAATTCCTCGTGTTGTCGGACGGATTTCAACTACTGGGGTTTTATGAATGAAAATTAAAAGGCTCTGGGAGTATAAGGATGATTTTTTTTGCACTTTTGTAAAATTTTCGTCCCAAAATCTGAAGGGCCACCTTTAAGTCTAGAATTAGTTTATGAATGTTCATTGGAACGGTTGAGGAATACGGACTCAAGTTGCACATTACTACATTGCCTATACTGTGCAGTCTAATCTTGAATCAACACTGTCCGGTATAGATCCAGACAAATGGTCTGGCCCGATCAACTCAAGGGGTATATGTGCAATACCTGAGTGTGGCTGCCATAGGCAGGAACTATTTCAGTAGTAGTTATTTCCACCTGCAGTCTTGTGATGGTTTTGAAATATCACGAAAGGAGAGTACATGGCATTCTGTATCTGTTCATCAAGTTAAAATGCCTACACTGATTCAACAGTTAAAATGTTAGACCTATCCATTTCAGTTTCTACAACTGGGATTATATCTAGTTATTCCCTTTCTCTCGCTCTCTCTCTCTCTCTCTCTCTCTCTCTCTCTGTCGCTCTTTGTTCTGTTTATAGTATCTCAAATGCTCTCTATTCATCTCCACATCCGTTTGCCCTCCTGTTCAGCATTTCGTATTAATCGAAAGTGCAATAAATTTCAGTTGTTGGTTTGAAGCTATTAGCTCCCAATACTTTTAAATTGCCTGTATTAAATATTCAGAGCAGGCGACCAAGTAGAGTATTGATTTTCTACTAACACAGCGCAAACCGCCATCCTAACTTTTTGTGTACAGTATAGCATTCAACATCGAGTTCTGCTCTGACAATGTTCACTGAGTATTTTAATGGCCTATTGCTCAGCGTAGTTGGAAGCTTGTGTGTTTTTAATGCTGTGGTATTTCCTTTATTTCTTTATTTGTGGAAATAAGTTTCTAAAACTATATTAAGCTTACAGAAGAGCGTGGAGTATTGAAGTAACACATGGTTTGTTGGATACAATAGAGCACACTTGTGCTCATGTTATTTTGCGGATGGCTTCATTCTCATAGCGTTAAGCACAATGCAAGAGGGTTTCTAGGACAAACTAGATCCAAGATCAGACTGCACATATTGTGACGTCTAATCTTGGATCTTCACTGTTCGATCGGTTGCTAGATACCAAAACATTGCTACAGTATGTCTCGATTTTGATTTCAGATTGAAAATTGTCTATGCGCTGCGTGAGTTAGTTTTAACATTTAGTTACGTGTTTATTTCTTACTGTTTATAGACAAATACAACAAAAACAGGGGAGTTCAGTCAGAAACGTTGACTGGGTTACTCGGTTTTGTGAAAAAGAGACCTGTTTTTATCTCAATACAGTCCTTTCTCTACACGGGCATAGATAATAAAATATTTGTGTTGAAAACTGCAGCCATCTAGAAATTTCAAATACAGTATTGGATTTTTTGTTGTGCTTTCCTTTTTGTTCTGCTTTGTCTTTTTTAGCCCCTTTGTGATAGAATTTACAAAGGGGGGAAATAATCGGAAAATAATCGGATCTTATACGGAAGGTTGGGAGTTCGGTCACAAGTGACAGTGCTGTTTTAGGCTACTGGAACGTAATTTGACGTGGCTTCGTCTTCCTGCCAAGGTAGGTGTTTTTCACGATATATCAATAGTCGAGGTTAAGATGTGAAGGGCCTTCTTCCTAATAGCTGAGAGAGAGAGAGAGAGAGAGAGAGAGAGGGGGGGAATTTGTGATACAGATATACTAGATACAAAACAAGAATGGCTTGTAACACGCGAAAAGGGGCATTTGGACAACTGCCTTTAGTGTCGTCTCGCAGTCCGCACAGGCTGATCGGAGACAGCACTTTACAACTACATAAAATTATGTGGTACAGTAGACTTGCACAAAACAGAACACTGCATGAAAACGGAATTGTCGATTCCGGTTAGCATACTAGGAGTGCGCAGGCTGATCCGAGATGACACCTTACGCAAATTTCCGATTGCATCTTTTCAAGTGTTACAAGCCAAAGGCACAATGATTTTATAAAAAAGGCTTCTCCTAGCCAACCACTGACACCCGTTTTCATCTAATTTCTGCAGCTTTTATTTGTGATCGGTAGTTCAGTGCAAGGAGTCCTTAACAAGCAATGGCGACCACAGTGCGAAAATTGTCATACAGAATGGTGTTTGGTAAAGTCATCATTTCGTTCTTGTGCAGCCTAGCAGCATTTTATGTGAGATACAAGTCTAGGACTGAGTTATATATGAGAAGCGTAGAGTGTTTTACCAAGATTAGAACACAACTTTGTGTAGTGTGATCTTGGTCTTTACTATACCCATTATAAATCACCGTTCACGTAAAGCAGGACAAGGGTTAACAATGGTATTATATAGACATAGCTGAAGTCTTTATAGCGCGTGAATTTATTATTCATGAAAATAGACACAAAAATGACTCTGGTAATTATGGTAAAGGTATTGTGACTCCATGGGTATGGATTTTTTTTCACGTTATCCCTTTATTCGTCCATCACTTCCGCGTACCTTCTTCCCTTCTTCTCTCTGTTCACATACCGGTCCGTCTATACGTCTGTCCCTGTTGCATCCTCCATTCAAACATCCATTCCGCCAATTATGTGCCCATCTGTGCATGCATGCATTGATCAGTCTGTCAGTGAGACTGTTTGCCAACCCCTCCCTCCATCCATCCGTCCTTCCCTTTCCCCCATCCATCCATCCATCCATCCATCCATCCATTCATCCCATCCATCCATCCATCTAAACATACCCACCAAGCCATCCATCTAAATCCATCCATCCATCCATCCACCCATCCATCCACTCTAATTTCCTTTGCCCTTACACACTTTTTTTCTATCTTATGCCTCCATTTCCTCTCACGTTTACGTGAGTAAGGCTTTTCTATTCTACCGTGAGATGTAAGGTGCCATTTTTCCTTGTACTCTAAACAACCTTAACATTAGATTTACATGAATAAGGTCTCTAATCTTTGTTGTCCCAATGGCATCTACATGCAATTTAATGTGAATAAGACTCTCGCTTTTGACCATGATATCCTACCAACTATACTTACACTTTCACTTTACATGAGTAAGACTTATAACTTATATTTTAATTCCATATGCCTTTACACGAGATTTATGTAACTAAAGTCTCTGGCTTTGATCAAATTACATGAGATTTACATGACAAAAGCCAATTGTTTTTGTTGGTATATCTTGTCCGTTCGTCTACCTGCACAAAAGATAAACATAACTAAGGTCCCTGTTTCTTTTTGTCCATAGAATCATACTATGTAACAATGTTTGCATAAGACGTAATTAACTTTACATGACATTTACATGAAAAATGCCCTGTGTTTTTGTATCTGTCTTCGATATGCTTTCATGCAAGATTTACATGATCATGGCCTCAGGGCCATCTCTTTTTCTTTGTATTTTTTTCTGTACCTTTACAGGAAATTTATATGAATGTGAACCCCTTGTTTGAGCAGTTATTTGTAATATCCCCACCCCCTCATTACCCTTATGTGACTGTTGCCGCCCTGTATTTGCCATTATATTTTAAAGCCACCCTGTATTACCTTTACATGAGATTTTCATGGATGCATCCTTATGTCTGGTTTGTTATGTTTTTACCCTGAATTTACATGAAGTTTACATGAACGTAGCTCAATGTTCTTTGCGACATATATATGATAGCACTTACTACCTCACATGATGTTTTCATGAACTATATCCCTGGTCCTTGAAAATAAATCGTATTCTTCCCTCAAACATAACAGGAGATGGTGTTTTATTTTATGCTGTGGTAAGATTCGTGTTGTCTGATATTTAAGTCCGTTTTTTTTTTGTCTCTACAAAGAAACTTTTTTTCTTCTTTTCAAACTTTTAAACAGACTGTATAAAGCGACGAGAAATGAGAAATCAACAATTTAAAATCTTAAAACTTTGTGTATCGTGGTAACCTGATCGTCACAATCTAGATAAAACATCGTGTTTGTAGCTCTGTATGTTAACCCTGTCCGAGCCGTAAAGGCAAAACTCGAGGGTTTTTGCGTACGGTATAGATCAAAGATCAGACTGCACAGAACGTGCAGTCTGATCTTTGATCTATGCCGTCCGATTATTGAGTTAAGACTTTATATTAAAATCTTTCAGAGTTGCAGAGGTTTATATTTTCTGGTTTAGAAAGATGTAGAGTTTGTATATATTGGTCCTGGTATATTTTGCGCTGAAAGGTTACTGTAACGCTTTACTGTATACAACACACGTTTCTACTTCAACCCTTTGGCTGCTTATCGCGTATCGCTGACCTTTTGCGGACATTGTAGATTAAGATCAGACTGCACAGAACGTGCAGTCTGATCTTGATCTACAATGTCCGGTAAGGAGATATTATTCCCTAAAACATAACCTTGAAATAACAATATTTAGGTTATCACCATTGAATTGAAAATAAATAATTGCCTTTGTTGTGTAGAAGCCTTAGAAGGAGACATTTTGAAATGTTGACTCTGGGAGAAAAAGAGTAATTGCTTGTAAAGAGAAGTTTATCTTCATTTGTCACTGTGTTAAGATATGTTATAATGCATTTCTCTTTAATTCATGTTAAGAATTCGCTTTTAAAAGAACTTATTTTGGAAATTTGTTGCGGGAGTTTTTTGAGTTAAGTTTAAACTACTCCATTTGGTATCTCAAGACCATACCATCTGTTTTTAGACACACATGAAGTAACTTGGAATTATCCTTGATTTTATGGAATCTGTTGTTAGAAAAGCAGTAATTAATTGCAACTGAAAACAACGTGGAAAAAACAACAACATAAATTAGGGAGCTGAATTCATGACATGACTGAAATACTGTTGAAATTAGTGTTTAAAAAAAAAAAAGAAATGATAAGACATGTATTACTTTTTCGATCCCAAAACACCTCCTAATTATGTGCATTTGTGCAGAATAATGCATTATTCTGGACATAATTATTCTTATTATATACACAGTTAGACCTATGGCAGTGTTAATAAATATAATTATTTCAAATGTAAAAGCACACTTAATTATATTTTTCTCTTTTGAAATGGGACAAAATAGATTGTTGTAAAGGTAGACAGTTTTCCAACAATTCGAAATATTCAAGGTGAACAGAAATCCTAAATATCCAAGACTAGACTGCACTTACAACTTAACGTTCTTTGCAGTATGGTTCTGATGTGAAGCTACAATGTCTGTATGCTCTTTAGCATCTCTAGATTTCAGACAACTTTTTTTTTTCAGATTGTGTGCAGTCTGATCTTTTCTACACTGCCCACATCCTGTCTACAGCAGACCTGGGCATGTCAAGGGTTGACTGGGCTCTTTACCACTCCATAAATTAGGGATTATGCATTTGTGGTTTAAGAAAGAATAATTTACACAAAACCGTTCCCTAGACATCTCGCATTTCAATCTGTATGTATACAAAGCGACTCTTGTGTGTACAGTGCTCTTATAGTTAATCCTTAACTCTGATGTTTGTGAAACAGCCATCTCCAGCCAAAAGAACTCTTGGGGAAAAAATATAGTTTTTTTCCGTTGATAAAAATCTCCCCGTATTCTGACAGTGTCGATAGAAGATCAGACTTCACTTTCTGTGCAACCTGATCTTAAAATGCACAGTCCACCAAACTGCTATTAGTCACTCATGGCAACCAATCGGTATCCTCCCGAATTTAATTGATATTGGTGAGTGCACATTATGTGAAGGTTGATCCTGAAGGTCAGAAGCCGTCGACAGGACCAAAAATGATTTCGTCGGCTTACTTCAAATACCTCGTAAACACAGCTTGTTCAAGATGCAGTTACGAGGTTTTTGAACTAAACCGACGATTTGTTAAGCAAGAACAAATGTTGCCAACTTTTATTCTAGTAATATGATATATTTTCCTGTCAGCAATTTTAACTCTGACGGATTCAGAGCTGCGGGTAGAGAGAGTGATTTTGATTCCAAAATTGAAAATATTAGTTATTATACACTAAATCCTATGTTATGGGTACTCATTAGAATCGTCTTATCCGGACAATGATGACTACCTAAAACATAGGGTTTGGAAGAGCAATAATATATTTAAAATACCAATATCCCTACTTTTGACGCCCTTAAGAAAGAAGCCTTTTGAAAACACTATGGGAAAAGGAGAAAATGCTGATAACCTGCATTTTCTCCTTTTCCCACAGTGTTTTCTACCCTTCCCAGAACACATTTCTATTTCTTAGTCACCTTTATTTTGTCGTCTGCAAATGCTTTCAATTTGGACCAGTCTAAAATTTTCTCGTGTGGTAAGGAGTTAAACAGCTATTTTTCAGGGGAAAGGGGTTGCATTAGGTTTAGTAAGAACGCCTCACCATGGATCAGTGAATTTTTCAGATACAGATCTATTTCAAAGTTTCTAATCAAAGAAGTATCGAGGGGTCAAACCTTCCTTTGTTCCCCGAAAGAGGTCAGCTTTGTGAATTGTGTTCGAATCACATTTGCGTGATAATGACCGGCTTCATGACAAATGAGACTGAAAATGGACTAATTGACCTGATTTGGTTTGCACGAATAACCATTCGAAATCAAGTTTTTGCGTTATGAAGAGGTACACGAAGCAGTAAAGTTCATGATAACATAACATAACATAACATAACATAATGTCAATAAGCTCATATCGTCGGTTTACTTCAAAAACCTCGTAACTACAGCTTGAAACAAGCTGTAGTTACGAGTTTTTTAAGTAAACCGACGATATTTTGCTTAACCCATATCCTGCTAAATAACAAAAATGAAATTTTCAGTTCGATAGTGAAAACCCATAATTATAATGCAATTTCAAAGTTACGTTTTTTGTAACCAGATCATTATTCTATCACAAGAGATAAAAGTACTGGTTTGAAATTTTGATTATGATGGCTTTGACAACTTGGCACAATTTATTGAATTCTTTACTATAGGGTAGCGCCCTAGACTGGTGTCAGTCCGTTAAATAGAGCCTTTTCATTAAAACAAAATCATCAAGTAAAACTGCAAAGTGAAATCTCTGTGTTCTCAATGTTCTGATGTCTGATTTAACGTGTATTTCAGAAGAAGGGCAAGTAACAACACATATTTCTTTGAGTTGATGTAGTTGTGTACCTTGTTTATTAGAATGACTTAAATGCAGGGCCTGAATGCCAGGCTAGGTAGCGCCCATACGGAGGCACAATACTGAAGTACGCTAAGTATTCGAGTGGAATTTATCACAACCTCCCATACTTAAAGTGTAATATACCCATTACGAATTTTAATTATCTTATACAAGTTTGATATCACATTTGTGTGACGTCATTTTTTCCCTGGCGGGTTTTTTTTCTGTATCCTTTCAAATAAAAATATAATTAATTATAAAATGAGCTACAGTTAATTTGTCATCTGCAAATGCATCCAATCTGGACGTGTCTAGAATTTTGTTAAGAAGAATTCTTCATTAGCAGTGCATAATGATAGATCTACTATAAATATACTTATGCCTCTATCCCTGACACAAGACCAGCCTGTTTAGCTCAGTTGGTAGAGCGTAGGACTCGTGATCACGAGGGTGTGGGTTCGATCTCCACGGCTGACCGTCTAAAACTACTAGTAGTCTTTCGGATGAGACATTAAACCGAGGTCCCGTGTGACGGTGTTTTACACCGAGCACGTGAAAGAACCAGGCAAACCATAGGATGGGTTCTCGCCCTGTGTCTGCACTCTCCCCTGTAACAATACTAATAGCATTCAGGGGGGCGTCGCCCATATGGGGAACCGGTGGCACCGATAAATAAACGCAAATTGAATCAACCCCTGACGCAAATAGACTCACCCTAATGAAGTAATACGGTCGAGTAAGGGGCTTTAGTAAGGTCCTTGTTTCCCTTTTACATGTTGCTTTGACTACGTATTGCGTGAATCCTTCTTCAGCAGTCGTTTCCAATCATGTTACAAGAGAAAAGCTTAGTGAAATTGGAAGATTTTGAAATTAAGAAGCAGTTGTTTCAGATCAGATTGCTATCTGTTCATCAAATAGATGGAATTTTGAATTGGCAGCACTGAAGTTTTGTAATTTGACTTGGACTATAATTATAGAATGTCTTGTCTACTTCGAGGTCTCTCCGATATTTACAAGTAGTTTGAAAGAAAGTTATGCGTAGCACTGTAAATAACTGGAACTCGTTGACCTTTTCGGACAGTGTCGATCAAGATCAGACTGCACAGAACGTGCAGTCTGATCTTGGATCTACACTGTCCGATAAGGAGATATTTTTCCCCAAGAAGTAAGTTCGAAATAACATAGATTTATCGGGTCTTTATACTATCTACTTGAACGTTTTATTTAGTAACAGGATAAGGATTACTAAGAAAATGGCTTATCAGAGATACCACCAAGACTAAGTAAAATTACAGACATAGCAAGTGTCTATGAATACACCGCCTCATTTCTCAAGAACGCCGGTCTAATTAAGCCAAAGGTTTATACTTGCATAACTTGTGTGGTAAACAAACAGCGGAAATTCGGAATTTAATTTGCGACTTCAAAATCTCTAAATTAGCTATTAGCATGGCTGAAGGTTTTTCGTGTAGGTGATGGAAACCTGTACAGCTTTCGTACCCTTAACCAATTGACCCCTTGTTTTAACGACTTTCGAAAATGGGCTGTAGAAAACATAGTGAAAAAAGGAGAAAATGCTGACAACCAGCATTTTCCAACCATGTTTTCTACACTTTCAAACACAAATCGGTATGTTTATGCCTGATATAATTTGTCATCTGTGAAGTCTCTCTATTTGGACAGGTCCACAAAACTATGCTGTCTAGTAAAGAGTTAACCTGTTACAGCACAAACATAACATATAACAACCCTGTAATCAAACTGTATGAAGAAAAATTGTGGAAAAAAGGACAGTTGCTTGCAAAAATTGGAGGATCTACGTCGTTCGTAGATGATAACTAAATCATTACACAACACCGACAACAACGAAGATGACGACGGAATAGCAACCACGTTGCTGTTTATTTACCTGGTTATTTGCGTATCAAACATGGAGCTATAACTACATACGTAATGACAAAATAGATTTGGCAGTTAGGTGATTCACATATAAATACACAAATAAATATGAATGGTTATCAAATGGAAATTAGATTAAAAACAAATCGGAGAATTAGTTTATCTGAGAAAGACACACATTATCTTCATTTGCACTTAAAAGTCTGCCCACGGATCTCAAGAAAAAAAAAGTCGATTAAATATATTTGGCAGGGAATAAGTTAATGTTGGGGAAAGAGCGTATACACACACTTTTTCATGGTGTTGATTGTTGTTTCAAGTTCAATGCAATTCCTGGCCGGATTATCCCAAAAATTGTGATTGTGTAGATTGGTAGATTGGGGATTGGACTATACTGCCTGTACAGGCTATAGCATTGATCGAGTCTGTTTTTCAAAGGTACTTTGATTGACTCCTTAATTTTGGCTACTAGATGCCTGGGAAAGGCAGTGAAACTCTGATAGAAAATCAAAGCGTTTAGAACGCTGCAGTGGTATTTGTCAAGGAAGCCATTGTGTGGAATCAATAATTTGAAAGAAAAAAAGAAATACTAGTATTATTCAAATGAAAGCCAACCTCATAATCAAATGAATACCCTTTTGGTTGAAGGGAAATTACTCATGGCAAAGTTAAAATTAATTTTGTATTGGTGGTCTTCCTTTCATCATAAGGAGGAGTCAAGAGTAACGTCTCTTTACAGTAGCATGATGGGTAGAGAGAGAACCATGTAAATATATCGAATAAAATCAAGTTTGTACCTAAAAACTATGATTTTGAAATATCTTTGGCCGCTTATATTAAATTTCCAACATTACAATCAATTATTTCGATCTGAAAATATGCATGCTCAATCAAATGGAGTAGCTTGCAATCATGGTATGAACAAGCCATGGAGTGAACTTGGGTTGGAACAAAAAGCCCGGGAACAAGCGATCGTGAGAAAAAATTCGTATCATAGCTCTAGAAGTATGATTAAAATAGTATTTCTACGATCGATGGCCTCACTCAGTGTATTTTAACATGTCATTTCCAATTACATAATCTGAGTTCTACCGAAAAAAACTCATTTGCCCTAGAAAAATTAAGTTTCATTGGGTTTAGTTCTTGCACAAACGATACAATGTCTTCAAAATTCAATACTGAACTCAATAAAATTGTGATTATTAAAAGGTATCATAAGCAAACAATTTAGCCCTCTTTGTCTATACTATGTACATCATATATATCGTCGATTTACTTCCAAAACCTAGTAACTACAGATTGTAACAAGCTGTAGTTACGAGGTTTTGGAAGAAAACAGACTATATATGCGTACAGTATTTAAAGTAATGATTAAATGAAGTTTTGTTTTGTGATATATGAATGTAAAACGGTGCGGATTTAGATCAGACGGCAAAGATGTGTCGTAAGATCTCGAAGTACCTACTTTGAAAAGGACAAAAGAATTCCTAAAACAAGGAATTGAGCCATGCTTTGTGAAATGGTGGAGGGGGGGGGGGTTATCGATTCAAGTCTGACTGCGCAGCAGGCCGATCTAGATCGAAACTGTGTCTTATTTTTTAAATTAATTTTCTGCATGTCTGAGGCCCATTCTACCCCATAATGTAGTCATGTCACTACTTGCTTCATGCAATACGTTACGAGATGCATCAGATCCTTTTTCCCAGAGCACGGCCCAATTATTTGGAGGTTTTACCACCTTGACTCGGTTTCAAGATTGATAAATATCGCTTGATTCTGCCAATGGGAATGCTATTAATTTTGACGGAAGCTGTGGAATAGGTTAGTCTTATTATTTATTAATGAATTCGCAGGCAATAGTATTGATAGAACAGCCCACCCTTTATCTGTATAGGATAAACTTTTTTTTTTGTTCATTTGTAAATACAATTTACAGTAACGGAATGACCCTACTAGAAGCGATTCTAGACTTTTTGCCTGTGAAAGTCTATTAACCTTTAGTATGCTAAATAAGTTAGATAAAACTTTCAAACCGATCGCATATAGCATTAAGATGCTATTTGAACTTACTTCTTGGAGAAAAGTTTCTCTTTATCAGACAGTGTTGATCCAAGATCACATTACACTTTCTGTTCAGCCAGTCTGACAATGAACTACACTATCTGCAAATAGTCAATGAGTCCCGCCTAGCAGCATGAAGCTATAGTTATGCAACACGTAAAAAAGAGCTTTCGGACATTTGCGTAAAGTTTCGTCTCGGATCAGCCTGCGGAGTCCATACAGGCTAATCAGAGAAGGCACTTTACGACTGCATTACATTTTGAGCTAGAGTAAACTTGTGCTAAACAGAAAATTACATAAAAAGGGAAAGTGTCGTTTCGGTTTAGCATTTGCGGACTGCGCAGGCTTATCCGAGAAGACGGCACTTTACACAAATTTACGAATGTCCCTTTTCGCATGTTGCAAGCCTTATCTGATGAGAGTTTGCAGTATTTCAAATCTTGGTGTCTTGAAAGAGCCGTACCATACTCATCTGGAAACATGTTACAGCTATGGCCAACGACGGCCCCATAATAATGTTTGCATTGCATACACTTTTGACTTTAGTTGTGTTAGTGTCTTTATTAACGTGTTCCTGTCGCTTCTTCTTGGCCACATGACGGTTTTTTTCCGATGGCACCAATTAGATAATCATGCAGTGGCATCTTATATAATCATATTTTTGGCGCCGTATTCCATCAGTTATATACCTGTCTATATATGATTTTATTGTACAGTGGTATGCACAGTTACTTGCTTCTGGTATCCTTTCTCATGCAATACCGTAGGTGCGTTTGCTCTGAGACTTACCTGTAGAGGTTAATCGTATGCTTTTCAATGCTAATTAAAAAAACAAGACGTGTCAACCGTCAAAAGAGGGTTGCTGTTGAAAATGAATAAGCTGGCTTTGACGAGTATGATATTGTTTTAGATATACAGAGAATGCTGGAAAATGTCATAGAGATCAATATACACAGATGCTTAAATAAATAGGAAGTGTTGAGACAGTTCAGACGTGCGAGAAAATGCTTTATTAGTTGTCAGTTGGAAAATCTTTGACAAAATGTGTTATTTATGATAAATTATTTTTGTCTGGCTAGATAATATTGTTGGAAAGAGTGTTTTTGCTCAAACGCGAGAACGTTGAAGTTAAGTGTATGTGCTAGTACGGTTAAATTGTTATAATTTGGTGTTATTTTATACCAGTTTCGTTTACGTAGAAAGCAAGCATTGTTTGAACATGTCCAATTAACTTTTATTGTAGAATGTGTTTGCAATTGTGTCGTTATGACAATTTGTTTAACTCTTTACCAGACGACTAAAGTTTTAAGCCATGGGTATTAAAAGGTCTATCAGACGACAAATTAAATGCAACCTGAAGGACAGGATTTCTCTTTAACCCTTTACCACACAATGAAGACTTTTAACGACCCTGAAGTTGGAAGCCTTTTGAAAACTTTGTGGGAAAAGGAGAAAATGCTGGTAACCAGCGTTTCCTACTTTTCCCACAAAGTTTTCTACACTATCAAATGAAAGTTGAGTCATTCAAGCCACTATGAAACTGTTGTCAGTAAATGCTTTCAATTTGGATAGTTCTAAAATTTTGTTGTGTGGTAATGGATTAAAAAGGTAAAAATACATTTGGAAAAGGAGAAAGTTTTGAATTTTCCTTTTCCAACAATATTTTCAAGTGCATTCTATTTAACCCTTTCCCAAACGACAAACTTTTGGACTAGACCCAATTGAAAGCATTTGCAGATTACAATTCAACTCTTGCTGAAAAGATGATTTCTGTCTATGATAGGGTAGAAAAGATTGTAGGAAAAGAAGAAAACGCTGGTTACCAGCATTTTCTCTTTTTCCCACAATGTTTTCAAAAGGCTACTATTCCAGACCCGTAAAAACCAGGGATTGTTTGGGAAAGGGTTAAGGAAGAAGGAATTGTTAGGAAAGTAATGAAGGAAACCAAAGAAATGTAATATCGAACTTCTTGTAATGAGATTTATTGGAAGAAGAACTATAGTACCCCATCCAGCTCAGTATTAGTAGATATTGGAACAAAGACATCCGAACGATTCCAATAAAACCTCGGAGCTTTATAACACAATCAACAATAAACACCGAGGAAATACGACCGTGCTGATTTAAATGTACATACCAATGACTTTACCTTTACTCATGAAGGCATGCATCGTCAAAGCCTTCGTCTCACTTTTTCCTGCTGTCATTTGAACTTGTGTTGAAATTTAGACCTTATGATCAACGTTTTCTACTTGTGATAAAAAGCTTATTGTCTTTCAGTTCTTCATATCATTGCTATATATTCCCTCGCATCCCCTCTTTTCAGGACTTTAAGTCCTTTGATTTTCTTCAACGTTATGGTACAAGGCGCATACAAGAGTCGCTTCTCTGACTGTGATAGAAACGAACGTTGACCCGTAGCCTTCTGACTGTTTGGCATATACAACCATGGTATAATCAAGGTAAATGGCATTTATTTTGGATTGTTTGAGCAGAAACATCATAGGGTTGACTGAGAGGATAGACCTAGACCAGACTGTGCTTATTTGCAGACTGGTCTAGATTTGTACGCTCCATAAAATGCGTTCAAGGTTGCATACGGTAGGATAAGTGTTAATAATGAGTGATAGATAACAGTGTTCTATGGATAAATCATCTCTAGCGAATGAAACACATAATCGATCACAGTATATAACTGCCTTATTCCACAGGAAGTATTGCTACAGATATTGTCACTGGCGCAGAGAAGAATATCCGCCATCTTGTATTCATCCGCGCCTATCACGCAAAAGGAAAATCAATTTCCTACGATTATTTCAGCTGCGATTTTTCTCTGAGCTTTGTATTAGATCCCTTCAAATTGCGTATCAGTTGATCTGCAATACTTGAGGATGAGCTGAGATTTTTGTGACAGAGTGTGTTGTCCCTGGTCTTAAATGAATTACACGTCTTTTGGTAATTGGTTTTCGCGAAGAATTCTGCTGAATTGACCTTGTTAAGACGTTGCCGATTTGTATTGTTGAGAATTTCTCCCTTTTTATTGCACTCTATTAAATTTTCGTTTCTCATTCCGTTATAGAGCCACAAAGCGTATTTGAATTGAATATTTTTATTTTATTTCTTCTTTCTCAAATTGAATAAGCTCATAATGGGTTTAAAAAAATGATTTTCAGGCAGGCGTCCGGGATGTGCTGAACGAAATGATTATCTGTGAAATTAATGAGATTTTTACTGCAAATCTTTGATTAGGAAAAAAGCAATCAACTCTTTTTATACTGAATCCGATGCTTTGATACCCGTTATTTCCTCATAACGAAAGACTTCCAGTATAACTGATTTTACAAAGAATGCCTATCACGGCTTTAGAAGTAAAACGTGTAGATCAAAATAAGGCTGCACGGATCACACCGTTTAACTCTTTACCACACGACAGAATTTTAGACTGGTTCAAATTGAAAGCATTTGCAGACGACGAAATAAAGATGACTGAAAAATTGAAATTTGTTCTGGGAAGGGTAGAAAACATTGTGGGAAAAGGAGAAAATGCATTTTCTCCTTTTCCTACAGTGTTTTCAAAAGGCTTCTTTCTCAGGGGCGTCAAAAGTAGGTATTGTGTGGTAATGGGTTAACATTGTCATTACCCGTGGTGACATCCTTTTTTCGCACGGCATAAATTAGATCAGACTGCACTGTACGTTCAATCTGATTTTAGATCGACACCATCCGCTAAATGATGCTTAACTGTGACAGACGTATCTTCTCTATAGATTCAGACTCAGAAAGTCGGACTCATTTAGTTTGCAAGAATGAAGTGTTAATGTATATCAACCATCAGTGTATACATACGAATATTTTTCGTTCGATTTAAACAATGTTTAACTTGAAGTCTGGAAGTATGACGTCATTCTGAGCCTAGTGCTTCTGGATACAGTATCCAAGGATTTCCTAGTGGAGGCCAGGGATGTCCGGACGAACCGCGAACATAAATTTTATTTACTCTCGTATTACATCACGTGACCAGCGACATAGTAGACAGAAGAATCTTTACTTTTGAAAAATAAAAGGGTGGATGGAAAAATCATACAGAGAGAGAGAGAGAGAGAGAGAGAGATGTCTTTGATATAAGTCTGCTGTGAGGTCATTATCTGGAAGTCGTAGTCGTGGAAATGAGCGATAGGTTTACGGCCTTTATACAGACACGAAATCCTCGCGATAATGACAATAATTCTGCCATCATAATACAATGAATCCTCCCCACATACAGGCAACAACAATAGCTTCGTAGATACCTATGCTGAACGGTTCTATTCTTACGACCTTGGAATGGAAAACAAACGGGAAAAGGAACAGAATGTTCATAATCAGTAATTGCACCTGTTTCCCCCCCCCCCCCAATATTTTCCGCCATTTTGGATCTACATGTACCTATACCCGGCTCTTTTGAAAGGAACCCCTAGGCTTCTAATTGCTACTCGTTGACCTTCTGCAGACAATGTTCATCAAGTTCAGACTGCACAGAACTGTGCAGTCTGATCTGTGATCTATACTGCCCAAAAGGAGATGTTATTCCTCAAAATGTAACTTTGAAATATCAATACATGCATTTAGGTTTTTTCTATCGAATTGAAAATGTCAATTTAGTTTATTTAGCAGGAAAAGGGATAGCTTTTGCGGACAGTGTAGATCAAGATCAGACTGCACGGAACGTGCAGTCTGATCTTTAATCTACACTGTCCGATAAGAAGGTATTATTTCCCAAAACATAACTGAACATAACTGAACAAAACATAGTTTTGAAACATAAGATATTTGGTTATCGATAACGATTTGAAAATTTAATTTTAGTTTTCAGCAGGGAAAGGACTAAATTGTCTTTGTTTCAGGAGGAATAACACAAAAAGGAACTTTGCTCGTTTTATATTTTTCTGCACCTTAACCCTTAACCTGCCAAACATTTATATGATATTTTCAACTCGGTTGTAAAAACCAAAATATTTCTATTAGAAAGTTACATTTTGTGGAAAAAAGATATCCTTATAAGGGTTTATATAAAGGTAATTTACAAGCTATTTCGTAGACAAAATGAACTTTGAAGCGTTCAGTCTTTGCTGTCTTTGCTGTGTAAAGAGAAACAGAAGATCGAAGTTAATCAGTTTACTCTATCCTCAATGCAACATGGTACTTACTGGCGGGACACTGCCTGTTTCAAGAGGTCAGCTGTCTGTTCGAAAGAAGCATAAAATCTACCAGACGACAGTATTTTAGACTTCTCCATATCGAAAATAGTTGCAGACGACAACGTAAATCAGGATCAAAAGATAGGATTCCTTTTGGTATCGTTTGAAAACACAGAGGCAGGGAGAAAAGTTTAATGTTAATTACCACCATTTTCTCCATTTTCCAACGGTCCCTTCAAAATAAATACTTACTTTTGACCAAAAATTTGGATCACGTTGTCAAAACTTTACTATTTCCAAATAGCAGATTTTTTTTCGAAATTGGAAAGCATTAGCAGACGAGAAAATAGATTTTGCTTGAATGAAGGGATACAACTAGATCTAGTAAGATTTAGGTATCATTGTGGGGAAAGGAAAAATTGCTGGTAACTAGCATTTTCTCCTTTTCCCACAGTCTTTTAGCGAATTCATGTTCAGTGTCGTAAATACATAAGCATGTTTTGTAAAACCATAATCTCGTTATACGAGACTTTGGCGAGACAGAACGAGACATCCGCGGCAAGAGACCATTGATCAATAACTATATCTCCTGGATAATCAGATCTTATTATGGATAATTCTGCGAGATTGATGGCAGACTATAGTAAATTATGACAGATAGGAGAGAATTGATAACTTGATTATTGATACACTGTGTAGTTATCTAATCTTTAGGACATAAAAATGTAACAAAAAATGGGCGGGAAGGAAACCGGAAGTTGTTGTGGTATCACGTGTTGATGGGGAAACATGTAACAAAATGATGAATGGTAGTAAACACATTTCCATCTACTGAATTAGCCTATTTTCGTCTTACATGTGGTCCACTTTTGTGGCTGCCGGAACAGTTACTCGTAGCACACAATATTCCTCCCTCTGCCTCAATGTTTGACCTTATGTTCATGAAGTCCACTATGATTTAACCCTTTTCTACATGACAAGATTTAAGACCTGTCCCAGTGGAATGCATTTGCTGATGACAGTTTCAGTGTGGCTCATATGAAATAATTTTTCTTTGATAGGATAGAAAAACATTGTGGGAAAAGGAGAAAATGCTGGTAACCAGCATTTTCTCCTTTTCTCACACTGTTTTTAATAGCCTTCTCTTTCAGGGGCGTTAAAAGTCGTAATTGTGTGGTAAAGGGTTAAAGAGAGAGAGAGAGAGAGAGAGAGAGAGAGTGACAGAGAGAGAGAGACAGACAGACAGAGAGAACGGACGGACGGACAAACGGACGGACATTCAAGTAAGGAATGCGAGAGATTTATTCCAGTAAAGGGTTTGGGCTAGCAAGCAAAAAGGTGTATAAGTTAGATATAGATCAGAATGTCCCGACCTAGCCAAAATCTTACACAAATTCTGAGCAAATTAGTGGCAGGTTAGCACACGAGTCATTGCGGAATCCGACAGTGTAGCATAGATAAGTAGAGAGGGCCTAGTAGAGAGGGCATCTCCCCGAACATTTATCCTATAAATCACTCACCTGTTACGTACTCGACTTGTGTTTTTTCCTATCTGTTTATTGTCAATGGGGTAATTTTGTGGAACTGATAAGCCTTTTGTGTTTCTCATCCGATTATAACAGGGTTAAACCATTACCAAACAATACGTAAAAGTCCCTTTGGTGATGGGTTTTCGGTGATTCCATAACTACATGTACCTGTCCTGAGTTCAAGTTTCTCTTTAATTTCAAAATGAACAGTAATAAACAGTATTAAGAATATTTCTAAAGGGCACTTACTGGTTTTGGAGTAAACATTAGTGTGATAGCGGGCTATTTTGGATTCAGGTTAAACTTGTTGAATTTCTGAAGTTAGGAATGAAATAGCCCGAGTTAACCCTTTCACAAACAATCCCTGGTTTTTACGGGTCTGGAATAGTAGCCTATTGAAAACATTGTGGGAAAAAGAGAAAATGCTGGTAACTAGCATTTTCTCCTTTTCCCACAATGTTTTCTACACTATCATAGACAGAAATAATCTTTTCGGCAAGAGTTGAATTGTCGTCTGCAAATGCTTTCAATTTGGTCTAGTCCAAAAGTTTGTCGTTTGGGAAAGGGTTTAAGTGAAAAAAAAAAAAAAGATTCGCGAAAAAGGCCAGTTATATAGAGAAAATGTTTGAGGAAAGAAAAAAGCTACACCTTTGTATACATGATGCTATTCTATTTCTAAGAACACAAAGCGTAATTGAAATACCGGTATTTCAAGCGTGTAATATACCTACCAGACAAAAAATCCTCCTCAAGGCGTACAAAGCGGGGAACTTTCCTCGCGGTCTCTACTCTAGACGTAATGCAAATGTTTTCTGTCAGGAATCAAAGCGTTGAGAGCGCTGAAGTGGTATTGCCTTATTTTATAGTTAGGTTCATTCGAAAAAAAAAAATATATAGTAGAAGACGATGGATTTAAAATGTGGCTCATATGGATGGAAGTGTCATTGGACGGCTAGAGATTGTTTTGGAAAAAAGGACAATATACTGCTTCTTTTCCCACAATGTTTACAAAAGATTTCCTTCTTGCTTTCTTGAAATTAAAAGATGTTTCAGCAATGGGTTAAAGTGCGTGTTTTTATTCAATCAGCAATTTGATGGCTTTTAAGTTGCTTTCAGGTAGTGAAGAGAAAATTCAGCCCACTTTTTATCCAATGCCGAAGGCAGAGGGACATAGTTTTAGCGTTGTCCGTCCGTCCTTCCGTCCGTTCGTCCGCCCTAGTGTCCGTCCGGATGAATATCCCAAATACCATTTGAGAGAATTTCAAGAAACTTTATATGTGTGTAAAACCCATTCTATTATTTTTCTGTTACTTTTTTGTTTCTTTGATTCGATGCAATCTTTGATTCGATGCAAAATGGCTGACTTGGAGGTCTTTTTCAGCGGGGATATCATTTCAACAAAATTGCTTGTTTACAATATTTAAACTGATGCTCTCTTGTGTTCATGCATTGAAATTTAGATTGGTGTTGATTTTACTTAACTAAATGTCCTGTTAAAGTTGTCAAATAAAACTTTCAAACCAATGGTAAAAACCGGAATGATACCACTTCCTACTAATTTTCATAGAAAATAATCTCCTTATCAGACAGTGTAGATTCAAGATTAGACTGCACGTTCTCTGCAGTCTGATGTTGGTCTATATTACCTGCAAAAAGTCAGTGAGTAGCGCCCAGTTGCCTTAGAGTTAAGATTTTCCAAGTCGGCTGTCGCAAATCAGACCGCAGTGAATCAAAATGAAATCATGGCAGGGTTACTAAATAGTCCGATGGTAAAGTGTAGGACTTGTAACCTGGAGACAAAAGGAGTTCAAGCCTCACCGAAAGCGCTCGGTTTCTCGCAGAAGTGTCCTTGGGTAAAACTCTCCAGAGCCCTGGCACAGAACTGGTAAAACCTCGGACATATATGAATGTGTGAACTGTTGCTCTGATATGACTGCACCAACGTTGATAGCGGAGTTAAACACCTTTCAGTGAAATCTATAGCTATAAATTAATACCAACAGAGTGGTATAACTAAATGTTTGACGGGGTTCGTAAAGTACAATGAGTAATGGCAAACAGTTGCCTGTGAAATTAAACCACCATTACATCTCGGTATGGTTCCTGAGATCTGGCTCGTTTGTGGTTTTCCGTACTTTTGCTTTGTTGAAAACTTGTACTGCCTTACTGTTTACCACACAATCACGACCCTTAACGACCCTGAGAAAGAAGCCTTCTGAAAACATGGTGGGAAAAGGAGGAAATGCTGGTTACCAATGTTTTCTACCCTTTCAAAACCAAATTTCAAATTTTCAGTCACATTTATTTTGTCGTCTGCGAATGCTTTCAATTTGGACCGGTCTAAGATTGTCCCATGTGGTAAAGAGTTAACCTCATACGTACCAGTATCATATTCCCATTGAAAGACAGAGATGCTTAGGTTTCCAACATTTTCCCCCTTTACCACAGTATTTTCTATCCTTTAGATTACAGAACCTAACTTTAATTTGATTGATATTTATTTGTCTGCAGCATATATATTTTTTCACGTAATCAAATCTAAAAATTGTTGTTTGCTAGCAAACTAACCCTTTGAACTCTTTACCAAACGACAAATTTTTAGACTGGTCCAAATGGAAATCATTTGCAGACGACAAGATTATGGTTGTGCTATATCAAAGGTATTCCGCAACGACTTTGGACAATACTCGGACAGAGCTCTGGCTGGGCCAAGATCCAAACTTAGGACACTTTGGTTACAAGCTGTACCCCTTACCATCGACAAATCTGTTTCTTCTTATTTATATCCCTTAATTAAACCGTAATACTCTACCATAAACTATCCATAGGCAAGAGAATTTTGAAAGGTTCGCTTAAAACTGGAAAATGCTGGTTACTAGCATACATAATTCCAAAATGTTTTCAAAAGCTTAATTTTCTCATGGTAGTCGTTAAAACTCGGGGTAATCTGGTAAAGGGTTTAATTGCTTTAACCCATTACCACTAATGACACCTTTTAACGCCCCTGTGGAAGAAACCTTTTGAAAACATTGTGGGAAAAGGAGAAAATGCTGGCAACCAGCATTTTCTCCTTTTCCCACAAAGTTTTCTACCCTAACAAAGCAAAATTGCACCATTTGAGCCACCTAGAAATTGTCGTCTGCAAATGCTTTCAATTTGGATAGGTCTAAAATTTTGTTGTGTGGTAACGGGTTAACTTCACAAAATGAAGATATGACCACTCATGAATTTTGATCGTTATTGATCGGTATGCCTAAATTTAACTAACCATCACATTTGAAATTTAAAACAATATGTTATCAGTCAACATAAAATCAAGACGGAATAAATTTATCATAATTTAGTTTTGTCGCATTCGCAACATGTATCAGCTGGTAACGTAATGTAGAAATTCTGCTGCTAAACAGTCGTAACTGTCTTTACCTAGGTACTAAGATAAACTGTTTTATCTCTTGCAATCCAGACGGTTTTACATGGCAGTTTGTTACTAATTTAAATTTGGCTCCAAGGCTGCTAAGGGCGACTCAGAGTACCAATCAATCTCAAGTTTTAACGATCCTGAATAATGAAAGATTCGAAAATATCGTGGGAAAAGGAGAAAATGCTCGTAAAACCGCCTTCTTCAAGTGTGATCCTGTGATAGAATGCCTGCAGTAATGTTCAGTTCATTGAACATTACTGCAGGCATTCTATCACAGGATCACACTTGAAGAAGGATGAACTGAACATTACTGCAGGCATTCTATCACAGGATCACACTTGAAGAAGGCGGTTGTACCGCCGAAGTTCAGTTCATTGAACATTACTGCAGGCATTCTATCACAGGATCACACTTGAAGAAAGCGGTTGTACCGCCTAAAGCTTGTGTTCATTTTATAATTATATGTCAAAATCAACTGAAGTTGTGGTTGGAGATCTCAGGGTTAGAAGGGTTTGAAGTATAATTAGACTTACTCTCCTTTATATCTGTAATTATGTACAAGTGTTTTGCTGTTTTGCATAATTAGGCAAAATTATTATGCACTTATTTATAACACTGTACAATTATTATACTATTTACGGTAGAGGAAAAACTCTGCGCATGTCTGACTTTATGTTTGCCATACTGCATATCTCACTGCATGCCACACCCTTCGTCCGTGGCCCCGCCGGGCCTTGTATTCCAGTTGGTAACGTATAGTGCTTAACTCATTACCAAACGACAATATTTTAGGCTCGTCCAAATCCAAAGTTTGCAGACGACAAAATAAAAGTGACAGAAAATTTGATATTTTTTTGTGTGAAGATTAGAAAACATTGTGGGAAAAGGAGAAAATGCTGGTAACCAGCATTTTCTCCTTTTCCCACAATGTTTTCTAAAGACTTCTTTCTCAGGGTCGTCAAAAGTAGGGATTGAGTGGTAATGGGTTAAAGCCCAGGGTCATCAGGTTAGAATTCATTCCTCTCTCTGCGGTGAAAATTATTTCAAAAACTGTGGGAAAGATAGTAGTGTATAGTTGAAAAAATAATGCGCGAAGTTTGGCACTGAAATGGTGCTGAAGATTACTTTCCTTGAGTTTCAGAAATTCCAGGAGAGCATGGAGCACAATCTGTCTGTCTGTCCGTCCGAATCTCTCTCCCTACAGGCTTATTTATCTAATTAGAAATCGAAAAGAAAGCACCAATAGAGGCTTTTACGATAAAAGGAAACATGCTCTTGAAAGCTTAACCCTTTACCCCATAAGGCATTTCTATGGTATCTCTAATTGACCCTAAATAACAGCAAGGCTGAACCCGTTTCTTATGTGTATATGACACCTTTTGATAGTGTAGAAAACATTGTGGCAAAAGGTGAAATTGCTCGTCACGAGCAATTTCACCTTTTGCCACAATGTTTTCCATACAAGCAATGTGTAGAAATGAGTATCTATGGAGTAAAGGGTTAAAGTATCCAATAAGTATCTCTCAAACCCTTTCTGCGACATAGGCCAGGAGCATCAAAAATCTCTTGTAGATGGTAAATGTCAAGATCAGACCTCACAGAACGTGCAATCTGATCTCAGTACAATTTCTTGTGCTTGTTTTATTAAGCCTTGAAGATAAATATCTTTCTGAGTTTGATTGGATTGTATTTTACCTTTTGAAAGAGATCAGTTTATACTAAAGTATTTTTTACTTCGATAGAGTAAAAAGTGTTCGCTCATTATAATTAGTCGGATTCTACACTCGTTTGCTAATTATATACTTATGAGCAAGTCTCTGTGAAAAAGAGATTTCATGCATTTACAAAACGTGTCGAACCAGGACCAGCCTGCACAGTCCACATAGGTTGAGCTTGGTCGAAACTCTCTGCTATTTTTCAGTTTTGTTCATGTTAAAGGACCAAACTACTGCATGACTGTTGGTTTTGTAATGACATGGGCTTCATTGATCCGTTACTATGTAATGACTTGTATGATAAAATTGTATCACGGAGATGCATATAAGAGATCCAGAATTGGCCTGCAACACACGAAAAGGGGCATTCGGACATTTGCGTAAAGTGTCGTCTCGGATCGGCCTGCGCAATCGGCGCAGGCTGATCCGGGACGACACTTTCTGTTTTTTATGTAATTTTCTGTTTTGTGCAAGTCTACTGTAGCACAAAATCTAATGTAGTCGTAAAGTACCGTCTCGGATTAGCCTGCGAAGAGTGCGCAGGCTGATCCGAGACGACACTTTACGCAAATGTCCGAATGTCCCTTTTCGCGTGTTGCAGGCCAGATAGAGGGAGTTATTTTGATTTCAAAATTGAAAACATTATTTATTCTCTTCGAAACTTTATGTTGTGGGTGCTCATTAGAATCGCCTCATCGAAAATGAAAGAACGGTTAACTTAGGTTTCCCCTTGTCATATGTAAGGAACTGAAAACAAAGTCCTTTTCAGAACCGTTTCAGTGTCAAACTATGAAAATGTATTAACCCATTACCACACAATCCCTACTTTTGACGCCCCTGAGAAAGAAGCCTTTTGAAAGCCCTGTAGGAAAAAGAGAAAATGCTGGTAACCAACATTTTTTCCTTTTCCCTCAGTGTTTTCTACCCTTCTCAGTCACCTTTATTTTGTCGTCTGCAAATGCTTTCAATTTGAACCAGTCT
Source organism: Tridacna crocea (assembly GCA_943736015.1). Lineage (NCBI taxonomy): Eukaryota > Metazoa > Mollusca > Bivalvia > Cardiida > Cardiidae > Tridacna > Tridacna crocea. Next base: position 17,286,574 of record OX031072.1, read on the forward strand.
AAAATTTTGTCGTGTGGTAAAGAGTTAACCCTTTCCCAAACAATCCCTGGTTTTTACGGGCCAGGAATAGAAGCCTTTTGAAAACATTGTGGGAAAAGGAGAAAATGCTGGTAACCAGCATTTTCTCCTTTTTCCCACAATGTTTACTACCCTATCATATAGAAAAAAACATCTTTTTAGCAACTGTTAATTTGTCGTCTGCAATATGCTTTCAATTTGATCTGGTCCAAAATTTGCCGTTTGGTAAAGAGTTAATATGTGATATGAAGTAGCTCATCAGCTGATTGGTGACACTTCATCGCTTTTACAACGACTTATTTATTTAGATTATTCGGTATAAAAAAAAACAACACTGATATAAGGAAGATTTTGGGTTCGTTTTATATTTATTTATAAGTTTCAACTTTCGACTTTTTCTTTCCTTGCTTTCTTTTATTTCTTTCGTCCTAAATTCTTTTGCTGAAAGAGTGGACCAGATCAGACTTCACAGTCGTGCAGTATAATCTTTGACTTCTGTCTAAAGCATACTTTTTTTTTTTAACTTTCCGGTTTTTATTTAATGAATTGAAGCCAGTACTTTTTCTTTCTTTTCTCACATTTTTTCTATCCCTTCAAAGTCATGGTTTATCAAGTGTGGTAACCAGCATTTTCTCCTTTTCCCACAATGTTTTCTACCCATCACAAAACAAATTTCAAATTTTTGGTCACTTTTATTTTGTCGTCTGCTAATACTTTCAATTTGGACCAGTCTAAAATATTGTTGTCTGGTAATGAGTTAAAATACGTAAAAAAGGGTAAAGACACAAACTAAATGTTAATTAGATCTAATAATTCATAACCAGCAATTTCGCTGATTAATAACTGTTTCAAGGGAGGCTGACAACCAATGGATCACGTGACATACGTATATTACCGTCACATGACTGCTAACGTTAACGTCTACGTGACTAACGTTGGAAGTTGAGACAGAATTTCATTTTTTTTTTTATGTGTATTGTTTATTACAAGCTGTTACACACAGCTTCGCTATAGTTTTGTGTGGTATTTAACTCCTTTCAGGATTTGTATAAGGAATTAAATGGGTTTTAAACGCTTTTTGTGGATCAAGATTAGACTGCACAGAATGTGCAAGCTGATCTTGAATGTGCAGCGTCCGATCTTTAGAAGGACGTTTTAGGCTAAACAACATTGAATTCGGTATACTTTTGTTTTGTGCTGACCGAAAACCTAGCGATAGAGTGTTTGAACTAGCCTGGAACAATTGCTGTAGAAAATATTGTAGATAAAAGAGAAAATGCTGGTGCCCAGCATTTTCTCCTTTTCCCATACTGTTTTCCATCTTTTCCACGGATACATTTCAGCATTGAATTCATATTTAATTTGTCGCCTGCGGATTCTTTCAATTTTGGCACCTCTGAAGCAGTTTCATAGTCTGTTAACCCTTTACCAAAAAATCCCAGATTTTCACGACCCTGAGAAAGAAGCCTTCTGAAAACATTATGGGAAAAGGAGAAAATGCTGGTAACCAGCATTTTCTCCTTTTCCCACAATGTTTTCTACCTTTCCCAAAACAAATTTCAATTTTTCAGTCAGATTAATTTTGTCGTCTGCAAATGCTTCCAATTTGGACTAGTTTAAAATTCTGTCGTTTGGTAAAGAGTTAAAGAGTTGAAGGGGCTTTAAAAGCAATGTTTTAGTTATTAGATTTTGTGTGTGATAGGGGTTTGTACTGTGCTTGTTTGTACATGGTTCAATGGAAGTTATATTCGAAAAGATACGGTTTTACGAAACAGATGCACGTAAATTAGATTAGATAACAATTTTGAAGTTTAAAAGAATCAGAAGATGAGAGCACTTCGTAGGATTTAAGTTTGGTATAATCTTTTTCTGGATTTATTCTCCTGGCGCTTAGCTAGAAAGTGAATTTTTCTTACCTCCTTCGAAAAAGTGAATTTTTGTAGCCACATTCGAGAAAGCAAAATTTTCTTATCATGTACAGGGCTTTTATACCACAGTCAGAGGTAAGATTGGCTATTTTGTTATTTCTGATATAACTGTTTTAACCAATTTTCGCTACTCTGAAATATATTCTGTTTGCTGAACTCTGCGAGCTGTCGTTTCATTTTTCCGTTGAATTCGGATAAAAATGTAAGAAACATCTATCAGTTCTCTGCGTTCTAAGTACATGTACATCTGTCAAAAGCCAGGGGCCCGCCCGGGTGGCTCAGTGGTGAGCGCGTTGGACTCATGACCTGGTGGTTGGGAGTTCGATACCCGGTTGAGGCAAACTTTCTTTCCTGCGTATTTTCGCCTCTCACCTCTGCTGAAGCATGTGAGAAAAGTAGTCGGTGACTTTGGAAAGAAAGTAGTGTTAGTATACTGGTATGGTATGAGAAAGCCAGGAAACACATGTGCGTCACCGACCGCCATGATATGACATTAGCTGTTAAAGTGGCGTTAAACTCCAAGACAACCAACAACCAATCAAAAGTCAGGATCGTCCGCGGCTTTGTGGTTCAAGCGTTGATTTGCAATCAGAGAAAATCCAGGTTCGATCATCATCATCCGCTCGCGCCCTGGTTAGGCAAGAATGACATTACGCAAAAAGTTTTATAGCCCAATCCTGGTGCTGCTTAACTCATTACCAAACGACAATAATATCTCCTTATCGGACATTGTAGACCAAAGATCAGAATGCACGTTCTGTGCTTAGTTTAAGTCATTAAAACACGACAAAATTTTAGGTTAGTCCAAATCGAAAGCATTTGCAGACGACAAAATAAAAGTGACTGAACTTGAATTTGAAATTTGTTTTATGAAGGGTAGAAAACATTGCGGGAAAAGGAGAAAATGTTGGTTACCAGCATTTTCTCCTTTTCCCACAATGTTTTCTAAAGGCTCCTTTCTCAGGGTCGTCAAAAGTAGGGATTGTGTGGTAATGGATTTTTAAACATATTTATTTTACATCGATTGAGAAGTACGTTCTTACAACTTTTACTAATGTATCTCGATTCTGCTTTCTGGGAACTTCACAAGTTCTCGCGCCGAATGAGTGGGCCAATGAAAGTCCCAAAGTTGACACCCGCTCCCGGGTATCGAACTCAGGACCATATGGTTACGAGGCCGACGCTCTACCTCACAGCCACGGACACCTGTGCTTGATCTACATGTCCGCAAAAGGTCAGCTGGTTGCGCTTAGCAGCCAAAGAATTCATTTTAACAATTATGTTGTATTTGACGTTCTACATTTTTAAAAATCGCTTATTTTTGGTTTTATGTCTGTGTTTAGGCACACTTCAGAGAGATTAATTTCTTTTTGTGTCAGTGTGTGCTTGGAAGAGGGGGGGGGGGGGGGGCAAAAGAATGTTATCTTTTCGCAGAAAATGTTTGATAAATAGATAATGTTACGACACGAACATTTTCGTGACATATGCTTATGTTGACGAAACCTAGGACAAAGTTTATTACCACCATTTGAAATGTGGATAGCATACCACGTGACCTACCGATATCTTGTTTGTATGTCAGTACGGCTATGGTATCTATGAAATACACTATCTTTGTATGAACCCCGGAAGTGTCTAAAAGATTAATACATAATCTGCTAAATAAGTCAAATAACACTCAGGCGGCATATTCTTCGCAATCTGATCTTGATTTGCACTATCTGCAAAAAGTCCTTGGACCGTACGTAGCAGCCTACCTATTAAGTGGTTATTTTCAGCTTGCTGTAAAAAACCCGAATATTTCTATATCAGTACTGTTTATACCAAAAGTACTTTAACCATTTACCAAAGAATCCCTGGTTTTGTACCTGAGACAGCAGCCAATTGAAAATATTGTGGGAAAAGGAGAAAATGCTGGTAACCAGCATTTTCTCCTTTTCCCACAATGTTTTCTACCCTGCTGGAAACAAATTTTATTTTTTGAGTTACGTTTATATTGTCATCTGCATGAGCTTTAAATTTGGACCAGTCTAAAATTCTGCCGTTTGGTAAAGGGTTAAAAGGTTTCGGAAAGAATCGGTTTTCAAATCGCATGGAAGTTGTCTAAGAGTTGGATGATTCAAAACAAGCCGTCAAAAGAATGAAAATTAGAGAAAACCCCTTGTAGATCGTCAGTCAATTATTGTATGCTTCTCTCGAAGAACCATTCTTTCACTACAGCATTTTAGCGTATATATGCACCATTGATGGACGAACATTTCCTCTGTCTATCTGTAAATATACCCGATTCTGGGAAAGGATTTTTGATTCTCTTGCGTGCCAATAATCTTTTTAGAACGAAATGCCAGGTTATTTTTCAATTACATGTAAATGCTTTCGAAATCTGATAAAGCACTTCTCCGCAAGCTGAGTTGAATGGGAACAATAATAGATAAAACGCATTTTTTCATTAAATAATTACATCTCATTTTTCTCCCATCTGTTGTTTTACCGATATCATATACTACAGAAAAATATTTGAACGCCATTTGTGGCAGATTTCTTAACCTCTTTTTTCCAGACGACAAAATTTCAGCCTTGTCTAAAATGAAAGTATTTGCAGACGACAATTTCAGTGTGGCTTAAAAGATGAAACTTTTCTTTTATAGGGTAAAAGCAATATGGGAAAAAAAAAAAGAAAATGCTGGTTACCACAATGCTTTCAAACGGCTTCATTCTCAGAGGCGTTAAAAGTCGTCATTGTGTGGGAAAATTCTTAATGCCCATCCTGCCGTTCGCGGCCACACATACTTTGCTGATGGTTTATGTATTAAGATCAGCCTGCAAAAATGTGTAGTCATATCTAGATCTACACCCCGCTGCTCTCGCAGAGGTGTCTTTTATATAGATACCATTCGATGACAATAAATAATGGTTATAGAGGAGACAGAAAACATTTGAATATGTTCGCGGCCGACAGCTTTCAAAAAGTAGAGCAGAATAGGGTGAAATCGCTTGTGACAAATTACTCAAAGTCGCTATCCCTTTTTAAGCAACGTTTTTCGAGATCATTAACAAAGCACTCAAAATTATTTTTCCAACAGACGTTTCTCCAAGTGTTTCTCAAATGTTTTAAAAAAACTTCTTCTTTGGAGTCTATAGGGCTGGGGATTGTCTTGTAACTGGTCAAATAAAATTCTTGCTGTGAATGATGGCTCTCCGTCTCAAACTCAGTGCGAGGGATGTAGGGTCGTCAAATTGTTGCTGATAAGCTCATCCGAAAATATTGACATTATCTCTGGTTTAGTCTTGTTTATCTATCTTCTCACAGGCGTAGGTAAATTGAGGGTAGCGAGATTACAACGAGGCTATCTGAAAATAGACGTGATTTGGCTATTACCGGCCGATAATGTTTGCATGATCCATACCTGCACGTGCAAATTTTGTACTTATCAACATCTGAACCATGCTGTTATAAAAGGGGGTTTACCGTATCTCTGTAATACATTATCTCCAGCAGGTCATCACATAGCTATCGATTCATATTATCTATTTTGTTTAACTTATTACCAAACAACAAAATTTTAGATATGTCCAAATCGAAAGCATTTGCAGAAGACAAAATAAAAGTGACAGAGAATTTGAAATTTGTTTTGTGAATGGTAGAAAACATTGTTAGAAAAGGAGAAAATGCTGGTTACCAGCATTTTCTCCTTTTCCAACAATGTTTTCTTCAGGCTTCTTTCTCAGGTGTGTTAAAAGTAGGGATTGTGTGGTAATGGGTTAACCGCCCGCTGAAAACTGAGGTAGAATGGCCCTTCGACATAAAGGAAAGTTACCAAAAGCAAAAAGTGTCGACACAGGTCAGCCTGCACGGACTGCACAGGCTGACCTGGGTCGATACTTTTTGCAGATACATCTAACATACTTTCCGCAGAGCGTGCCTCGTTTGATGGTGCCAAATAAAATTTAATAAAACCGAACTTTTTATTAAGTAAAGAATGCTGTTCGTAGATACGTGCTGCAGCTTCCGGACTTGGTTTTGTTAGAAAATCTTACGAAATATTCGGCGCCTTTGGTTAAAGATCAGAATGTACAAAGAGCGATCTCTGATCATGATCGACAATGTCTGTTAGTGAAGGCTATTGAATACATTGGGGTAATCAGCATATTCTCCTTTTCACACAATGTTTTCTTCCCTTCCTAGAACAAATTTGAATTTTTTAGCCAGAATTATTTTGTCTTCTGCAAATGCTCTTAATTGAACTACTCTAAAATTTTGTTGTTTGGTAAAGAGTTAACTGTAAATAGTCTTTCACAACCTTCGATGTCTTTGGAATAGGTGTAGATCAAGATCAGATTGCACGGAATGTGCCGTCTAATCTTCGATCTACAGTGTCTCGCTTTGCCGAAACATTCTGAGCAAAAGTAAACAAAATACAGTTATCAAGTTCTTATTTTCTAGAATGAAAGCGTCTATGCAGTGTACTAAACGCTGAATAAGTTAATGTTCTCTTCCGTTCCATTCGTATTTTACAGGTAGTAATTGTAGCTGGCGTATGATTGTAGAAACTTGGCTAAGAATTTAATGGAAGATCACTAAAGAAGATAATGAAGGTATCATACCTATGAATCTCTGTTACAGGTATACTATACCAAAACCAGTGCATTAAAGTGACAGTTCCTTTCGCATCTTGTAGGGACATTTTGGCGGTCCGTCTTCTTAACCTATTCTTAACCACACAGTCCCTACTTTTGACGCCCCTGAGAAAGAAGCCTTTAGAAAACATTGTGGGAAAAGGAGAAAATGCTGGTAACCAGCATTTTCTCCTTTTTCCACAATATCTTCTACTCTTCCCAAATAAAATTTCGATTCTTCTGTCACATTTATTTTGTCTTCTGCAAATGCTTTCAATTTGGAACAGTCTATAAATTTGTCGTTTGGTAAAGAGTTAAAGCCGAACTAGCGGCCAAAAGTAAACAATTTTGGAGTCAAAATTCTGAAAAAATAGGTTTCATGTATAATTATTTGGTCTTTTACTTTCGCCATGAAAGATTGATATACTTATTTAGCAGGATTAGGGTTTAATTTATTTTGCGTTTCGCAGTTAACTTTCACAAAATTCTCTTTTAGATGAAATAATGCAACTTCAAACGTAATTTGTCAGTTATAGTAGTTATATATGTGCATTAGGTAAAATAATTCACGCCTTATAAACTTTTATTCTTAAATTTAACGTGCTGCAGAGAAACTTAAAAAGTAATTTAGTGTATATATATATTTGGATTATTGCATCCACTCTAAGATGGTTTGGAAATTGAGATATGGTTCTATAGAGCCATATTGGCATATATCACGATGTTTTCCGAGAGTAAAATATTAATTCATCATTGGTTTTGTAAATAGAATCTCTTTGTTGGTAATTAGAAACTCAAAAAATATACTTTTGATATATAGACTGTGCAAGTTTTCTTCGGGTTTCTTCCAGCTGCCTGTGTCGATAAAGAAGTGTAAAATTTTATTAAAAGTATATTGCTCTATTAACGTGAGAATTTTCAATTTTATTGTTTATTCAAAATTGCTCGTAAAAAGATAGTAGACCCCCACTTTAGAATTTATCTTTTGTTTAATCCATCCAAGCATCGGATTTTCCAAACGTCATAGATCAATGTTAGACTGAATAGAACTTGCAGTTTGATCTTTTATCTTAAATGTCCGAAGCTTGTTGTAGTATATAATAGACATGCAACACACGAAAAGGATCATTCGGATATTTGCGTAAAGGGTCGCCCCGGATCAGCCTCTGCGAACTACTTAGGCTAATCCGAGAAGACGCTTTCCGTTCTTATGTTATTTTCTGTTATGCGCAAGTCTGCAGTTGGACATTATCGAATGTAGTCGCAGTCCTAGAACTTTCAATTCGGTAGAAACGAAAATTTTATAACTTGTTAAAACATTTATCTTATATCGATTGACAGACAGTTTCTTATATACTAGTAAGTTATTTCATATACAAATCTCTCTCGATAATGCTTCCTAGGAACTACACTGGCCAGTACATTTGCCGAATGTGTGGGCCACTAGACAATCCGACAGTTGACAGCCGCTCCCTGGTCTCGAACTTGAGACCCAATGGTTACTAGGTCGACGCTCTACCCGACAACCATGGACACCACGGATGTTTTTAACCCTTTACCAGACGACAAAATTTTAACCTTGTCCAAATTCAAAGCATTTGCAGACGACAACTTCAGTGTTGCTCAAATAGCGCAGTGTTTCTTAAACAGCATAGAAAACAATATGGGAAAAGGAGAAAATGCTGGTTACCAGCATTTTTGCCTTTTCCCACAATGTTTTCAAAAGCCTCCTTTTCCAGGGACGTTAAAAGTCGGTATTGTGTGGTAAAGAGTGAAAGAGTTAAAGACAGACGTATCGCAGTTTTTAAGTTACCTGTAATCTGTCGTTTGCTTCTAGTCTGAATATGCGAGACGCCAGGAATAGAGCTATTGGAGAGGAATTCGAAGAATCTGTCGTTTCTTCCTGCTTGTAACTTTGATCTCCTGAAAAGACTTTTTCCTTGTTTTCTTTAGAAGCAGTTTCTTCAACAGACGTGTCAATTATGGGAGACCAAAAAAAATCTCGAAAACCGGAAGTAGGCTGTGATCACGTGGATTGGCTATTTCCTGCATCTCAAAGAACAAACAGAAAACAAACGTTTCCCAGCGCTATGTTATCTCTAAAAAATGCCTCATTTAAATTGATGGTCTTCTGAAAGGAAAAACAATCACGGGCGAAAAGAAATATTTATAGAACAGCAAGAGCGTTAGCAATAAATGCGAACATAAACTTTACAGAAATCATGGTTAGTAAACATAAAACTTTTCCGGGAAAATTCCTTTAAATTATTTTATAATCTTTGTTGGTATTTCTGGGTACTTTCCGATATTTTATAATGTCTATGGCTTCAGAGAGCTTAAAAGCCCCAAAAGCAATTTACGAGTAATGTAAAAGAGATTTTGTCCCTACTGATCATTTTCCATTGAAATAAAATACACTGTAAGAGTTACACCGCTGAATAAAAAAAAGTTAGAGTCGGTTTACTTCAAAAACCTCGTAACTACAGCTTGTTTCAAGCTGTAGTTACGAGGTTTTTGAAGTAAACCGACGATTGGTATTTTCAGCCATTTTGATTCGATTTCAAAGGTTTTTTTTACTGGTCCCTTTAACCCTTATCCTCCTAAAAATTTGAAATAAATTTTGTGATTCGATAGTAAAACCCCAACCGGTGCTTTTTCAAAGGTATGTTTTGGGGAATGATATCTCCTTATCGGACAGTGTTATCGTTCTGTGCAGTCTGATCTTAATCTACTCTGTCCGCAAAAGGTCAGTGAGTCGCACCAGGTTTTGGCTACCACTCTCGTTCAGAAATTGAATAACATCCCTGATACAATGGTTTTACGTTATGTAAGGTCTATGCGAAATTGAATAATTGCCTGTATCGACAGCAGAGGTGGCCATACAAGATATTGGTTGAAAAATTTCAAGAACTTTAAGAATAATCTAACTTTAATGTAACCTTAGTTTTTGAGTACTTTTGCAATTTTGATTTTAGGACTCCCTTCATTTAAACTGCGTAAACCTAACTTAAACTTTCTGTTAGTCTAAATCTGATTATACTGGCATTTTCTACAGACTCTGAACTAAAGTATGATATATAGGATATTTTTTGTTTTCGATGAAAGATCGAAATTTATTTCATGGAGTGAACACGATCGGTAATATTATCACGAGTAGCGCAGTCACGAGTGAAAATATTACCGATGGTGTTCACGAGATGAAATAAATTTCGATCTTTCACCGACATAAAATCCCCCAAATATTCTATTTATTTTATGCTTCTAACCCCTTCTTGCAGGAATTTTATCAAAATCTTGTACCGTTCTTTTCATTTTTTCCTCGTGGCATACCCCTCCACCATAGCAACGCATTACAATATTACGCCAAGCTTGAGAAATGTAAGGTAAATGACGTCATATTTCCATCTGGTTGTGAGTCACGCGCAATTTACCTAGGTAAGTAGAATACAAAAATCGGTATTTTCACTGGTCGTACCCGTGGAATATCGAAAACTATTTTCACTGCCATTTCTCGATATCCTACTGGAAAGCATGAAAAAAAACCAAATTTGTTGGTCTTCAGGAAACATGCGACGAGAAATAAGAGAAAATTAAGTGCGTACTTATTTATGGAACTGGAACTATAATTTTTTATATAGTCAAAAATTTACTAACGTTACACGTATCTTTTCCAATTTTATGTTTCATTCTAACTTGTTAAGATAACAGCAAATCTTAATTACACTGCGCAAATTCTAGATCTACTTTTGTTATGCCGAACCGAGCACCTTTATGGCGTAGATCATTTTATTGCTAGATTAAATATTGTAAGATACTATATAGATCAAATTTAATTGACAGGATTATTTGTAAGCAACGTACAAATTAGAATAAAATCTGAAGCATTAAAACACTGCAGTAATAAACTTCGACGTTTTAGGCCTAATTAGAAATGCAAGCTGTAAAAAGCCAATAGTCTGACTGAGGACAAGTTTGCATTCAGATCAGACAGCACAGATTTACAATGCTGATATTCTTGCAAACAGAAACTCATCTGCTGACCTAAAACATCCTACGAGTACTTGTTTAACATACCCCGGCACAACGTAGTAAGTGATATGTGTGACAATAATGTTAGATTCTCCTTCCATATGTCTGTCTGTCTGTCTGTCTAATCGAACATGCAAGTGTTGTCCTTTTTTTTCACGAGAGTTTTGAAATTGGTTGAAAACTCTCTGAAAAGCAATGTACACAATTTTTAAGTGCGTCTATAAGTTTAATGGAGGTAATCGCACAGTGGGAAGTTTAGTGTTTGCAATTTTCATTATAACTGATCGTTATTGCAGGATTTATGGTTTTTTATTTTTTCCCCCTGATCCAGTAATGTCTCATTATAAAATGTTCTCACTGTATGAATCATTAGTTTAAGTACTGTGACGTCAGCTTACCATGAACTCAAGTTTTATAAGTATAGCCGCTGGTTGCTTCTATGAGTATTCAGAACTGCTGGTGGGCTGTTATCTACCACTTGTATTTGTTACGCTCGTCTGTCATTTCTATTTGTTATTTCTTCGTGACACATTCCTTAAAATTTGTATTCTTACCTTGATGATTATGAAATGGCTTAACAAACGTACACAGGAATTGGCAATGAAAGGTTTCCTCAAATATTGACTTTTGACCCTTTACTATACTACAAAATTTTAAACCAATCGAAACCGGGAGCTTTTGCAGACCTCAAATTAAAAAGAACGTAGAATAATAGGGCTCGTCTTTGAACGAATAGAAACCAGAAAACATTGATGGAAAAAGGAGAAAATGGCGGTTACCAGCATTTTCTCCTTTTTCCACCAATGTTTTCAAATATTACTCCTTTTGAATCATCAAAAAACCGGAATGTTAGTTAAAGAGTTAACAGAGAAAAAAAGGTGTGAATGAATAAATATTAGTTCTGCGGCGGTATGGACTTTTTTTTTACAGAGAGAATATGCCATCTGGCAATGGATTTTTTTCATAATTAAAAATAAATTGAAGTAAAATTAGTTTTTCTCCCTTCCGGTCTGTGGTCCCTGTTTTCAGTTGATCGTGCGAGTCATTCACAAGACAGCTTGTTTCGTCGAAAAATTACCCGTTCTGCAAACGGATCGTAGCAGAAAGAGAAACTGCTCTGCACTAGTAATTTCTTCCTTAACGATCATTCATGTGCTTTAAAAAAACCCAAACATTTATTGATATTGTCAAAAAGGAGTTGATTGCAGCCCCATGGTTCTATAATATGGCTTGCAATACGCGAAAAGGGGCATTCGGACATATGCGTAAGGTGTCGTTTCGGATCAGCCTGCGCAATCCGCGCAGGCTAATCCGAAACGACACTTTCCGTTTTTATATAGTATTCTGTTTGCACAAGTCCACTGTAGCACAAAATGTAATGTAGTCGTAAAGTGCCGTCTCGGATTAGCCTTCGCGGACTGCACAGGCTGATCCGAGACGACATTTTACGCAAATGCTCGAATGTCCCTTTTCCCGTGTTGCAAGCCATATACTAAGCATGTCATCACATAATACATGGATCTAAAGCATTTATTGTGTTATAAGCGTTTGAATCAAGAGGTTACCTGTCCTTTAACTCATTACCAAACGACAAAATCTTAGATTTGTCCAGATCGAAAGCTTTTGCAGACGACGAAATAAAAGTGACTGAAAATTCGAAATTTGCTTTCTAAAGCCTTTTTACTCGGAGTTGTAACAACTCAGAACTGTTCCGGTAACTGGACTCTTTACCAAACGACAGAATTTTAGACCTGTCCAAATTGAAAGCACTTTCAGACGACAAAATAAACGTAACTCGAAAATCGAACTTTGTTTCCAACAGGGTAGGAAACATTGTGGGATAAGGACGAAATGCTGGTTACCGGCATTTCATCCTTTTCCCACAATGTTTCTAAAAGCTTTCTCCTTTAAATTCGTCATTGTGTGATAAAGGGTTAAGGATGTAAGTGAATAGAACTTTACGGAAGTAAGTCGATAGAGCTATCAATTTTAAACGAGACGGATTTCATTTTCTTGTCCCCGTGGAAATGAAATGTTTGAACTACATAAGATATTTATATTTTTGTCACGGAAAGTCGGCTTCATTTCCTTCATTGTTTACCTTTGGGAATGAAGTTCAGTGAAACAGACATATTTCTAGATCGTTTTGCCACATTTCAAATCTATTGATCTAACTGACTGCTCATCTCAGTTGACTGTTCATCCCAGCTAGGCGAATCTTCAATCTTTGTTCTTTTCCTACAACATTTTCTGAAGCCATTTTTAGGGGCTTGTTTGTCCAGAAAAGTCGGCTATATTTCCTTTATTTTTTGACTATTTGGAATGAAGGTCGATAAAATAGGCATTTTTCTATACACATGTAGTTTTGTGTCGTTTTCTATCCATCTAAATTACTGACTGGCTATAGCATAGTAGCTTAACCATGTTATGAGGAAAGAAAGCATCGAGTGATTAAAAAAAAAAGGATGAACAGTATATAACGTTTTTTACAATAATGTACAGTTTATACAAACTGGTACCCGTTATATACGGATCGAAGTCTTGTAATGAAATATTAGCTCTAGTCTCTTATTTATAGAAGAACTTATAGCTTTTGAAAAAAAAGCTTGTTTTGAAAAGGTTGTATTTTCATGGTTGTCAAATCATGGATTGTGGGGTCAAGGGTTATTGTATTAACTTAACAGTTACTACTAGGCCAGCTCATCAGAATAACTTTTGCTTTCCTTGCTCTTGGTAACTTCACAACTTAATTACACGTGATTGATATGTTATGTTTTGTATCACTGTATTTTACTTACAGGTATACTATTTCACACATCCGCTTTTCAGGACCTTGAGTCCTTTGATTTTCGCTCCATAAACAGGAGTATGACTGCTTACGTTGACATTTCTTATCCTCTGAATCCAGATCCTTAAACCAGTCTCTACCACACAGTTTTAACAACCTTGAGAAAGAAGACCTTTGAAAGCATTGTGGGAAAAGGAGAAATGGCTGGTTACCAGCATTTCTCTTGTTCGTACAATGTTTTCTATCCTATCAAAGACAACTTCAACTTCATTAGCGACGTGTTTTTTCGAGTGTATAGTGAAATTTTCAACACCGTTACTATAAATAGCTCACTGGCAACTGCCTCTTTGCTGTATATATCTTATTATATAGAATAAAGAGTGATTCGCCTTTGTACTATTTATAGTAACGGTGTCCGAGAATTAAAAATTCATTAATCCTGTGATAGACCAAAGAAAAATTTTTTATCCCGTGATAGACCACTGGAATTTCATAGGCCCCTGCCTTAATTACTGGTCTAAGCTGTGCCCCTCAACCGAATCTTTTCATGGGAGTGCCCTTAGGCAAGATACCTCAGAGTCTTAGCCTAGTACTGACGAAACCCGGGACTTATATGAATATGTGAGCAGTCGCCGTGGGATAACACCGTTTTATCTTTATCAATCATTCATCCGACCCCCCTCCCCCCCCCCCCCTTGCCCCCCCCTAAAAAAAAAAAAGAGAAAAGAAGAAAATGCAGGCATACTATCGCAATTGATTTATTGGTTTCGTTTGAAAATACAGAGATCGGAGAAGCGGAGTAATATTAGGTTTTTCGCCGGAGGACCACAGAAACACAATGTAATTATGTAGATCTGTCGGTCCATCGATCTCAGAACTTATCATTGCTTGATAAACAACAGATCAAATACATGGGAAAAACCCTTCATCAACTGGATTAACCCCTTTACCAAGCAACAAAAATTTTGGCTTTTACTAATAAAAGTATTTGCAGATGACAAAATATATGTAACTTAAAACATGAAAATAGTCTTTCGTATAGTACAGAAAACATTGTGGGTAAAGGAGAAAATGCTGGCAGCATTTTCTCCTTTTCTCACAATGTTTTCGAAAGACTCTCGAAAGGGTGGTAGGAAATCGGGATTGTATGGTTAACCCATTACCACACAATCCCTACTTTTGACGACCCTCAGAAAGAAGCCCTGAGAAAACATTGTGGGAAAAGGAGAAAATGCTGGTAACCAGAATTTTCTCCATTTCCCACAATATTTTCTACCCTTCACAAAAAAAAAAAAAAAAATCAAATTTTCAGTGAATATTATTTTGTTGTCTGCAAATGGTTTCGATTTGGACAAGCCTAAAATATTATTGTTTGGTAGTGAGTTAAGAGTTAAAAGAAAACTTTCCAATGAGGTTTGGGACGTGGTCAGATATTCTTGTTTTTTTCTGGTATTTGTCGAAGACAATACCACTATGAGTTCAGTCTTGAATTTTGAAGACTATGTATCGTATTTTGTGCAAAGCGGAAGGAAATAAAACCAATTAAACTCAATATTTCTCAGACAAATGAGTTTTTCGGTAGCACTTCGATATGTAATTGGAAATGGGATGTTGAAATACAATGGGTGAGGCCATCGATCCTGAAAATACTAATTTTTGATTGAAAATGGCTTCACCCGCTCATGTCCTCTTAGTGGCGCAATGATATACACGAAATTCGTCATCTGATCACTTGGTCCTAGTTTTTGTTTTGGATGAATATAATACATGAACATTTCTTCAGAGAGTTAATCCGTTTCCATAGTAACGATAGATATACCGCAATATAATTGAATTGAATCTTGAAAATGATCATTATCGATGTGGGGGAGGGGGAATAGATAACAGCTGGACATACACAGTCCAGTGGTCATTTATTGGTCATTTTGTGAGAGGATATACAAGTGACCAGTCATAGTTGTCGGGGTACTATATTTATGTGGAGATAACAGGTAGATACAGTTTACTCTTTACCTTAACCCTTTCCCAAACAAACCCTGGTTTTTACGTGTCTGCTGTCAAAGTCTTTTGAAAACACTGTTGGAAAAGCAGAAATTGCTCGTAACGAGCAATTTCACCTTTTCCCACAGTGCTTTCTATCCTTTTTGAGAACTTTCTGCCATTTTCTCAAAATCTAAAATTGTCGCCTGCAAACTCTTTCAGTTTGGGCCCGCCTGGGTGGCTCAGTGGTGAGCGTGTCGGACTCATGACCTGGTGGTTGTGAGTTTGATACCCGGTTGAGGCGAACTTTCTTTCCGGTGTATTTTCGCCTCTCACCTCTGCTGAAGCATGTGTGAAAAGTAGTCGTTGACTTTGGACAGAAAGTATAGTGTAAGTACCGGTGTGAGAAAGCCAGGAAACACGTGTGCGTCACCGACCGCCACGATATGACCTTAGCTGTTTAAGTGGCGTTAAACCCCAATACAACAACTAACTTTCAGTGTGGAAGAGTCCAAAATATGTCGTTTGGGAAAGGGTTAAGGTTGTGTCATTCAGCTGATGTTAGTGTATTTAGCCCTTGGCATACAAACCTCCCGTTCTCCGTCCACGAACGAGCTAGCCGAGAATTCTCGATACCGATACACAGGCCAGGGTCTGACCCCACAGAAACGATCGGGTTTCCTTGACCAGCCTGTATCAGGGAGGAAAGAAAGAGTTGGTAATGCCTGCTGACTGCTCCCCAAACATTAACACCGTCTGTTCTCCGTCCACGTACGCTGACGGGGGGTTTACTGTCTACCAAACTCAATGTTTTTGTAGACTGGTAGAAGTTTGACATCTTTGCCTTTGTATTGTGTTTTATCAGAACCCAGTACTTGTTTTCAACAGCTTAAAAAGTGTGTTACCCATGAAAGTCTGAAAGTTCCGAGCCAGGATCAAACCGGGGACATCCGGACGCTATGGCCAAAGGGAAAATTGGTAATAGATCAATAACTGTTTAATAATCAATATATCATTGCCATCCATCATGTGATTGTTTCCGCACGTTTCTCGCACTGGTATTATATCGGAAAACCCACAATGTTTTCAGTCTCAGACTCGTTCAGACTGAGTTTATTTTTGGGAGAAGGGCTGAAGCACAGTATATGTTTTTATATTGAATATCGATATTTCACTAGAACGGGTTAAAGGTCTACTGCAACAAATTTAGTTATTATCCCGCTGAATAACTAGAATGAAATTTTCCGTTCGATAGTAAAAAACCTAAATATTGCTTTTTCAAAGTTATATTTTGATACAATTTAATATTAAATGACATCTCCTTATCGGACAGTGTAGATACAAGATCAGACTGCACGTTCTGTGCAGTCTGATCTTGATCTATGCTGTCCGCAAAAGGTCAGTGAGTCGCACTTAGCAGCCCAATGGTCAAAAGTATTGGATGAAATGTAGAACTGTTTGAATATTGGTGACGTGACATGATTAATTGTAGGTAACATTATTAGTTGGTATATATTGTGTAAAAGCCGGTAAAAATTCCTTACACAAATATTGATCTAATAGTGTGTTTACTGTGAAAACCCTTGATATTTTGACAAAAGTTTTTCAATTTCATCTTATACGAAAATAAAGAAACTTCTATGGTCAGAGCCTGTTTGTATGAAAAATTTTTCATTACGCGTTTTAGAAACAAATGCCATGTAAACTTACGACGTCAATGAAAAGCTTTTTGAGAATTTGGAAAGAAACGGGGGAAAAACCCCTGGTAACCTGCAATTTTGCTTTTTCCAACATTTTCCTGCCATCTCAGAGATAATTATATCCCTTGGTTGACTTTTATTGGATCTTTTGTTTGCAAATGCTTTCAAGTTGGACAAGTCTAAAATTTTTCGGGTTAGTGAAGAGTTCATAAGCGCGCAAGTGCTCCCCTTGTCACAATCGTCACTTTATTTTGTAGTGTAATCTTTTACCAAACTATTAATCTTTTTAACGATTTTGACAAATAAAAATCATGGTTTTTTTAATACATTGTGGAAACAGGAGAAAATAAAGTAAATGATGAGTTCGACGCCTGGCTGAATGGAATTTTCGTTTCAGAAGCTAATGAAAATCATGGCGATTTAGGAGTTGATGAGAGTCATTGCGACTAATTCAATTATCTCTCGCTATTTAACTTTGTTTTCGACATTTAAAACTTGAGAGCATAGCATTGTGCAAAGTCTGTTACGAAATGTCGTGAACAGATTTATGATCAATCTCATTTCAGTATGTTTCTCATTTCTATATTTCATACAATATTACATTTACAGTACATGTAGGCCCAAAGTTGTTGTTTGTGCAACATGGCTTTGACTCTATTGACTCTTTACCAAACAACAAAATTTTAGACTGGTCCAAATTAAAAGCACTTGCAGACAACAAATTTAACGTATTTAAAAAATTGAAACTTGTTTCCAGCAATGTAGAAAGCATTGTGGGGAAAGGAGAAAATGCTGGTTACCAGCATTTTCTCCTTTTCCCACCATGTTTTCAAAAGGCTTCTATCCCATGGCCGTAAAAACCAGGGATTGTTTGGTAAAGAGTTAATATGCTCCTTTTCCTCCAATTATCTTTGTTCAGAAAGTCTAGTGTAAAGGGTGTAACAGGTGAGTAAAGATTTGTAACCTGTTTGAAATAATCTGGTAAAGTGATCAACGCATTATCTTGCCTATAGGTCAACCAATAGAGAGAACAAATGACAGATGGAGAAATATTGAAGGAAAAAGAACAGGAAAAAAATATCTGTTTTTGTTTGATCGAAATTTGGGAAGAACGGGGTATACTCTTATATGTAATGTAGAAACATTTGGGAAGAAAGAACAAAATGTAATGATGATTACCAGTAAGAAACAACAACTGCTACCTTTTTTAAGCTGTATTTTGGAGGATCGATTAAATTTGAGCCTTGCTCTAACAAAAGGGGGCTTAACTCATTACCAAACGACAAAATTTTAGGTTTATGCAAATCGAAAGCATTTGCAGACGACAAAATAAAGGTAACTAAAAATTTGAAATTTGTTTTGTGAAGGGTAGAAAACATTGTGGGAAAAGGAGAAAATGCTGGTTACCAGCATTTTCTCCTTTTTCCACAATGTTTTCTAAAGGCTTCTTTCTCAGGAGCGTCAAAAGTAGGGATTGTGTGGTAATGGGTTAATTAATGCTTCTGTAATATGCATGATATTAAGCAAGACGTAGCTTGTCTGCTATAGGGTTAAGGGTTATTACTGAACGATAAAGAATGAAATAAAGGGTGTAACTTCACAATCTACATTAAACTGAACTACGTAACTTTTGAAACTATAATCAAAACAGGCATTTAAAGGGCAAAAAATCCATAAAATAAATAGAGAGCTAAATAGGCTGACCTTTTTGTGTGAATACGGAGTGTCTTAACGAACAAAAAACCTTTTGTCGTACTTGTTACAAGCTTTTATATTAAATTGTAAATGATCTATTTTTCAGCAAATGGCGAGTTTTATATCGCTGTTTTAACCAAAGAACGTGCAGTCTGATCTTGGATCTTCACCGTCTGTTGAGAAGATAATAAGATAATTTTCATTCAGATTTAAAGCTTAGGGCACCGTAATTGGATTCGTGTAAGACCGCCATTCATCGTACGGATTCGGGTAATACGTAAACTATGCGGGGAACAGGCATCTATCGGCCGATCGATTACGTAATTCACGAGTCTTAGCTGAATCCATACGCCGATGAAAGGCGATTCTACAGGCATTCGCACTAGGGTGTTCCGTTCTTGATATCAGCTTGAAAGTTTCGTTTCCCTACTTTTGACGACCCTGAGAAAGAGGCCTTTAGTAAACATTGTGGGAAAAGGAGAGAGTGCTAGTAAACAGCATTTTCTCCATTTCCCACAATGTTTTCTACCCTTCACAAAACAAATTTCAAAATTTCTGTCACTTTTATTTTGTCATTTGCAAGTGCTTTAGATTTGGACAAGCTTAAAATATTATCGTTTGGTAATGAGCTAAGTTATTTATCAGGACCAGGGCTGTGTCACCAAAGCAAATAGAGAAATTTCTCATTTCAATAAATTTCTGCTTTTGTCTCAGTGCTTAAAAAAGTAATGATATATCTTTTGCAAGGTGCAAAACAGACGTCTACTGGAGACGATGATCATGAGTTTACAGGTTTGCACAACATGTTTGTTTTTTCAGACACAAGAATGCTTTTAAAAATTAAAGGTTCAAAAATGATAGTAGACACGCATCTTTCTTCCTTATCTCTTCCCGTGCAATATTCTGGTGCCAGAATCTGTCAAAACATGATAAAATCAAAGATTATTGTGTTGAAGTAATATTTTGTTTCTCATTTACTCGAGGCAGCTGGACTGTCTTACTCTTTACCCCACAAACCTGAAAATTCACACATGTCCAAATTGAAAGAATTTGCAGACGACAGACCAGATGTGGTTAACATAGAATGGTTTGGTCTAGCAAGCGTAGGAAATATTGCTGGGAAAGAAAGTCAATCATATGGTTTGCTTTTGAATTTAGAATTGGAATGCTTTGTAAAATTAATAAATGAGCTGATATGGGAGACGCTTTTGGGGCTGAGGGGGTTATGGAAAATCTTTCGGACGAGAAAAAAGGGCTTTAGATAGTATATTTAGACGGTATGAGATAGTATATTTAGACGGTATGCAGAATCTCCGTATCTAAACATTTCTTTTTTTCCGTTCAATTTGCAATATAAATAATGTCTTGTCAGTCACAGTCTTTTTCCGCTTATCAAGCTATGATCCAGCTGTGAGAACAACTTTATCGTAGAAAATACAAACTTTGTCTTCGTTCCGAATAATGATTCTATATACCGACAAAACGAATGTGCACCAAGATATTATAAAGCAGTCTGACCGTCTTTCAAACCTTGCTTAACTCTTTATCAAACAAGCCCTTGTTTTAAAGACCCTGGGTAAGAAACCCTTTTAAAATACTGTCCGAAAAGGAGAAAATGAGAAAATGCTGGTGTCCAGCATTTTCTCCTTTTCAAACAATGTTTTCTACTCTATCAAGGACAAATTCTGCCAATTGAGCCACTTTTGATTTGTCCTCACATGTTTTCAAGTAGGACAAGTCTAAAATTTTGTTGTTTGGTAAATAGTTAAAAAGCACACGCTGCAGACGCTGCCTTCACGCTTTACCAAACTAACAAAATATCAAACTTTTCCAGCTTGAAAGCTGTTGCAGACGACAAGTTTTATTGAATCTAAATAGATGATAGATCTGTCTTTAAAATGGTAGAAAACGTTGTGAGAAAAGGAGAAAATGCTGGGTACCAGCATTTTCTCCTTTTCCCACAATGTTTTCAAAAGCTTTTTTCCCTTAGGGTCGTTAAAACTCAGGATTGTGTGATAGAGGCTTAATGTAATTAAATCTTCTACAAGACTTTCTTATACATATGTTAAACTGAAATATCGTCATCTAATTACAATCTGGTCACTCTATAGAAGTGACCGCTTATACAGGGTGTCCGGAAAGTAAGGTAATACTTTTGTATATCTATAATATGGCTTAGAAAATAGATAATTAGGTAGAAAGAAATTTATATGTATATAAAACATGCAGGTTTTTTGTGTGGTAATTTAATGTAATGAAAATTACATTAAATTATCACACAAAAAACGTCCACGTTTTATTTACATTTATATATATTTTATATATTCTATAGAAGTGGCCGCTTATACAGGTTGTCCGGAAAGTAAGGTAACACTTTTGTATATCTACAATATGGCCTTAAAATTAGATAAATAGGTAGAAAGAAACGTATATGTATATAAAACAGGCAGGGTTTTTGTGTGGTAATTTAATGTAATGAAAATTACATTAAAATTATCACACAAAAAACGTCCACGTTTTATTTACATTTATATATATTTTTATCTCTAATATTCTAAACCAAAATATGAATGTACGAAAGTGTCACATTACTTTCCGGACACCCTTTACAAGTCTGTATAACGTGAGGTTATTGTGTTCCGAATATTTCCTCGTACTCGCAGAGAAGATGTATATCGAACAGAAACTCGTCTTTTGTTAACAACCGGTAATTATCAGGGATACTTTCCCGGGAGGAAAACATTTACTGAAGGGGATAATTTCTTCCTAATAGATAGTTGAGACCTGATCCGAGAAAATATACAAGAGATGTCGAACGCTTTCTCCTGCCATTTGTATTTTCAACACTCTTTTTTGTTTCATTTTTATACTATTTTGAAATTAAAATAAGATCATTTATTGTTAATAAAGACCACCGACCCGGAGTGCACAAATGTATGTTAATGATTAAAAAAACGCCTCAAAGAGTTTTATGACATAATTCATCATCATCATCATCATCATCATCGTGTTCTTCTTCTTCCTCCTCCTCTTCTTCTTCCTCTTCTTCCTCTTCCTCTTCTTCTTTTTTCCTCATCACCATCATCATCAGAATCATCATCATCGTCGTCGTCGCTTTTTATTACTACTCCACAAACAATCGGAAACGTAAATTGTTATGCATAGATAATCTTCATGGATCTTACTTCATGGAGATAAAAGCCTTTTGAAAAAAAAAAAAAATGTGGGAAAGGGAGAAAATGCTGGTATTTCATATTTTTTTATTCATGTTTATTTTGTCGTCTGCAAGTGTTTTCAGTTTGGACCAGTCTAGAATTTTGTCGTTTGGTAAATAGTCAAGATGTTACCAAAATGGTATGTCTTGCCTTTGTATGGGAAGAAAAACATCGGAAAAAAATAAGAAAATGCTTTTAGAACTATTTTCTCTAATTGCCGCGATGTTTTTCAAACGCCTTGATGCTTAGGACCATTAAGACACGTGATTGTCTGGAAAAGGGTTAAAGTTTATGGAGGAATCGGATAGAAAATCTGTATATCGAACTGAGGTTCTACACAAGCCTTTCCACTGCCCGAAAAAGTCTAATGAGCATTTCCAGGCAAAAGTAAATAGCCAAGATCTTGCGATTTCAAAGCTATTTTCACCGGTTAAATCTTATCGAATCGGACAATGTGGACGAATCATTAGACTGCATGATCTGCTGCATCTGATCTGTATTTACACCGTCTTCTAGAGCGCTTTGAGTAGTGTTAAGGTTTTACTGAATTCACCTTTTTTGAGGCATTAAAACATCAGTTCTTCTTCAAGTTAAGAATACGTTTTGGTTGTATTTTCTTCAGAGGAAACGTACAGTATACATGCAAGATCAGACTGCGCCTTTAGTGCAGCATGATACTGATCTACGTATCCTGCCATAGCAATTATTACCGCGAATGACAGTGAAAAGCATACGAGGCTGGTGAGACCTATATAATTATATGGTACGTAATGGAATCGAAAGTGAAGTACTTAGGATACTTTGCTCCGAATTCTGTTTCTACTTCCCTTTCCTGTTTCTACTTCCCTTTCCTGTTTAGACCGTAATTTTGTTTTGTATTGTTATAAAAAGGTTTTTTTACGGAAACCCATATCAAGATTTGAGATTGTTCTGGATTTAAGCTGTAAAGATAAGACAGGTTTTTCTTTTTCAAATTTTCTGATCTTTTTTTTTCTGTTTTAACTCTACCAAACAATCCTTGGGTTTTAGGACCCTGAGTTGAAAGCCTTTTGAAAACATTGTGGGAAAAGGAGAAAATGCTGGTAACCAGCATTTTCCCCTTTTCCCACAATGTTTTCTATCCTGTTGGAAACAAACATTATTGCCCTTTTCAGATTGACAGCATTTCAGCATTTGCAGACGACCGTTTTGATATGGCCTAAATGGTGAGATTTTTCCGTTTGAAATTACATACATGAAACATTGTTGGTAAAGAAGACACCTGCATTTTCTCCTTGGCCCGTAATCTTTTTAAAACGCATTTTTTTTGAGGGGGGGGGGGCGATGGGGGCTGTTTTATTGAGACTTGGCATTGCTAGCCAAATGTATTATACACGTACAGTTACATTTCATTTTGTATCTAATCTTGTATCAAACAAATCTGTGTGTAAAGAGCTCGTATAAATTAGATTTTTGGAAGCATTACGTGAAAAAAAAAATTAAAATGAGAAAATCAAGAAATTCAGCATTTTCTCTTTTTCACCATTCAACTTCCATCTTTTGAGCCATATTTGAATTGTCGTCTTGTCATGCTTTCATTTTGGACGAGTTGAAATTTTTACCGACTGGTAAAGAGTCAAAACCTTTTCAAACAGTCCCCTTGTAACAGCCACGAGAAAAACTGAAAATACAGAGGGAAAAGAAGAAGTGCTCGTAGCCAGAATTTTCTCCTTTTCACACAATATTTTACAGCTTTTCAAAATCGTCATTAAGCTAGACGGTGTTTATCGTCTGCATTTTATTTTTCAATTTTGGAAAAATCTGGGATTTTTCCGTTTGTTGAAGGGTTTAATCAGGAAAACCCCATACCTGGATATGTTAGTAATTTGACAGCTGTCGCCCTGTTATGTATTGTTACCTGTAGGGTGAATGGGGAATTTTGAACCGTCTGTCTTAAGTCTCTACCAAACGATCCCGACCTTTAACGACGCAAAGGAAAAAGCCTTTGAAAACATTGTAGGAAAAGGAGAAAATGCTGGTAACCAGCATTTTCTCCTTTTCCCACAATGTTTTCTACCCTTTTCCAGCACAAATTTCAAATTTTGAGTCTAATTTATTTTGTCGTCTGCAAATGCTTTCAATTTGAAGAAATCTGAAATTTTGTCATTTCGTAATGAGTAAACTCTTATCCCTTAGAAAGTGTTGGCTAAGTTAAAGACCAGATTTTTTGGTAAAGAGTCAGTAAAGAAAGATATTGCTACTTAGCTAAAATACTGCTGAAAAACGTCCTAAAATACTTCTCTTTCTCTCTCCCCTTCCCCTTTTCCCGCTTTGGATTTTCTTCTGGATACTTTACGTTTGTCTCCTCTCAGCGTAAGATTAGTTATAAAATTCGGGGGGGGGGGGGGGGGTGAAAATGCGTTCATTTTTTGTGTATTTACCAAAAACTGCAATTGAAAAAAAGAAACTCGTCCTTGTGAAGATTAAGTGATTAACATAGTAATTTTATGATTTATATTCAAAACTAAAAACTTGTTAGGGGTTTTTTTGATCGAAAATGTATTTGAGATTGCTGTGCATGTAGGCCCTAAATCTGAAAGCTAAAACCTTTAGAAAACATTGTGGGAAATGAGAAAATGCTGGTAAGCAGCATTTTCTCCTTATCCTATGTTATGTTCTAATCTTTCTCAAACAAGCTCCATAATTCAAACAACAATGATTTTGTAGTTTGCAAATTAATGTAATCTCAATTTGGACAAGTCTATTTTTTTCATTTCGTAATAGGTGGACCCTTGAGCTTTAAAATACGTTCAATATTTTTTTAAAGTCGATAATTAAAAGTTCTAAATACACGTAGTGTTATTTCAAAGTTCTTTCTTAAGGGGAAAATGTCTCCTTTTCGGATCGCGTAGATTCAAGATCAGACTGCACGAAAATTCCCTAAGGGTTGTGGAACAAGGTTAGAGATAAAAAAGAAAAGCTGGGATTATCTTGCTCGTTATTTGTCTTGTTATAAAACACATCCTGTCGTTGAGTGGCTATATTGACAAAAGTTATCAGATACAATAAAGGTATTTAAATTCGCTGCATACAGAAAAAAGCGGCTTTAAATTTTAGTCTTTTTGGTTTATCTGGGAAAGGTAAGTGTACATATTTCCCGTATTTACCATCTTCTGCAGACAGGGGAGATGTAAAAACGTAATTTGAATTATTTGTTGAACCCCCCCCCACCCCCCACCCTCGTCTTCGCCCACCCCCATGCACACACCACATCACTTCAGAATGTGACGTAAGAGCATCATTATTTCCCATTTCGATGTTGTGGAAATTTAACCCATTACCACTCAATCCCTACTTTTGACGCCCCTGAGAAAGAAGCCTTTAGAAAACATTGTGGGAAAAGGAGAAAATGCTGGTAACCAGCATTTTCTCCTTTTTCCACAATATTTTCTACTCTTCCCAAGTAAAATTTTGTTTCTTCAGCCACATTTATTTTGTCGTCTGCAAATGCTTTCAATTTGGACCAGTCTATAAATTTGTTGTTTGGTAAAGAGTTAAGAAACTCTTTTTTAGCCATCATGGCGACAGGACACGTACTATTCTAGGCTGGGTGTTTGCATTATGAAATGAAACACTCGGGATACATGGTTATGTGTTTTGGTTGCATTGAAAGGACGCCAATGAATGAATTTAGATAATTAGAACATGAATGAATGAATGAATGAATGAATGAATGAATGAACAAGCGGATAAACAAAGAAACCTTAGGTTATATTTTTAGAATTAGATCTGTGGGTCGCTAGGCGTTATCTGGCCACTGAGTTCAATCTGAATTCAATTTCAAATTTTGTATCATTGAAAGAGGAATGTTGCTAATTTGTAGACCGTAACTCGTTACTCCTCTTACATTAAATTGTCTTTTTGGGGGTTTTCAACACTATCCCATTCTTAACGACCATAGAAAAAGAAAAGGCTTTTGAAAACATTATGGGAACAGGAAAAAATGCTGGTAATCAGCATCTTATCCTTTACAACAATCAGAGCTCGTATTCACCAACCATTCTTAAGAACGTTCTTTGTCTTATTCTCCATAATTTTCTATATTTGTAAGTAACATTCGGTTTAGCCAATCGGAAGTTGTGCTACAAATTTAGAAAAAACTTTTAGAATAAGACAAAGAATATTCTCAAGAATGATTGGTGAATACATGCCCAGATCTCATAATTCAAGGAACATTTTATTTTTTCTTTTAAAATGAACTTGTAGATGTTTTTTGTGTGTGTCTCAATGATCCTCTTCCCCATCTTTGTCCCCCCCTCTCTCTCTCTCTGTTAATTTTATTTACGTTGTCTGTAGTCTACAACGAACTATCTCCTAGCCCCCTCCCTCTCAGACGTATTCTACTAATTTACAATTTAAGTATTTTTTGTATCAGGTTTCACACTTTCACTACTTTAAACAGTATTCAGGCATGGAGAGAAAAATTGAAAGATGACGGTGTTCCGTGAAAATTAATTATTCGTTGACTTTTATAGATAACTTGTCAAAATATGAAAGATTTGTGCTCTTAAAAAGAGGGGTTTAGTTCATCCGAAAAAAAAACTATGTACCTAATTCAGAGCTTCAGATAGACCGGGGAGTGATTTTGATTTCAAAATTGAAAATATTAATAATTCGCCACTAAACCCTATGTTGTGGGTACTCATTAGAATCGTCTTAGGCATCGAACTGGGACCTTATAGTTGAATAGGGCAGAAAACATTGTGGGAAAAGGAGAAAATGCTGGTCACCAGCATTTTCTTCTTTTCCCACAATGTTTTCAAAAGGCCTCTTTCCAAGGGTCGTTAAAACCGGGGAACTGTTTGGCAAAGGGCTAAATCTAGAGTTGTAACATCTGCCAATAATATTGTAACCGAATGATGTCAAAGATGAAATCGAGTGTACCCGCGGAGAATGGAATGTTACAAGTGAAAGTTGCCACGGGCGTTCTAATTTACAGTGGACAACCATATTCTTCTCTGTCTGTCACAATCATTGAAAATTTTATGGTATTTATATGGTAAATAGTTCAGCCAACCTCCTATTCTCTCCACGATTTATACTTTCTCTTTCTATCAACTTTTATCCATCTTATGTATCTTCTTTCAGCTCATGTTTGTCTCTCTGTTTATCTATCTGTCCGCCCGCACACCCGCCTGTCCGAAAGCCCGCCCGCCCGTCCGTCCGTCCGTCCGCCCGCCCGTCCATCCGTCCGTCCGTCCGTCTCTCTCTCTCTCTCTTCCCCCTCCCCCGAAATTATAAAAAAAAAATGTCAGATTTCTTTTTTTTGTCATCAAATGTACCAAGTTCAGAATACACGCTGTATTCAGTCTCATCCTGATACACTCTCGCTTCTTCAAGGCAAGTTTATACATAAACAAACATTGGCAACCATTTTGCTGATCACAATCACACTGTTATAATAAGTACAAAAGAATCCGAAGGAGCTCCTTAGTTGTCCGACCTCGGAGTCTACCGAACAACCAATTTAAACAAAATGATCAGATTGTTTTGATGAAAGTTTAGAATCAGATTCAATACGGGTAAGGTTCTAGATTAGACTGCAGTAGATCAGACTACACGTTCAATCTTGATCTACGATTTCCGCTGGAGCTTTATAACGACACTTAAATTGCTGTCTGCAGATGCCTTCAAGTTGGGCCAGGGTTTTCTTCAGAATTTCGCAACGGAAACATTAGCCAGAAAAGAAAGGACGATAATCATTCTTCAACTGTGTGGAAAACACTGAGGGAAATGGAGTAATTGCATTAAAAAATCGTACCGGTATCGTACCTCATGAAGGTAATAAAAGATTGAGGTGAAAAGGTTGCCGTAAATTGCTAACAATTACCGTGTATTGAAAAGGAGCAGTGAAGCGAGCTGATGTTGCGGGCTGGACCCGCAGTTCACCGAGATCCTTGGCTATATTGTGTTAACCCTTCACCACACAATCCCAACTTTTAACACCACTGTGAAAGAAGCCTTTTGAAAACATTGTTGGAAAAGGAGAAAATGCTGGTAACCAGCATTTTCTCCTTATCCCACAATCTTTTCTTTCCTTCCTAAAACAAATTTCAATTCTTTAGTCACATTCATTTTGAAAAAAAAAAAAACATTGTGGAAAAAGGAGAAAATGCTGGTTACCAGCTTCAGCTTCCTTCTCAGGGTCCTCAAAAGTAGGGATTGTGTGGTAATGGGTTAATCCAGTTTTCAGCTATATCTGCATTATAAATGGCCGACAGGTGCATGCAGTTCTAGGCGGTAATTCGGTCCCTTTCCAGTAAATTTGCACTACTCATAAGTCTCTTTAAATACTCGTGACTGACAGGTTTTCAAAATAACCGAAACGAAGGTTATGGAGAAAAAAGAAATCGGTCGACAAGTATATAAAACAACACAAGTGACTAGGACTTGTTGAGTTTAAACTAAAATGGCATTTATAATGCGTAATATTTTTAAAACATCGTAGCTCGAAGGAAAGAACATAAAATAGTTATTTTACTAATTGAATTCAATTTGCTTTTACAGGTACATTTACCTTCGGTATCATAGTACGTTATGACTGCCAACCTGAAACAAACATGTCCTGCTCTCTTGACTGCTTCTCCTCTTGCTGTGCCTCCTTCTCCCGTCTTTTCTTGCTTTCTCGCCCTTTCCTTCTCCTTGAGTTCCCTCTGCATCTTCCTTCTCCTCCCCTCCTCCACCACCTGTTTCCTCCTCTTTCTTTGCTTCCTTCTTCTCCCCTTCCCTCCCGCTGTTTCTTCTCTTTGCATTCTCCTCCCCCTCCCTTTTTGCCGGCCCCCGTCCTCCCCTCTCTTTTTGTCCCTCCCCCTCCTCTCTTTTTGCCCCCTCCCCCTCCTCTCTTTTTGCCCCACCTCCTCCTCCTATTTCCTCCTGTCCTCTCTCTTTGCCTCCCCTTCTTCTCCTCCCCCTTTTTGCCCCCTTCCTCCTCCCCCTCTCTTTTTGCCCCCTCCTCCTCCTCTTTTTTTGCTCTCTGCCCTCCTTCTCTCTTTTTGCCCCCTTCCTCCTCCTCCTCTTCTCTTTTTGCCACATCCCCTCCTCCTCCTCTCTTATTGCCCCCTCCTCCTCTCTTTTTTACCCCTCCTCCTCTCTTTTTACCCCTCCCCTCCTCCTCCTTTCTTTTTTTGACTCCCTCCTCCTCCTTCGCTCTCTTTGTCTCCTCCTCCTCCTGTTTCCTCCTCTCTCTTTGCCTCCTCCGACCCCTCCCCCGTTTCTTCCTGTCTCATTGCTTCCTTCTCTTCCTCCTGTTTCCTCTTCCCTCTTTGCCTCTTCCTCCTCCTCTTCCGCCAACAACAACAACAACAACAACAACATTTACGAAGACAACGAGAACAATGCCGCCATTTTAACCTTTTTCCCGCTTTTTCTTAACCATTCCTTGACTAAACCATTATTTCAACTTCTTCAATTTGTTGTTTGGAATTTCTTTCGTGGAGGCATGCAAACTTTCGTTGTCGGACATAGAGTTAACCTTTATAGCTAAAATGAAACTTTCAAATCGATAGTATAAACCCAACTGCTATTTCAAAGGATTTTTTTAGGGAAAGGTATCTTCTAAACGGACAGCGTAGATCAAAGATCAGACCGCACGTTTTGTGCGGTCTGATCTTGATCTGCACTGTCCGCAAAAGGTCAGTAATTCACGCCTGGTAGCCGTAGGGTTTAAGAGGTAAAAGGAAGTAAGAGATGGTATCAGTTGCCAGTTTCACCTGGAATGTTTTCGTATCGTGATGGTATAACATGATATAAACATGACAGCGATACTTTAAAAGGATGATGTTTGTACAAGCTAATAAGCCAACAGCTAGATAAAACATTCTGATAAGAGGGAAAACATATCCTAGAGAGCTGCCATAGCGAAAAATATACATGTATTGTTGAAATTAAGATACAGTCTTCAGATATGATTTTCGTTATTTTTTACTTGTTTACCAAAACACACACAAACAAACAAATACAGTAGTCCGAATTGAAAACAAATGCAGATTTTAAATTGAATGTATGTATATGTAGCTTAAACGATGGAAATGATGGTCACAAACTTTGCCCTTGCTTCTATAAATGTTTTAAAAGGTTTCCTGCTATTCAACTTTAATTCAGGTTTCAGCAGTTCGCGCAGGCTGACATAGGCCAAAACATTTTGCTATCTGTAAATTTGCTGCATTTCAAAGGACCACTCTACCTTAAACAAAATTGATTCTTAGGATCTATTATTAGGAAATGACTTGCTAGGTACAAGGCATTACGGAGATGCAAAAAGCCCCCTTTTGCCAGAGCATGGTTCATATTTATTTTTTTTTATCACAAAAATGATATAGGGCATGTTTTGAGAGACCGAACAAGAAGGAAAGATGAGATGATTTTGATAAGATAAAAACATACCTGCAATGAGCTCGAATTTCTGTCCGTTTTATATAGACATTGATGTAAAATCTCTTATTTTGTTTTCGCTTGTTCGTTTCTGTAAGTCTTTACCCGCACACGGCATCTGCTGATGACAAGATCGATGTGGCATTAATGATTAAATTTCTCTTTGAAAGGATAGAAAACATTGTTGGAAAAGGCGAACATGTTGGCTATCAGCGTTTTCTCCTTCTTGTACGTTTTTTTTTTTTCGATAGCTTCCTTTGCTATAGTTGTCAAAATGGTGACTGTGTGATGTAGGGTTTAATAACGGGTATACGTTATTTGATGTACAGTGTTCTACCGGGATAGGTTTTTTTAAGTGTGTGTGAAAAAGTGAATTTATGACAGTGAATTTTTCACATCTTTTTTTTTCTTCCTTATCATAATTTTGTCATAATTTTTGTTTGTCGTTTTTTTTTTAAAAATGATTTACAAGACTTTAGTAGAATTGTTTCTTGTTTGTATCAAAATCGTCTTAAACCATTTCCACACAACCCCGACTTTTGTCGACCTTGGGAAAAAAGCCTTTTGAAATTATTGAGGGAAAAGGAGAAAATGCTGGTAACCAGCATTTTCTCCTTTTCCCACAATGTTTTCTATTTCTTCTAAAGCCAAGTTTCAATTTTTGGAGTCAAGTTTATTTTGTCGTCTGCAAATGCTTTTAATTTGGAGAAGCCTAAAATTGTGTTGTTTGGTAAAGAGTTAAGCAGATCTACAAAATAAGGTCGTAAAAAAACCCATCCAGGTACAATGTGATTCATCATGGCTGTATTGCTGATCTAAATCATCTTAATTAACCTTGTGGGCGGAAAACAGATAAAATTGAAATTTGTCTTCAATGAAAAAAGACCCAAAATTTTAAAACTTCAGGATTATTTTTTATGCGAAATATCTAACAAATATAGAAGAGTGTAGGTCTAAGATCAGACTGCGCATTTTTTATGGTCGAATCTTGACCATTAGTGTTTGAAACAGACACTTAAGTTGCTCTTTTACATTTGAAGGGTTAAGTTACGGATGGACGAACGTTCTTTCATGTGTTACATAGCCGAGAAGTTGAGATTTTAGATTTTAGTTTGCTACATGCGGAGTGTTACCATTGTGATTGTGGATATAGATGTTGGATATTTAGTTTACATATAGTGTGAAATTTCAAATAACTAAAATGTGAAATTTAAACTCAAATTTATGTAAAATTTTTACAGATTAACCTTTAAGACGATCGTTGTTAGAACGTCATGCAGCAGATCTCTGTTTTGAAAATATTGCGACATTTTTTTTTGTTTTGTTTTTATAATATTTTCTTATATTGATCTACTTACATACAGCTTACCATTATGTTATAGCCAATTGGGCACCCTTATTTAACTCTTTACCAAACGAGAAAATTTTAGACTAACCAAATTGAAAGGATTTGCTGACGACAAAATGAATGTGACTAAAGAATTTAATTATGTTTTAGGTAGGGAAGAAAACATTGTGGGAAAGGGAAAACATTGCTGGTGACCAGCATTTTTCTCCTTTTCCCACAATGTTTTGAAAAGGCTTCTTTCACAGGGGTGTTAAAAGTCTGAATTGTGTGGTTAATAAAGCTGTTTTCAGAATCGTCTGTGGCAATTTTATAATAAGAGATCGTAATGATGTTCTGATATTATTTGAGCCATAACCTGTGACAAGGGGACTTCATGTATCTGCGAAAAGTATCGACCCAGGTCAGCCTGCGCAGTCCGCGCAGGCTGACCTGGGCCGAAACTTTTCGCTCTTGGTCAATTTTCTGTATGTCCAAGGACCAGTCTAACTTATGATTAAGTCGATTGTTAAAGAAAGTGGCTATTATAGATCCATAACTATGTGATGACTGGCTTTGATAGCATACATCACGGAGATGCATTAAGCCCCCTTTTGCCAGAGTACGGCTCATTTAATATTTTTATCCAGTTAACCCTTGGCTGGACTAAAGAAAATTAGACTTGTTGAAAATAAAGACATTTGCTCAGCATAGATTAAATTCGGCTCAGTTTATGGAATTTGTCTTTAAAAGGGTAGAAAACATTGTGGGAAAAGCAAAAAATGCTGATGACCATGGCTCATATATATTAATGATCTTGTTGCAATGATATGACTTACTTTGTAAAAGGGAAATGGAATATCATTCAGTAAAACAATAGAACACATATTATAGCTATCGCACGATGCTGATATATCTATATATAGCTGATGTTTTCGCAATATAACTCGAAACACTGTACATAGGGTGTTCAACTTGTCGAAGATTTTGATGGGCGTTTTAACCTTTTTACAGACGAAACGACCATGTGTAGACTTATCCAAATTGACAGTATTTGTGGAAAACTGAGTAAAAAACGAACATCAGATTGTGGAATTTGTTCTTGAAAAGGAAGAAAACATGGTTGGAAAAGGAGAAGTGCTAGTTACCAGCATTTTCGCCTTTTATCATGATGTTTCAGAAGCCTTCTTCGTTAGGTTCTTTAAGGTAGTGGACCCACAATAGGAAGCAGCTATTTCCACTATAATGTTATCCTACAAAATTTGCTATGATTAAAAATGAGTATTGTTTTACTTCTTTAACCGAGCCACTTTTTCCTTCTTAGAATTATCAATTGTGAATGTAAAATCACTATATTCTCGTAACAAAGAGAGATAATAATTACCTCCCTTTTCTGGAAACTAATAAAAGTATCAACAAGTAATTTCAAGATAGACATCAAATGAATTTCTGGTCGATTAAAAATGTGCAAAACTGTTATATTTGTATAAATCCGTATCTATCAACTATCAAGAAATTTCGTTCTATTTTGCACTAAAGGTGTTACGGGTCAACTACCTTAACCGATTACCAAACGACAAAATTTTAGGTTTGTCAAAATTGAAAGGAATTGCAGACGACAAAATAAAAGTGACTGGAAATTTGAAATTTGTTTTGTGAAGGGTAGAAAACATTGTGGGAAAAGGAGAAAATGCTGGTTACCAGCATTTTCTCCTTTTCCCACAATGTTTTCTAAAGGCTTCTTTCTCCAGGGCGTCAAAAGTAGGGATTGTGTGGTAATGGGTTAAAACACAAGATTGTTTGGAAAAGGGTTAAGGTGTATGTAGTTGATAGTAACTATCTCGTAAATGTTGAGGATTTCATTTTTTTCTATCTCTCTGTATACCGGTATTTCAACTCTTTACATATCATTAAAGTCATCAGAAGCTTTTTTTTGGACAGTGAAGATCAAGGTCAAACTCCACAGAA
Organism: Tridacna crocea; assembly: GCA_943736015.1. Taxonomy (NCBI): domain Eukaryota; kingdom Metazoa; phylum Mollusca; class Bivalvia; order Cardiida; family Cardiidae; genus Tridacna; species Tridacna crocea. The sequence goes on from OX031072.1 coordinate 17,320,245, forward strand.
GTAGTCTGATCTTTGATCTGCACTTTCCACTGCTTTATTCTAAGCTATGAACTATAAAAGACGACTAAATGTGGTATGATAATCTTTCCATACCAAGGAAAACTACATGCTTTAGAATGCAAAGTTTTATTCGCCGTGGGTTTTAAATTGAAATGCTTATTCGAAATTATGACACTGATTTTGACAATCAGACAGGTACTCTCGTCATCAAAACGCGGATGTTTATTGTGTAAGGCCCCTGAGTTTGTTCTGTCTGATATTTTTTGTGCGATAGTCAAGTTCTATTATTTTAGATACTGAAGTTTTCAACTCTCTAGGTTGTTATCTCGTATATATGTATAAATAGCATTTCGAATGGTTAAATGTGCACAAAGTAGTGGATTACATTTAAGCGTGGTTTGGGGTTTCGAAACGTAGTGTGATTTCTTCTTTCTCAGGTTTAATTTATGGATAGATTTCTATAAAACAGTCTTGCGAACAATCTTGTGATTTTACGATTACCAGCATTTTCTCGTTTTCCCACAATGTTTTCTACCCTTCAAAAAACAATTTTCAAATTTTCGGTCACTTTCATTTTGTCTTCTGCAAATGCTTTCGATTTGGACAAACCTAAAATTTTCGCGTTTGGTAATGAGTTAAAAATATTTTTTTTTATGTAATTTTAGATTGAGATCAGATTGTCCATGCATTTTATAGAGTTTGATTTAGGGTCTTCTTTGTCTAATAATTGGCGAGATACCTCTGCCAAAATTGCATTTATATCAGTTTTTCTAGTTGTTTGAAGTTTTCACTTACTGAGCATCGTTGGCTTATTTCCTCTCTAGAGGTTTAAATACGCTACCCTCTTGTGAATCTATTAGGTTCGAAAGCGCACTCTCTCTATCTCTTTTCTCTTTTATTTTCTGTTGCAAAATTGGAATAACAGTGATTTTCTATGATTGAAAACAGATGTGAAAATTGCTGTGAAATATTTAACTCAGATGTGTTGAACGGGGAATGCGATCAGAGGTACTTTTTAGATGTGATTTATTCGTTTGTGCGTGGAAAACATACGGTTTAGAGATTTGAATTGTTTCTGTGTTCAAATTTTCAATTGAGCGTCATGTCATTTTTCGGGGTAAGTTTTCTTTTCTCCTCTCTCCTCTTTTTTGCTGTTTCTTGCTTCTTCCTCTTTTACCCTATACCAAATAATTCCGAAAATTTCGTGTGAAAACATTGTGGGTAAAGGAGAAAATGCTGGTAACGTTCTATGCAGTCGGCGCGAGTACTGATGTAGTTCCCAGGAAGCAAAATCGAGAGAGATTAGTATAAGTTGTAAGAACTTGTTTCTCAATCGATGTAAAATAAATACATATATGTTTAAACTGAACTAGAAAATAGACTTGATGTGGTGATGAATAGTCTTTTGCAGATACCTTCGCTACTTTGATTACTGAGGAGGATGTATATGAAGTGCACGAGAAATGTGTGCTACAGTGTAGATAACATAAATTTCATGATGGCATGACTGTTTCTAAACCAATTTTTGCACGACACTATAAATGATTTTGATGAAGTTCGTGAAGATAGTTTTAAAGGTTCTGGAATTTACGTAAAACTAAAGGTATGGTTAATTGTTTTCACTTTATTAGAATTAAGTATTGTTGCGGTATTTATGATATAATCTCAGTAAACTGCTTCTTTTGACTGGCAGAGGAAACTAACACGAGTAACGAAGCAATGCTAGTTTTGAATGAATTAAAATTGAATTAGTTATCATTTTTGCTGTATGTACATCAGTTCGACGCAAACATAAGGGAAATAAGGGTAGAAACTCTCAACTGCGGGTATTTTTGGCTTCTACTTCGAAAAGTGGTATAACTGTGTCAATATTACAGGGGTTACCTGCCCTACTGGTATTGGTTCCCCTTTTGACAGGTTATAACTAGCCCTCCTTTGAAATATTATTGTTAGGGACAGAAATGAGAATATGAAGAGGTTTCGAAAGTTTTCGCACGGCGATGCAGAATGACGATATGTGAAATACATAGAGGATATTTGTTTTTTTCGGTGTAAGATCGAAATTTATTTCATCGAGTGGACACCATCGGCAATATTTTCACGAGTGGCGCAGCCACGAGTGAAAATATTACCGATGGTGTTCACGAGATGAAATAAATTTCGATCTTTCACCGAAAAAAACAAATATTCTATTTATTTTATGCTTTTAACTCTTTCTGGGAGGAGCTTTATCAAAACTCAGTACAGTCTTTTCCCTTATTCCCCCGTGGCGTACCCCTTCCGCATAGCAACGTTACGTCATGCGCGAGAAATGTAAGGTATATGACGTCATATTTCCCATCTGGTCGTTAGGCACGCGCAATTTACCTAGGCGACAAGAACGTGAAAATCGGTATTTTCACTGGTGGTACCAGTGTAAGATCGAAAAATATTTTCACTGCTATTTCTCGATATCCTACCGGAAAGCATGAAATAAATGGGTGTATTGTTTATTGAAAAACGGAAATTATTACATATATTGTATCTCCTGAATAAGCGCGACATATAGTATTTCGACCACAAAGAGTGGCTATAGATCAGCGTTTTTTTTTTTGTTTCTGCACATGATTAGCAGCTGACTAGAAGCTACCTAATACAAGAGAATCTCTTCGCAATGTTTGAAATCACACTTTGTCTATCTGTCTGTCTGTCTTAAACAGAAATGAGCTTTTCAATGGTAATCAGGCATCTTCTTGACAAATTTTACCATGCAAAATTTTAGGTTTATCCAAATCGAAAGCATTTGCAGACGACTGAATAAAAGTGACTGAAAGTTTGAAATTTGTTTTGAGAAGGGTAGAAAAACATTTTCCCACAATGTTTTCCAAAGGCTTCTTTCCCAGGGTCGTCAAAAGTAGGGATTATGTGGTAATGGGTTAAGAAAAAACGGATCGATAAAATTCACTTTGTCTAACAAATAGACTGAATCACGAGGTCGATTGGTCCTTGACCATGAAAAAAATACCAAAAGCAAAATGTTTCGACCAGGGTCAGCCTGCAGGGACTGATATTTAAACCCCTTTAGCTTGCCCGGTTTGAACGTTAATGCAATAATGCAAAGATCTATTTGGACGTTTTCACAAAGGGGCCACGTCAACAAACGCTGTTCTATATGTCACGATTGTTGTTTATAGGACGTATGTAGTATTTAGATTGACATATTTACTAAGTGTTTATATTTACATTTTAAAAGGGCGAGAGTTGAAGCACGAAACAAAATAATACTGCACGTGTTTATACAATATACTTACTTGTCAGCTTATTTTAACCCTCTAACCAAACGACAAAATTTTGTATTGGTCCAAATCCAAATCGAAAAATCTGTAAATATCTGAAAACGGTTTTATCAACACAATTACACTTTGAATTCCTTAGGGAGTAATTAAAACACAATGAAAAATAACATTCTAATGTCTAATGTTTAGTGTGTTATTTTTCATAGCAATAATATTGAAACAGCGATTATGGGAATCTGTTTTCAAACTGCCGTTTAAGTGCTTTTAAAATCGGTTTCAAATACAATTCAAATACTACAGCCTCACACGTTCAAAGAAATATCTGGCAAAACCGTAAAGAAACATGTAAGAAACCAAGGAATGGTTAAATTGATTCAATTTGCTCTAAAGACAAGGTTACAGTCACGAACCCTAGGTTTACTGTACCAGTTTGCCTCCAATAACATTTCAAGTATCCTTGTCTTTCTTAAAGGATTTTTTTTTACAAAAAGTAAAAAAAAGTTTCAGTTGAAGTAGTTTTCATTGGGGACAGAGTGACTCAAGATCAGACAGCACAGAACATACAAACTGATCTTTGATCTACAATGTCCAATGTCGGATGTTTGTAAGACATGATTCTTGCAAAAGAAATGGGCGTAACCCTTCTCTGTTCACGCCCTATGATTGGATCCCTTGGGTAAACATCCTGAAAAAAGGATTTTTTGTCTAAAAGATTTTTTTTGGAGGGGGTGGGGGTCTGGGGGGTCCAAATATTCTTTTACACATGCTTTGTGAGAATTATGTCTTTGCCTTTGGGCGAAAGACACAAATCATCACTTAAGCTACAGTGAATTTATTGACTGCAAGTTCTTTCCTTTTGATGGGAGACTCAGAGTTCGTTGTTTGGTAAGGAGTTATTCTGTTTGGGTCAGGGTTAACCAAATTATTGTGGATGGACGGAAAACAGTAACGTGATACTGGAGTCTAATTGTATGGGGGAATATTCGGACATACCGCGAGCATAAACTTTACTTACTCTCGTATTACATCACGTGACCAGCGACATTAGGCTTTCAAAGCATGTCAGATAGCTGGTACAAGATTGAAGAATAGATTTCCTCGGCTATAGATGGGAAATGGGGGAGAGAGAGAGAGAGAGAGAGCGGTTGCAAATCACGATATTAAAAAAAAAATTATAGTGAATAGTACTATTATGGTGAATTAACAAATCAAATACGAAGCAGAGATTATAATGACTCTATAAATTGCACTGTTGACCAGTCTCAGGAAGTTTCGTTTGTTTTTATGGTGTTTAACGACATTCTTAACATTAATTCCAGTTACATCTCGAAGACCAGTGCACCTATCCATGCTTTTCTGGTGTTTCTTCTACCAGTACTTCTCCGAAGTGAAAGTTTTTTCTGTTGAAATAAAGTTTTTGACACTCTTAACCATGAATGGTCCAAACAAACGGTTATTTTGTGTTTAATATCATAAAAAAAGTAATGATGTGTTCCTATACAAATTGAGACTGATAAAAATTGAGGTTGACATAAAATATACTTCAATTAAGATATTTATGTCTGAAATCACCATAGCAACGAGGGTGATGATTTGTAAGATGTATCTTGATAATAGTTATTTTAAATGGGGTAAGAAACTTTGAAGAAAGCAGTACGTTTTCTATGGGATTGGTGTTTTATAGGGTGTAAACAGCCAAGGGCAAGATGACGGTGGTCAGTATTGAACAGACATAAGTTCACACACTCGTTTGCTCATTAAAGTTTGTTTTAAACCTCTTTGGTGGACCGTGAACTCTTCATTTTTCGTAAATGAAGTAATTTGAATTGATGATTGATGTCGAAGTTTGCGCTTTATTTGACATTTATAGTAAACTGCCGACAATTGTTTTTTTTTTCATACAACTTTCGAAGACATTGACGGTTGAAGGAAAAGGAGAAATTGCTTTCAACGAGCAATTTGCTGTTTATGAAAATGTCATTTGTATTCAAACAAGGTAAATGATATTTTAATCCGAGCAAGTGTGTGTATGTTTAGATTCTAATGTTTAATATGTTTCACATTTAACCAGACTGGTGTGATCAACATAGAATGAAGCACATATTCAGTACGGGTCACAATGAACAGGGACAGTGTTACACAATTTGATATTGTTTTTGTTAGTATCTAACCCTTTCTTAACAACTATTTTATTTATCTCTTCAGATGACGACGGTCATGGGTACCCGTTGCCAGAAAAAGTTAGAGAACTGTCCGAAAGGTAAGTCTCGGGGATGATTTTTCATCCTAGGTCCTAATGCACGATGTTTCGTGGAGTGAAAAATTCGTCTATTGAAATTACGTCGGCTAACGGCACATTGGTCGAAGTTATTCATACTTTGCATTAGATGTGTTGTTCATCATTTAAGAAAAGATAGCGTTTGATGTTCCGTCAGAGGATTTTGTTTTATAAGACGATTGATTCACAAATGAAAGTTTGTTTTGAACACACTTCGACATTGCTTCATTCGGTGAAATAAACATTCGACGAATTTAACAGTCGACGAAATATCGTGCACCTTATACAGTTTTCTTCTTTCGTGAAGTTGCAATGTTCACGTAACTCGTCTTTGTGCTTTTCTGTGTTTTTCTAGATTTTATTGCAACTTTATACTCATAACAAAAATTACACTGCCATATCTTAGCACTGTTCCACTGACCATGTTCTGAGGAAACAGCCATACTTATCGAAGGAAATCGCTACTTCTTGTTCAAGAGTGGGCTGAACAACTTTGTACATTACGCCATGAGCGCAGCTGTTGTAAGACAATGCAAGCCTGTCACGTTTTTAATTACTTGTTTATGACTACCACGTGTTTCAGGGTAGATCAATGATAGATCAACTCGTAAGCTATCATGTAGTGGATCGCTTAATCCTTTCTTCGTAGATAGTTATTGGCGTTTTTCGCATCAGGTCGTTCTAGATACATGTATTTAGACCATCTTTTCCCTCGTGGAACAGAACGAAGTTCAAGAGATAGAGTGGGAGAGAAATTTTGTTTGTTCGGTTTAATCCTTTACTCCATAGATACTCTTTTCTACGCATTGCTTGTAGGAGCTTTTGGAAAACATTGTGGCAAAAGATGAAATTGCTCGTGATGAGCAATTTCACCTTTTGTCATTGTGGCAAAAGATGAAATTGCTCGTGATGAGCAATTTCACCTTTTGTCACAACGTTTTCTATGCTATTTAAAGGTGAAAGAAGCCTTTGGAAAACATTGTTGGAAAAGGAGAAAATGCTGGATACCAGCATTTTCTACTTTTCCAACGATGTTTTCTACCCCATGATAGACAGCGTAGTGCACGTTGCATATAGGTTTTGGTCAGCAAATGCTTTCAACTTGGACAAATCTAGAATTTACAGTATGGTAAAGATTTTCATCCTGTCAAGGGGTTCCTCTCATAACTCATGCAAAAGAGATATAATTGAAACTGCATTTTAATCCCAGTTACTTACTTTCTGCGGTTATTTGCCATTATTTCAAGTTTCTTTATCAGCCCCTCATGGAAATACTTTCGTATCCACGTCACTTCGTACACTGACATACAGTGCTCTCTCTGCCTGGTGTAGTACAGTCTTACATCTTATCCCACTTTCGTGGCAAAAGAGAAAAATGTTGTAACCAGCATTTATTTTCCTTTTTCCACAATGCTTTTTTTTATCGTTTTAGAGACAGCTGTCATTTACAGACAGCTCTCATTATTTGTGCCACTTAAATTGATTTGTCAACTTATGCTTTTAATTTGAACACGTTTTAACCCTATACCACACAATGACGACTTCTGACGATCCTGAGGAAGAAGCCGTTTGAAAACATTGTGGGAAAAGAAGAAAATGCTGGTAACCAGCATTTCTCCATTTCGCACAATGTTTTCAACCCCGCTGAAAAAACAAATTTCAGATTTTTAGTTCCGTTTATTTTGTTGTCTGCAAGTGCTTTCATTTTTGGACCAGACTAAAATTTTGTTGTTTGGTAAAGAGTTAAGGTACTATAAGGGCGACTCACTGGCCTTTTTCGGACGATGTAGATCAAGATCAGACTGCTAAGAATGTTCAGTCTTATCCGAATCTAAACTGGCAAATAACGAGATACTTTATTTGAAAAAAGTTGAAATAATCAGTATTTTGGTTTTTGATACCGACATAAAAGTTTTAATTAACTCTTGTAGTAGGATAAAAGTTAAAAATACGGAGGAAAGGTATTGAAATCTGACTGTCTTGAATATTGGAAAGCGCGAGTTTATCGCCATGTTACCAGTTACCTACATGTACATGTACAAACCCGGCCCATTTACAGATAACATCCGTTTGGGTATTTCGGAAAATGGGGCTTTTACTTCATAAGAGGAAGGGTGTTTAGATATATAGACTCACTGCAAGCTTTCACTTTTTTATCACTGGGTTAAATAAAGCAAATAACTTGTAAACCGTTAAGAAATAAAAAAAAAAGGAAATGTAAGAAAACATCTTTTTTTTTTATGATAATATTCCATAAAGTGATACGCAGCCTCTTAGGTAATGCTTTGCCTATTTTATTTATTCTGGTCCTATCCTGAATATATAGGCATGCATACAAATAGAATACGACTGCTGTTCGAAAAGTTATTTATATAAAGGTAAGCAAAGGACGCAACGTTTCCGTGACCATTCGTTACGAATGCCGAAGGAGCCTCGTGCGATGCCGAAGGCAGCCTCGTGCGATGCCGGAGGTAAAAATAGAATTTTAATTCATATAAATGATGTTGACCTGAGTCTGGATAAAATTAATGAAGAAGTCAATGAGAATTTTGCGACCGAATTTCGTCGAGACTTCTGAGAATTTTACATTATTATTGGAATTGTTGGATTTTCTCGTCAGCATTTTCTGCATTTTTCCTCCATAGGTTATCTACCTTTTTGGGGTTAGTTTGAGTCACATTTATTTTTGTCTTCTGCACCTGCTTTTTACTTTGGACAAGACACAAACTTAGTCGTTTGATTATCAAAGTGAAGAGTAAAATCAGAAATTCAGGCTTTGGCAGACTGTTGCCCTCCCATTGGCAGTACTTATTCAGTAATCCACCTTCCTGATAACAATCGCTCGTAAAATACTGGTATCTTTCTGTCGACAGAATCGTATATTTCAGCTCTTATGTCAATTTACAGACTCTTTACCAGACAACCCGAATTTTAACGAACCTGAGAAAGAAAGAATTTGAAAACATTGTGGGAAAAGGAGAAAATGCTGGTAACCAGCATTTTCACCTTTTCCCACAATGTTTTTTACCCTATCAAAGAAAATTTACACTGTTTGAGCCACATTGAAATAAATTATAATTGTCGTCAGCAAATGCTTTCAATTCAGACAAGGCCAAAATTGTTGTCGTCTGGTAACGATTCAAAGAGGAGATGCAGAGCGAAAGTCTCAGTTGCGAGGCTCCCAAGGTCAAGGTCACATATGGGGTCAGTTGTGACATGATTTAAATGCATTCTTTTTAATATATATTCCACCGATTCTCGGGGCTCTTGTATAATCATGGTTAAAAATTTCAAATCCAACAGGAGCTCAACTTTTGTCCCAGACTGATTATGTAATCAGCTAGGAATACGTGTTCTATAAATATTAAATTTGTGTTAGTTGTCAGAGGCGCCATCTACCTTTAACACGTGACCACCTACGGATGATTTTTGCCTTGCAGCAGACGAATGTTTAAACTTTACTTATTGAACCATACGTTTACACCATGTTCCGGGCACCCACGACTGCTCTGTTTGTCCGAAACGTGGTATGCCGTGAGATTTTGTTCGCATCTTTCTACCAAGTTTAGTTAAGTCTCCTTACGGAACCTCACGGTACCCGTGACTAGCCGTGGAAGGAACCCTAGGTTTACACCATGTCCCTGGCAGCCACGTTTCTGACAAACTGGACAAAACGGGATTGACGTAATAACACAAAGGAACAGGATAAGCAAACTTGTCAGACTATGATCGCCGGGGTTGTCTGTCAGATTTTTTGACTGCCCAAAAATTTGCCACGGCAGTCCCGGTGTTGATGAGAAACCTAGCAGACCGGAACGTTTCGATCGGTGCACTCTATTACGGCTTCACCGGGGAAAAGAAGGCTTCCAAGTCCAAACACGGATCGTCTCCGAGTCTTGTTACAGCTCATTACCTGCTGCTAAGTTCTGATGCGATCAGGTCTGCTTATCCAGGAATATCCGGTTCCTTTGCGTTGTATTACGCCAATTCTGTTTGTCCAAGGTTGTCAGAGACGGGGCTGCTGTGGTTTCCTGTGTTAGCGGTGGGGGTCTAGACTGGTGTCAGTCAGTCAAATAGAGCCTTTTCATTAAAACAAACTTTGATAATCAATTAAAACTGCAAAACGAAAACTCTGTGTTCTCAATGTTCTGAATGTCTGACTTCTGTGACTTTGCTACATAGTTGTGTACCTCGTTTATTAGAATGACCTAAATGCAGGGCCTGATTGCCAGGCTATAGTGGGTGTCCAGAGTAACCCGATAGTAAAGTGTTAGGACTTGTGACACGAAGGCCTTGATTTCACACCTCACTAGAAGAATTGGGCTTTCATAGGTATGTCCTTGGGTGAGACACTTTGAGCCCTAGAATGGAATTGGTGGAACCAAGGATATATACATGTATATGCGAACTACCGCATTGATATGGCTGAAATAATGTTGAAAGCGGTGTACAACACCATTTTAAAACATGGGCTCGTTTGGCAAAAGATTGAAAGAATTCTACAGCCAAAAATGGTTCCAGAAAATTTCCACTTTTCTTGATCATTGTTTATTTCATTATTATACAAGATGAATGGCATTTTCTGACGATAAAATCTAATCCATACAGCAAATTTCACCATTAATGTATTTTGTCATGGAATAAAATCTAACGTTGCAATTTGTTTTCTTTCTCTACCAATCAATTCCGAGTTCTTAACAACCTCAATGGTATTTTCTTTTTAGATCTTTCGAAAATATTGTGGGAAAAGGAGAAAATGCTGGCTACCCGCATTTCTCCTTTTCCCACAATCTTTTCCATCCGTTCAAAGTCAAACTCCATCATTTGAAATACGTTAAATTTTTCGTCTGGAAATGCAATCAATTTGGACAAATCTGAAACTTTGTCGTCTGATAAAAGAGTTCAATTTGATATGGTAATTCTTCCGTATCGATTTTGGTCTATATTTCACAAATATAAACTGCTCTGTAGTTCCTGAAAAACAGTACACTCGACTCCTATATAATTTTATTTATTTCCCGTTCGGCGTGTTTTTTCTCTGTTTATAAAGACAAAGCGATATCTGTTTATGGGGTTAAAACGACCAAGAGATATATATGAAATTAGCAAAATACATTTTTTTTTATATCAGAGTTCATTTTTTTTTCACTTGAATATTTAGCTATGCACTATATTCATGCAAATACAGGACAATGGTCTAGCTTTTGTTGATAAGAAATGGCTTCTGTTCGGGCAGGGAGTCCCTATTGCGCAGAGAGTACAGTGTTGACCTCTGATACTATGGCTTATTTTTTTCGTGAATATTGATGGTAGACGTGACGTCAGGATTCATGCGTCCACAATAAGGTGAAATGCATTGTGGGAAAAGGAGAAAATACTGGGTAACCGTTACCAGCATTCTCTACTTTTCTTGCGAGTGCTACAATGAGGGGCATAATACATGAAAGTCTTACCATTAGGCTTAACGTTAGGATTGTCTACATTCATAATTTTTTTCCAGATGACAAGTCGATTGGGACTCTTATGATGAAATTTGTCTTTAACCCTTTACCTGATATACCAATTTGAGGCTCTTCCATTTCAGCAGCAAATTAAGATATGATGTCAAAAATATGGACAAATGAGGATACAAATATCTGATTGAGTGGAAAGCCTTGTTGGAAAAGGAGAAATTGCTCGTTACGAGCCATTTCTCTTTTTTTACGCCCGAAGGGTCGTATTATGTTATACCCCCGGTCGTCCGTCCGTCCGTCCGTCCGTCTGTCTGTCTGTCCGTCCGTCCGTCCGTCCTTCCGTTAGCAATTTCTTGTGTGTGCAACTCCTCCTACAGTTTTCATCGGAATTATTTGAAACTTGCCACAATGAATCTCCATGATGTCTAGTTGTGCACTTGGGTCTTAGAATTTTGATCGCTGTTTGCGTTCCAAAATTATCTGCCCTTGATTTCTGAAATAACCAACTTTTCACTTTGAAGTTTTGTTCAGGCCATAACTTCCATACCATAAAAGGTATCAAATTGAAACTACATACACTGATAGAACACATTATGGAGAAGTGCAATGCACATGAGACATAACTCTGCCACTTTTATTTTTTGAGTTATTGCCCTTTGTTAATTTTCAGTTTGAGTTTTTGTCCAGACCATAACTTCCATACCATGAAAGGTATCAAATTGAAACTACATACACTGATAGAACCCATTATGGAGAAGTGTAGTGCACATGAACCATAACTCTACCACCATTATTTTTTGAGTTACAGCCCTTTGTTAATTTTCAGTTTGAATTTTTGTCCAGGCCATAACTTCTACACTATAAAAGCTTTTAACTTGGAACTTCATACACTGATAGAACACATTGAGGAGAAGTGCATCGCACATGAACCATAACTCTGCCACTTTTATTTTTTGAGTTATTGCCCTTTGTTAATTTTCAGTTTGAATTTTTTACTAGGCCATAACTTCCGAACTATAAAAGTTAATAACTTGCAACTTCATACACTGATAGAACCCATTATGGAGAAGTGCAGTGCACATGAACCATAACTCTGCGACCTTTATTTTTTTAGTTATTGCCCTTTGTTAATTTTCAGTTTGAATTTTTGTCCAGGCCATAACTCCCAAACTTTAAAACCTATCATCTTGAAACTTCAAAGACTAATAGCACACATTATGAAGAAGTGCACTGCACAAGAACCATAACTCTGCCATCCTTATTTTTTACTTATTGCCCTTTGTTAGTTTTCTCTTTGAATTTTCGTCTGGGCCATAATTTCTAAAATATAAAAGCTATGATCTTGAACCTTTCAAGACTGATAGAACACCTTGTGGAGAACAGCAATTCACAAAATTTGTAACTGTGCCACCCTTCTTTTTTTAGCTATTGCCCTTTAATATTTTTCACATATCATGGAGATTAACTACTCTTCATTCATGGCCCTTCCGTCATTTCAACTCGTTTCACTGACAAGCCCCTTCGGGCGTATATGCGCCGCTTTGCGAAGCTCTTGTTCCCACAATGTTTTCAAAAGGTGTTGTTGATACGTTAAATTGAGTGTCTATGGAGTAAAGGGTTAAAATGAGATAAACCATTTTTTGGGGGAAAAGTGCCAGTAACTTTTTCTCCTTTTTCCACAATGATTTTAAACACATCTTTCTCAGGGTTATTAAACCACGAGGTTATTTTAGTGAAAAAGGTTACTACTATCTGTATATAATAAACCTATCTCAATCAAAATATACATAAAAAAGCTGCAAGACTGTATTTGGCAGACATGCTCATAAATAATCAGTGCTACTTGATTAACTCTTTCACAGCGAAATAAATGAATTAGACTTTTCCAAAAGATAAAGTCTGCAGATTCACAAAAAAATAAGAGAGGTTTGTGTCGTAGTTTAGATAGAAATGATAGATGATGTAATTTTGAGATCAGACAACATGTCCTGTCCAGTCTAATTTTGATCTTCGTGGTCCACGATTACCCACTTCAGTAGACCCTGCCGGAGAAAGAGTTTATCTTTAGTTCTGAGAAATTTAACCTGCGAAATGTAAAAACGTATAGATAAAGTCTTGACGTTTATTTACTTTGTATCTCTGCCATTCGACAGGTTCATTAGGGATTTCCTTCGTCTCTCAGGTAAGCCATCCGCACCATAAATATCAGAAGTATTGTTAGTTTAAAAGGATTCATGATATAGACAGATTCTTAAACATTTTCTTCTAATTTTCTACACCAAAAGAGGCAAATGTGCAAATGTCCACAACTGATTGGCAGTTGCGCGACTTCAGACGGTAAAACAATAGCCTAAAATGCTCTTTCTGTTGATGTCCAAAACTAAATGACCAATCAAATGACAAGTACACGACAAATGAAAACTCCAAAATCTAGACATTGAAAAGGATATGTATATCATGGCACTAGAGTACATGCCAAAAAAGCGTTAAACACAAACAGATTTGATTACATTCGAAACGTTACATAATTCGCGCAAGAACGTTATCAGTTGACGTTTTCAAAGTCCGGACAGAGGTCAATTGTATCTTGTTTCAGCACTATTTCAGTTATACCAATGTATCTTTCCAGGATTTCCTAAGGTTTCTTTTACGGTTCCTCGAATAATACCATTCCCTGGCCAATGGCTTCTTCAAGTTCGAAATAACGATCATAGAGAGAAAAATATGCGGTGTCAGAGGGGTATAGCTCGGAGGTTTGGGATTATTCTTGAGAGAATTAGATAACATGATGTGAAAACAAGAAAATACCGGAACAAGAATTGCATAACATGTTGTAAATGGGAGAAAATACCGGAACAAGAATATGATAACATGATGTGAGAAGGAGAAAATACCGGAACAAGAATTAGATAACATGATGTGAAAAGGAGAAAATACCGGAACAAGAATTAGATAACATGATGTGAAAAGGAGAAAATACCGGAACAAGGTCTAAAAGAATGAAGTTTAACTCTTTACTAAACCAAAAAAAAATAGACTTGTCCAAATTAAAAGCATTTGCAGACAACAAAATGAACATGAATGAAGAAATGAAACTTGACTTTAGAAGAGTAGTAAAACATTTTTGCTGGTTACTAGCACTTTCTCCTTTTCCCTCAGTGTTTCAGAGGGCTTCTTCCTCTGGGTCTTTAAAAGTATTGATTGTTTAGTAAAGGGGTAAAGGCATGTAGAATAAATAGAAACTCTATAGTATTGACCGGTGCAGCATTCATTTCATGTTTTCTCAAAATAAATTACGCACAGTCACAAGGCGGAAACGTTTACCAAAATCAACATCTTACTTTCGTCTCCGGTTTCACAATACGCCGACCATATTGACAGAATTGTCAATGCTAATCAAGTTGGCTACAAAAAGATATGGCCGCCATTATTGCCGACCATGTTTCCTTTCACGTCTGAACGAATCGCCCAACAGAGCCGTTTCCGGTAATTCCAAACGATATCGTTACAAAGTATTAGAAATGCCTGCATTCGTCATTATTACCCAGATCCCTATAGAAAACTGCCATATTCGTCTAAATTTTACGACAACGGGTCGTTTTATGGTATCAGTTTACGACATTGACAAATTTCGCGAACTCTCGCGTTACCGTTATGATCAATAACACGTCTGATCAGATTATATTTATAAAGAAGCTTGTGGTAAGCTCCCTACAATCTCTCTCTGTGAATCGCTAGATCATTGCCGTAATACCCACTAATGAAGTGAATCTTACATTCTTAGGGTTGCATGTTACCAAAACCCTTGGTTCATAGTCAAGTGTCATAATTTTGTCTAATTAGCAAATGTATTTTAGAGCCCGTAACCAAACAGTCACATTCTTTAAACGACCCCGTGAGAGACATTTGAAACCATTGTGGTAAAGACCACGTCTTTCGCCTGTTCCAAGTTGTTTGCACCTTTTGAAGACGACAAATTATACTTTGCTCAAATTATGAGCTTTCTGTTTTATGTAATTTACTGTTTTGTGCAAGTCTACTGAAGAACAAAATCTTATGTAGTCGTAAAGTGCCGTCTCGGATTAGCGTTTGCGGACTGCGCAGACTGATCCGAGGCGACACCTTTAGAGTTTTGCAGACCAGTCATAAGACTGATATTTTGTGTTATATTCTGACTCCAGCGATCTTTGAAACCACATTAGATCTATTTGTCTTACTGACTGAAATGAAATGCATAAGGTTCACTCTCTCGGCTTCAAATATATACTACTCATAATTTGATAGGGATCATCTAGGTACTTGAATTTGGGTATATGTTGCAACTTTGTAGTTTTACAGTATAAACACCCGTTTCCAAAATCAGTACATTTAATCTGTATAGCAATGTATCATTTTGCAAAACCCATACCCGATATAGGTGACAATTATTATGTCCATTGTATTTAATATGGTGAACCCTAGCAGATTTTGAGTAGTATATATAAACCCGGCCTCTTTCGAAGGCTTAATCCTTTCCCAAACAATCCCTGGTTTTTACGGGTCTGGAATAGTAGCCTTTTGAAAACATTGTGGGAAAAGGAGAAAATGCTGGTTACCAGCATTTTCTCCTTTCCCCACAATGTTTTCCACCCTATCATAGAAAGAAATCATCTTTTCAGCAAGAGTTGAATTGTTTTCTGCAAATGCTTTCAATTTGGTCCAGTCCAAAAGTTTGTCATTTGGGAAAGGGTTAAAATACAGTCCTCGGAAACATTAGAAAGATTTTTATCACATAACTAACTCCCTTGTTTCCAATTTAAGATAGCCATTACGAATCCTCTTCTCTTACAGATGTGTGAGATAAGAAAATAGTGCCGTTTTAAATTTTGGTCAATGCGCTGTAATTATACGTCTCATTTCTGAAACATTGCTAACCAAGATTCCTTTGTGAAATTGACTGCCGAAACTGAAAATAGAGACAAGACTTCAAATTCCAGCATTTCAGATGTAAAAGAAAACCGTTATATGATAATTTCTTTGGAACTATTTTTGTTTATGATATACAAACCTGTCAAAGAAAGAAATAGGCATTAGGTATATTTCATTACGCATGTACATGTAGGTCTGTCTTTTAACCCTTTACTCCACAGATACTCATTTCTACGCATCGCTTGTAGGAGCCTTTGGAAAACATTGTGGCAAAAGGTGAAATTGCTCGTGACGAGCAATTTCACCTTTTGCCACAAATTTTTTCTACACTATCAAAAGGTGTCATATACACATAAGAAATGGCTTCATCCTTGCTGTTATTCAGGGTCAATTTGAGATACCATAGAAATGCCTTATGGGGTAAAGGGTTAATCCTTTGCCCCACAATCCGTACTTTTGCCAACGCTGAGAAAGAAGCCTTTAGAAAACATTGTAGGAAAAGGAGAAAATGCTTTCTAGTCTTAATTTAAACTTATTTTATTCTACAGAAATACAATATACATTTACATGAACAATTATACAACTACATTAAACTGACAAAAATAATCCTGCAAAAATGGATCGGAACCAAATCAAGTTTGTCGCCTGCAAATACTTTCAATTTGGACCAGTCTAAAATTTTGTCGTTTGGTAAAGAGTTAAAACGTCATGGACTATAAGTCTTGAGGTACAGTCACGTGCTAAAAAAATGTGAAATTCGTTGGCTTTTGAGTTAAAATTATTAGACTCGACCACCAAAAAATGTTGTGAAGCTCGAAAGGCTCGCTTCATAACATCTTTTGTCGACTCTTTTAGTAAAATTTTAGCTCAAGCACCAACTTATGCCAGATCGTATATTTCCTCGTGTAGGCTTGACGGAGCAAGTAGACGTTAAAGATACAAGGTCAGATTTCACCTTCTGTTCAGTCAGTCTGCTCTTGGTCTATGGCGTCTTCAGAAGCTCTTTGATTCCGTTTGAAGCTTTGTTAAGTTTAAAAAAATGTATGTGGCTCTAACTTTTCTTATTTCAAGACATGTTCACCATAATACCAGATGAAGTATTCCTTTCATGTAGGAAAAAGTTTCTGTATTAGAGCTTAGAGCACCAAATAAACCTAGCAGACATTCCCGGGATAGAAGGAAATTATAAATAAATGCAATATAAAGGTTGCATAAGTCAAGAATCGGACCTTAACCGGACAGTGTAGATCAAAGATCAGACTGCACGTTTTGTGCAGTCTGATCTTGATCTACACTGCCCGCAAAGGCAACAACAGTAAGGAAAAAAATCCTATTAATATCAAAATCCGGAAAGGGATACCTTGATCCGTTTGACTTAATTTCCGATTCGGATTTTGACGAATATATCGCTGGATAATTATTCATTAGATATCGTTGTCGATTTCCCTAGAGATTGTTTAGGAAAGTAAAAGTTCTATATGGTGGATAGCCGCCTAATATAATGTGCAGCCATAACTATTTGGTGCCCTGTATCCGCAGAAATAATTCTATTGCTTAACCCATTACCACACACTCCCTACTTTTGACACCCCTGAGAAAATGCACTTTGAAAACATTGCGGGAAAAGAAGAAAATGCTGGAAACCAGCATTTTCTCCTTTTCCCACACTGTTTTCTACACTTCCCAGAACAAATTTCAATTCTTAAGTCACCTTTATTTTGTCGTCTACAAATGCTTTCAATTTGAACCAGTTTAAATTTTTGTCGTGTGGTAAAGAGTTAACTCAATGCCTACCATCCTTGTTGATTTTCGAGCAGGCCTTGTGTTTACGAGAAACAATAAGGGAGTTCATATGATCAGATTGTCTCTGCTGTTTTGTGGAGGTCATTGCAGAAACAGGCAGAAGAGTGCAAAGTTGGCAGAAAAAGGGTAGCAAAGGGTTGAATTTATTGAATTACAGTTTGACGCCGTTTTTGACAGCTTAGGTCATATTACGTTCTGTGCAGTCTGATCTTGATCTACACTGTCCGGAAAAGGTTAATGAGTCGCGCTTTGTATTCTAAGAGTTAAGATCTCGTTTCCAGCGTGATAATGACGTCAGCTAGGCAGAACTCTAATTAATTGCGGGTTGCTAAAGAACGATATCTTCTTTCTTGTGGGGATTTAAAATCCTCTTTTTATCATTTTTTGACATCTCGACTCTCTAGCCGGAAATGGTTGATTGTGAAGCGGAGAGCCGCATCTTGATTAGCAATCTTCTTTAACCTTCGTTTCCATGCCATGCACAATTTCATTGGATGAATCGGATAGTGTAGATTAGATCAGACTGTACAGAGCGCGCAATCTGATCTTTGATCTGTACTGTCTAGTATGAAGTGAGATAGTCGGACCATGATTTTATCTAAATCGGAAAAAAAAAACATTCTTGTTTCTTCCTTCTGAATGTTTTCTTTTATTACATATATAAGATAAATAGAATTATATATAGAGTTTAAAAAAAAAAAACTAGAATAAGTAGAATTTAGCCGTAAAATCATTTAAAGCCTAACTGAAAGCAGAAATTAACTTTTAATACGCTTTCCGAAAAAAACGGTAACAGTTTAGATCAAGGTAAGGCTACGCGTTCTGAATTGGCTTATCGTCGGTTTACTCCCCAAACTGCTAACTACAGCTTGAAACAAGCTGTAGTTACTCGGTTTTTGAAGTATCACCCGTTTTTTTCCTATCACCCGTCAGAAAATATCCGTCTTGTAAAGCTTGTAGGATATCCAAATTGAAAGCATTTTGAGGCGATTTTTTTTTTCAGTCTTGCTCAATCAATGAAATTTGCCATTGGCAGAGTAGAAAAAGTATAGGAAAATGAGAAAATACTGATTACCAGCATTTTATTCTTTCCTCACAATGTTTTCAAAAACCTTTCTGGTCAGGGTCGTTAGAGCACAGGATTGTATGGTAACCAGTATTTCTCGTTTCCCCACAACTTTTTCCAAAGTTCTCCTGTTTATGGTCGAAAGAACACGGGATTTAACCCATTACCACACAATCCCTACTTTTGACGACCCTGTGAAAGAAGCCTTTAGAAAACATTTTGGGTAAAGGAGTAAATGGTGGTAGCCAGCATTTTCTCCTGTTCCCACAATGTTTTCTACTCTTCAAATTCTAGTCATTTTTGTTTTGTCGTCTGCAAATGCTTTCGATTTGGACAAGCCTAAAATATTGTCGTTTGGAAATGAGTTAATAGTAAAGGACGGAAGGATTATCCATGGTTTGTATCAGCCACAATCGCTCGGTTTGATGTCTTCGTCATACTTCCGCTTTCCGGAATGTTTTCAGCGTAATACCATGTTAGCGCGTTTCCTTAATTAGCTATCACCCTTCGCTCCTGTCTTCCTATCTTCATAACCGGACTGTCGCTGAAGGCCTTCTGCGTAAACCTTGAAAAAATATTCTTATCAATGGCCAACCATTAATATAGTTGAATCGCTAATGAGTTCAAAGTCGACAAATACAATAAATAACGTCGCTCGTTTTATTTTTGATGCAACAAGACAAAATACAGAGTTCTAATCTCTGACAAAAATTGATTTTACTTACGATAGTTTCAAAAATATAATTCAGTTAGAAAATGTGCAATCATTAAAAATACAAACCATTAACGCCAATGGTATTCTTACAGGGAGTTTTGTTTGGGATCAGACTACCTTTAATTACTCAAACGATTATTATTCTATTTTTTTTCTAAAAATATTTTAATCAACTATAAATAATTTGTACAACAATCAATAATTTAATCGTTTATTTTTTCAAATAATCTCGCAAAGATTTGGGCAGTCACAAGGGTTAATCCCGCTTATCACTGGTTTCGAACTTGTTACTGTTAACCGTTTTGCCAGACGTTAAAATTTTAGCCTTGTCCATATTGAAAGCATTTGCTGACGACAATTTCATTGTGGCTCAAATGGCGTCATTTTTCTTTGATAGAGTAGAAAGCATGTGGGAAAAGGAGAAAATGCTGGTTACCAGCATTTTCTTCTTTTCCCACAATGTTTTCAAAAGCCTTCTTTTTCAGGAGCGTCAAAAGTCAGCATTGTGTGGTAAAGGTTAAAGGGCAAATCCTAAGATTTTTTGACCATACTGTTTTTTTGCTCCAATCAGCTGCAAATGATGTTAGTAAACACGTGTCCATCAGTTTTCATAAATACCACTCTGTAACATGCCATAAATCACGCTCGAATTGTCACGCTGATATACGGCCCCAAAAATGGTGCATGGCTTACTTCCCCTGATTCGCTTATCTTCCGTACCTGTGTGACGTCATAGTCGCGTAAGCCTGTGTTTACAGTCAGTAGAAATAAGTAGGAACGCTGATGATTATACGCAGATATCTGAGTATTAACATAGAATTCAGCCGAAAAAATGGTAAATTGTGCAGCCTATGGCTTCAACGTCGAATCAGGAACACATAGAAATAGTATGTTCAAATTTCCGAAGGAATTAAAAAGGAGGAAACTATGGATTCAACGTTTAAACCGGGGCCGGACAGTAACGGAGGATTTTGTGCCATCACTTTCCAAATTGTGTTTGAAACATTTCGAGGACAGTCAGTTCTTAATAAGTCCAAAACTCGTAAAAGAAGTTGGTTATAGGAATATTAGGCTGCGATTAAAACCTGATGCTGTGCCGACATTGTTCGAAACTCTGAGTCGAAATAAGATAGGCCATAAGACAGACATTCCCCAATGGCAATCTCCAAAAAGAAAAATAAACATAAGGTCGGTAATTCCTTTAATTGTTTTTCGTAATATTTTATCCTTTTCTAGATCTACATTCTGGACAAAGTAGAAATTGGTGCCGTTTTCTCCCTTTTTTCCCTAAATGTTTTCAACATTTAACCCTTTACCAAGAGACAAAATTTTAGAATGGTCCAAATTAAAAGCACTTGCAAACAAAGTAAACCTAACTGAAATACTAGTATTGAAATTTGTTTCCACCAGGATAGAAAACATTGTAGGATAAGAAGAAAATGTTGGTTACCAGCATTCTCTCCTTTTCCCACAATGTTTTAAAAAGGCTTCCATCTCAGGGTTGTAAAAACCAGGGATTGTTTGGTAAAGGGTTAATTTGCACATGACAAAAAATGGTAATCAAAAGGATGGAAAACATTATGGGAAAAGGAGAAAATCTTAGCATTTTCTCTTTTCCTCACAATGTTTTCAAAGGCAACAACATAACATATTCATCCAAATTCATAACATAGATTTTGGAAGTACCAAAGTCTGGATTGTTCAAATGATGTTAACTTTCAAGTGTTTCAGCTTTTTCTTCCTTTTCCACAATGTTTTCAAAAGGCTTCTGTCTCAGGGTTGTAAAAAACAAAGGGTCAAGTGACCATTCACCAAACACAAAAATTTTAGTATGGTTCAAATTCAAAGCATTTGCAGACAACAAAAGAATTGTGAACCAAAAATATTTGCAGCTGATTGGAGTAAAAAACAGTATGGTCAAAATATATTAGGATTTGCCCTTAAACAGTAAACATCTTTTTCTTCCCACACTGTTTTTCAAACACTCTTTTTTTTGGGTATTGGAAACTAGACCTAGGGTTTGTATGGTAAAGGGTGAAGTCAGTATCTGGCTACCCCTAGTCATGGTCATAAATGTTAATCCATCACCGGCCAGTTGAAACAATACAGGAAATGGTTACATAACATTTGCATATCTCACCCCTTTACTCTGTAATGTTTGTTTGTGACAGTAAACCCATGTTACAGCTTTTATCCCATACACTACTTCTCTTCGACATTTCACTCTTAAAAATGATTTGACAACTTACTATCATTTTGAACAAATTTTGAATTGTATCTTTACATTTCTGATTAGTGGATATTTCCCTGTTCCTCTCCATACTCTGTCTTCTAGACAGGCTACTGAGAGAAATCTTTTGTTTTTACGACCCTTGTAAAGATAGAAAAAACTTTCGAAAACATTATAGGTAAAAGAGAAATGTTGCTGACCAGCATTTTCTCCTTTTTCTACAATGTTTTTTACCCATCAAAAACAAGTCCAAACATGCAAGTTAAATTTAATTTGTTGACTCTGATTGCTTTCAATTCGGTTGAGTCAATAAATTTGATGTTTGGTAACAATTTAACCCTTTCCCAGACGGCAAATTTTGGACCAGACCAAATTCAAAGCAAAATTCAAATTCGGATACTGCTCCCTGTGAATTTAACCAGAACTTGTGCCCAATGTGTGGGATTTATATTTAACCCTTTACCAATCAATCCATAATTTTTACGACCCCGAAGACTGCAGACTTTTAAAAACATTGTAAGAAAGTAACCATGTACCTAGTAGAAAGTAACCTAGTAAACAGCATATTCTCCTGTTAACACAGTGTTTTACTCTGCTGGAAAAAAAATTCAATTTTTGAAATATATAACTTTATTTTGTCGTCTGAAAGCTATTTCAGTTGGGACCTGTTTAATATTTTGTCGTATGGTAAAGAGTTAAAAGTAGAAAATATTGTGGATAAAGGATAAATTGATACAAACGTGGTTACCCAGAATATAAAATAATTTTGATGACTGTCTTAATGATCTCGGAACATATTATTTTCATATTAAATTTCACGCTCGTTAACAGCATTTCAAACTATTCTTATTCTCACGAAAATCGCGATTTATTGTGTAACCCTTCACCCATGAGAGAACAAATTTTGTACCTGCCAATGTTTACAGAATTCTTTACAAGGTACAAATATAGAATCCATCAACAAATAGTTAGAACTAACATCTCACGATTATCAATCGTAAAAGTCAAGAAATCGGTTATTTGACATGAAACTAAAGTATAGGAGAAATGTCTTTAAAAGTGTCGGGGAACTGTGTAGTCGTGGAACTGTCTTGAAACCGTCTTTTTTATTATTATTATTATTAATGCCACCCGTAAATCTACTGAAAATACCTCAAGTGAAACAAAGCTTATGCCGTACACTTAATTCTATCATGTATCGAGAAATATTTCTGTAAACGACGTTCGCCCCGTAGCCTAATACATGTAGGCGTGATACTCATCACGCTGTTCAAAAGTCCGGCATAACATCGTTATTTTCGCCATTGGTGGGCGAATTTTTACTTTTATCCTCATCATCAGAAACTATTAAGTTTCATTAAAAACTTGGTAGTACATGTACGGCCTTACCGGCCTAGAATCGTGTATTCCTTCGTCTAAAGTATCGCTCATTTCACTATCTGAAACAAGGTCCATATTGAAACAAACGCTCCTATGACGTCACAGATCAAGGTGCGCTACAATAAGTAAGGGAGGTAAGCGATGCAAGAAAAACTAATAAGCAAAAATATAAATTGAAAAAAAGTACTTTTACTAATTTTTTTTTCAAATTACAATATTACCAGGTTGCCATTCGATAGATGTAGATTTCAAAATTAATCATATCAGAAACTTGTTGATTTGCCCTTTAAAGTGAAAGGTAGACGCTTTGCCTAAACATCATGATCTAGCCTTTCAGAAAATGAATGCGTTTTTTCACGACCCTGAGATAGAAAGATTTCGAAAATATTGCTTGGAAAGGAGAAAATGCTGGTCAATGTTTGATGGGAATTGTGTTTGAAATTTTTAAAGAAAAAAGTGTAGGAAAAGTGTTTTCAAAAGATTTTCTTTTTTCCCTGTGATCAATCAATCAATCAATCAGAGTGAAATTTTTAAAGAAAAAAGTGTAGGAAAAGTGTTTTCAAAAGATTTTCTTTTTTCCCTGTGATCAATCAATCAATCTATCAATCAAACAATCAATCAATCAATCAATCAATCAAAAAGGCAAGCAATCAATTAAACAATCAATCAAGCACGCATACAAACAATCGGATAATCAAGCATTAGTACAAAGTCACAAAAAAACACCATGACTTTATATTACTGTTGGCGCGATATAAAAATTGCGTGACGAAATAGCTTAAGAAAGCAGGGATGCTTTTATGAAAATGAAATTCCCGTCCAAAATCCTATTATACCTAAATATTTCGTATGAAATGGTGTCAGTCACAATCGATAATGTCGTTTCCTTTTAGAAGTAATATGCCTTTGTCTTTTTATTCATCAGTAATTGGGACCGATCGATGAGAAATTGATTGATTGATTGATTGATTGATTGATTGATTGACTGATTTTTTACGCCTCTTTCAAAATTAGTTACATGGTAATCCTGCTTCATTTCACTTATCAATGTTTATTTGGTTTCGCCAAATAACTCATTACCAAACGACAAATTTTAGGTTTGCTCAAATCGAAAACATTAGACTACAAATAAAATAAAAGTGACTGAAAATTTGAATTTGTTTTGTGAAGAGTAGAAAACATTGTGGGAAAAGGAGAAAATGCTGGTTACCAGCATTTTCTCCTTTTCCCACAATGTTTTCTAAAGGCTTTTTTCTCAGGGTTGTCAAAAGTAGGGATTGTGTGGTAATAAGTTAAAGTTTACCATAGGCAATGGTCCTGCGTGGCATGGCTCTTTACCAAACGACAAAATTTTAGACTTGTCCAAATTGAAAGCATTTGCAGACGACAAATTAAACATGAATCAAAAACTAGAATTTGCTTTGGGACGGGTAGAAAACATTGAAGGAAAAAGGAGAAAATCCTACAATGTTTTCAAAATGCTTCTTTCTCAAGGCCGTTAAAAGTCGGGATTGTGTTGTAAAGGGACAGTAGTAAAATGTAGGGTTGCTTTCCTAGAGGCCCTTGTTCGATCCTAACTCAAAAGACTCAGTGACTTTTTTTGCGAGTGCCCTTTGGCAAGAAATTTCAGAGCTCTATTCTAGTGCGGATAAAACCTTTAACATACATGATTGGGCAAGCCTTGGCATTGATATGACTGAAATTGCGTTGAAAGCGGCGTAAGGCACACTTTAGCCAATCCCAACATTCTCCATAGCCTAAAAACACTAGCACAATTTGACAACCGTACCAGTTTTCACACAGTTGATTCCTGTATTTTCAGGACATGAGATGGAGAGATGTCAGACCACAGAGGGAGAGACCGGCCGTTACTGTAAACAGTGCGGAGAAACAACATTCCAGCCCAATGAGAACCGGTTTGGGGATAGCTGCCGTTTGAGGTAAGTTATTATCATATTTCAAAAGGCTCCAGCCTTTTCGATAGAAAATACCGTAGGAAAGTCCACGTAGCGTTGGGTCCTTATTTAGGTAGTGGACCCATAATTATAAAAAAAAAGCTATTTCCACTATAATAATATAAAAAAAAAAATGCTATGATTGAAAATGAGTATTATTGTACTACTTTGCCGAGCCACTTTTTCCTTTTCTTCCCACTTAGAAATATCATTTATAAATCTAAACTACAATAATTTTATTCTCATTAGAGAGGGAGATAATAATTACCTCCCTTTTCTGGAAACTAACAAAACTATCGACAAATGATTTCAAGATAGACATCAAAGGAATGTGTGGTGTGTTAAAAATATGCAAAATTACTATATCTGTGTAAATCCGTTTTTATAATCTATCAAGAAATTTTGTCACATGCTGCACTAGAACTGTTACGGGTCTACTACCTGTAAAGCGATTAGCCGAGTAAACATGGCGGAACAAGGACACTTCTTGTGTTTTGCATAGAGTGAGATCTGGGCCCGTTCTAACCAATCATTCTTAAGAACATTCCAAGTCTTATTCTCTAGATTTTTCAAAATTTAAAAGAAAGCACAAGTTTTGCTTGCCTTAACCATTTTGCTAAGCAATTGAGAACTTCTGTTGCTTTTAAATTGAGTAAAACCTGAAGAATAAAACTACGGATGTTCTTAACCCTTCTTAACCTGCTAAAGCTTTAAAGGTGGCCCTTCAAATTTTGGGACGAAAATTTTACAAAAATGCAAAAAAAATCACCCTTATACTCCCAAAGCATTTTAATTTTCATTCATAAAACCCCAGTAGTCGAAAACCATCCGACAACACGAGAAATTAGAGATTTACTACGGCCCAGGTTGACGCCAACTGGAGACACGTTCTATTTTTAGATGATCAGTTCGCTCATTTACATACAGGAATACACAGACGAAGTTTCAAACATAGCGTCCGAAGAAGACATCATTGGAAAATAATTATCACATATTATTTATGTAATGGAATTTAAGCGTTATGAGTCACGTGCAATCACTTGACATTCGCACAATGCTTTATTGATTTTTGGCGCGAAATCTAAAAACTTAAGAGGCTACGTAGCCCTTTAAGGGACCACCATCAAAAAAACCTTTTTGGTAATTTTATGAATCTTAATTATTGATGATTTGTGTTATTTTTTCATATGAATTTCAGTGATATATATATTTTTTGATTTGGTGAGATGTAAAAATTCTAAATACCCACCTTTAAAATGAAGCTTTCAAGGCGAGAGTAAAACTCATATATTTGCTATTTCAAAAGTAATTTTAGATGTAAAATATTTCCTTATCGGACAGTGTAGATCCAAGATCAGACTGCACGTTTTGTGCAGTCTGATCTTGATCTACACTGTCCGCAAAAGGTCAGCGAGTCGTGCTTAGAAGCCTAAGAATTAAGAACGATCGGTAAATATTTATACAGGTTCTCTGCAGTCTGCTTTTTGATCTACTTTCTCTGGCACCTTAAACTTTTGAAGGAACCTTGAGTGTATGACAATAAATAACATGGAACAATGGTGTAATCGAGAAAAAATATATGGTGCAAGGCGTTTGCTTCCATTTAAATTTTACATTACTTAATATGAACAGTAGACTGCTTTCTAAACCCAGATCCGCATATCACCAACCCACATGACCTTACATGGAGGATAAAATCAAGCTTACATGCCTGTCACAGCAGGCCAATGTTTGTCTGCGCTCCTTGATTTAAAGTTACAAATATTTTGCCCATTTATATGGCCATTTAACCATGATGATGATGATGGTGATCGTAATACTAATGATGATGAAGATGATGATGATGGCCATCATCATCATCGTCACAAAGTTAACAACAAATCTTTGGCATCTAGTTAACGTTCATGTAAGCGGTTTCAGAGAAGAATAATTTTTAAGAATTCCTTCTTTTTCGTATAGTGCAAGTAGCCCCCATTCACCAGAGCCATGTTTCTTGAAGGATCAAAATTTCTCGAACAATTTTTGAAAAGGGTCACCCAAGGAACATCTCTGTGAAATTATTTTAAAATCTGACCAGCGGTTCCAGAGGAGAAGATTTTTAAAGAATTACCTAGAAAATTCCACTTCCACTTGGTTGCCATGGCAACCAGTTTTTTTTACCAAATCAAATTCTGTGAATAATTTTTTAAGAGGACCTCCCAAGGAACATTCCAGCCAAGTTTGATCCAAATTGGCCCAGCGGTTTAGGAGGAGTTGATGTTTAAAGTACCCATTTTAATACGGTAATTGAACATCAAGATATTTCAAAAAGGTCCATTGCATTTGAAACAAGCACTGGAGTTTTGATCCATCTGTGATATATTATACCAAACAAATCATCACAATAGTCATGGATTCATAGTCTGGAGGTAGAGTGGTTTTTGACATGCGGAAAATTTACCAAAAGCAAAATGTTTCGCCTCATATCAGACTGCGCGGACTGCGCAGTCTGATATGAGTCGAAATGTTTTGCAGATGTGTAAATCTCCATTTTCACATAACATGGCTCGTTTGTTGGTTTCAGCATGATTTTTCATCACGTTTATCAACTGTTTAATATGTATCGAGAGATTAACCATTTTGACGTTTTTTATGCGTTTTCTGGCTATTACTACTTTTCGTAACGGGTAAACTAATGCCTTGCCCAGGGAGACTCTAACGTGCTATGCAGAGTGCGAGCATATGATTCTAGTTACCGGATTTTATACGCCTTTACCGGATTTTATACGCCCGAAAGGCCGTGTTACGCCATGCCTGTGATAATTCGAATGTCTTTTAGCAACACCGTGTCTGTCTATATCCTCTTGAATCCTTGGTCTGATTTTCAAAATATTTAACTGATGTACATGTCTGCCTTTCGATGAGACCATGTGCAGAGCCGCAGTTTTAGATGCCAGACTCCAAGGTTAAGGTCACAGAATGGGTTGGTTGGTTATTTCCATTTATTTATCGTCGCTACCGGTTGCCCATCTGAGCGACGCCCCCAGAAGACGGTTAGTTGTTACGGGGGATAGTGCAAGGATACAGGTCGAAATTACTGAGAGCTTCGCCTGGTTCTTTAACGTGCTCGGCGTATAGCACCGTCACACGGGACCTCGGTTTAATGTCTCATCCGAAAGACTATTAGTTATTCTAGCTGGCCAGCGGGGGATTCGAACCCACAACCGGTAGGACATTGTGTTCCTACGCTCTACCTACTGAGCTATATCGGCTGGTTCACGGCAGGGGTCAAAGGTCACACGCTCTTAAATCATGTGAAATCCGTTGTCTGCGCATGTCATATTCTTCGAAGATTCGACCCGTCTGCTATGACGCACCCCCTCCTCCCATATTGAGATGGTTGTAGTGTTACGCGCTAATAAAGTAGCAATGGAGAAAATTACTTTTATGAATACCTTTGAGGAGAAATAAGGCCTGTTTTAGCTCGATGTTATTCCCATTTTGCAGACGGACCTGTGGCAAATATAAAATGAAGTACAAGGAGTACGGTGACAAAACACGCGATGCAGAATGTATGTGTGAACTAGGCTACCATTTTGAAGCAGAGGACCAGAGGGCATGTGTTCCAAACAAAGTGTGCAATAAGGGTTTTGGACAGGGTATCTACGGTAAGTAATGTGTATACGTTGTGCGTTAGGGGTTTAAGATAGGTTATATACGGTAAGTGATGCACAGGCAATATATACTGTTCAATGAATGTGCTGTTGTGATGCAGTGCCGACACTCCATGTTCGTTTGATAACTTTTTTTGCGGCTTTAACCCTTTCCCAAACGACAAACTTTTGGACTAGACCAAGTTGAAAGCATTTGCAGACAACAATTCAACTAGTGCTCAAAAGATGATTTCTGTCTATGATAGGGTAGAAAACATTGTGGGAAAAGGAGAAAATGCTGGTTACCAGCATTTTCTCCTTTTCCCACAATGTTTTCAAAAGGCTACTATTCCAGACTCGTAAAAACCAGGGATTATTTGGGAAAGGGTTAAGAAGACTGGAAAGTTGATTAAACTAGGATATTTGTTCATCCGTCAGAATTTGTTCACCGAAATGACATTTCCCTTTCTTAGCTCGTCTTGGCACTAGATGGCTACAGGTAGTTTGTGGACCTTATTTCTGATACGTCACAGTGTTCTTTGCTGTAACTGTACATAGACTAAGCCCCTCCCGGGTGGCTCAGTTGTGAGCGCGTCGGAGTCATGACCAGGTGGTTGTGAGTTCGATACCCGGTTGAGGCGAACTTTCTTTCCGGCGTATTTTCGCCTCTCACCTCTGTTTAAGCATGTGAGAAAAGTAGTCGGTGGCTTTGGAAAGAAAGTTGTGTTAGTACCGGTGTGAGAAAGCCAGGAAACATATGTGCGTCACCGACCGCCATGATACGACTTTAGCTGTTAAAGTGGCTTTAAACCCCGATTCAACCAACCAACATAGACGAAAAGATGTACGGCATAGAATTACAGTACCCTTGCATTATGATATTTGTAAGACCTATCATCTCGTTGTCTTTTAAACCTGCTTAATAAGTTAAGTTGAACTTTTACTTTTTTAAGGGGAAAATTATCTCGTACTGTGTAGATCGTTTTGTGCAATCTGATCTTGATTTATACGAGCCGCAAAAGCAAGGTCTTGAACTATATCTCTTTGGTCAAAGGGGAACAACTGTTTTACCATTTACTATTGGTGTAAGTTTTGTTCAAAACTTTCCACGAATATTATTACACTTTTTGCAGTGAAACCTCTATTGTTCGTTTAATTAACCCTTTTGTCAATTTGAGGCTCTTCCGTTTCAGGAGCAAATAAAGATATGATGTCAAAAATATGGACAAATGAGGATACAGATATCTGATTGAGTGGAAAACATTGTGGGAAAAGGAGAAATTGCTCGTTACGAGCAATTTCTCCTTTTCCCACAATGTTTTCAAAAGCTGTCTGTTGTTGAAACGTCAAAATGAGTTTCTATGGAGTAAAGGGTTAATTAATTCCTAATATGTATTGGATACATAAATGCATTTCCTGAAACTTACATTTCTCTAAGAAATACAATGAAACGGGAATTCTAGTCGTTCAGAGTCTATAGGACGTGTATTCACCAACAAGTCTCAATAAGAGTCTCGGTCTAATTCTGAAGAATTTTCTAGATTTGAAAGTAGCGCAATTTATTCGGTTTTTGCCAATCAAAAAGTGTGTTACTCTCTATATGTGGAACAAGACTAATTATGCATTTTAGAATGGCTGATGGATACTGTCCCGGAATGTTCTAAGTTTTCCAAGAACATTATCTATTCGATTAATTCGTAACCAATATGTATTCAAAATGTTCACCCTTGTAATCCAAGTATCGATATTTTGTTGTTTGCATTTCTTTTTTTCTGACTGCACGGCATCGTATTTCTATACTAATATTTTTCCGTGTATTGTTAATATTTCCTTTTTATTTTGTTATTTTTTAGTTTAATATTACTTCTAGCACTTAGTGGCTGAATTCAGCAATAAATGGTACTTTACATATGTATTTTTTAATAGCCTATAACGCCGTGTTCCGCATTTGCAGGCATTGTCGATCAAGATCAGACTACAGAACGTGCATTCTGATATTGATCTAACATGTCTGCTACTGTTTGATATAATCTGGACAAACTATCCTAGTATCACTGGCATCAAGGTCTTTTCTATCTACTGGATAGGACGTGCAACCTGATCTTGAATCTGCACTGCCCGATACTGTGAGATTCCTCCGACGAGCAGAATTCTTAAATCATAACCAAACGACATTATTTTAGCATTTGCAGACGACAAAATAAAAGTGACTGAAAATTTGAAATTTGTTTTATGAAGGGTAGAAAACATTGTGGGAAAAGGAGAAAATGCTGGTTACCAGCATTTTCTCCTTTTACCACAATGTTTTCTAAAGGCTTTTTTCTCAGGGGCGTCAAAAGTAGGGATTGTGTGGTAATGGCTTAAATCGTTAACTATGGGTTGTCACTAAAGTCTGGAGATCTTTGGTTTAGTCGATTTAACAGTTTAAGAGCAAACAATAGAATCCGAAATATTTTGCCATTTTATTGCTTCATGTGTATTTACGGTTGCATTAAATTTAAATGTTAGCCCCCTCCCCTCCTGTGTTTAGTTCCATTATTTAAAGTTTTATTTGTTTTTATTTCTTAATTTTCGATTTTCTGCATTTTTGTTAATGTAGAAATTATGGCAAACAACATTTATTATAACGGTAATATTAACATGGCTGTAAATAACCTCTTATTTATACGAATTGGTATTTTTCTAATTTCAACTATTGGAACATCAAACACGTCTTAACTCATTATCAAACGACAAAATTTTAGGTTTGTCCAAATCGAAAGCATTTGCAGATGACAAAATTAAAGTGACTTTTGAAAGTGAAGTTTGATTTTTTTTTTTTTTTTTTTTTGTGAAGGGTAGAAAACATTGTGGGAAAAGGAGAAAATGCTGGTTACCAGCATTTTCTCCTTTTCCCACAATGTTTTCTAAAGGCTTCTTTCTCAGGGGCGTCAAGATTAGGGCCCGGACTGTGTTGTAACGGGTTAAGTTGCATTTGCGGAAAGTTTAGGTCGAGATCAGATTTCACAAAACGTGCGGTTGACCTTGAATCTAAACTCTCAGATATTTACCTAATTTACCAAGCTATTCTGGTAGGAAAAATATTTGATCCACTCGGTGCCTCACACGAAGAAGGGGATTTTTGTCAGCGGCATATATCGAGATCAAACTGCAAAGAAGCTACAGTCTGATCTTGAATCTAGACCATCTAATTTGCAATAAGCAAGCTTGTGCAATTTTTTTAAAAAGTTTTTGGATATTTTTTTTCAGCCGTCAGAATAGCTGGTGATCTATTTGGTGCTGAAAGCGTTAACTCTTTACCAAACGACAAAATTTTAGAATGGCTCAAATTGAAAACACTTGCAGACGACAAAATAAACATAACTAAAAAATTGTAACTTGTTCCAAGCAGAGTAGAAAACATTGTGGGAAAATGAGAAAATGCTGGTTAACAGCATTTTCTCATTTTCCCACAATGTTTTCAAAAGGCTTTTATTTCAGGGTCGTAAAAACTAGGGATTGTTTGGTAGAGGGTTAACCCTTTACTCCATAGATACTCATTTCTACGCACTGTTTGTAGGAGCCTTTGGAAAACATTGTGGCAAAAGGTGCAATTGCTCGTGACGAGTAATTTCACCTTTTGTCACAATGTTTTCTATGCTATCAAAAGATGTCATATACACATAAGAAACAGCTTCATCCTTGCTTTTATTTAGGGTCAATTAGAGATACCATAGAAATGTCTTATGGGGTAAAGGGTTAAACAGTAACAGGCAGTTCTATTTTGCCGAAGAATGTCATTCAGTCTGTGTTTGGTGTTGCACTTTTTCATCTTTAGACAAAATATAATATCAGTGTTGCACTTTTTCATCTTTAGACAAAACATAATATCAGAGACTTGAAGTAAATCTGCGAAATACTTTGAGTGAAAATGCTTATAAAAATATGCTGCAACGACGTGTTACATGAAAATGATATAGAAGAACTAACGTGTGTCTGATGTGTAAGGGAAATAATTCTTATATGATATTCTGTTTTATACCTCTATTTATCTTCCTTGGTGAAACCCAAACAAATATTGAACCTTCCTTTTTCTTCAGAGGACGGGCGTGTAACAGGTAAGGGCAGTGTGTTATCCCATTTCTTCAAGACTGGTTCTCACCTTTGAATTTCTTTAGCATAGAAACGGGAACCAAAGTATATATAATTATTTTTTAAATGTCATAAGAGGCTTAGATTTTAACACTGCAATAACCAAGAAACGTTAAGACGTAGTCCTGGATGGTGGGCGTGGTCGGGGATGCGTGGGGTGGGGGGAAGGGGGAATCTATTCAAAGATCTTTTGAAATAAATTTGTGATCATGGTCACTGAAAGGATAACATACAAACACATATAAGAAATTCTAGCCCCTTCAATCACGTTTTGCTGTCTAACACGATACATCCCTGTTTCACTTAATTAATATTAAAATGTGGTTTCTTGTTAATATTCCCGAATCCCCTGATTTCTTAATGTCCTTAGCCTTTGTCCTAAAAATGGCGTTTTTTTCCGCAGAATTGATAAATGCGTATTGTTTATTTGTTTGTTGTTTGACGCCAGTTTAACATTTCGGCTGTGTCAATATCCTGGTATTGACTTGATGACCAGCTCTACCAGCGTATCCACGTTTTAAGCGACACTGGCTGCATTCTGCTTTCCCGCATTAATACACCCTCCAAAATTTTAAGCCACACTGGCTGCTTTCCCACGTAAACAGTATAAGATTTATCTTCAAGCCCGCTCGCTGCAACTCCGGACCGATCAAATTCAGATTACATGGAACTTGCAGTTTGATCTTAGACCTTTTTTTTTTCTTTACATAGCGGTATTTGTGTCTGAATAAATCTTACAGCAAAACTGCAGCATTTGTAGATGACATATGGCCCAAATAATGTGAT
Source organism: Tridacna crocea (assembly GCA_943736015.1). NCBI lineage: Eukaryota > Metazoa > Mollusca > Bivalvia > Cardiida > Cardiidae > Tridacna > Tridacna crocea. Next base: position 17,353,857 of record OX031072.1, read on the forward strand.
CTTGTCTAAAAATGTATAAAAACAATGTGGAAAAAGGAGAAAATGCAAGTGACTAGTAAAAAAGAAGATAGACTAGTATATCACATAAAAAAAGAGCAAAAGAATTAGAGTTTGCCAAAATGTATACTTATTTTCTGCTTTGCATGAAAAACTGCTGTGTGAACTCGATTTTTCTATGGACTATTTTGATTAAAAGTTAAATATGTTACAGAGACAATTTTAAATGTATAAATGCTTTAACTTTTACCGAACAATCCCTGGTTTTTAGGACCCTGAGATAGAAGCCTTTTGAAAACATCGTGGGAAAAGGAGAAAATGCTGGTGACCAGCATTTTCTCCTTTTTCCCACAATGTTTTCTACCCTGCTAGAAACAAATTTCAATTTTTGAGTCACGTTTATTTTGTCGTCTGCTAGTGCTTTCAATTTGGAATAGTCTAAAATTTTGTCGTTTGGTAAAGGATTAACCGGCATCCTGCTGAAGTTTATTTTTTTATTTTCAAAAAGTGGTGTTTTTCCAATTGATTAAGTTATTTTGCTCATGTAACTAAAATCAGTAAGTGAGACGTTACAAGAGGGACTGCGTATATGCTAATTGGTTTACGTAAAATTGTTTAGAAAATAAAAAAAAAACTATGATACTTTAAATTTCTAAACGATTTCTGAAATTCTGTTACTTCCTGAATTTCAGATTAGACCATGCAATGTCAAATGGTTGATAATTAACGAAGGGCCAAGGTTTATCTATAAGATCATATTGGCCTTCAACACATAAAAAGGGGCATTCGGACATTTGCGTAAAGTGTCGTTTCGGGTTCGCCCGGGCAGTCTGCGCAGGCTGATCTGAAACGAAAATGCCCGTTTTTGAGTATTTTTCTGTTTGCGCAAGTCTACTCTAGGACAAAATCTAATATAGTCGTAGAGTGCCGTCTGGGATTAGCCTGCCCGGACTTCACCGGCTGATCTGAGACAACACTTCACGCAAATGTCCGAATGCCCATTTTTGCATGTTGCAAGCTAATTACTAAGGCTTTTAGAATGGGGGAGTTAAAGAGGCTGGTGTGCTTTTCAAAAAAAAAAACTCATCTAGCATCGCCTTTCCTTGTTGGCTTAACTCATTACCACACGAGAAAATTTTGGACTGGTCCAAATTGGAAGCATTTGCAGACGACAAAATACAGGTGACTGAAAAATAGAAATTTGTTCTGGAAAGGGTAGAAAACACTGTGGGAAAAGGAGAAAATGCTGGTTACCAGCATTTTCTCCTTTTCCCACAGTGTTTTCAAAAGGCTTCTTTCTCAGGGGCGTCAAATGTAGGTATTGAGTGGTAATGGGTTAAACATTTTTTTTTTTAATATTACTGAGATAATGCGATGACAAAGTTCCAGGAAAAAAGAGTTCGCAGTAAACCTTTGGTTTACCTTTATAAATAGATTGAGATTCCTCTCCTTAATTTTTAGTATATTAAGTTTATAGCCAGTTGTTTTTTTTTCATTTTTTCCGAATTATGTTTAAATTTTTTCTTTCGTTTTCCACCCTATTTATTTAAATGATTGCTTGTTAGATAGGTATTGGCTAAGGAATGTGATTTATATAATTATGACCATATCATAGAAAATACAGTGTAGGGCGAGTTGCATGTTTTTGTTTTTAGTGACTGTATATGTAAAATAAGTTATATATATGTATGTTAGACTATATAGGCATAAATATTACAAATGTATACAAATGAGAAAATGTTTTTAGGTAGCAGTTTGTTCGGTACGGTGTTCTATTAGCGCCGTTATTGTTTAGTAAGTTTGATCTATACATCAATACAAGGAATTTGAAATTGAGATGGAACAATCCTCAGGTAAGGCAGCGAAAGACTGTTTGCAAATGTATGATTTAATTTCAGAGTTTTTTTTAAACCTGAAATTAAATCAGCACACACTGACACACTTATTTTGCTATAATCCATTACCACACAATCCCTACTTTTGACGCCCCTGAGAAAGAAGCCTTTAGAAAACATTGTGGGAAAAGGAGAAAATGCTGGTAACCAGCATTTTCTCCTTTTCCCACAATGTTTTCTACCTTTCACAAAACAAATTTCAAATTTTGGGTCACTTTTATTTTGTCGTCTGCAAATGCTTTCAATTTAGACCAGTCTAAAATTTTCTCGCGTGGTAAAGAGATAAACGTGTTATCTGCATGTATGAGGACCGCTATACCTCATAACTCAGTTGCTTTAGACAAGGTTGATCCGTATTATTTGACAACTTCCTTGAATGCCGGGTCTCACAGCACAGTCGGTAGGGTTACAGGACTCAAGAACGGGGGTTGGAGGTCGTAGGTTTGATCTCCGGTTCGGCTAATATATTTCCTGGGATTGGTGACAGTCATTGCGACAGGATTCATTCTTCTCTCTCCGCTGATCATTGTTTCGATGATGGTCAAGTGGGAAAGCAGTCAGTGGTTTGGAAGTGAAAGAGCGCTGGTGAAAAAAAAAAAGAAAATCCGCTAAAGCATGTAAAGGTGCACTGGCCGCCACGATATAACTGAAATGATATTGGATTGACAGCTCCCTTGGTATGAGGAAGGATGAGGAAAATAAATTTACGAAGATTCGTGAACCCCTATGTCCGAGAGCACCACTCGATTGTTTGTGTTCGAATGTCAATGCACAAGGTATAAATGTGTAATTTGTTGTAAATATTGACATTAATTTATATGACTAATCTGAGTAAGGCAATATATATATGTCTGTATTTTTGTCCGTCTGTCGTATTGTCTTGTCTTAATACAAGCTTTTTACCGTCTGTAGCTATGTATCGTTTCCGTACGATGTATTCTTGATAACAGAGGCAAAATTCACGAACAGTTTAGCTCTTTACCAAACAACAAGATCATAGACTGGTTCAAATTGAAAGCACTTGCAGAGACAAAATAGATATAACTCAAAAATTGATTTTTTCATAGCAGGGTAGAAAACATTGTGGGAAAAGGAGAAAATGCTGGTAACCAGTATTTTCTCCTTTTCTCACAATGTTTTCACAAGGCTTCTATGTAAGGGTCGTAAAAACCAGGGATTGTTTGGTAAAGGGCTTATAACTAGTTGAAATTCCAGATTCTGGGACCAGTCAGCTGATTGTTGAGAGAATTTGTCTCAACCAATCAAATCGCTGTTCTTTGTAAATAGAATTACAGACACTATTTCGAAATGCTGGTGAATTCGCCAAAGGTTTATCAGTAAACTGTGTGAAAAAGAGAAATGTCAAATATGATTAAATGTGACTAATAATGAAACAGAATAGTTTCTAACAGAAACAAGAATATTACCATTAAAGAGATTTCTGTTTTGTATTTGGACAGGCTTTCTGTATTATTTGCAAGTTCAATTTGTTTCAAGCTAAATTTCTTGTAACTTCTGTTCTCATTTACTAATTCTGCTTACTAGCCCTTTACTCTATAGATACTCATTTCTACGCATTGCTTGTAGGAGCCTTTGGAAAACATTGTGGCAAAAGGTGAAATTGCTAGTGACGAGCAATTTCACCTTTTGCCACAATGTTTTCTATGTTATCAAAAGGTGTCTATACACGTAAAAAAAGGCTTCGTCCTTGCTTTTATTTAGGGTCAGTTAGAGATACCATAGAAATGCCTTAGGGGTAAAGGGTTAAAAGGCATACATACTATGCAATAAGAAGACTGCATAAGGCATATATACATATCCGAGACTGTGCTTTAAAGGCATGTTACAAAGACTCAATAGGGCATATACTAGTATATATATGAGCCAAAAGGGTTATTCAACATGAAAAAGCAAAACATATTCTAATTATAATTCCATTTAATCCGTTTTGTCAAATATTCGAATGTATCATGACGTAAAATGGCCATTTGACATGCAGAAAAATTAAAGATAGCGTAAAGTTTCGCCTCATGTCAGCCTGCGCCGACTGCGTAGGCTAACATGGGTGGATACTTTTGGCAAATGCATTTAGCCCCCTTTTCACAGACCGTGGTTCGTATATGAGGCATACAAAGGGGAGCTTTACTCATTACCAAACGACAAAATTTTAGAATGGTTCAAATTGAAAGCATTTGCAGACGACAAAATAAAGGTGACTGAAAAATTGAAATTTGTCCTGGGAAGGGTAGAAAACAATGTGGGAAAAGGAGAAAATGCTGGTTACCAGCATTTTCTCCTTTTCCTACAGTGTTTTTAAAAGGCTTCTTACTCAGGGGTGTCAAAAGTAGGGATTGTGTGGTAATGGGTTAATGCATCAGCGTGATACGTGATTGCAAGCAAGCAAGTTATCACAGTTGTAGCGATTCATCTTATATGTTTTGTATCATAACCGACTCACTGAATCATGAGGTACTCTGGTCTTTTGTCATGCAGATGATTTACCAAAAGCACAATGTTTGAGCCTACGCAGGCTGAGCTGAATTAAAACGTTTTATGGAATGTATTAAGCCCCCTTTTCACAAAGCTCTTAACTCTTTGCATTTGCAGATGATTAGACAAACGTAACTCAAAAATTGAAATATATTTCTAGCAGAGTAGAAAACATGGTAGGAAAAAGAGAAAATGCAGGTTACCAGCATTTTCTCCTTTTCCCACAATGTTTTCAAAAGGCTTCTATCTCAGGGTCGTAAAAACTAGGGATTGTTTGGTAAAAGTTTGAGGCAAAAGCCGAAATATTTAAACTGTGTAAACATTTTTTAAATTGTGTATTATTCATTCCCTTTGAGGATTTATCATCAAAATAAATACATGCAGATGAATAGATATGTATATGACTAAATCGTTTATTTTCAGGTACTTGTGAGAATTGCAAAGAAAAGAAAATGTTTTCAGATGTAGCGGACAAAATGCAGCGATGTCAACCTCTAACAAAGTTAGTACATGTACTGTATAGAAATTCTATATTTTCCGTGTTTGTGGTACTAGTCTTTGTCGAAGACAATACCACTATGAGTTCAATATTGAATTTTGAAAACCGTGTGTAGTATTTTGTGCAGCCAAACGAAGTAAACCCAATTTAACGTAATTTTTCTCATTACTCTTTCGGTAGTGCTAAAATAATTATGTTAATTGAAATGGCATGTTTAAGTACATAGGGTAAGGCCAACGATTGTGGAAATACCAATTTTTGATTGAAAATAGCTTCACTCGCTCATAGCCTTCTTGGCGCAATGATACAAAATTTGTCTACCGATCGCTTGGTCCTTGGCTTTTTCGTTCCAAAACCATTTTGTCCCATGGCTTTTTCATCCCATAATTGTGCGCTAATCCATTAGAATAAGCATGAATATTTATAGATCGAAACAATCTTGATTGTAATGTGGATTTTGTTAGCGGCCAAAGATATTTAAGGTACAAACTTAATTTTATTCTACATTTTTCGGGGTCCTGTGTGGCTCAGTAGTGAAGTGCAGAACTCGTAACCTGGAGGTCTCAGGTTCGAGCCTCGCTGGCTCCACTGGGTTTACACAGGAGTGTCTTTGGGCAAGACACTTCAGATTGATTAAAAGTTCTCGTTCTCTTTCAAATTATTAATTCCACACAACGGCGTCCTTGACAAATACCACTTCAGGGTTCTCAACGCTTTGATTATTAGTAACAGTGATCTTGAACTGAAAACTAGTGATATGGGAAAATTTGAATCAGTACCATAGAAATAGTTATGTATGACATTTTATGTTTTTTTTTCACGGACATGTCTTGCGGCAAAGTTATATAGAACCATGTGTCCAGTACTTATGCAAAACAGACAAAAAGTACATTTGTGAACTGTGATTGTAACAGTAAATCTTGGCATTTGTGTGTTGCAGCGTTTAAGGGTGCCTTATGGCAAGACTTTTTTGGATATTTATGTGTTGTCATTTGTATTCAACGAGTTCAGACTTTTTGTATATTATATACTCTTTCCTATCTCTGATCTGTTATAGTTGTGAAAAACAGAGTCGGTGCACGATAGAAGAAAGCGACGGAACAAACGACAACAAGTGCGGACCAGTCATTGAAGGTTAGTCCATTGACTATTTTCACCGTATTCCCAAACAATCCTTGGTTTTTACGACTCTGAAGTAGAAGCCTTTTGAAAACATCGTGGGAAATGGAGAAATGCTGGTAACCAGCATTTTCTCCTATTCCCACATTGTTTTCCACCCTGCTGGAAACAAATTAATGTCAATTTTTGAGTAACAATTATTTTGGCATCAGTACCATGTGTTTTTTCAAGGGAAAGGTGTACATCGGTTTCTCCAACATCGTGTAACTATTCAAGCTTTCAAAATGGGATTATTGAAGGATTTCCCTAAAAGTGCAATTAAGTTCCCTTTCGTGCTTATTACTTACGGCCAATCCGGGTAGCTTATCTGACTTGTGACCTTGAGGTTGCGGGTTCGATACACTGTTGCTCCGAACTTTCTTTCAGTACTGGTATGAGAGAGCCAGGAAACACATGGGTGTGTCATTGATATGACCTAAGCTCTTAAAATGGTGTTACATTCCAATACAAAATCATTATTTACGTGTTTTTTTCTCTCCATAGAAGTAAACCGACGATATTTTGTACTCGTAACAGAAACTTCAGGACAGTATGTCTTGTTGGTCTGGCCGCCGCGATACAACTGAAATAATGTTGAGACGGTGTTAAATAGCAATCAGTCAATCAATCAATGCAATGTGTTTAAATGTTTATGTAAGTTTATCGACTCGGAGTGACCGGATACAGTTTGAATGGCCCTTTTGTACTCCTTTAGCCAGTATCATTTTACTTAGATGATGAAGCCTTATGAAAGTATTATGAGTATTATGGAAAAGGAAAAAATGCTGTTAATCAGCATTTTCTCTTTTTCCAACAATGTTTTCTACCCGAACAAGTCGATTTTTTTTTGTCATTTGGTAAAGATTTAAGAGCCCTAGCTGAGCGCCTTCCGCCATACATGTCTGGTTCTCATAGTTATATTTTTTTTTGCGATTTGCTGGTTGTGTGAATTTCGAAAGCTTGGTAAACAGGGCATCAGACTTGTTGTAACGACAGGAAAATTTATTCTGCTTGTACTGTAGTCTTATTAAGACTTATTCTCATTTCAGACGTATCAAAATGCGACTCCATGAATTTCAGCGACTTTTCCCAAAAACAGGAAAATCCATCTCTCGGCGCTGGTGCTATAATCGGAATCATTCTTGCCTCAGTTTTTATCGTCGTCGTGCTCATTCTGTTATGCTGTTATCGACGAAAACAAAAAGCCCGAAGATCAGTGCCTACGAAAGATGAGATGGATAGAATGTGGGAAGATATTATCCGACGAGCTGAAAACGACGAAAAATTTTGTAGCAAAGGTAATTTCTGTAAAACTTCGAGATTTAAGTTGTTGATTTCTAGCTCCACTAGCCGAAGGCCAGTGGGTTTATGTCATGGCCCGGTGTCCGTCGTGCGTCCGTCATTGTGTCCGTCCATCCATGTGTGCGTTAAATTTTATTTCAACATCTTCTGTAAAACTACCTATCCATTGTTCATGAAACTTCACAGAAATGATCCTGCCATGGTCCTCTACTTAACTTCTTGAAAGAATCTGATTCCTTCAAACACTCTGGTTGCCATGGCAACAAAGCTGAAAAATATCGAAAATCATTGAAAATCTTCTTGTCCGAAACCGTAAGGCCTAGGGCCATCAAAATTTGGCACGTAGCTTTATCAAGTAGACCCCTACCAAGTTTCTTAGAACTATAGCCCCAGGGTCAAAATTGGCCCTGTCCCGGGGCTCACAAGTTTTACATGGGCTTAGCAAATTGGAAAAGAAGACGTGTTTAGGGAACTTTCATCTGTCAACTTACAGATAATTCATTTTAACATGAAAAAGTAACTTGTTTTAAGTCTTTACCACACAACAAAAATATAATTAAAAATATTTGCAAACAACAAATAAAATGTGTTCAGTTGTGGAATGAAATGATGGAATTCGTCTTTGGTTAGGTAGAAAACATTGTGGGGAAATGAAAAAAAAATGCATTTTCTCCTTTCCCAGGAATTTTCGTAAGACTTCTCTCTCAGGTTTTCGTAAAACTCGTGATCATGTTGTAAAAGGTTAAAAGTTTAAAACGTGTATTGCAAGTTGTACTTCTTTAAATTGCAGTATTGACGATTGGACAGAAAGAGATCGAAGATCGAATTAATAATCAGATTTGGGCTTTATCCAAAGAATTATTTAGAAAACACCCGATAGAAGGCAAAGCGGACTTACTTGTTGAAAAATATAAAGGTAAGAATCTTGATGATAGAGATACTTTTAATTTGGTGGAATATAGGCACTAGATTATTTCATCGAAACATCGTTCTGTAAATGAATTATTCGTGTAATTTTGTATTCATATTCCATTTATATCTGATATGTGCAGGATTCATTGAATCTGTGTTGAAAATGCAGTCGACAACATATTTTTAGTGTATTGAACACGATATTATCCCTCGGAAATGCATTACATGTATATGTAGCACGATTAGAACTTCCCTTTTGTCTGTGTCAAGCATATGAGAAAGGAGAATTTAAATCGTTTTGATGCAAGTAGGAGATATATTTCATTCATGAACACAACAGTATTTTCTAACATGGCGTTGGGACTCCTTAACCGGTTAAAACCCGCAAATATGATGTTCATTCAGTGAAATTATATAATTTATTGCACCGAAACAAACAGCTATCCTATATATTTTTATACCTCCCCACAACGTAGTGACATTGGCATTTATTCAAATTTCCCCAAGCATGTCTGCTTATCCAAAAATTTTAATTTCTGCATATACCCAGATAATCGAAATCATGAACACATTCTTCCTTGTTTGAATGCAGTGATAATGTTGTGTCACCTGAACAAGTCCTTTAATTTTCTCGAAACACAATTGCTGAAGCTGATCGTGTTGTTCTAGTTTTTCATATTGATCGTTAGTGAATTTAATTATTGTCAGCATATTTGACAAATATTGTGTGCAAGGTTAGTTTCACCATGTTTACTGGTCTATGCTTCTCTGTACAGGTCAGCAGCATAAATTCGCCATCAATAGCTACATGCAGGACTGGAAGGGCTGGCGCGGTAACACTGTGTTTGCTATTGAAGAACTCGTTGATTGCTTGAAGAACGACAAAGTCAAACGAGAAGATATCGTCTACGCAATAGTTCTTAACCTAAAAGAAGGTATGTACGACCGATTTCTGTTTTGCCAGGATGTTTGATAGTCCGTGCCTTTTTACATGTAAATGTCGGGTGTATGCGGCTTTGAATTTTCCTGATAAATTTATCAGTGTGTGTTCCGAACTTAATATAATTTCCAACTTCCGTCTTGATAAATGGCAGCAATATAGGTAAATTAGATGAATTTGTTTAAATGTGTCATAACTGTTTTTCGGTTAATAATTATGTGTAATTTGCTAGCGATTTATTGGGAAAAAATACACCGAGTTTAAAAAGTCTTTAAACTATATCGATAGAGGTCTGCTGGTTATATCCTGAAAATCGGAGATTAAGAAGAATGTATTGGGATATGCCTGTCCGTGTGTGTTATCCCGTTATATTCGTGTCATGAACTCCAAAAGATTTACCAGAACTGTCAGTATTGGGAAACGTTGTGCAATTATCATCCAGTATATAGGAAAGGCGGAACTTTCAGATGGCTGACTTTCAGTGTTGAAGAATGGTCTCGCCTAGACATTTTGCGATTAATAAATGCTCAGTTTTCATACCTTGTTTTATACACACGGTGAGGCTATAAACGTGAGAGTAAATGGCTGTGAAAATTCTGGACCCTGTTTTACTAAAGTAGTTACGATCAGAATTTGCTTAACTTTTACGTAACTATAGTATAGTGGCATTGATCTGCTACGAGGTACATGATAAGGTACATGATAACTACCATGATATTTTCAAAAAAACTGTTGTAATTAATCAAAGTTTCCTGGAAATTTTACCTAAATAAAAATGAAAAGATTTAATTCCAAGGAAACTTTGATTTATCGCAACAGTTTCCTGAGATATTCATGATAGTTATCTAATAAGCTTTGTTCTTAACCACCTTAGTAAAACGGGGCCCTTGTATCTAGAAAATAATTTGATGAAAACAAAGTTGACAAAACCTGGTATGTGCTGCTTCATCATTGATTCAACCGAAGGTTGACCTGCAATACAAATACACTGTACTTTGTTTACATTGTTTCAGATTCTCCAGAGGTTGTTGAAAGTTACATTGGCGCAAACAAACGGTCTCCAAAATCTGGGTCTTCTTCCAGCTTATGTGCTTGTCTATTCCCATGTGCTTTTAGTGAAGACAAATATAAAGAAACAAACGAAACATCTAGCAATTTGCTACAAACTCAAACATCTACAGAAAAGGATATTAATCCAATGAAGGTCTTTGTACCACCACCAGGTGATCCTCCAAATGACGGAGGCGCTCTCACACCAAATGAAGCTGGTACTATATATAGAGGAGCGCCACTGCCAAGCGCTCCAGTGATCGATGAATACTACGAAAACCCAAATGCTGATGTGAAAGGCCAACATTTTTATGATCGATCAGACTCGGTGCCGGTTCAGGCTAGTAGCTAGGACTTTTTTTAAGTATCTTTACTGGTAAGAAATGAATTTTGTCTAGGTATGGACAAACACAACAGACAGCGATTAATATCATCATAAAAGTGGCCTATACAATATTTTTCTGTTAAATGTGCATATACGACTAAGAAAAGAATCGCTAATATTTACGGAAGCATGTGCAATGTTCGTATATCATACCACAAAATGTTGTAGAAGAGAATCGGACAGCCGTGGATGTGTTTACCTAAAGGACAACCACCAAGATTGATTTGTGATCTTGCATTTACAGACACTGTATTGAAAGACATGACTGCAAACCTAGTGTTCAATTAGACAAGTCCATACACAATGTCTATTATTCATTCAGATTAGACCGTTTTGAATTTCTCGTGTAAATTTTGTTCAAACTTGTGCGTTTTGGTCTTCAAGACAACGCAGAAGATACATATATCTATTTACATATATTACATTGTACGTGTTGTTATCTCATTGTATGCCTAATGAATGTTTTGAGTCCTATCTTTTATATAATGAGCGAATGGATTTTATGTATAGATTTCTGTGTCATGGACAGTGGAAAATGCAAGTTTTCGTTTTTTAGGAAGAATCTGGATGATAGAAATGATACGTGTGCAATGAAGTTATATACAAAGACATTGAAAGTTTATAAGTTCATGTGTAAATGCTGCTTTGTGTTAACAACACTGATTTACTTGAAATAACTGTTTTGTTTTAAAATGTTTTAAAAGTATATGAGTATTCACACATTTTATTTCTTTTTATCTAAAAATAAGTTTGACGATTAGAGCGCTCCGGTAGAGCTGTACATACACCATTCCTCCCCGACTTTATTTACTACAAAACCATGCAGTATTGATGCAGGTTACAGGATATTATGAACCATTGCTTACTATGCAAATCAATCAATCAACCACACAAATTATTATTTTAATAATAACTCAGTGGTCATCTAGCTGCACCAGTATAAGCAAATAAGAGAAAGAACATTGAGAGATACCCTGTTTTCAAAGGATGCAGAACAGTTTTGATTTAAAGCATGACATTTTCTGTTAAAAAAAGCTAGCAATTGTACACTCTCATCCTTCTTTTGTATTAAATTTTCTTGCCAGGTCAATACTGTTCTAAAACTCTGTGTGCAATGCTTTCTCATGAGATTTGAAACCGTAATTAATACATGGGTTTCATGGATAAATTATCATATATAATTCAGAAAAATATAAGCTTTCATTTGTAAAATGTTCTTTTCCTAAAGTTCATTTTAAATCTTGATAAGAAAGTTTTATTTAAAATGTGACTGTTTCCTAAATCATTACGCAACAAATATGGAAGTAATCGCAAAAATATAATTTATGATACTGGGCAAGGTTTGCTTAAACATTCATTGGAGCATAGTTTAAATAAAATCGCAGATAATTTATTTTGGAAAAGAAATGCTGGTTCAAATAGGCATTTTCTGATTAAGGCAAAGTTTTCTTTTTTGGCTCACCGGAGCACATAGTTAGCTATTGTGGTCGGTCAATGTCCGTCGTCCGTCTGTCCGTAAACAATGACTAAAAAATCTTCTCCTCTCAAACCAACAATCAGATTTAAATGAAACTTCACAGAAATAATCCTTATGTGATGCACTTTCAGAATACTTCTAAGATTTGAATTCCATGAAGAACTGTGGTTGCCATGGCAACGGGAAAAAAACTTTTTTAAAAATCTTCATGGCCCAAACTGTAAGGGCAGAGCTGTCATATGGCATGTAGCATCATCTAGTGGCCCTCTACCAAAATACCTCAAAATATGGCCGTAGTGTTGAAAATGGCCCTATGATGTGGGTTCTCGGATTTCACATAGAGCTAATGAAGGGAATTTTTAAAAATCTTCTTGTCTCAAACTGTAAGGGCTAGAGCTTTCATATTTGGCATGTAGTGGCCCTCTGCCAAAGACTTAGAATTATGGCCCTGGTGTGAAAATTAGCCCTATGTTGTTGGTCTCTGATTTCACACAGAGATTTTGCTCTTAAATGAGAAAAATCGCTATATTTGACTTTGTTTACACTCTAGCATCTACAGGTAGCAACCATTCAGCACCAAATTTGGTCAAAATATATATGGCTATAAGATCTCGAATAACTGATAATAGGTCTAATCCGATGAGACTGGAGTTATTTATCCTTGAATTATAAAGATTACTATATTTGGCGTGGTCAACACTCTAGTATCTATAAATATTAACCAAGCAGCACCAGACTTGGTCAAAATATATATGACCATAAGATCTCGGATGAGTTTGTTTCTAATCAGATCAGAACGACATGACTTATTTGCCCTTGAATGAGAAAGTTTTATAGAATAGTTCCTTGTCCGGAGCGTAACTTGGTCATCTCCAGCCGGATTCACTTAAAACTTGGCATATTGTGTTTGTTTCAATAATACAGAATGCAGTCTGAGAGAACCATACTTCTACCTTGCACTGTTTGAGTTATTTCCCTTTAACTATAATTTTTACAGCATTTTCTGCTTGTCCAGAATACAACTGTCATCTCTAGCCTGAACATCTTCAATTTTTTATGCATGATTGAAAAATAACGTAGTGGATGGCACAAGAACCATAACTCTTCCTATCATTAATTTTTAGTTATTCCCCTTTTGTCCTTCCTTTTTTATAGCATTTCTTGCTTGTCCAGAGCAAATTTTTGTCCTCTTAAGTAGGAATGACTTGAAATATGGTATGCTTATTTGTTGCAATATTAGGAAATGCAGTGCACAAGAATTGTACCTCATGCTGCCTTTGAATTATTTCCCTTTGATTGTCAGTTTTACAGCATTTAGTGCTTTTCCAGAATATAACTTTATCATCTTGAGTCAGAAGGACTTCAAGCTTGGTATGCATGTTTGTTGCAATATTACCAAGTACTGTGCACAAGAACAATAACTCTGCTTAGGTTTTTGAGTAATTCCCCTTTGATCTTCATTTTTACTGTATTTTTTGCATGTCTGGAATGGAACTTTAAGTCTCAAGTCATATTGATTAGAGACTTGATAAACATGTTTGTTGCATTACCTGCCCTTTGCAATTATTATACCTCTTTGAGAATTGGATGGGCATATCTTGCGACATTTTGCCGCCCATGTTTCATAATGATTTGGCCTTGAAGCTCAATATTTGGTCTTTACCTTCATCGTACACCTTTTCGCTTAGTTCTCAGGAGAGCGATATAGGACCATCATGGTCCTCTTGTTTTGGAGATGCATTTAACCCCCGTTTCCCAGAATATGACTCATTAGTGTTATTTAAGTTCATTTAATATGTAAACGCTGGCACTCTGTTCTAAGTTTTAACTATACTGAGGATAAAGATAAAGCCTTTTTTGAAAATATTGTGTGAAAAGGAGAAAATGTTCCTACAGTGTTTTCTCTCCTATCCAAGACAGAAATTGCTATTCTAGCAACATTTAATTTGTAGTCTGCAAAATTAATGCTTTGGTTTTGCTCCTGTCGAAATTTTTGTTTTTTAAGCATACAATTTTTGGTTATACTAATCAACATGTTAGATTAAAACTACTATTACAATAAATACCAGAAATTTGATAATTTGTGGTTTAGTTTGTGTATTCCTCTCTTAATGTGATACTTAACCCTTTCCCAAATGACAAACTTTTAGACTAGACCAAATTGAAAGCACTTGCAGTCGACAATTCAACTCTTGCTGAAAAGATGGTTTCTGTCTATGATAGAGTAGAAAACATCGTGGGAAACAGAAAAAATTCTGGTTACCAGCATTTTCTCCATTTCCCACAATTTTTTCGAAAGGCTACTATTCCAGACCTGTAAAAACCAGGTTTTCTTTGGGAAAGGGTTAAGGGCACTCTGAAACATGTTCATTAGTTTGGCGAATCATGTCACCAATAGCTGAAGTTGTGGTGGAGAAGTGATTTACTAGAGCTGTCAACAAATTTTCCAAGTACCTTGCCACCTGACTTGTACAACAAATTTATTACACTGCAAAGTCTTATCATGCCAACATGTATTCAATGGAAATTGGCCTGTTTTGTGGTCTGGGGGAAAACTGCTTTTCACTGGAGTTTTTGCCAGTGTATAGTCGTATATATTTAACCCATTACCACACAATCCCTACTTTTGACACCCCTGAGAAAGAAGCCAGCATTTTCTCCTTTTCCCATGGTGTTTTCTACCCTTCCCAGAATGAATTTCAATTTTTCAGTCACCTTTATTTTGTTTGCAAATGCTTTCAGTTTGGACCAGTTTAAATTTTTATTGTGCGGTAAAGAGTTAGTCAGGTCATGTAAAATATTTTTGCAGTATAATGATATATTTTCTTTTTTATATTCTTCTGGATGGATTAGTAATACACATGACTTGTTGTGGATAAGCTGTGTGTTCAAATCCTGGCTCAACAAAGACTCATAAAGATGTTTGAAATAGTTTTTGCCACATGAATCATTCCTCCCCAATTGATAGACTGGGAAACACAAAAATTGTGGGTAATTGAGGGTAGTTATTGTT
Organism: Tridacna crocea; assembly: GCA_943736015.1. Taxonomy (NCBI): domain Eukaryota; kingdom Metazoa; phylum Mollusca; class Bivalvia; order Cardiida; family Cardiidae; genus Tridacna; species Tridacna crocea. The sequence continues at coordinate 17,368,975 of OX031072.1, forward strand.
ATCACAAGAGCCAGGCCAAGGTTCACTTTTATTGCAGACCTGTCAAGCAGCGTTGATTAGGCAGAGGAAGATACTTTTTGGCTCCGTTTGCTACAGACAAGCGAGCTTAAAATGTCTACGGCCCTGTGTCTGTTATTATGTGTGTGAATCTGTGCCTGTCTACAACAGTGGTCAGGAAGAAGTGCAGAATATTCAGAGGAAATATGCTTGTTATATACATGTATGACTGGTTTTCAGCATGCTATTGGTTTCAACTCCCTATACAGACATGTACAGCTTGTTTTCAGCTTGTTATTGGTTTTAACTCCCTCTACAGACATGTACAACTTGTTTTCAGCTTGTTATTGGTGTCAACTCCCTATACAGACATGTACAGCTTGTTTACAGCTTTCTATTGGTTTCAACTCCCTCCTACAGACATGTACAACTTGTTTTCAGCTTGTTATTGGTTTCAACTCCCTCTACAGACATGTACGACTTGTTTTCAGCTTGCTATCGGTTTCAACTCCCTCTACAGACATGTACGACTTGTTTTAAGCTTGCTATTTAGTTTCATCTCCTACAGACATGAACAGCTTGTTTACAGCTTTCTATTGGTTTCAACTCCCTCCTACAGACATGTACAACTTGTTTTCAGCTTGTTATTGGTTTCAATTCCCTCTACAGACATGTACGACTTGTTTTCAGCTTGCTATCGGTTTCAACTCCCTCTACAGACATGTACGACTTGTTTTAAGCTTGCTATTTAGTTTTATCTCCTACAGACATGAACAGCTTGTTTACAGCTTTCTATTGGTTTCAACTCCCTCCTACAGACATGTACAGCTTGTTTTCAGCTTGCTGTTGGTTTCAACTCCCTCTACAGACATGTACAGCTTGTTTTCAGCTAGCTATTGGTTTCAACTCCCTCTACAGACATGTACAGCTTGTTTTCAGCCTGCTATTAGTTTCACCTCCCTCTACAGACACATTCTTGTTGTCAGCTTGTTATTGGTATATTCCCTCAACTTCGACAAACAGCAACAAATACTCTATGTGCATTACCTTGGCGAGGCGTTATTTAACGAAGCATTATAGAGTAATTTGATGAGGCGTTTATTCGACAGAAGTGGCAGCAGAAAGAAAAAACATTGATTTGTTTTTCAGAAACTTCTAGACTACTATACAAAAATTCATACATTGCTCAATATAATAACTCTTACGCCGCATTACCTCCTTAAAACAAATGTTGCAACCCGTCTCGCCCAGGAAAAACCAGAGATAAAAAAACACTTTGAAGTGAAAAACTCTGGAGACCTGTGTCCATTTGTCAATGACAGGTTCATAATGATGGACCTCATTTAACCTCAGCGGCTACCTGTGGTATTTTATAACACTAAAAAACTAGATTTGATGCGGTCAGTTTGCTGTTGTCAGGTAGAATGACCAATATACACATCTACCCAGACATACACACAAGCACACTTTACCTGTTTCACATGCACCGCTGTGCTGAACTGTGTTATGCGAAGACGATCATTTCGCGCTATTCAGAATGAAACGTGTGAAATAACCAGTCTTCCCTCAACTTTGACAAACAACAACAAATACTCTTGTTACAATACCTTGACAAGGCATTACAGAAAAAGACCAAAGAACGGGCTGGAGGAGCGAGTCTTCAAATGAAATATAAACAAGGGTCAAAACAGTTAAAAATTTAACAAAATTTATATATACATGTACCACATATTCTCTCCATATACCACAATAACCTCCTATGTATACAACACTCAACTGCTGAAATGGTTTCTGCACATTCACCTTAAAATGCACATAAGTTTGAATTGTATAATGAGAATATAATAAACAGACATACTACAGTGACAGTTCACTTATTCATGCCAGTAACTTGTGACACCAGTACTCGACTGAGATCTTCTTTCAAAGATAAAAAATAAACAAGTAGCTCAAAAGAAAACAGAACCTCTCAATTATTCTCGCATTTTTATCCAAAACTTCTGTAAAAAAGCTACAACCCTAACTGGCGAGAGACGTCTAAGCTACTCTCTAAAGAGTCTTCAACGTAGCCATCCTTGCTACTATGACTTTTCCACCAGCAACTACACTTCAAATATTATCGAGAACCCCTGAATTTGCAGCTAGAGTAGTGCCACCTGATCTACGGGCGTGCAACCCAAAATTTGTATACAGAGAAATTTCTTTGAAACGCATTAAAATCGTTTTCCTGGCTCAGTGGCTTATTCTTGGATATTAATTTACATGTAGCATTAATCTAAAGCAAGGCCTAAATAAAAACACATCCATATCAGTCATCTGCACTGTTAGCTCTAGGTAACGCAACAGCATTGCATAAGGACGTTTGCTACGTTTGGCAACCACTGTTTTGTCACCTTGTCTATATTGATCAGTTTTACTTTTGTGAATCCTCAGTAAGAAATAATCGTCATAAAATACCAAGTCCTTACATTGCAGACTCTTGATCACATCATAGCGTAAGACAGCAGAAAATCCTAACAAAATGATATAAAGATCTATAATTATCAAAATGTTCTTTGAATCCCATTATTTCTGGCACAACTCGTACAATAATAAGTCTTTTCCGACAGGCTCTTTCTTCAAATCTGGTCTTGAGAAATTACACATGGCCGAATCTAATCAGTCCTTTACAAAACAGTTGTCAGTGGGATCTTCCAAGTTTTTGATTGAATGCACTCATTCAACTCTTAACCACATAATGACGACTTTTAAAGCCCCTGAGGAAGGAGCCTTTTGAAAACATTGTGGGAAAAGGAGAAAATGCTGATAACCAGCATTTTCTCCTTTTCCCACAAAGTTTTCTACCCTATCAAAATAATATTGCACCATTTGAGCTACTTTGAAATTGTCTTTGCAAATGCTTTCAATTTGGACAGATATAAATTTTGCTGTTTGGTAATGGGTTTATACTGAACACTGGAGACGATATTACGCCATAGGAACATCCTTTGCTCATAAGCTTGTTCATATACAGAGCCACCAAAACCGGAGATGCTGGAACATAACTGTTACTGCAAAATAACTGTGATATTTACAACCTGTATTGTCAGCTTTAGAACCCACCAAATATTTAGCCATTTTTCCCGCTAAACTTGTAACAGCTTCACTATTTATGCCAGCACTTTCCACATTCTGCTTTATACTCTGCTCCAGCCCTAAACCTAAATAAAGAATACAAAAAATGCATCTTTAATTAAAACAACTTTAACTCTTTACCACACAATCCCGACTTTTAACGACCCTGAGAGAGGAGCCTTTTGAAAACACTGAGGGAAAAGGAGAAAATGCTGGTAACCAGCATTTTCTCCTTTTCCCACAGTGTTTTCTACCCTTCCCAAACCAGATTTTAGTTTTTCAGTCATTTTTATTTTGTTGTCTGCAAATGCTTTCAATGTGGACCAATCTAAAATTTTCTCATGTGATAAAGAGTTAAAGCCAGTAGACCAAATGTCAAGCGTCACCCATTGAAAATGCCATTTTTACCCTTACCAAGTCTGGTCAACACACCAGGTTTAAATAATAATATTTCTCTTACAAATTCAGCTTTTCTATGTGCCATGGAAAAAAGCAATGGCCAAAAAGGTGCTGATTCCAGCTATATTTAAACACATCCAAGCCTGAAGTGCCCGAACACCAGAAACGAGAACTGAATTTGACACATTTGGCACTGTAGTCATGGGCAAATCTGTCAAAAGTATATGGACCCCACCTGTTGTTTAGCTTTGTGTACATTTCAGTCAATATTATCAATTGTCCGACTCAATTGGTCTGATTCTTTATTTAATGCTCTCGGCACCAAAACAGAACTCAGCTTGATATCATTCCGATTGCAAAATGTTTCTAGTCCCAAAGCAATTGCCTGCAAATTGGGCTTCTACCAATATGCATTATACTACACACATTTCTACTGTCAGACTTAACAGTTACCAGTTTACCTTTCAGTATGTCTTCATAACTAATGAAAGATTGATGTACAGCTTCTAGTTCTCTCCAAGTAGAATTTGAATCTGCTTCCAAAGCAGACCAAGCACCAAATATGTGACTATTGGCCACGCCATCTATATAACAACCATACCCTCTGGCACTGGTATCAACATAAACATTCATACACTCTGTTGTGCCAAACACATTGGCTGACTCCAGAAAGTTGCATTTATTTAACTTGGAAAGATTTTTCCTCAAAAAATCCTACTCATCTAGAGCAAGCTTATCAAGTACCACTGCAGAATTCAAACTGGTTCGTTCAGAGATACATTTATACAAAAAATGCGAATGCAGTCAAACCACTTTTCCCATGGCACCTTGCATGGACAACAATAGACCGACCATGGCGGCAACTAGTCGAACTGAAATCAATGCCTCGACATATTAAACATGTGTTATCAATAAATCAAGCAGCTCTGGCGCGCTCTTTATTTTCTCTAAACTAACAGAAACATTACTCTTTACCAATCCAAGCTAAGCCATCTGGCACCTTGCCTAGGCTCCCAGCAACACCTCTCATCAAAACTTTCCTCATATAACAACTGGCTTCCACTGCATTCTGATACCCAGTTTCTCCACCCATTCCATCATCGAGGAAAACTACTACTCTATAACTATGTGTTCTCATTTTTCAATCACGGCACACATGAGTTTTGTAAAAATATATCCTGCAGTAGACAAACCAAAAGGTAAGACAGTGTAGCAATAATATCTTTTGCACTTTCCATCATACCATGAAAAACCTAAATACTTGCAGTGCTCAGGTTATATCATAATATGGTGGTAAGCTCCCCTGATATCAAATGTAAAGAAATAATCTTCTTTAGAAAATATCTGTCTGGCGACAGAATGATTACATTTAAACTTATCCCCTTACTCCATAGATACACATTTCTACACATTGCTTGTCGGAGCCTTTGGAAAACATTGTGGCAAAAGGTGAAATTGCTCGTGACGAGCAATTTCACCTTTTGTCACAATGTTTTCTATGCTTTTAAAAGGTATCATATACACATAAAAAACAGCATCATCCTTGCTGTTATTTAGGTCAATTAGGGATACAATAGAAATGCCTTATGGGGTAAAGGGTTAAATAGTTCAGGGTTAATATACCTGCAGTCTAATACTAATCTTGGTTTACCAGACTTCCCAAATGCAACAGTTAATGGGTTGACAATATGCGGAGCTAAAGACTCTTCTCGAATGCAACCCTTTTTCAACAATCTTTTAATTTCACTAGTGATGAAGTCAAAATGATCTATGGCAGACTTATTATAATTCTTTAATTCACACTTCATGCAACTCCCATAAAAGGTAACTTGTACCCTCTTTTTATAATATCTATTATATATGTGAGTTTGCATTTGCATCTTTCCAATGCGCTATACAATTTTTAAAACGGCCAACAGGCTATGACAAACTTATATTTGAAACCTCTGTCAACATGCTATCATTAGGACCCTCATTTTATCACATAACCTCCCTTATTTTCAGTGTAATATACCCATTATGAATTTCTTTATCTTACACACGTTTGATATCACGTTTGTGTGACATCATTTTTGACGTTATTTTGTATGTAATTCATACAAGTGAATTAGTCTTATGGATATACCACAGGGCATTTATGAATGCGTTTGCTGATCTATATTTGTGAAATATCGTTATGTGATAAAAAGATTAGAATCTGATTTTATTAAACTCATCAAGGAAAATGTTATTAAGCTCGCAAAGGCTCGCTTAATAACATTTCCATAGACTCGTTTAATAAAATCCTAAAAACCCCACTCATATCAGATCCTATATATCAGATTCTTTCTCAGAAAAAGACCATTTAATAAGTAAACTACTTATCTGCACATTCTTGAAGGTCGTCAAGGGCTCAATAACCTCTTTACAGTCAGTTCTCCAATGGCCCAACTTCCCACATCTAAAACAAGACCCAGGTCTAGCTGTCCCCATTGTAGCACTCTGTACCAACCCTGTAGACTGTTTGTTGACCTCTGCCTTTGGTATATAAGCCTGTTATTGTCTGCTCGAGTATCACTTCCCTTGGCGGGCTTTCCTTTCCGCTTAGTTTACTGCCCTCTGAATTCTCTTCTCATCGTCGGAGTTGTCTGCTAGTGGATTACAAACATATTCCTGTACCACCTTCCAACCATGCACAGACGCATCATCAAGCTTAATGTATTTTTGTCTATGGTTGATAAAATAAATACCTTCTGCTATCTTTTCCTTGGCTCCAGATAAAGCTTCAATATTTCCAGTGGACGCTTCCTGCAGGAAACCTTCAGCCTGAGTCAAACTGTCCAAAATATGACTATTCGCCTTGAACTGTTCCTCATGACCTTTCCTTCTAAAAGTGCATGAGTCCGAATTTCCAATACTCTGCTGAATAGCAGACAGTTGAGACCGAGATAATTTTTATTGGTTTATGTTAATATGCTGCTCAAAGTCCTTCAACTTTGTGCTGATAAGGTCCTCCATTTGAAAACGCTGTTTAAAACTATATTTGATGCGGTCAGTTTGCCGTCATCAGGCAGAATGACCAATACAGGTCTACCTAGACATATACATGAGCACACTTTACCTGTTCCATGTGCACCGCCCAGGCCCATTGAATGCAAACTAATTTGCGTAAATATTGGTTTCACTTCACTCTACAGACATGTACTACTTGTTTTCAGCTTTCTATTGGTTTCAACTCCCTCTACAGACATGTTCAACTTGTATTCAGCTCAGTGAAGGTTTCAACTGGCACTACAGACATAAACAACTTGTTTTCAGCTTGCTACAGATTTCAACTTGCACATGACGGACAAAAACAACTTGTTTTCAGCTCACTACAGGTTTTAACTTCCTCCACAGACGTTCAACTTCCTCTACAGACATAAACAGCTTGTTTTCAGCTTGCTACAGATTTCAACTTCCACTACAGACAGGTACAACTTGTTTTCAGCTTGCTACAGGTTTCACCTTCCACTACAGACAGGTACAACTTGTTTTCAGCTTGCTACATGTTTTAACTTGCACTGTTCATTCCACTGATTTTGACCTGAAGACAGAAAATGGTAAACAATAAAACATGGCTTCCGTCCTAGTACTCTTCTGTGGGGAAGATTCTGGGACAATAAAAAACTATCCCAAAATGCACTTAGAAGGGGCTTTGTCTCCATCCTGTGCTCCATGAAAAGGGGCCTTAACTCTTTACCACACAATCCCGACTTTTAACAACCCTGAGAAAGCAGCCTTTTGAAAACACTGTGGGAAAAGGAGAAAATGCTGGTAACCAGCATTTTCTCCTTTTTCCAGTGTTTTTTACCCTTCCCAAACCAAATTTTAATTTTTCAGTCACCTTTATTTTGTCGTCTGCAAATGCTTTCAATTTGGACCAGTCTAAAATTTTCTCATGTGGTAAAGAGTAAACTCTTTACCATACGATCCGAACTTTTAATGACCTTAAGAAAGAGGCCTGTTGAAAACATTGGGGGAAAAGGAGAAAATGCTGGTAACCAGCATTTTTTCCTTTTCACACAATGTTTCCTACCCTATCAAAGATAAGGTCTATCATTTGAACCCCATCTAAATTGTTGTTTGCAAATGCTTTGAATTTGGACAAGTCTGATTTTAACTCTTTACCACACAAGAAAATTTTAGACTGGTCCAAACTGAAAGCATTTGCAGAGGACAAATTAGATCTGCCTGAAAAATTGAAATTTGGTTTGGGAAGGGTAGAAAACACTGTGGAAAAAGGAGAAAATGCTGGTTACCAGCATTTTCTCCTTTTCCAACAAAGTTTTCAAAAGGATTTGATCTTTCTCAGGGTTATTAAAAGTTGGGATTGTGTGGTAAAGAGTTAATGAACCAGCAAAAAGGTAATCAGCTGCTGACCTGTGTCAAAACTCTGTGATATTGATAAATTTTCTGCTTGTACAAGGACCACTCTATCCAGCAATTTTCAGCTTGTTGTTTAGACGAAATAGATTTTATGGACCCATTACTATATAATGAACTGCTTGGTGAAATGTATCATGTAGATGCATTAGGCCCCCTTTTCACAGAGCATGGCTCAAATGTATTTGAGAAGTTGTTTCTAGTACACTTTTGTGTCATTTACCCATATTTTGAAAATGTTCCCTGTCTGTGTATGTCTATGGGACAAATATTTCCCTCTCTGAATGGTATCAGGACATTTGCCCCCGGACATCTGCCCCCTGGACATTTGCCACGTTAGGACATCCCCTCCCAGGACATCTGCCTCTGGATATTTACCCCCATAGGACAACTGCCTCCTGGGAAATGATAAGCCTCTTCTAAATGATGTTGAAGAACTAATAACATCCTGAATTTAGCTTTATTTTTCTTAAAATGCAAAAAAAAAAATTTTTATCAGGGTTTACTTTACAGCAGGCGTGCCAGATGAGTAACTGACTCTATAGTTATCATACTGGAAGTTTGATATTAAAACTGTAATCAATTAATCAGCCGAAGATTTTCAACAAAATAGCACTTAACGATACAACAGCTGAGACATCTTTTTCATAGTGCCGGTCAAAATTACCATGTACAATATAATGTACATATATCTCAAAGTTGCTTTTTTGAGATTGTCCCTTAAAGGAGCTAGACGTCCAAGTTGTAAACAAACTGAGGGCGCAGATGTCCAGGGGGCAGATGTCCTAAAGGGGCAGATGTCTGGAGGGCACATGTCGGGGGGGGCACATGTCCTAGGGGGGCACATGTCTGGGGGGCAAATGTCCTAGGTTGGCAGATGTCCGGGGGCAAACGTCCAGATGGCAGATGTCCTAAGGGGGCAAAAGTCCGGGGGCACAAGTCCGGGTGGCAGAAGTCCGAGGGGCAAATGTCCTAGACCCCTCTGAACAATCATTGTCAGAACACAATCCTTCTTTCACCTCAAATTTTTTAAAGATGTCCGTCTACAGCCGGTGAGCAAAAACACTGTTAAATTTCAAACAATTTAGAATGGTACAGAAATCAATCCTTTGTGTAAACATGGATGAATTACTGACATATGTGCTGTAATTGAAAAAAAGAAACAAGGAGATTTGTATTAGAAACCGAACATTGGTCAGCAAAAACTGGCTGACGATCAAAGCTGTAAACAATGGGGATGCACCACGGAAATTTATCGTTGGTTTCCACCAAGATTCAGATAGGGTGTAATTTGCATATAGGCGGAGACCACCGTCTGAAAAGCGAGGCTGCAACAGAGAAGCATCCATTTTCTGTCAATCGTAATCTAGGAAATCTTGCAACCATCAGGCTCAATATTTGGCATGAAGATATAAGAATGACTATATTTTGATAAAGTAAAGACAAAATGAGTTAAAACTGGCTAAAAATGAGTATTAGGGCCTCTTTAATTCTTGACCAAACTATAAAATTTTAGGCTAGTTTAAATTCAAAGCATCTGCAGTTGAGATATGAAAAAAAAAAAAACTAATTACGCTGTATGAAACCGTGAAGAGGTTTCATACAAAAGTGTGATTAGGCTTTTTTTTTTTTCATATCTCCATGAAAACAAAAAAAATTCTCTTCATTCCTTATAATTCAATATAACAGGAAACAAATAAGCGCTTGAAAAATACTACTTTTTTCATTAAAAAATCTAACATTGCATATGTATTTAATGTCCATTTCATTCATAATTCATAGCCCGATAAAACTGATGGTTCATGACGTAACAATGATGTAAATTATTACGTCATTGTAGTGTTGAACATTTGCAGGTTCAGTAGATTTATTATTAGAAGTTCAATATGCTAGAGCTAAATTGAAAATAAGGTTGTTATTGTTATCGTTAGAACCCAGCAGCTGACAATGACATGAGTTTTCAGCTCTCTCACATAATTTAGTGTTGCATATTTTTTTCAGTATTTAGAGAAAATAAATTTAGCTATCAAGTTGAACTTCGGACTCGATAAAGATCATAAATCAGAAAGAAAACCATTATGAAATCTGTTATACATGTTTGTTTACATTACTGCAAATGTAGTCCTGCTGAATTTTTTTTATTTTCGTGGAGCTATGAAATTTTTTTTTTTTCAGCTAATCGAAACTCACCAATGTTCATGAAAACAACTAATAATGAATTATTACAAAATGTAGTTGTGCACCTGAACCTCTGCCTGCCTTTCTGTGTAATGTTTTCAGATATTCCATATTTTTCTTTTAGCTTAATGCTGACAAGCTTGCATCATTAGAACAAATATCACTAAACCATGGACCTGTAACCAATATAAAATAATGTTTCTGGGTTTTAACCCCTTATCATTCAATGACGACTTTAAAATGGCTCACAAAAAGATACCCTTTGAAAATATTGTGGGAAAAGGAGAAAATGCTGCTGACGAGCATTTTCTCCTTTTCCCACAATGTTTTCTAATCAATCACAGAAAAATTGCATTATTTGAGCGTCATTGAAATTGTGGCCTGTAAATGCTTTTAGTTTCAATGGGTCTGAAAATTTGTTTTGTGGTAGAGAGGGTTAACCAAAGTTTTGCTGGGTTGTGATTGATGGAATACCAGGAGGGAGGGAAATGACCTGATCACCCCTATCCCCCCTCCCACATTCTTAATCCTTTCTGAGCCAAAGAGGAAAAAAAGGTCTTGAGTGAACAGCATATATTCAGATCAGTCTTCAAAAAATATATAGTCTAATCTTGGATCTGTGCTGTTCTCTTGTTTAGTCAAGCTTTTGTTATAAAAGACTGCCTTACTTTCAGTGGGTTGTATTTTCTGCTGTCAACTGAAGTTGAGTTAATTAATTTTGAACTAAAAGAGTAAGGTAAATCAGGGATCGTGTATATATGTATATGGATAAATAGATAATTTTTTAGCAGATCCTTGAGAGCAGAAGTTTTTGCTTTAGCCCTGTACTGATTATCATGTTGATTGTCAGCATTTTCTCTTTTTCCCACAAGGCTTATGACCCTATCAGAGAAAAAAAATTGCACCATTTGAGCCACACTAAAATTGTCTTCTGCAAAGATTTCCAATTTGCATAAGGCTAAACTTTTGTCATCTGGTAAAGAGTTAACTCTTTACCACACTATCCCGACTTTTAATGACCCCAAGAAAGAATACTTTTGAAAACATAGGGGGCAAAGAAGAAAATGCTGATAACCAGTATTTTCTCCTTTTCTCACCATGTTTTCTGCCTCAGGGTCGTAAAATCCAGGGATTGTTTGGTAAAGAGTTAAGCATCACGTTCAACAGAACCTTGGTAACAGAGGTTAAACAATTTTTTGTTTGAATGCTATCTTTGATATCAGCAATGCATTTCTTTCGAATTCCAGAGTTTTTTGTAATCCATAGGCTCTAACATCTTCAATTTCAATATCAGGCTTAAAAAGAGTATTCTTGGAGTAATCTTCAGACAAACACATACAGATCTAAGTTAGAACCATCCCAACATGACATTAAATGTAATAACAGATGTTAATGTTTTGGTGACACTACTAAATCATGATGTTTTTTCAAATTCTGTTGTACGTGTCTTCGTGTGTCATAAGTACAGCTGTATGGGTACATTATTAGTATGTCGTAAGCAAAGACGATCGTGAAATATCTAACACTTTCTATAAAGATTCAAACCAGACTCCCAATAGGGCGACACAGAAAATAGTGCTACTTTTGGTTTACAGTCAAAACGTACCCAAACCAAAACATACCCAAGTGGAGTCAAAACGTACCCAACTGAAGTCAAAACGTACCCAAGTGGAGTCAAAACGTACCCAATGTGAAGTCAAAATGTACCCATGATTTTTATGTTTTTATCTTCCATCTGTTCACAAATTAATAGAAAAATTGTGATCACCATCTTGATGATGATAATTTTTAATTCTGCATAATTTCAATTTTGCCTTACATGATTAAAATAAATAATGATGCATATCACAGAACATGTAACTAAGTCTATCAAACGCTTCATGATAAAATTACAGTGTTTGTATCTCTCTTCTTAGACAAATACAATTGTCATTAGGGAAAAAGCATCAGGTACCTTGATATTGTTGTCCATCATTATTAACGTATATTTTATCCATAAGAAAAATCAGAAAAAAAAAATCTTCATAAGAATTAGCACTTTTATAGAAATGAGATACATTAATTACATTGTTTGGAAAACAAAAGGTGCAATTTTTGCACCCCAAAAGAGTGTAATAAACTATAATTATGCGGTGAATAAATAAATTATTCACAGTTGCATTTAAGCTGCTGTATATTGCTTGATTATATAGTTGAATGCTTTGTAAATATTGATGATTTGAGAGACAGTTTGCTTCAGATGAAAAACAGAAGGCTTGATATATATATATTTTTTAAATTCATTAAATGCTCTGATGGAAGTTTTCTCATATTTTCCTTTTATTCCCTTTGGAAGTTCTTCTTTGTAACATTTTTATCATCAGGAAATTCCCTAAACATGGCTATGTAAAAAATTTTGTTGTTTATGAGCGGTGACTCAGTTACATCTTCTTATCATTACAAATATAAATATTTACACAATTTTTCAGTTAATTAGAATTTTAACATTTTTTAGAGGGCGAATATTATAAGATATATTCTGCAATGAAAATATTGTAAATTTAACTCTTTACCAATCAATAAAACTTTGGACTCATCCAGATTGAAAACATTTGCAAACAACCACTATAATATAAGGTTTCAAAGGGTAAAAAACATTGTGAGAAACAGGAGGGAGTTGTTACAATGTTGTAAAAAGGTATTTTCTCAGAAGGATTGTAAATACTACAGATTGTGCAAATAAAGGTAACCTGTGCTTTTTGTGGGTGAAAAAAAAAAATGTTCAACCAAATATCATTGAACATTTTCATTTTAAACTTAAATTGACTAGATCTAACTTATTTTTTTCTTAACCTTGAAAAGGGGTGGGGGTGAATAATATAATTCATACTATGTAGCATTGTGTACAAGTGTTTGTAAATCATCTTTTATGAGAATAAAAATGTTAATGACACCTGATTAGCCCTGACATAAACACATCACCCATAGGCCCTAATTGAACGTAACGCAGGATTGAAACCATGCATCATTTTTAAAGACTTAAAAGGATATATAGTGAGTTTGGAGTTAAAACGTCCTTAACCCTTTACCAAACAATCCCTGGTTTTTACGACCCTAAGATAGAAGCCTTTTGAAAACATTGTTGGAACAGGAGAAAATGCTGGTTACCAGCATTTTCTCCTTACCCTGCTGGAAACAGATTGCAATTTTTGAGTTATGTTTATTTTGTAGTCTGCAGGTGCTTTCAATTTGGACCAGTCTAAAATTCTGTTGTTTGGTAAAGGGTTGAAAGGTAAGATACATTAAGCTTTCAATATATAAGTAACACTGAAATTATTTTAATGAAAATTTTACTTTGGGTACGTTTTGAATTAAATTTTGGGTACGTTTTGACTTAGCTTTTGGGTACGTTTTAACTTTATTTTTTGGGTACGTTTTGGTTTGGGTACGTTTTGACCGCATCCCCTACTTTTGCATACGCATGAAGCAATTATAATAATGATAAAAATTATGCCAACAAGAGAATATTTAGTTCAATGTGGCTTATATATGATCCGTACATTGAAAATAACGGTTTCGGTTCGAAAACAGGTGCTCGCTGGTAACAATTTGGGTCGAGACATTTTCAGCTTTCGCCACTGACAAGTTCCAAGTCAAGAGAAATGCGCTGAAAATGCATGTTCAGAATAAAAATGACATCAAATCCCTTCAAGTTCCCCGCATAGATAGCACCAAGCGATAACAGTTACAGTTTTTATTACGTAAACGATCACTAACCATACAGATACATTCGAAGCGAGTCTTTATTAATCTTGTGCCGGTCGGCAACTTCATTTCCTGTCCCGGAAATGACTATAATAAGAAATCTTAAATCTGATTGGTGGAATACGGATGTGTTTCACATTGATTGACCAATCAAAAACAGGAAGAGATAAGCGTTTGAAAGCGTTTGAAATTTTGATCAATTTATGGTCTAAGGGAGAAAACTCGTACTTAAACTTTCGTTCTTATGTCAAACAGAGTTATCTCCCATATAATGGAGGACAGGTATAAAACCCCAAACGAATGAAATGGGTTACGTAATGAAAATTTGGAAGGAAAAGATCGGAACGAACACGATTTTTCGTTGATCTGGAGAAAACTTACATATAAAAATAGAATCTATTTTGTTCATGAATATCGACAATTTAATCTATGGAATTATGCTTATGTGAGTTGTTCATCTAGATCTGTTTATTACTCTATGTAATACAGTTTGGACTATAACAAACACGAAAATATACAGAACTCCAAGAGTTCAGAGTGTCCAGGCGGATTTATTTTAGGGCACTCAAACTTGTGTAATTCTCTTTATATTTTTCTTTGTTCAAAACAATATATCGGTAATATGATAACACAGCTTATTTGACAAAGATAACGAACAAACAGTGTCGAAAATCTCATGTCAGATACATATACATAATGTTTACGTACTTGTAAGTAAGCCAAAAGTTCTTACTTGTTGTGTCCACAAATACGATGAATGGCGGCCCTGCTTGACACAGAGGTTAAATATCAACTCGAGGCCTCGGGTTTGTTCTGTTTGGATTCACCGGAGTTTGCATGGGCAGTATCGATCAAGAGCCCAGACTAGCACGGGTGAAAGCCAATAAATACAGGAATATGAGATATGTCACTATGACATGACTTTTAAAAACAGCGAAAGTGGCCTAAATGCAAAATGTGAAAACAAACACATGCCAATCAATCAATCGAGTTAATGCAATAAGAGGGAGAATAAGTTCGGACAAAGGTTTATATATATATTTCTAACTCATTACTAAACGACAAAATTTTAGGCTTGTCTGCATTTACAGACGACAAAATAAAAGTGACTGAAAATTTGAGTTTTATTTTGTGAAGGGTACAAAATTTCGTGTGAAAAGGAGAAAATGCTGCATGGTTACCAGCATTTTCTCCTTTTCCCACAATGTTTTCAAAAGGTTTCTTTCTCAGGGTCGTAAAAAGTAGGGATTGTATGGTAATGGGTTAAATACAAAATTGCAACCTGCTCGAATTTTACACTCTGATTATTGTCTGTGTTTCCCCGCTTTTGTGTCAGTATTTTCCTATCGTGTCCGAAGTAAACTAAAAGATCATGTCTTCTCAACATCTTCTAAAGGTCATATTTCATTAGACATCTTACTGATGAAATACATATAAAAAGATAGCGCCAATGAATAAAATAGTGCTTGTGTCCGAGATCCGCCGCAACAGAGCATAATTAAGCCTCCAAGAAGGTGCTGCAAAAACCGCCCGAATTTACCCACTTTTCCCCTACTGTCCATACAAATAAGAGACAATATACGTGTCTCTTATTTAAACGCATTTTCTTCTATAGACCTGATATAATTATGTCTCCAGAACTTTAAACGTTTATGATTAAATTCTAAGAATATATGATCCATTCAGATCATCGTTAAAATCGTTTTATTCTGTTCGTCGTTTCCGACGTTACACATGAAACGCAATTTATTCGTTCGTGGTTTTATGCCGTCCATTTGTTATAAGGGAGGCAACTCTGTTAGTCTTAAGAATAAAATCAAGCACGAGTTTTTTCCCTTAGACCATAAAAATTTTATATTTTCAGTCTTCCGACTTTCTTGATTCTGATTGGTCAATTGAAAGCCATACATCTGTATTCCACCAATCAATGATAAGATTAACATATGCTTTTATTTCCAGGTCAGAAAGCGAAACAGCCGGCATTAATGACGACTTCAAGCAATTTAAACCATAATTACACTGAATGACATTTGTACAGGCAATTTGAATGAAGTAAGTTTCACTGTTTAAATGTAGAGGTGCTCTTCAATTCATTTTCCTGCCCTATTTACTGATATTTAAAATGAAACTAGACAAGCCTAGAAACCGGATGTCGGAAGTTTCGGATAAAAGAAGATTCGGCCAAAGTCTTAGTTGACGACTACTGATTTATGAGAATATTTGGCACTAAAAATTGAGAATATTCGGCCTCAAAGATAGAGAAAATTTGGCCCCTAAGTTTGAGAAGATTCGGCCACAAAGGTTTAGAAGGTTTGGCCCCGTACGGGCCATAGTTTGAGAGTGTTCGTCATCAATGTTGAGAAAATTCAACCCACATGGCTGTTTAGTAATTTTAGTGAACTGTCCAAAGGAATGGAATTCCTTTTGAAACGTCGTAGTAACCACAAGCTTTCATAGTCTTAGTTTAGTACAGATAACTGTCCCCAGAGGCATAGTCCCAATAATGAGATGACACGGTGATTTTTTTTCATATTTGGACATTTATTGCACACCATACCATCTCAAGTCCATCAAAAATTTTCCAGTAGCAAAGATAGAGCTCTGTACTGACTTTCTGTTTAGTCAATTTAATCTGTATGCAGCGATATGCAAATAAATGACTTCTGGAAACAAACATGACCAAAAACTAATTAATAAACCTTTCATTACATAAAGAGTTATAGAAGTGGTATAAAACATATAAAGAAAGGGTTATTAAACATGCAAGCAACAGGTATGTTTAAATCCTAGTTTTGTTTTCTATTTTCGAAATCATTAGAATTCAAACTTGCGCACAAAATCTGTGCGGAGGTTTATACTGATTTTGTCTTGATTGTCTCTGTATCCAGAGGCGACCAATCGAGAAGTAATATCGCCTTTGGGGACAGTTATCTGTACTACCCAAAGCCGATGTTACTTTTTGACTGGTCACCTCTGGGTACAGAGACAAGACAAAATCAGTTGAAAGCTTCCCACAGATTTTGTGTGCAAGTTTGAACTCTTATAATTTCCCAAATAGAGCACAAAACTAGGATTTAAGCAAACCTGTAGCTTGAATATTCGATATTTCTTTGTTCGAAATACAAATATTTTCAATTCAAACGCTGATCATGAGAAAAAACCATGCATTTTATCAGTTACTTGTGTTGTTTACATTACCAAAACATATAAAATGGCCACAATGCACGACAGATTTCGTTTTTGAATTTTCTGAGATAAACATGTTGTAAACGACTTCTACAAGCTCTTTATGTAAAATAATGGTTTAACAATTTGTTTTTGGTCATGTTTATTACTAAATTTCATTTGCATTTCGCTGCAATACAGATTAAATCAATAAAACAGAAAGTCAGTAAATCGCTCTATATTTGCTCAGGGTTTTCCTTGACGCACGATTTTGTGCGTTTTGACGCACTTTTATGGAAAATGACCCGCATTTTTTTAAGTAAGGCGTCATGGTGGACGCACAAATACAATAAGAAGTAATAATGATCGTATGATCGTATATACTTCTGACACCGTTATACTTCTGACACCGTTACACCGTGGGCAGATGAAAAATCTGGAGTACGAAGCGAAAATGGGACGAAACACTGGACTGTGTATCCATTTTACTAAAATACCGTCGGTCTTTAATCAGGTCTAAACTAAACCAGTTGATCTAAAATGAAAACAATATATTTCCTGTCAAAATCGACGTCATTCTTGCTGTCTGCAAGGAAAAAGAGCCCTTAAACAAAGATCAGATGATACCGCGGCTGGTAAGAGCACCCAGAACATCATTTCAAGGTCTCGAGGGTTTACTGTAAATTAGCTAGAGATACACTTTGTTATTCTTTGAAAAAAGCAGCATGAACGCGACCCGCGTGTCAACAAAACACAAGAATCGGTCATTTATCTAATTGGTGAAAATAGTTCATTTTCGGCCGAAACGGATAATCTTTATCAAGAAAAATAACAGACTTCCCACACTGGCCGACAACAAGCTTTCTTCGCCAACGAAATGGTCGATTCCTGTGATAAAAAAAAAACCCTTAACCATAGCGAGAGGCTACACATAAAAGAACACATACTTTCACAAATAGTAGCTTTTGTTTAAGTGTTTTAGCGAATTACATTTTTTTGTGACCCCCACAAATTCCAAAATGACCCCCATTATTTTTGAGTAGGGGGTCACAATGACCCCCTATTTTTGTGGCCGAGGGAAAACCCTGTTTGCTACTGGAAAATTTACGATGGACTTGAATCAGTACAATGTACAGTAAATGTCCAAATATGAAAAAGATCACCAGGGTGTCTCATTATCTCTCATTATCTCATTCTTTCTCAGGGTCATCAAAAGTAAGTATTGTGTGATATTGGGTTAATCATGTCATTACTTTTCTCTTTACAAAATGTTGGAATTTTTAGGTTAACTAGTTACCACACACTCCTGGCTTTTAATTGTATACTAGTCTGTTCAAGATGTTTCCTTATATTTGCAGGCGTTATTCAAAATGCAGATTCCATGAGGACAAAAAGAAAGATTTAGAAACAAGATGTAATGATGGACATTTAAGCTACAGAATTGGCATGGAAACTCAACCAATGTATCAGGCTCTGCAACATCAAGAAGCAGACACAGAAAATTTTCTTTTGAAGAAGAGTTTCTTTTAATTTTAGTGAAACTGAAGACAGGAAATTTTAATGAAGACCTGGCCAAAACATTTGATGCAAGTGCAGGCCACATTTCAATGATATTTTCCACTTGGATCGATTTCTTATGTAATGAACTGAAAAATTCTGTTTGAAATGCAGAACTGAGAAAGTGATATTGCTGCACGTTATGAGCCATACAACAACTTGAAAATTGTTTTAGCCTGTACTGAACTGATGCTACAAACAACTTCAAATCTAGACTCTAGGAAAAAGACCTTTTCAAACTATAAACAACATGACACTGTCAAATTCCTTCCTGGCTTGTCTCCAAACTTTGCAGTTATTTTTCAAGAGCATGGGACGGCCGAGCCTCAGATAAACACATCACCTGAAAAAGTTTAACCCATTACCACACAATCCCTACTTTTGACGCCCGTGAGAGAAAAGCCTTTTGAAAACAATGTGGGAAAAGGAGAAAATGCTGGTAACCAGCATTTTCTCATTTTCCCACAATGTTTTCTACCCTTCACAAAACAAATTTCAATTTTTCAGTCACTTTTATTTTGTCGTTTGCAAATGCTTTCAATTTGGACCTGTCTAAAATATTGTCGTCTAGTAATGGGTTAATACAGGTGAAGTTTATTGCAAGGACCAGTGTGGTGAAACAGTTATGACAGACAGAGGATTTAATATTAGTTATGACTTGAAGGAGAACGGTGTTGAATAAGTAATACCAACATTTAAAGGACATGACAGGTCACAAATCACCAACGTTGAAGCAAAGCGGTCTGAAAACATCCTTAAGGCCAGAAAACATGTATTAATAGACATTAATGTTTTCCCCAGATGATAGATTGTTTTCCCTCGTCTTAACTCATTATCGAACGACAAAATTTTAGGCTTGTCCAATTTGAAAGCATTTGCAGACGACAAAATAAAAGTGATTAAAAATTTGAAATTTGTTTTATAAAGGATAGAAAACATTGTGGAAAAAGGAGAAAATGCTGGTTACCAGCATTTTGTCCTTTTTCCACAATGTTTTCTAAAGGTTGCTTTCTTGGGGGCGTCAAAAGTAGGGATTGTGTGGTAATGGGTTGATAAACTCTTAATTTTAAACATATAAAGATGCCAAATCACATGTGATTCAACTGATGTGAATTATTTTTGAAAGGGTTGAGTACATTGTTGTAAAAGGAAGAAATGCTTGTTAAAGGTGGCCCTTCAGATTTTGGGACAAAAATTTTACAAAAATGCAAAAAATCATCCTTATACTCCCAAAGCCTTTTAATTTTCATCCATAAAACCCCAATAGTCGAAAACCATCCGACAACACGAGAAATTAGAGGTGTACTACAGCCCAGGTTGACACCAATGGGAGACATGTTCTATTTTTTGATGATCAGTTCGCTCGTTTATATACAGGAATACACAGACGAAGTTTCAAACATAGCGTCTGAAGAAGACATTATGGAAATAATTATTACATGTTTGTTATGTAATGGAATTTATGAATGCAAATTAAAAGGCTTTGGGAGTATAATGATTATGTTTTTGCTCTTTTGTAAACTTTCTGTCCCAAAATCTGAAGGGCCACCTTTAACCCATTACCACACGAGAAAATTTTGGACAGGTCCAAATTGAAAGGATTTGCAGACGACAAAATAAAGGTGACTGAAAAATAGAAATTTGTTCTGGGAAGGGTAGAAAACACTGTGGGAAAAGGAGAAAATGCTGGTTACCAGCATTTTCTCCTTTTCCCATAGTGTTTTCAAAAGGCTTCTTTCTCAGGGGCGTCAAAAGTAGGGATTGTGTGGTAATGGGTTAATGATTGATGATTTGTATTATTTTTTCATATGAATTTCAGTGATATATCTATTTTTCAATTGGCAAGATGTAAAAATTCTAAATACCCACCTTTAAATTCTTTACCCACAATGATTGTAAGAAAAACAAGTTTTAACCTTTTCAAGGGTCAGAGAAAACTAGGATTGTTTGTTAAAAGGTTTAACTTTTTAGCTCACCTGAGCACAACATGCTCAAGGGGAGCTTTTAGGATCACCCGGGCCCTTATTCACCAAGCATTCTTAAGAACGTTCTTTGTCTATTCTTTAGAAATTTCTACATTTGTAAGTAACACAACTTCTGAGTGGCTAAACCATTTGGTTTAGCCAATCAGAAGCTGTGTTACTTACAAATTCAGAAAACCTTGGAGAATAAGACTAAGAATATTCTCAAGAATGGTTGGTGAATATGGGCCCAGGTGTCCGTCATGTGTCGTGCGTCGTCAACAATTCTTCAAACATCAATTCCCCCTAAACCGCTGGGCCAGTTTGTACCAAACTTGGCTGGAATGTTCCTTGGGAGGTCCTTTTTTTAAAGTGTTCACAGAATTTGATTCCGTCAAAAACTCTGGTTACCAAGGCAAGAAAATGGAATTTTTTAGGAAATTCTTTAGAAATCTTCTTCTCTGAAACCGCTGGCCAGATTTTAAAATGATTTCACACAGATGTTCCTTGGATGACCCTTTTCAAAAATTGTTCGCAAAATTTTGATCAGTCAAGAAACATGGCTTTGGTGAATTGGGGCTTCTTGCACTATACAGAAATTAAGAAATTCTTAAAAATTCTTCTCTGAAACTGCTTGTCAGATTTTGAAATAATTTCACAGAGATGTTCCTTGGATGACCCTTTTCAAAAATTCTTCGCAAAATTTTGATCAGTCAAGAAACTATGGTCCTCTCAAAAATTCAGATGAGCGATCCAGGGCCATCTTGGCCCTCTTCTTACATGTACCAGACTCTAAAAATGTTTCATTTCTCCATATCATAGATGTAAAATTGTGGAAGGCAAATACAGCTCGAGTGTTAAGATCATTTGAAAGGATAGAAACTATTGTTGGGACAATGAAAAAAGTCTGTTTCTTGCCCAAATGGAAAGCACTTGCAGATGACATTGTAAATGTGACTGAAAAATTGAACTTTGTTTTGGAAAGGGTACAAAACAATGTGGTTGGTTGTATCGGGGTTTAACATCACTTTAACAGCTAAGGTCATATCATGGCGGTCGGTGACACATATGTGTTTCCTGGCTTTCTCACACCAGTACTAACACGTCTTTCTTTCCATAGCTGCCGACTACTTTTCCCTCATGCTTCAGCAGAGGAGAGAGAAGAAAATATGCCGGAAAGAAAGTTCGCCTCTACCGGGTATCGAACCCACAACCACCAGGTCATGAGTCCGACACACTAACCACTGAGGGGGCACAAAACAATGTGAAAGAAGGAGAAAATGCTGGTGTTTTTTCAAAGTCGGGATTATATGGTAATGGGTTAACTCTTTACCAAACGACAATACTATAGAGTTATCCAAACTGAAAGCCTTTACAGATGAAAAAATAAATGCACCTCAAAAGTTGAAACATTGTGGTAAAAGGAGAAAATTCTGGATACCAAAGGCTTCTTTCGTTTGGTAATGGATTAACTCCATACTGAGCGACAAATTTTTGGACTGGACCATATTCATAGCATCCGCAGACAAATATTTGTTTTACTTTGATAGGGTAGAAAATATTGTGGGAAAAGGAGAAAATGCTGGTTACCACCATTATCTCCTCCCACAATGTTTTCTATAGGCTTTTTTCTCAGGGTTGTTAAAAGTCGAGATTGTAGTAAAGGGTTAAGGCATGAGAGCTTTGCTTAATCCTTTCCTAAAACAAAAAAACTATAGTTTCATCCAGACTTGAAACATCTGTTGGCTACAGTATATGTACAAATCATCTCAAATTTTATGATAGGGTGAAAAATATTTGTGCAAAAAGGAGGAAATTCTGGTTCACCACATTTAAGATTGGCACCTTTGTGAAATGAAATGCTATTTCAGCCTGTTTCTCACCTATAACAGTAAATTAGGGAGTTTTGTAAATATTTATGGGCAAGATGACATTATGCAAGGAAATTCAATTCTGTGTACATGTACTTGTATTTCTATGTCTGTATTTACCTACCACTCTTTTACTCTACGACTTTTTACTTACGACTTTTCAAGTAACACAAATTTTGATTTGCTAAACCAATTTGGCTAAACCATTCAGTCTAGCTAATTAGAAGTTGTGTCACTTCCAAATGTAGAAAATCTTAGGAAATAAGACAAAGAATGTTTTCAAGAATGGTTGGTGAATACGGATTCTGATGACCATTGACTGACAAATCAGGGTTTATTAAAAACATGATTTTACTTCAAACATAATTTAAAAGGTGTAAAAATTTGTGTTTGTATGTAACTTTATTACAAAAGATTTCAAGCATACATTTACAAGCAGAACTAAACAACATTGTAATGCATGTAAGATATACATGTTACTGAATTTAAGCTACTAAAAACTCATACATGTATGTTTATACTTAACTTTATAGCTATTAAGAACTAGACAACAAAATAAGCTACTACTCCATATTGAAAGCATTTCAGGCAACAATTTAAATGTGGTGCAAATGATGAACGTTGAAATAGTGAGAAGAGGAGAAAAATTCTGGTTACCAGGATTTTCTTCTTTTCCCACAGTGTTATACCAGTCTTTCCTCTTTTTACTGTAATGTTTTCTGGCGTTGATAATGCATTTGAATCGTACTATAGGGTAGAAAGCATTATTATATAGGGGGGGATTTTTTTCCATATTTTATCATTTATTTTGATTATAGAATGTCAGATTCCTGTGAAATAACCTCTGTTTGAAGGCTTACATCAAAACTGTTGTGCACTACGATAGTAAAATACTAAATGATATGCAAGGACTTGATTCTGTGTCTTAAATCATAAAGAAAATAATTCCCAACATTAGAAAAAACAACACATTTTTAGCTCGCCAGAGCACAAAATGCTCAAGGTTAGCTTTTGTGATCGCCCTATGTCTGTCGTGCATTGTCCACAACTTCTTAACATCTTCTTCTCCTAAACCACTTGGCCAATCTTGATGAAACTTTGCAGGGATATCCTTTATTTGAATCGCTACCAAAGTTGTTCAAGAGATTAAATTCCACCCATAACTCTGGCTGCCATGGCAACCAAAGAATAAAATCGAGCAAAATCTTTTAAAATCTTCTTCTCTGAAACTAGAAGGCATAGAGCTTTGATAATTGGTATGTAGCATCTCCTAGTGGACTTCTACAAAGATTGTTCATATATTGCCCCTGGGGTCAAAACTGGCCCCACCCCGGGGATCACAAGTTTGAACATGGAAATAATAAAAGAAAACTTTGAAAAATCGTTTCTTCTGAAAC
The DNA here is from genome assembly GCA_943736015.1 of Tridacna crocea. NCBI lineage: Eukaryota > Metazoa > Mollusca > Bivalvia > Cardiida > Cardiidae > Tridacna > Tridacna crocea. Next base: position 17,392,762 of record OX031072.1, read on the forward strand.
AAGAAGGGGTAGAGCTTTGATATTTGGTATGTTGCATCTGCTATTGGACCTCTAGCAAGATTGCTCATATGATGCCCCGTGGTTCAAACAGGCCCCGCCCCAGGGTCACAAATTTGAAACATAGGAACAAAGATGGAAAACTTTATTTTTTTTTCTCTGAAACTGAAGTCCTAGGGCTTTGATGTTTTGTATGTACTATCTTCTACAGGACCTCTACCAAGTTTGTTAATATGATGCCCCTGGGGTTCAAACTGGCCCCGCCCTGGTGGTCACAAGTTTGAACATGGGAACAAAGAAGCAAAACTTTAAAATTCTTCTGCTCTAAAACAAGATGGAATTTATGTACATGTGTTCCGTATGATAGTTTGCCAATAACAATACATGTATTTTACATTTTTTCATTAAATGTCATGGAAAAAGGGGGGCTTGGTGTATATTTTCACTGTGGACCAATATCTCTTTCATTACAAGAAAAAATGTAATTAAAGTTCATCTTGTTAAGCCACAGACAATAGTTATTTGATTTTATTTCATGAAACGACATGTTATCAAAAATGGGGACTAAATGTATAATTTCATTACGGACCATTTATAGTCAGTTGGCCCTTCCATCCACGTTGACGGTTATCTTCTATAGTCCTTGGCATTTATGAAACTTCATACATGTCTTCCTTAGGATAGTCTTGTGATACACTTTTCTTCTGTATGATGTGTCATGGAAAAAGGGGTTACCTTTCACATACTGGACTTATCGAGATCCAATAAATTAATCAGTAATGTTGTGAGCTTTTAGTCTAGGGTTCCCAGTTTGTACTGGCTTGATTACTGTCTCAGTCAATATCCTTCAAAATTTGATAAAAAGTTATTGAGACAAGTCTCATTTGTGTCTTAACAATGAGCGAATGATGTTTTTTAATCTGTCATTTGACCACCATTTTGACCAGGAAATTAAAGCCTTGCCTCATAAAGTTAATTCAGTCCCTAACTATGCAATCCTGACTTTCAATGACCCTGAAGAAGAAGGGTTGTGGAAGTATTTTGGGAAAAGAAGAAAATGCTTTTTGCACAGTTACATACCCTGTCAGAATTATTTGGCCTTGAACTTCGATATTTGGCACTTATCTTCACTGTAGACCTTTACTGCTTAGTACTCAGGTGAGTGATATAGGACCATCATGGTCCTATTGTTCCCAATTTGCCTGGTTATCTAGTCTTACAAGGATCTATACTATTTGCCTTCAAATTCTTCATTACTTGTAGGAACTGTAAGAGAACAGCATGGATCCTTATTAAACTGCCTGTATGGATAGGCTGATCTGAATCTATATTTGGTCATTTGTAGTTTTGTAACTGGCCAAGTAAAGAAATGAAATAACTATCATGCTGTTAGAATGTTCTTTAAATCTTAATTTTTCATTAAAACAAGGAATGCATGAAAGAAAGTAGCTTTCAAAAGCTTTTGCATTTCTAGTTTTTCTATTGCTAAAAACCTTGAATTTTGAAAAAAAAATCCTGGAAAAAGTCTGGAATTTTGCAAGCAGAAAGTTGTCGGAACCCTGTATAATATCTATTATATATATGAGTTTGCATTTGCATCTTTCCAATGCTCTATACAATTTTTCAAAAGGCCAACCGGCCATGACAAACTTGAAACCTCTGTCAACATGCTATCATTTAGACTCTCATTTTATCGTATAACCTCCCTTGTTTTCAGTGTAATATACCCATTACAAATTTCTTTATCTTACACAGGTTTGGTATCACGTTTGTGTGACGTCATTTTTGAGGTCATTTTGTAGGTAATTCATACAAGTTGAGATAAGATTTTATCAAACTTGTCAAGTAAAATGTTATTCAGCTTACAAAGGCTTTCTTATTCCTTTCCCGAACGACAAATATTTGGACTAGACCAAATTAAAAGCATTTGCAGAAGACAATTCCACTCTTGCTGAAAAGATTATTTCTATCTATGATAGGGTAGAAAACATTGTGGGAAAAAGGAGAAAATACTGGCTACCAGCACTTTCTCCTTTTTCGACAATGTTTTCAAAAGGCTACTATTCAAGACCCGTAAAAACCAGGGCCCGGTTTCACGAAAAAACTTAAGTCCGTACTCAACTCAACTGAGTTTACAGGCTTAAGTTCGTTAATTTGCTGAGTTGAGTCTGAAACGTTGAGTGCGTTTCACGAACACGTTCTCAGCTAAGTCGCTTATTTTGAGGATTTTTTAAACGTCTTAAGCGATATTTTTGCTACTCTCCGATAGTCGAGGTAATAAACTGTAAAAGTACGGGAACAACTGTCAATATCGCAGTTGTCTGAAATAAAATAAACAAACATTTTCGCATGAAAAAGCTATTTTACGGAATTCAATCCGTGTATTCATGCATCGGTATGCACTTCAGTGTCGTAAAAGACTGTATCGCTGTGGTTCTAGTCAAAATTTATTGAAATTGTTTCCATGTTTGAGGCCAAAAAAAAAAAACGAGGAAATAAATAGAAGATATTTGGGCTTTTTTCGGTGAAAGATCGAAATTTATTTCATCGAGTGGACACTATCGGTAATATTTTCAGGAGTGGCGCAGCCACGAGTGAAAATATTACCGATGTGTTCACGAGATGAAATAAATTTCGATCTTTCACCGAAAAAAACAAAACAAATATTCTATTTATTTCATGCTTTTAACCCTTTCTGAGAGGAGTGTTATCAAAATCCAGTACAGTTCTTTTCCGTTATTCCCTGTGTCGTGCCCCTCCAGCATAGCATTGCAATATAAAGTCATGCGCGAGAAATCTAAGGTAAATGACGTCATATTTCCCATCTGGTTGTCGGGCACGCGCAATCTACCAAGGCAACAAGAACGTGAAAATCGGTATTTTCACTGGTGATACCAGTGTAAGATCGAAAACTTTTTTCACTGCTATTTCTCGATATCCTACCGGAAAGCATGAAATAAAAAGGGATGTCGTTGAGAGCTCTTAGTCCAGGAGTGTCCTTGAACTGATGATTTTTTTTTTGTTTACATTACATTTCGTAAAGCACTGTTTTTCCTCTGAAGGGTTTTCCAAAACCTATGGTATTTATTTCAATGCTCATTTAAGTTTGAAATAACATGGCAAAATGAATATTAACATATGATTTGCTGTAAACCTATCATTGCAGTAAAAATGAATTAGATATAGTATTGCACCCAAATTTCTTGATCAAGCCGATATGAGTCCGTGCAACACTGTACCTAATTTTAGTTGGGTATAGTCTTGCACTCAAATTTCTATGCTTTCTTAGTTAAAAAATCAGTGTAATACTATGTTTAAATAAACATAGTATAGTGTTGCACTCAAATCTATAGATACAGACTTCTTCATGAAATATGAGTATAACATAGCGCCTACATGAAGCTATTCTGAAGCTGAACAAGTAATATTGAGGGACAATGAAGGAAATATAACAAAGTCCATTTACATATAACTTTTACTTTACTTTTTTTTTTCACTTAAAAATTAACTATGCTTTTAAAAACTGCAAGCTGATATGTTTTTCCATATACCTTATGAAGACTTTTCTTTAACCCATTACCACACAATCCCTATCTTTGACAACCCTGAGAAAGAAGTCTTTGGCAAACATTGTTGAAAAATGAGAAAATGCTGGTAACCAGCATTTTCTTCTTTTCCTACAATGTTTTCTATCCTTTACAAAACAAATTTCAAATTTTCAGTCACTTTTATTTTGTCGTCTTCAAATGCTTTTGATTTGAACAAATCCAAAAATTTGTTGTTTGGTAATGAGTTAAGCCACTAGTGACTTTGAAACAATACAGGAAATGCATTATAAATAAATTGTTACAAGTATTTTTCCCTTTTCACTCAATGTCCTTAACCCTTTCCCACACAGTCCCTGGCTTTTATGACTCTGGAGAAAGGGCTTTTTGAAAACATTATGGAAAAAGGAGGAAATACTGGTAACCAGCATTATCTCCTTTTCCCACAATGTTTACTATCCTTCTATTCTATCAGAAATTGCCATTTTTGGTACATTTGATTTGTCGTCTGTGGACATTTTCAATTTGGTGGAGTCCAACATTTTGTCCTTTGGGAAAAGGTTTACTCTTACACATAACATGATAGCATTTGTACAATTTCAGAACAGTTATAATAAAAGAAATGTACACTTTGTTGTGAAAGTAAACAAATAAAGTTGAACCAATTACCTCACAATACCAAATTTTAATGACCCTGAGGAAAGTGCCTTTTGAAATCATTGTGGGATAAGGAGCAAATACTTGTAACCAGCATATTCTCTTTTTCCCATAATGTTATCTATGCATTCAGTCATATTCTAACATTTGAGCCACATTTAAACTGTCATTTGCAATTCAGTTGCATTTAAAATATCTAGTAAGTCTATTTACTTGGTTGCTTCTGGAACAAAACAGGTACAATTTCCTTTCAAAGCCTAAATATTTTTAAAATTGCATATAGGGTTGGGATAACATTCACAGATGACAAAATTTTGGTCTTGTCTAAATTGAAATCATAATGCAGATGACAAAATATGGCCTTTCAAATAGATCTAATGGTATTTGTCTCTGGAACAGTAGAAAACATTGGGGTAAAAGGAAAAATGCTAGTTACTAGCATTTTATCCTTTTCTTCCAATATTTTGAATAATTTTCACTGATAACAAAATTCTGGTCACATTCAGTATCATCTAAACATGCTGCAAAGTTTTCAAGAAAACTTTAAAGTCTTTCAGTATCTGAAGATGTAAAAACTGATGTTCCATCAATCTGCATCATTCCTCTGCTGTTTCTAGAATGTGGATCAAATCTCATGTCTGAGGAAAAATTAGTCTTGTACTGACCAGATATCATCATACTGTACTGAATGCCTTTGTTTTTACCTATTTAAAACATAAAAATAAACCTTTAAAGGGTGAAAATTCATTGTTACCAAACAACTTTGTTATAGTAATCCAAGAAGGGACTTTCTAAACATTGTGAGAAAAGAGGAAACTGCTGGTAACCAGCATTTTCTCCATAACCCACAACATTCAATTCCTTCTAAGATTGTTTTTATCATTTGAGCCCCACTTTAATGTGCTGTCTGAAAATCCTTTCAATCTGAACCAGTCCTAAAATTTCTATTTGGTATAGAGTTGAGTGATGGATGTTATCTCTAAATGGCAATTGCAGAGATCTATCCAGTTCACTTTAAAGAGTAACCTAGATGCTTTCTACAATGTGTGAAATTTTGCCTTTGCACACCAAAATCAGTCTCTGTATGTTCATGCAATCCTTCTCCAATCTGTCAAGTTTTAGTTTCTAACTTTTATTCCTTTGAGAAATTTATCACAGAAAAAGTCTGCTGAAAGTTATAAATTGAAAATGATACAGAAAACTGTATAGATATGGCAGACAAGGTTATGGATAATGCATTGGAATATCCTCTTAAAGTATATTATGACTTCCACAGACTTCTGTTTTTAACTTAATTATGCAGTAACTTGAGATGTTTACTAAGTCTAATACCTACTGGAAATGAACAAACAACAAGGTTCCATTTTTTTCTCACAATGTTCACATTTTCATTTCAACAAGGAATATATCTTGGACAAGACATTACAAAAACCTGTTAAAACTCTCCACAATGAAGTACATTTTAATTTTTTTTTCTGCTAACAGTAGATCTGTTTACCATGTGCAGTGTATTTAAAAAAAAATCACATTATGTTTTATGACCATTGATGCAGCACTACTTCATAGACTATGAGCTCATGTTTGTAAATGAGAAAAAGTATAAGTAATGTAGCAGTATAGTTGGAAAATTGCTTTAGGTCTGTAAAATAGCTGTTTCTCCATCACTTGCAATCATGTACAGAATTTGGTGCAAAAATATGTATGTGAAAGATAGAGCCTAATCATAAATCATGTTACTTGAAAAAGTCATCTGTAAATGTTAAATGTGGGACAAAAGGGTGCCTTTCAATGTATATACATGTATTTGAAGATGATCTATGAGTAACTCCATTACTCCATAGATGACAGATACTTTTCCAGTATACCCAATTTCCGTTACCTCTCTCTCTGCCAGTGGTGACTGAAATAGCTTTTGGAAACTACAGATCATGATCAGAGAGTGTAGTCTGCTACTCGATGCTAATATTTTACTAAAATTTACTATCATACAGTACACTACTTATTCACTTTCAGACTATGAAATAAGTTGATATTATTTATTTCAAAAGAGTTCAAAGAAACATTTAATTTGCCAGACTTTTTAACAAGACATACCTGTCGTTTTCTTCTATGTTGACCTCTAGATCCTCCATCAGAAATGATGTGCCACGCTAACTACACCATCCCATTACTAATCACTTCACTGTCATCACTCTACTATGTGTTTATTTACCTAAGATGAGAGTAACAGAAAATGAAAGTTTTGTATTAAAAAAAGACACTAAAAAGCAAAATGAAAACAAGATGAAACCTATGTTGTTGGTACTCATTGGAATTACCTATCGATATCTACCATACAGGTTTAAAAATTCCAATCACCATCTGATAATCAGAAATCAACCAATTATCTGATCCTCTGTCAATTTAATTGAAAATGATTATTACGTCCTTTATGCCTGAATGTTTGCCATCGAGCTCCCAGCCCAAGTTAATTTGAAGCATAACTGAAGCCAGGTGATAAATCATAAATAGGCAAATAGTAATAACTTTCAACATCTAAGATGTTCATCCTATTACACTGTCATTCAAGTTTTAGTCAAAAGAACAAGTCAAGAGATGCAAAACACAATTTCACTTCAATATTTGCCATTGTTTAACCAAAACCTTGGACCTTAAACAAAAATATAGACCAGGGCACATACATACAGATTTTGCTTTTTTTGTTTCAAAATTTAAGATTGTTGCTGAATTATCATCGGACTCAGTAGATCTTTATATCGTCGAGTGTCCTCATTCCGTGACTGTCTTTGAGCCGGTGATGGTTGTGTACATCTCGTTCTTGAAAAGCACATAATTTGACGTATTTCTGCTCGTAACCCTTACCTATATTCGAACTTTTTACTCCTCGTGAATTTCAAAGACAAACACATCGTCACTGTCTTTAAAGCTGTATTTAGGAACGATTTCTGAGTTTAGGTTCGATTTCTCCAGGGGACGATTTCTCCAGCAGCTTAGAAGCTCCTACACAGAACATAGATCTCTGTCACGTATGTCGAACAGAGACGATCCTTGAAAAAATTCCTTCATGTGGCTTGAAATTGACAAATTCTGTCTCTAAATAGAAGTTGTGTCGGTTTATATTGCTCTAGCGTAGACGTGTCCGCCATTTTTGAGTCGACAACAAGCAGCTTAAGCCAGGGTAGAGTAAACTTAAATTAACAGACTCAACTCAAGGTTTTGAGATCGTTACTGAGTCTGTTATGTTCTTGAAACGCAACTTAAATAACAAACTCAATTTAAGTCAGAAACTGAGTCCGTTAGCAGATTTGAGCAAAATAACGGACTTAAGTTGTTTCGTGAAACCGGGCCCAGGGATTGTTTGGGAAAGGGTTAATAAGATTTTCATTGACTCGTTTAATAAAATCTTATCTCAAAAGTCTACGAATATCAGATTCTTTTTATCACAGTTAGCTCTCCAATAGCCCAACTTCCCACATCTAAAACAAGACCCAGGTCTAGCTGTCCCCATTGTAGCACTCTGTACTAACTCTGTAGACTGTTTGTTAACCTCTACCATTTGTATATAAGGCCGGTATCGTTTACTCGAGTATCACTTCCCCTGGCGGGCTTTCGTTTCTGCTTGGTTGTCTGCCCTCTGAATTCTCTTCTCATCGTCGGAGTTGTCTGCTAATGGATTACAAACATATTCCTGTACTATCTTCCAACCATGCACAGATGAGTTGTCAAGCTTAATGCATTTTTGCCTATTGTTGATAAAACAAATACCTTCTGCTATCTTTCCCTTGGCTCCAGATAAAGCTTCAATATTTCCAGTGGACGCTTCCTGTAGGACACCGTCAGCCTGAGTCAAACTGTCTAAATACGACCATTTGCCTTGAACTGTTCCTCGTGACCTTTCCCTCTAAAAGTGCACGAGTCCGAATTTCCAATACTCCAATACTTTCCAATATGCTGAATAGCAGACAGATGAGACTGAGAAAATTTATGCTAGTTTATGTTAATACACTGCTCAAAGTCCCTCAACTTTGAGCTGATAAGCTCCACCATTTGGGAAAGAAGAGAAGATTCTATTGCAGCTGCCATGTAGTCAAAAATCTGTTTAAAACTATATTCGATGCGGTCAGTTTGCCATCATCAGGTAGAATGACCAATACACGTCTACCCACACATATACATGAGCACACTTTACCTGTTTCACATGCACCACCCAGGCCCATTGAATGCAAACCAATTCACGTAACTATTGGTTTCACCTCCCTCTACAGACATGTACAACTTGTTTTCAGCTTGCTATTAGTTTCACCTCCCTCTACAGACATGTACGACTTATTTTCAGCTTGCTGTTGGTGTCAACTCCCTCTACAGACATGTACAACTTGTTTTCAGCTCACTGCAGGTTTCAAATGGCACTACAGACATAACTTGTTTTCAGCTTGCTACAGATTTCAACTCACACATGACAAACAAAAACAACTTGTCTTCAGCTCACAACAGGTTTCAACTTTCTCCACAGACAATCAACTTCCTCTACAGACATAAACAACTTGTTTTCAGCTCACTACAGGTCTTAACTTCCTCTACAGACATAAACAACTTGTTTTCAGCTCACTACAGGTTTTAACTTCCTCCACAGACATTCAACTTCCTCTACAGACATAAACAGCTTGTTTTCAGCTTGCTACAGATTTCAACTTCCACTACAGACAGGTACAACTTGTTTTCAGCTTGCTACAGGTTTCAACTTCCACTGCAGACAGGTACAACTTGTTTTCAGCTTGCTACAGGTTTTAACTTGCACTATTCATTTCATTGATTTTGACCTGAAGACAGAAAATGGTAAACGATAAAACACGGCCTCCATCCTAGTACTCTTCTGCAGGGCAAATTCTGGGACAATGTCAAAATGAATAAAAAACTATCCCAAGATGCACTTAGAAGGGGCTTTGTCTCCATCCTGTGCTCCATGAAAAGGGGCCTTAACTCTTTACTACAGGATCCCGACTTTTAATGACCTTAAGAAAGAAGCCTGTTGAAAACATTGGGGGAAAAGGAGAAAATGCTGGTAACCGGCATTTTCTCCTTTTCAAACAATGTTTTCTACCCTATCTTTCATTTGAGCCCCATATAAATTGTTGTTTGCGAATGCTTTGAATTTGGACAAGAATGATTTTTCGTGTGGGAAAGAGTTAACTCTTTACCACACGAGAAAATTGTAGACTGGTCCAAATTGAATGCATTTGCAGAGGACAAATGAGATCTGCCTGAAAAAATTGAAATTTGGTTTGGGAAGGGTAGAAAACATTGTGGGAAAAGGAAAAAATGCTGGTTACCAGCATTTTCTCCTTTTCCAACAAAGTTTTCAAAAGGGTTCTTTCTCAGGGTCGTTAAAAGTTGGAATTGTGTGGTAAAGAGTTAATGCACCAGCAAAAAGGTATCAGCCGCTGACCTGTGTTGAAACTCTGTGATATGGATAAATTTTCTGCTTGTCCAAGGACCAATCTATCCAGCAATTTTCAGCTTGTTGTTTAGACGAAATATGAGGGGTGTTTGAAAAGTTTCTGGACAAGTGCTGCCATTCTTTTATATTTTGATATTTTTTAATGAGTTTTTCGGTAGTAATAGCTACAACCGTATTCTACGTGTTATTTGAAACAAATAAAAGGAGGATATACGCCACACGTGATAAATTGTCTCAATAGCAACGTCAAGTTGACATGAGCGGGGCACTTTGACGTTACTTCACTAAATAACTTTTTTTTGATGGCAAGTATCATCGCGATAAGCATCCCAGTATGTTTTTGAATTGTGTATGACAAAAGTATCTGCCTGCAGGGCGCACCTTCTACTACCTGCCCTCAAAAGCTACAATGAGTCGTAGACAGTAAGAATTTCCTGTAACAGTACAGAGAAAGTGGTGACAGGCTCTTGGTTTCAATATTACGGATGATGTAACTTGGATTGGTTTGCTTGATTCAGAGAACAAGCAAGACACTTCTGTCTGGAAAAATTCACCCTCGCCTACAAAAGCAAGGGTGAATCATTTTATTTTATTGAAATGAACAGAGTTATTCTCTGCCACACACTGTCGATTGGGGAGACAGTCACAGCACAGTATTACTAGAATATACGGTCTTTTGAATTTTTAACTACATTGTACACAAAATGATATTCTTATTTTATATATGATAGAATTGGTTGGTGAAACCAGTGATTCATAAACATAATTTCGTTGTTGCATGTATATAGGTGCATAGGTTTAACCAGAAGCTCGATCAGGTGCACTAACTTGAGTTGGTCAGGGCTGTATAGGTGAAAAGACCAAAAGAACCGGCACATTCTACTAACATCACAACACACCACACCTTATGCTTCATCAACTACCAAGAAAGTACCTGCTGATAGATAGAATTACACTATTGAGCACCCACCATACTCCCCTAACTCACAACATGTAATTTTTGGTTATTCCCAACTATCAAGCGTTAGTGACATTAGTCACTGTTTCGATGACGTCGATGACCTATCCGTTGTGATGAGGGAATGTATAAGGAACATTTAATCATCAGACTTCAAAAACTGTTTTAATTTGTGCGTACATAGGCATCAGAGGAGCATTGAGCATACTGTGGAGTAATTTGAATAACCATGACTGTTTCAGACGTTTGTAAAGACAAACCTTTTATTCGATGCATCAAGGTGCCCTGCTCATGTCAACTTGACGTTGCTATGGTGACAATACATCATGCATTTCGTGTATCTTCATTTATTTGTTAAAACCAACTTATATAATATGGTTGTAGCTATCATTACCGATAAACTCATTAAAAAGTATCAAAATAAAAAAGAATGGCAGCACTTGTCCCGAAACTTTTCAAACACCCCTCGTAGATTTTATGGACCCATTACTATGTAATGAAGTGCTTGGTATAATGTATTATACAGATGCATTAGGCCCCCTTTTCACAGAGTATGGCTCCAATGTATTTGAGAAGTTGTCTCTAGTACACTTTTGTGTCATTTACGCATATTTTGAAAATGTATCCTGTCTGTGTATGTCTATGGGACAAGTATTTCCCTCCCGAACAATCATTGTCAGAGCACAACCCTTCGTTCACCTCAAATTTTTTAACTCTTGACCAAACTATAAAATTTTAGACTAGTTTAAATTCAAAGCATTTGCAGTTGGAAAGATAAACTTACCAGTACTTAAAAATTGAACTTTTTTTTTTTGGAAGGGTAGAAAAGATTGTTGGATATAGAGAAAAAGCTGCTTATCACTTAAGGAATGAAGAGAATTTTTTTTGTTTTCATGGAGGTAACAAAAAAACCTAATCACACTGAGTGAAACCGCGAACGTCTTCATTCCTTATAATTCAATAAAACAGACAACAAATATGGGCTTGAAAAATACTCCTTTTTTCATTGAAAATCTAACATTGCGTATGTATTTAACTCATTACCAATTGACAAAATTTTAGGTCTGTCCAAATTAAAAGCATTTGAAGACAACAAAATAAAAGTGACTGAAAATTTGAAATTTGTGTAGTGAAGGGTAGAAAACATGGTGGGAAAAGGAGAAAATGCTGGTTACCAGCATTTTCTCCTTTTCCCATTATGTTTTCTAAAAGCTTCTTTCTCAGGGGCGTCAAAAGTAGGGATTGTGTTGTAATGGGTTAATGTCCATTTCATTCATAATTCATAGCGCAGTAAAACTGCTGGTTCATGACGTAACAATGACGTAAATTATGACGTCATTATACGAGGGTTGTTAGAAAAGTATCCAGAGAGATTTCATAACTTTTTCATTTGTGCACTAATGAAATTTTCAACACTGATACTTTTAGGAATTATGCTTATGGTCCGGCAGAAAAAAGTAAAATATTTATACTTATGTGTTACCTACAGTCACTATGGCAACGACTGGTGACGTCGAGCGGGGCAACTTTGTTTAATTAGTTAAACAATCACATATTTATCTGTTTCTAAAGTGATAGAAAATTGTATTTCGGACGTCAAAAATTGACCAAATTGCATGTGACGTTTTTGCACACTTTTATCTTGACCAATGTAATGTCATTGTCTGTAATATGACGTCTTTTCTGTAAATAACGTAAGTTGAACACATCGCTCTACTGATATTGCAATTATGGCGCTAAAGCAGCGGTATTCAATAAAATTTTGCGTGCTAATGGGAAAAACAAAATCAGGGATGATCTTTATGATAATGAATACCTACGGTAAAAGTTCTATGAAGAAATCAAGCATATATGAGTGGTACAACATATCTGCTTGTGATGCTGCCGAATGCCAAAGATCTGGACGCCCAAATATTACGTCACGACGCTCATGATTTGCCAATTGTTGTTCTGGAAACGATTCGTAAAATTTCCCAAGATCACTTCAAGTCCTCCTTTGACAAGTGTTTTCATGATGGGAAAGTGTGTATCGTGTAGTGGAGAATATTTCGAAAAGGTGTGATTTTTAGATGCGTGGGACCGACTTTCCTGATGCTGTATCCCATCCAGAAGTAAGTTGCCTCACTCAACGTAACCCTACGTTACCATAGCTACTGTAGAATGCGCATTAATGCAAATGTTGATTTTTTTACAACCAGATCACAATTCTCGACAGTGTTGAATATTTTATCTAGATATGTATGTAAAAAAAAAGTTATGAAACCTTTCCGGATACTTTTTAACAGCCCTCATAGTATTGAACATCTGCAGGTTCACCAGATTTATTATTAGAAGTTCAATACGCTATAGCTAAGTTGAAAATAAGATTGTTAGAACCCAGCAAAGTGACAATGAGTTTTCAGCTCTCTTATTAAATTTACTGTCGAATATTTTTTTCAATATTTAGAGAAAATAAATTCAGCTAGCAAGTTGAACTTTGGACTCGATAAAGATCAGGAATCAGAAAGAAAACCATTATAAAATCTTGTATACATGTTTGTTTACAATGCTGCAAAAGTAGTGCCGGCACTGCTGAAATTTTTTTTTCATGGAGCTTTGAATTTTTTTTTCAGCCAATCGGAACTCGCCAATGTTCATGAAAACAACTAATATACTAATAATGAATTATTACAAAATGTAGTTGTGTACCTGAAGCTCTGTCTGCCTGGGCCTGTGAAATGTTCTCAGATGTTGCATATTTTTCTTTTGGCTTAATGCTGACAAGCTTGCACCATTAGAACAAATATCGCTAGATCGGGAACCTGTAACCAAATAATAAAAAGTAATGTTTTAGGGTTTTAACCCTTTACCATTCAATGACAACTTTTGAAATGGCCCTAAAAAGATGCCTGTTGAAAACATTGTGGGAAAAGATGAAAATGCTGGTGACCAGCATTTTCTCCTTTTCCCACGATGTTTTCTAATCAATCACAGAAAAATTGCATTATTTGAGCCTCATTGAAATTGTGGCCTGCAAATGCTTTCAGTTTCAATGGGTCTGAAATTTTGTTTTGTGGTAAAGGGTTAACAAAAGTTTTGCTGAGTTGTGATTGATGGAATACTGTGATTGATGGAATACCAGGAGGGAGGGAAATGACCTGATCACCCCTATCCAAGGTTGGCAAATAGCCGGTCAATACTCATATTGACTAGGCCGGCGGTTTTAACTGGTTAAAACCGGTCAATACTGGTCGATTGGTGGTCAATTGAAGTGGTTCATTGAGTCAATTAAATCACTGACTTACATACCTGTCCTGTTTCTAAGCTAGTCTTAAAAACTCTTCTAAATCTTGTACTGAAGATATATTACATGTTATCATCGGTATCATCTGCTGGTCAACTGAAGAGGTTGGTTGGATTGACCTTCCTCTTTGAACCTACATGCGGGTCAGTTCTTTTCAACCAAAGAACTTTTGAGTTTTATTTATCATCATTCCTTTTAAATTAGATAACCATTTATAGTACTGCATCTTTTCTCCTTCTCCTTCCCCCTCCCACAACAACACTTATGTTTTCAAAAAATTAGATTATTTAAAAGTTCAAATATAGCATCAAAAAGCAGCTAACTGGAAACTTTCATGTAAAACTGCATAAGAAATTGTCACCCATGTCTAAACCATTGTGAAATTTACCAGTCATTAAATCTAAAGGCATATTGAGTACCCATAAAGAAGGCTGTGACTGATTAACTAAAGAATAATTAGGGATACATCAATGTCTGGAGCATATTCACATGTCTACCTACATCTTTACATTGTTGTCAAAACACATTAAAAGGTGTAAAAGTTGTAGGGAGTGGCTTAAATTACAAAAGGGTCCAATCATGTATCCCTATTTGGGGTAGAATACTTGACACCAGGCCTTATTCCTAAAGTGTGAAATACTGACTTACATGCAATCAAGTTAATATCGTATCATCACACAGTTACTAAAGGTGTCAAAAATGAAACCTAAAAACCTGATATAGAGTTTTGGAAAACTGGCAAAAGCCAGCAGATAAGTAGCCTTGGCAGGGACAAAACACTCTTTCCACTAAAGTCAACTCTCATATTGGTGAATTCAACCAAACTTGGAGCCAGAAAAGGAAAAAAACCACAATAAATCATCCACTAAATAGCATGACTGTCCACTTAAAATGCATCTGACAAGTAAAATTTCCAAATGACCACTACAAATATCAAATCGACCAGTATTGACCAGTATTGACCACTTTGGGAGTATTGACCGGGGCGGTTTTAACCGGTTAAAACCACCCCTGGTTTCGACAGCCCAACCTTGCTCCTATCCCCTCTCCCACATTCTTAATCCTTTCTGAACCAAAGAGGAAAAAAAGGTCTTGAGTGAACAGCATAGATTCAGATCAGTCTTCAAAAATACGTAGTCTGATCTTGGATCTGTGCTGTTCTCTTGTTTAGTCAAGCGTATGTTATAAAACACTGCCTTACTTTCAGTGGGTTGTATTTTCTGCTGTCAACTGAAGCTGAATTAATTAATTTGGCACTAAAAGAGTTAGATAAATAGATATTTTTTCAACAGATCCTTGAGAGCAGAAGCAATTTTGAATCAACAGTTTTTGCTTTAGCCCTGTACCACACAATCCTGAGTTTTGGCAACCCTGAGAAAGAAGCCTTTTGAAAAAATTGTGGGAAAACAAGAAAATGCTGATTGTCAGCATTTTCTTATTTTCCCACAAGGCTTATGACCCTATCAGAGAAAAAAGTTGCACCATTTGTAGTCTGCAAAAGTTTCCAATTTGCATAAGGCTAAACTTTTGTCATCTGGTAAAGAGTTAACTCTTTACCACACTATCCCGACTTTTAATGACCCCAAGAAAGAATACTTTTGAAAACATGGTGGGCAAAGGAGAAAATGCTGGTAACCAGCATTTTCTCCTTTTCCCACCATGTTTTCTGCCTCAGCGTCGTAAAATCCAGGTACTGTTTGGTAAAGAGTTAAGCATCACGTTCCACAGACGTTAATTGATAACGGTTTTGGCTAAACCTTGGTAATAGCATCTTCGCGAGCCAAGTTTACGATCACTACGTGGATCTTACCTTGGCTGATTGAGCCCGATTTCGAGATTCCTGTGATGCGCCCTCTATTGGATGCTGGTTATTACTCCCCTTTACATCATGTTTCTAAAAGCAAATGAAATATCGTTTTACAAACCGCTTAAGAATACACGAAGCGATAAGCAGACATCCATGTGTTTTACCTATTATTCGAAAGGTAAAGACCGTGTTCTATTTTTATCAAAGATGAAATGCTACGACCCATTTTATTCGATGCAGCTAGAGCTGGCTGCATCCAATAAAAAGGCGTATCAGGGGGTTGTAAAAATGAAGCTCAATCCGCCAAGGTAAGATCCACGTAGAGATCGTAAACTTGGCTGGCGAAGATGTGGTAATAGAGGTTAAACAATTTTTTGTTTGAATGCTATCTTTGATATCAGCGATGCATTTCTTTCGAATTCCAGAGTTTTTTAGAATCCATTGCTCCAACATCTTCAATTTCAATATCAGGCTTAAAAAGAGTATTCTTGGAGTAATCTTCAGACAAACACATACAGATCTAAGTTAGAACCATCCCAACATGACGTTAAATGTAGTAACAGATGTTAATGTGTTGGTGACACTACTAAATCATGACGTTTTCAAATTCTGTTGTATGTGTCTTCGTGTGTCATAAGTACAGCTGTATGGGTACATTATTAGTATGTCTTAAGCAAAGAGGATCGTGAAATATCGAACACTTTCTATAAAGATTCAAACCAGACTCCCAATAGGGCGACACAGAAAATTGTCCTACTTTTGCATACATAAGGCAATATTAATAATAATAACAATTATGCCAACACGAGAATTTTTAGTTCAATGTGGCTTATATATGGTCCATACATTGAAAATAACTGTTTCGGTTCGAAAGCAGGTGCTTGCCGGTAACAATTTGGGTCGAGACATTTTCACCTTTCGCTACTGACAAGTTCCAAGTCATGAGAACTGCGCTGAAAATGCATGTTCATAATAAAAATGACATCAAATCCCTTCAAGTTCCCCGCATAGATGGCATCAAGCGATATCAGTTACAGTTTTTATTACGTAAACGATCACTAACCATACAAATACATTCGAGGCGAGTCTTTATTAATCTTGTGCCGGTCGGCAACTTTGTTTCCTGACCCGGAAATGACTGTGATAAGAAATCTTAAATCTAATTGGTGGACTACGGATGTGTGTCGCATTGATTGACCAATCAAAAACGGGAAGAGATAAGCGTTTGGAAGCGTTTGAAATTTTGATCGATTTATGGTCTAAGGGAGAAAACTCGTACTTAAACTTTCGTTTTTATGTCAAACAGAGTTGTCTCCCATATAATGCAGGACAGGCATAAAACCCCAAACGAATGAAATGGGTTACGTAATGAAAATTTGGAAGGAAAAGATCGGAACGAACACGATTTTTCGTTGATCTGGAGAAAACTTACATATAAAAATAGAATCTATTTTGTTCATGAATATCGACAATTTAATCTATGGAATTATGCTTATATGAGCTGTTCATCTAGATCTGTTTATTATTCTATGTAATACAGTTTGGACTATAACAAACAGGAAAATATATAGAACTCCAAGAGTTCAGAGTGTCCAGGCGGATTTATTTCAGGGCACTCAAACTCGTGTCATTCTCTTTATATTTTTCTTTGTTCAAAACAATCTGACGGTAATATGATAAGACAGCTTATTTGACATAGATCACGAACAAACGGTGTCGAAAATCTCATGTCAGATACATGTTTATATGTACTCGTAAATTAGCCAAAAGTTCTTACTTGTTGTGTTCACAAATGTGATGAATGGCGTCCCTGCTTGACACAGAGGTTAAATATTAACCCGAGGCCTCGGGTTTGTTCTTCTTGGATTCATCAGGGTTTCCTTGGGCAGGATCGATCAAGAGCCCAGACTAGCACTGGTGAAACCCAATAAGTACATGAATATGAGATATGTCACTATGATATGACTTTTAAAAACAGCGAAAGTGGCCTAAATGCAAAATGCGAAAATAAAAACACTCCAATCAATCAATCGAGTTAATGCAATAAGAGGGAGAATAGGCGAAAACTGGCCTAAGCTCGGACAAAGGTTTATATATATATGTATATATATATTCTTTTAACTCATTACTAAACGACAAGGTCTTAGGCTTGTCTGCATTTGCAGACAACAAAATAAAAGTGACTGAATTTTTTCTTTTTTTTTTTTTTTTTTTTGTGAAGGGTACAAAGCATCGTGTGAAAAGGAGAAAATGCTGATTACCAGCATTTTCTCCTATTCCCACACTGTTTTCAAAAGGCTTCTTTCTCAGGGTCGTAAACAGTAGGGATTGTATGGTAATGGGTTTAATACAAAAATGCAACCTGTTCGAATTTTACACTCTGATTATTGACTTGTCCGTGTTTCCCCGCTTTTGTGTCAGTATTATCCTATCGTATCCGAAATAAACTAAAAAATCATGCCTTCTCAACATCTTAGGTCATATTTCATTAGACATCTTGCTGATGAAATGCATATAAAAAGATAGCCCGAATGAATAAAACAGTGCTTGTGTCCGAGATTCGCCGCAACACCGCATAATTAAGCCTCCACGAAGGTGCTGCAAAAACCGCCCGAATTTACCCACTTTTCCCCTATTGCCCATACAAATAATAGACAGTATACATGTACATGTCTCTTAAAATGCATTTTCTTCTATAGACCTATATCAATTATATCTCAAGAACTTAACACATTTATGATTAAATTCTAAGAATATATGATCCATTCAGGTCATCGTTAAAATCGTTTTATTCTGTTCGTCGTTTCCGATGTTACACATGTAACGCAATTTATTCGTTCGTGGTTTTATGCCGTCCATTTGTTATAAGGGAGGCAACTCTGTTAGGCTTATGAATGAAATCAAGTACGAGTTTTCTCCCTTAGACCATAAAAAAATTATAATTTCAGCCTTCCGACTTTTCTTGTTTCTGATTGGTCAATTGAAAGCCATACCACTGTATTCCACCAATCAATGATAAGATAAACATATGCTTTTATTGCCGTGTCAGAAAGCGAAATGGCCGACATAAATGAAGACTTCAAGCAATTTAAACCATAATTACACTGAATGACATTTGTACAGGCGCTCTCAAGGAAATGAGTGTCGCTGTTTAAATGTAGAGGTGCTTTTCAATTCATTTTGCTGTCCTATTTACTGATATTAAAAATGAAACTAGACAAGCCTAGAAACCGGATGTCAAAAGTTTCGGATAAAAGAAGATTCGGCCCTAGTCTGAGTTGACGACTACTGATTTATAAGAATATTTGGTTCTAAAAATTGAGAATATCTGGCCCCAATTGTTGAGAATATTCGGCCCCAAAGATTGAGAAAATTTAGACACTAAGGTTGCGAAGATTCGGGCCCAAAGGTTTAGAATTGGCCCTAGTACAGATAACTGTCTCCTAAGGCGATGTTACTTTTCGACTGGTCGCCTCTGGGTACAGAGACAATCCGGACAAAATCAGTTGAAAGTTCCGCACAGATTTTGTGTGCAAGTTTGAACTCTTATAATTTCCCAAGTAGAGCACAAAACTAGGATTTAAACATACCTATGGCTTGCGTATTTAATATTCTTTCATTTGAAATACAAATATTTTCAATTCAAACGCTGATTGCGAGAAAATACCACGCATTTCATCAGTGACTCAAGTTGTTTACGTTCCCGAAAACATTCAAATGGCTGCCACGCAAGATAAATTTTGTCTGCGATTTTTCCGAGATAAATATGTTGTAAACGACTTCTACAAGCGTTTTTTGTATTTAATGGTTTAACAATTTGTTTTTGGTCATGATTAGTACTAAAATTTAATTGCATTTCACTGCAATATAGATAAAACCGACGAAACTGAAAGTCGGTATAGCTCTCTGTATTTGCTACCGGAAAATTTACGATGGACCTGAGACGGTACGGTATACAGTAAATGTACAAATACGAAAAAGATCATGGGGGCGTCTCATTATTTAGACTACAATCGGCCCCATAGTTTGAGAGTGTTCTTCACCAATATTGAGAAAATTCAACCCACATGGCTGTATAGTAATTTTAGGGAACTATCCAAAGGAATGGAATTCCTTCTGAAATGTTGTAGTGACCACAAGCTTTCATAGTCTTAGATTGGTAGAGAAAACTGTCCCCAGAGGCGTAGTCTCAATCATGAGATGACACGGTGGTTTTTTTCATATTTGGACATTTATTGCGCACCATACCGTCTCAAGTTCATTGCAAATTTTCTAGTAGCAACGATAGAGCGTTGTACTGACTTTCTGTTTCGTCAATTTAATCTGTATGCAGCGATATGCAAATTAATGACTTTTGGAAACAAACATGACCAAAAACAAAATTAATAAACCTTTCATTACATAAACAGAGGCGACCAGTCGAAAAGTAACATCACCTTTAGGGAGTTATCTGAACTATGACTTACAGATGACATGGCAAAGATATTTCCAGATTTGTTATTTAGAGGTTTTATGTGTGTTCTTCACTGTAGTATTCATTAGTGTATCCTGGAGAATGATGCCACAGAGCCCTTTGATAAGCCTGACGAAACCGAGAAAATGGGCGAACAAGTTTGAAGTTACCACGACGTAACTGGTATACTGCTGAAAGTGGTGTTGAACACAAGGTTGAGACAAGTTCGAGATGAACATGGGACACAGTTTGTGAGAGGTACATAATTATACAAACTTTTTTCCAAGATAATCAAAGAACTCTGTTTTCATGCTATTTTAATTTTAAAATGGAGGTGGCACATGCACAACTTGCAACAGGCCAAAAAGGGCAGTCCGCACAATCTAATCCAAGGTGGCACTTTATGACTACATTAGTTTTTGTGCTATAATAGACTTGTGTAAAACCACAAATTACATAAAAAGGAAAAGTGTCATTCCAGATTAGCCTGAACAGAGTGTGCAGGCTGATCTGAGACAATACTTCACACAATTGTCCGAATGCCCCTTTTGGTGTTTTGTAGACTTGTCCAAATTGAAAGTACCAGTATTTGCAAACAACATTTAACCCTTTCCCAAAAATTCCTTGGTTTTAACGGGTCAGGAATAGAAGCCTTTTGAAAACATTGTGGGTAAAGGAGAAAATGCTGGTAACCAGCATTTTCTCTTTTCCCACAATGTTTTTTACCCTATAATGTAGAAAAATCATCTTTTTAGCAACTGTTAATTTGTCATAATTTCCAAAATGCTTTCAACTTGGTCTGGTCCAAAATTTGCTATTTCGGAAAGGGTTTAAATGAGTTAACCCTTCTCCAAACAATTTATGTCCTTGTCATATTAATAGATTGTATAGTGGTTAATGCTGTTTTCAACATTAGACCTTGTGACACTGACACATAGTATATCTATATATTTATTTGCAGTTTGATTGGTCAAAATTTTAACCTTTGATATTTACCTGTTGTTCCTAAAACTTAAGTTAATGGCTTCTAATAGTTAATGGCTATTATTTGTTGTTTTGTTTGCCGTTTTCAAAAATGTCAATAATTTGCAGTATTTTATTGTTGAAAAGCTGTAGGTATAAAATATAAGGAACATTTTGCTGTGGTAACTTGCCTGGTGCTTGCATTTTCTTCTCGCTGCTTAACCCTTTGCTACACTATCATGACTTTTAACGACCCTGAGAAAGAAGTCTTTTAAAAATATTGTGGGAAAAGGAGAAAATGCTGGTAACCAGCTTTTTACTCTGCTGGAAACAAATTTCACTTTTTTGTTTTTGTTAACAAATGGAATTAAGGTGCTGTGTTGTAGGTTTTTATTTTTGTAACAGTTATAATTTGCCAGAATTTAATGTTACATTTAACACGGTAGTTTAAAAGGTTTAATTAATTGTGCTGTTACTGTATGTCTGAACCTGTCAAAGAACTGGCAAATAGGCTGAAATGTTCAGTGTTCGAATGTTGTTTGACCCAGCCATAGGCTATTTTCATGGTTGAATATACTTCCTTTTTTTCCAATTCCAGGGAAGAAGGTAGACAACCCTGAACACTCTGCTGATATCCCGATGATTTTCGCATGAAATAGACCAACTAACATGCAAACACAGAGTGCTAAAAAAGCAGGTAAATGATCATTTTTCCATTTTGATGCATGCATCAACAATTTAACCCTTTACTCCACAGATACTCATTTCTACACATTGCTTGAAGGAGCCTTTGGAAAACATTGTGGCAAAAGGTGAAATTGCTCGTGACGAGCAATTTCACCTTTTGTCACAATGTTTTCTATGCTATCAAAAGGTGTTATCTACACATAAGAAACGGCTTCATCTTTGCTTTTATTTAGGGTCAATTAGGGATGCCATAGAAATGCCTTATGGGGTAAAGGGTTAATTACAGAGCTGGGTTGATTAACTTAAAATTTACCAAAACTAATGACAATGTTGTAGGCTTTTCCAAATCAAAAGCATTTGCATACAACAAAATAAAAGTGACTGAAAACTTGATTTGTGAAGGGTGGTAAACATTGTGGTGTGGGAAAATTTGTCACCAGCATTTTCTCGTTTTCTAAAGGGTTTGATGAACCACCGAAATACTATGGAAACACCGAAATACCCCATTTTTTTCTACAGTTAAGTAACTAAGGTAAGTGTGAACAATTTGTCTTTTTTTTTTTAAACACAAACTTATGTTAATATCTATGAAAGGTGGTTAGTTTAAAACAAAATCACAAAATATCAACATACTATTGACATCTGCTGCAATGAATGTTCACCGAAATACGAGCCCATTGTCCACCAAAATAGTCAAACAAGGTAGTAAAATATGTCAATTCAAGGAGTTTGGGTTTTTGCTACAGTATCTGTTTTACAAGGTTGATATGTCAGATCAATATCAATAAATATGCTCTGAAAAAAATGGTTTTCTTTCATGATAGTTTGATAATGAAATGAAAAATTAAGGGATATAGAAAGAAAAGTGATTGCCATTTTGAATCAGGTAAACATGTTACTTGGCCTTAATTTGTAAACTGCTGACGATTAATCAAATACCGAGTTAGATTTAATTATATATAGATATAATTGCAGTTCACCCAATAGGTCTGTAAATGTAGTGGAAAAAGCAGAAAATGTTTATCAAATGCGACATCCATGCTAGGATGGATTCATCTAGCAATGCTTAATTTAGGTACTTCATTTGCAAATGGAATGCACTTGCATACTCTGTGGAGTATATTTGTGTTTATAAGGTAGCGGGTCCGTAATACTTCTAGTGCAGCATGGCATAAAATTTCTTGAAAGTGGAAAAAATCAGATTATATGGATATAATACTTTTGCAAATTTTCAACTGAGCAGAAATTCCTTTGATGTGAATCTTGAAATTATTTGTTGATACTTTTGCTTATTTCCAGAAAAGGGAGGTAATTATTATCTCCTTTTGTAAATGAGAATATATTGGTTTCAGATTTATAAATGATAATTCTAAGAAGGACAAAAAGGAAAAAATGGCATGGTTAAAGTAGTACAATAATTTTCATTTTTAATCCTAGCAAATTTTGTAGGATAATATTATAGTGGAAGAAGCCGTTTTCTATTACGGGTCCACTACCTTAACCCGTTCCCAAACGACAAACGTTTGGACTAGACGAAATTGAAAGCATTTGCAGAAGACAATTCAACTCTTGGTGAAAAGATGATTTCTGTCTATGATAGAGTAGAAAACATTGTGGAAAAAGGAGAAAATGCTGGTTACCAGCATTTTCTCCTTTTCCCACAATGTTTTCAAAAGGCTACTATTCCAGACCCGTAAAAACCAGGGATTGTTTGGGAAAGGGTTAAAGAAATAGAAGAATATAGGTGATAATTCCATCTGATAACTCCCAAGTCTGTATTTTATGTAATAAAGGTCAGTTATCTAGGTGTGTCAGGACTTGACATACAAGTATTTCGGTGATTGTTCTCCATGTGAAGCAATGTATACTACTAACATTTTTCTTAAACATTAATCTTCTCTATAGTGATCATTACTGTTCTTAATCATTTTTTTAGCTCACCTGAGCACGAAGTGCTCATGGTGAGCTATTGTGATCGTGCTGTGTCCGTCGTCCGTCGTCCGTCGTGCGTCGTGCGTCGTGCGTCGTCCGTCGTCAACTTTTTACCTTGTGTACGCTCTAGAGGCCACAGTTTTGGTCGGATACTCATGAAAGTTGGTCAGGATGTTTGTCTCGATGAAATCTCGGACGAGTTCGAAAATGGGTCATGTGGGGTCAAAAACTAGGTCACTAGGTCAAATCTTAGAAAAACCTTGTGTACGCTCTAGAGGCCGCATTTTGAGTCCGATACTCATGAAAGTTGGTCAGGATGTTTGTCTCGATGATATCTCGGACGAGTTCGAAAATGGGTCATGTGGGGTCAAAAACTAGGTCACTAGGTCAAATCTTAGAAAAACCTTGTGTACGCTCTAGAGGCCGCATTTTGAGTCCGATACTCATGAAAGTTGGTCAGGATGTTTGTCTCGATGATATCTCGGACGAGTTCGAAAATGGGTCACGTGGGGTCAAAAACTAGGTCACCAGGTCAAATCTTAGAAAAACCTTGTGTACGCTCTAGAGGCCGCATTTTCAGTCGGATACTCATGAAAGTTGGTGAGGATGTTTGTCTCGATGATTTCTCGGACGAGTTCGAAAGTGGGTCACATGGGGTCAAAAACTAGGTCACCAGGTCAAATCTTAGAAAAACCTTGTGTACGCTCTAGAGGCCACATTTTCAGTCGGATACTCATGAAAGTTGGTCAGGATGTTTGTCTGGATGATATCTCGGACGAGTTCGAAAGTGGGTCACGTGGGGTCAAAAACTAGGTCACCAGGTCAAATCTTAGAAAAACCTTTTGTACGCTCTACAGGCCACATTTTCAGTCGGATACTCATGAAAAATGGTCAGAATGTTTGTCTGGATGATATCTCGGACGAGTTTGAAAGTGGGTCACGTGGGGTCAAAAACTAGGTCACCAGGTCAAATCTTAGAAAAACCTTTTGTACGCTCTACAGGCCACATTTTCAGTCCGATACTCATGAAAAATGGTCAGGATGTTTGTCTCGATGATATCTCGGACGAGTTCGAAAATGGGTCACGTGGGGTCAAAAACTAGGTCACCAGGTCAAATCTTAGAAAAACCTTTTGTACGCTCTAGAGGCCACATTTTTAGTCGGATACTCATGAAAGTTGGTCAGGATGTTTGTCTGGATGATATCTCGGACGAGTTTGAAAATGGGTCACGTGGGGTCAAAAACTAGGTCACCAGGTCAAATCTTAGAAAAACCTTTTGTACGCTCTAGAGGCCACATTTTCAGTCGGATACTCATGAAAGTTGGTTAGAATGTTTGTCTGGATGATATCTCGGACGAGTTTGAAAATGGGTCACGTGGGGTCAAAAACTAGGTCACTAGGTCAAATCTTAGAAAAACCTTTTGTACGCTCTAGAGGCCATATTTTCAGTTGGATACTCATGAAAGTTGGTCAGGATGTTTGCCTGGATGATATCTCGGACAAGAACAAAAATGGGTCATGTGGGGTTAAAAACTAGGTCACTAGGTCAAATGTTAGAAAAACCTGTTGTAGGCTCTAGAGGCCACATTTTCAGTCCGAAACTCTTGTAAGTTGGTCAGAATGTTTGTCTTGATGATATCTCAGACAGGTTTGAAAATGGGTCATTGGGGGTTAAAAACTAGGTCACCAGGTCAAATCTTAGAAAAACCTTGTATATGCTCTGGATGCCACATTTTCAGTCCAACACTCTTGAAAATTAGTCAGAATGTTTGCCTTTATAATATCTTGGATGAGTTTGAATATGGGTCATGTTGGGTCAAAAACTGGGTCAATATGTCAAATGTTATAAACACCTTTTGTATGCTCTGGAGGACACATTTTCAGTCTGATACTCCTAAAACTTGTTCATAATATTTGTCCTGGTGATACCTTAAATGAGTTTGAAAATGGGTCATGTGGAGTCAAAAACTAGGTCAATGGGTCAAATATTAGAAAAACCTTGTGTACACTCCAGAGGCTACATTTTCTGCCTGATACTCTTCAGACTTGGTCAGAATGTTTGTTTTGGTGATGTCTCAAAAGAGTTTGATAATGGGTATTTGTCGGGTCCAAAACTAGGTCACTTGATGAAATCTTAGAAAAACCTTTTGTACACTGTAGAGGCCACATTTTCAGTCCAATACTCATGAAACTTGGCCAGAATGTTTGTCTTATTGATATCTCAAAAGTGTTTGATGATGGGTAATGTCTAATAAAAAACTAGGTCACTGGGAAACTAGATGGTGCATGTTTGGTCAATAAACTCAGGTGAGCGATTTCAGGGCCATCATGGCCCTCTTGTTTTTTTTTTGCGAAAAAGAGACAAATCTTGCAAAGATTGAATCTCTAAATCAACAAATATGTACTACCTCGAGTGGGTATTTCGGTGGACTTACATACATCTATCTCAGTGCATTGTTTACATCGGACCTCAATGATAGGTTTTGTCATTTTGATTTAAACTAATAGCCTTTATCTCTATAAACATTATTTTGGTCAAATTCCTAAAAAAATAAGACAGATCTGTTGGACTTCAATAGTAATCACAACACAGTAATAAAAAAATTAGAGGTGTTTCAGTGATATTTCAGTATTTCGGTGAGTGGTTAGACCGTTTTCCAAAGGCTTCTTTCTCAGGGTCGTCAAAAGTAAGGATTGTGTGATATTGGGCTAATCATGTCATAACTTTTCTCTCAACAAAATGTTGAAATTTTCAGGTTAACTTGTTACCACACAGTCCTGACTTTTAATGACGCTGAGAAAGATGCCTTTTGAAAACATTGTGGGAAATGGAGAAAATGCTGGTAACCAGCATTTCCTCATTTTCCACAAAGTTTTCTGTCCTTTCCAAACCAAATTTCAATTTTTCAGTCACATTTGTCTTGTCTTCTGCAAATGCTTTCAATTTGGACTGGTCTAGAATTTTCTCATGTGGTAAAGAGTGTTGACGGTATCTTCAAAATTAATTGACAGTATACAAATATGTACATGTCCTACTAATGAATTGTATACTAGTCTTTGTTCAAGATGTTTCCTTATATTTGCAGGTGTTAATCAAAATGCAGATTCCATGAGATCAAAAAGAAACATTTAAAAACAAGATGTAATGATGGACGTTTAAGCTACAAAATTGGCATGAAAACTCAACCAACTTTTCAAGCTCAGCAACATCAAGAGGCAGACACAGAAAATTTTCTTTTGAAGAAGAGTTTTTTTTTTTTTTAGTTTTAGTGAAACTGAATACAGGAAATTTTAATGAGGACCTGGCCAAAACATTTGATGCAAGTGCAGGCCACATTTCAATGATATTTTCCACTTGAATTGATTTCTTATGTAATGAACTGAAAAATTCTGTTTGAAATGTAGAACTCAGAAAGTGATATTGCTGCACGTTATGAGCCATACAACAACTTGAAAATTGTTTTAGCCTGTACTGAACTGATTCTACAAACAGCTTCAAATCTAGTCTCTAGGAAAAAGACCTTTTCAAACTATAAACAACATGACACTGTCAAATTCCTTGTTGGCTTGTCCCCAAACTTGGCAGTTATTTTTCAAGAGCATGGGACGGCCAAGCCTCAGATAAACACATCACCTGAAAAAGTTTAACATATTACCACACAATCCTACTTTTGACGCCCCTGAGAGAAAAGCCTTTTGAAAACATTGTGGGAAAAGGAGAAAATGCTGGTAACCAGCATTTTCTCCTTTTCCTACAATGTTTTCTACCCTTCACAAAACAAATTTCAATTTTTCAGTCACTTTTATTTTGTCCTCTGCAAATCCTTTCAATTTGGACCAGTCTAAAATATTGTCGTCTGGTAATGGGTTACTACAGGTGAAAGTTTAATGCAAGGACTTCAGTGTGGTGAAACAGTTATGACAGACAGAGGATTTAATATTGGTTATGACTTGAAGAAGAATGGTGTTGAATAAGTAATACCAAAATTTAAAGGACATGACAGGTCACAAATCACCAACGTTGAAGCAAAGCAGTCTGAAACATCTCTAAGGCCAGAAAACATGTATTATCAGACATTAACATTTTCCCCAGATGATAAGATTTTTTCCCCTCGTCTTAATTAGCTCATTACCGAACGACAAATTTTAGGCTTGTCCAAATTGAAAGCATTTGCAGACGACAAAATAAAAGTGACTGAAAATTTGAAATTTGTTTTGTGAAGGATAGAAAACATTGTTGGAAAAGGAGAAAATGCTGGTTACCAGCATTTTCTCCTTTTCCCATAATGTTTTCTAAAGGTTTCTTTCTCTTAATTTTAAGCATATAAAGATGCCAAATCACACGTGATTCATCTGATGAGAATTATTTTTGAAAGGGTTGAGTATATTGTTGTGAAAGGAAGAAATGCATGTTAAATTCTTTACCCACATTGATTTTAAGAAAAAGAAGTTTTAACCTTTTCAAGGGTCAGAAAAAACTAGGATTGTTGGTTAACTCTTTACCACACGACAAAATTTTAGACTGGTTCAAATTGCAAGCATTTGCAGATGTCAAAATAAAGGTGACTGAAAAATTGAAATTTGATCTGGGAAGGGTAGAAAACACTGTAGGAAAAGGAGAAAATGCTGGTTACCAGCATTTTCTCCTTTTCCTACAGTGTTTTCAAGAGGCTTCTTTCTCAGGGGCGTCAAAAGTAGGGATTGTGTGGTAATGGGTTAAAGGGTTTAACTTTTTACATGTACAATGTACATGACTCTAAAGATGTTTCATTTCTCAATATCATAGATGTAAAATTGTGGAAGGCAAATACAGCTCAAGTGTTAAGATCATTTGAAAGGATAGAGACCTTTGTTGGGACAATGAAAAAAGTCTGTTTCTTGTCCAGATGGAAAGCACTTGCAGATGACATCGTAAATGTGACTGAAAAATTAAGATTTGTTTTGGAAAGGGTACAAAACGGTGTAAAAGAAGGAGAAAATGCTGGTTACTAGCATTTGTTCCTTTTCCAACTGTGTTTCCAAAACCCTTCTTTATCAGGGTCTTTCAAAGTCAGGATTATATGGTAATGGGTTAACACATTACCTAATGACAGTACTTTTAGAGTTATCCAAACTGAAAGCCTTTGCAGATGACAAAGTAACTGCACCTCAAAAGTTGAAATTAGCTCTGTGAAGGGTAGAAACATTGTGGCAAAAGGAGAAAATTCTGGATACCAAAGGCTTCTTTCGTTTGGTAATGGATTAACTCCATACCGAGGAACAAACTTTTGGACTGGACCATATTCATAGCATTCACAGACAAATTAAATCTTGTTTTACTTTGATAGGGTAGAAAATATTGTGGGAAAAGGAGAAAATGCTGGTTACCACCATTATCTCCTCCCACAGTGTTTTCTATAGGCTTTTTTCTCAGGGTTGTTAAAAGTTGAGATTGTAGTAAAGGGTTAAGGCATGAGAGCTTTGCTTAATCCTTTCCTAAAACAAAAAACTATAGTTTCATCCAGACTTGAAACATCTGTTGGCTACAATATATGTACAAATCATCTCAAATTTTATGATAGGGTGAAAAATATTTGTGCAGAAAGGAGGAAATTCCGGTTCACCGCATTTAAGATTGGCTCCTTTGTGAAATGAAATGCTATTTCAGCCTGTTTCTCACCTATAACAGTAAATTAGGGAGTTTTGTAAATACTTATGGGCAAGATGACATTATGCAAGGAAATTCAATTCTGTGTACATGTACTTATATGTCTGTATTTACCTACCACTCTTAACCCTTCACCCAATAAGGCATTTCTATAGTATCTTTAATTGACCCTAAATAACAGCAAGGATGAAGCTGTTTCTTATGTGTATATGACACATTTTGATAGCATAGAAAACATAGTGACAAAAGGTGAAATTGCTTGTCACAAGCAATTTCACCTTTTGCCACAATGTTTTCCAAAGACTCCTACAAGCAATGCGTAGAAATGAGTATCTAAGGAGTAAAGGGTTAAGAAAGTTCTTAGTCTTACTCTCCAGAATTTTACGACTTTGAAAGTAACACAAATTTTGATTTGCTAAACCAATTTGGCTAAACCATTCAGTCTAGCCAATCAGAAGTTGTGTCACTTCCAAATGTAGAAAATCTTGGGAAATAAGACAAAGAATGTTTTCAAGAATGATTGGTGAATACGGACTCTGATGACCATTGACTGACAAATCAGGGTTTATTAAAAGCATGATTTTGCTTCAAACATAATTTAAAAGATGTCAGACTCTGATGACCATTGCCTGACAAATCAGGGTGTATTAAAAACACGATTTTGCTTCAAACATAATTTAAAAAGTGTAAAAATTTGTGTTTGTAGATAAATTTATTACAAAAGATTTCAAGCATACATTTACAAGCAGAACTAAACAACATTGTAATACATGTAAGATATACATGTTACTGAATCTAAACTACTGAAAACTCATACATGTATGTTTATACCTAACTTTATAGCTATTAAGAACTAGACAACAAAATAAGCTACAACTCCATTTTGAAAGCATTTCAGGCAACAATTTAACTCATTACCACACAAGAAAATTTTGGACTGGTCCACATTGAAAGTATTTGCAGACAGCAAAATAAAGGTGACTGAAAAATAGAAATTTGTTCTGGGAAGGGTAGAAAACACTGTGGGAAAAGGAGAAAATGCTGGTTACCAGCATTTTCGCCTTTTCCCACAGTGTTTTCAAAAGGCTTCTTTCTCAGGGGCGTCAAAAGTAGGGATTGTGTGGTAATGGGTTAAATGGGGTGCATATGATGAATGTTAAAATAGTGAGAAGAGGAGAAAAATGCTGGTTACCAGGATTTTCTTTTTTTCCCACAGTGTTCTACCAGTCTTTCCTCCTGTTACTGCAATGCTTTCTGGCCTTGATAATGCATTTGAATTTGAATCCTACTATTTAAAAGTATGGCAATTATTGTGACGATGACGATCTGTTGTTGTATGGTACATGTATGTGCCTTTGTTAGACGCTGGCAGAGAAATTGATAAAAAGAAACCTATGTGAAACCCTGCCAAGTCAGTCTATCCTTTGTTTACTGTTTGCTTGATTTTGAAATTTATTTTTCTGCCAGCAGCTTACACTTGGACCTACAACACAATAAAAGTTAAAGAGTGTCATCTTCGCCATATTTTCCATACTTGTTGATGATATGGTTTAAATTTGAAAGCATCTCATCACCTGTGTTGATATTTTGGGTGCTATAGGGACTTTGGTTATTGTAAATGCTTTCAAAATGGAGTTCTTGAAATATTGTTGTCAAATGAAGAGGTGTTTTACCTATTTTTAACCCTTTACCATGTAATCCTTAGTTTTAATGACACTGAGGAAGACTGCTATAAAAAAAAAATGTGGGAAAAGGAGAAATTCTTGGTAACCAGCTGTTTTTGCTTTTCCCACTATATTTTCTACCCTTGCAAAGACAATTTTAATGATTTAGACAGCAAATTACATGTAAGTGCCATCTACAAGTGCTCACAATTTGGAAAGTCTACACTTTTGTCACATCTTAAAGAATTACTAGTAATCATCTTTAACCCTTTACCACCCAAACCTGACTTTCAGCAACCCTGGGAAAGAGGCCTTGAAAAACATTGGGTGAAAAGGAGAAAATGCTGATAAGCAGCATGTTCCCCTTTTCCCATGTTTTCTACCCATGGAAAAAAGAAATGGCCATTTCAACGTTTAATTAATTGTCTGCAAATGCTTTCAATCTGGACCAGTGTAAAAGTTTGTAAAGAGTTAAGTAACAACATATACA
Source organism: Tridacna crocea (assembly GCA_943736015.1). NCBI lineage: Eukaryota > Metazoa > Mollusca > Bivalvia > Cardiida > Cardiidae > Tridacna > Tridacna crocea. The sequence continues at coordinate 17,424,304 of OX031072.1, forward strand.
TACTGTTTGTACATTTGTGTCTACATTTATTAAAAATTCTAAACTTTATCACAGAGTTTCTCTTTATACGTGTACATGACAATCTGTGCTAGTAACTGTAGTAGCCATGTCGAGTTGAGAATTTCTGTTTCTTGTTTACATGATAAAGTCTGCATTAATTTTGTAATCAGACTGTTACGAAACTCTTACAGTTTGTTTATCTAATCAATAGCTTGAACCCTATTGATTTTGAAAAGGTTGAAAATTCTTGTTTACGCGATTAAGTCTACATTACCGTAATTGTTGTCATATTTTCGTGAAACTTTCACAGGTCAAATCATAGAAAAACCTTGTGCACACTCTATAGGCCACATTTCCAGTCCAAAACTCTTGAAAATAGGTCAGAATGTTTGTCTTGATGATATTTCGGATCAGATTGAAAATGGGTCATGTCGGGTCAAAAACTATGTCACTAGGTCAAATCCTAGAAAAACCTTGTGTATGCTCTAGAGGCCACATTTTCAGTCAAAAACTCTTGGAAGTTGGTCAGAATCTTTGCCTTGATCTCGGACAAGTTTGAAAATGGGTCATGTCTGTTCAGAAACAAGGTCACCAGGTCAAATGTTTGAAAAACATTTTGTATGCTCTAGAGGCCACATGTTCAGTCAAAAACTCTTGTAAGTTGGTCAGAATGTTTGTCTTGATGATATCTCAGACGAGGTCGAAAGTGGGTCATGTTGGGTCCAAAAATAGGTCACCAGGTCAAATCTTAGAAAAACTTTGTATATGCTCTGGAAGCCACATTTCAGTCCAACACTCTTGAAAATTGGTCAATGTTCGCCTTGATGATATCTTGGATGAGTTTGAAAATATGTCATGTTGGGTCAAAAACTGGGTCAATAGGTGAAATGTTATAAAAACCTCATGTATGCTCTGGAGGACACATTTTCAGTCTGATACTCCTAAAACTTCTTCATAATATTTGTCCTGGTGATACCTTGAAAGAGTTTGAAAATGGGTCATGTGGAGTCAAAAACTACATGTAGTTCAATGGGTCAAATATTAGAAAAACCTTGTGTACACTCTTGAGGCTAAATTTTCTGCCTGATACTCTTCAAACTTGGTCAAAATGTATGTTTTGGTGATGTCTCAAAAGAGTTTTATAATGTGTAATTGTCAGAACCAAAATTAGGTCAAATCTTAGAAAAACCTTTAGTATGCTGTAGAGGGCATATTTTCAGTCCAATACTCATGAAAGTTGGTCAGAATGTTTGTCTTATTGATATCTCAAAAGTGTTTGATGATGGGTAATGTCTGATTAAAAACTAGGTCACTGGGAAACTAGATTGAAAATGGTTCATGTTTGTTCAATAGACTCAGGTGAGTGATTTCAGGGCCATCATGGCCCTCTTGTCTATAATATGTCTTTCCAATGCTCTATACAAGTTTTCAAAGGGCCAGCTGGCGATGCCAAACATTTACTTGAAACCTCTGTCAACATGCTATCATTAAGACCCTCATTATCAGATTCCTTTCAAAAAAAAAAGACCATTTAACCCATTACCACACAATCCCTACTTTTGACGCCCCTGAGGAGGAAGCCTTTTGAAAACACTGTGGGAAAAGGAGAAAATGCTGGTAACCAGCATTTTCTCCTTTTCCCACAGTGTTTTCTACCCTTCCCAGAACAAATTTCGATTTTTCAGTCACCTTTATTTTGTCGTCTGTAAATGCTTTCGATTTGAACCAGTCTAAAATATTGTCGTTTGGTAATGGGTTAATAGGTAAACTACTTATTTGCACATTCTTGAAGCTCGTCGAGGGCTCAATAACCGCTTTACAGTCGGCTCTCTAATGACCCAACTTCCCACAGCTAAAACAAGACCCAGGTTTAGCTGTCCCCATTGTAGCATTCTGTAACAACCCTGTAGACTGTTTGTTGCCCTCTGCCATTGGTGTGTAAGGCTGGTATCATCTTCTTGAGTATTGCTTCCCCAGGCGAGCTTTCCTTTCCACATGGTTGTATACCCTTTGAATTCTCTTCTCATCGTTGGAGTCATCTGCTAGTGGATTACAAACATATTCCTGTACCACCTTCCAACCATGAACAGATGAGCTGGCAAGCTTAATGCATTTTTGTCTATGGTTGATAAAACAAATACCTTCTGCTATCTTTCCCTTGGCTCCAGATAAAGCTTTAATATTTCCAGTGGATGCTTCCTGCGGTCATGCTGTCAAAAACATGACTACAGTATTCTCCTTGAACTGTTCATTGTGACCTTTCCTTCTAAAAGCGTTGGAGTCCAAATTTCCAATACTCTGCTGAATAGCATACAGTTGAGACTGAGATAATTCACGCTGGTTTACATTAATACACTGCTCGAAGTCCCTCAACTTTGTGCTGATAAGCTCCTGAATTGAAGATTCCATTGCGGCTGCCATGTGGTCAAAACGCTGTTTAAAACTATATTTGATGCGATCAGTTTGCCGTCGTCGGGTAGAATAACCAATACACGTCTACCAAGACATATACACAAGCATTCTTTACCTGTTTCACATGCACCGGATCGGCCCATTGAATTCAAACCAATGCACGTAACATACATTCATTTTACGCTATTCTGAACGAAACGCATGAAATAACCATTCACCTCCCTCTACAGACATGTACAACTTCTTTTCAGCTTGCTATTCGTTTCAACTCCCTCTACAGACATGTACGACTTCTTTTCAGCTTGCTGTTGGTTTCAACTCCCTATACAGTCAATCATGTACGACTTATTTTCAGCTTGCTGTTGGTTTTACCTCCCTCTACAGACGTGCACGACTTATTTTCAGCTTGCTGTTGGTTTTACCTCCCTCTACAGACATGCACAACTTGTTTTCAGCTCACTGCAGGTTTCAACTGGCACTACAGACATAAATAACTTGTTATCAGCTTGCTACAGATTTCAACTTCCTCCATAGACATTCAACTTCCTCTACAGACATAAACAACATGTTTTCATCTTGCTACAGGTTTCAACTTCCTCTACAGACAGGTACAACTTGTTTTCAGCTTGCTACAGGTTTTAACTTGCACTATTCATTCCATTGATTTTGACCTGAAGACAGAAAATGATAAACAATAAAACACGGCCTCTGTCCCAGTATTCTTCTGTGGGGGAAATTCTGGGACATTGTCAAACTGAATAAAAAAATATCCCAATATGCACTTAGAAGGGGCTTTGTCTCTTTCTTGTGCTTCATGAAAAGGGGCCTTAACTCTTTAATACAAGATCCCGACCTTTATCGAAAGAAGCCTGTTGAAAACATTGGGGGAAAAGGCGAAAATGCTGGTAACCAGCATTTTCTCCTTTTCACACAATGTTTTCTACCTTATCAAAGATAAGGTCTTTCATTTGAGCCCCATCTAAATTGTTGTTTGCATATGCTTCGAATTTGGACAAGTCTGATTTTATCGTGCGGTGAAGAGTTAATGTACCAGCAAAAAGGTATCAGCTGCTGACCTGTGTTGAAACTCTGTGATATTGATAAATTTTCTGCTTGTCCAAGGACCAATCTATCCAGCATTTTTCAGCTTGTTGTTTAGCCTAAATAGATTTTATTATTTTACTATATAATGAACTGCTTGGTGAAATGTATCATGTAGATGCATTAGGCCCCCTTTTCACAGAGCATGGCTCAAATGTATTTGAGAAGTCGTCTCTAGTACATTTTTGTGTCATTTACCCATATATTGAAAATGTTCCCTGTCTGTGTATGTCTATGGGACAAGTATTTCCCTCTCTGAACAATCATTGTCAGACAACAACCCTTCTTTCACCTCAAGTTTTTTAACTCTTGACAAAACTATAAAATTTTACACTAGTTTAGCCCTTTAGCACACAATCCTGACTTTTGATGACCCTAAGAAAGAAAGCCTTTGAAAACATTGTGGGATTAGGAGAAAATCCTAGCATTTTCTCCTTTAACCACAATGTTTTCTACCCTCTCCAAATCAAATTTCGATTCTTGATTCACATTTATTTTGTCGTTTACAAATGCCTTCAATTTGGACTAGTCCAAAATTTTGTCGCTTGGTAAAGAGTTAAATTCAAAGCATTTGCAGTTGAAAAGATAACCATATTTAAAAATTGAACTTTTTTTTTGAAGGGTTGTGGGGGGGGGGGGGGGGGGGTAGGGTAGAAAAGATTGTTGGATATAGAGAAAAAGCCGCTTACCAATTAAAAAAACTAATCACACTGTATGAGCTAATCACATTGTATGAACTAATCACACTGTATGCAAAGCAGTTTCATACGGAAGAGTGATTAGGTTTTTTTCTCATACCTCCATGAAAACAAAAAAAAAAAATCTCTTCATTCCTTATAATTTAATATAATAGACAACAAATATGCACTTAAAAAATACTAACAGCTTTTTTCATTGAAAATCTAACATTGCATATTTATTTAATGTTCATTTGATTCATAATTCATAGCACGTTAAAACTGCTGGTTCATGACGTAACAATGACGTAAATTACCGGTATTACATCATTGTAGTATTGAACATTTGCAGGTTCAGTAGATTTATTATTAGAAGTTCAATACACCAGAGCTAAGTTGAAAATAAGATTGTTAGAACCCAGCAAAGTGACAATGAGTTTTCAGCTCTCTCATTGAATTTACTATTGGATATTTTTGTCAGTAGTTAGAGAAAATAAATTTAGCTAGCAAGCTGAACTTCGGACTAGATAAAGATCAGAAATCAGAAAGAAAACCATATGAAATCTCGTATACATGTTTGTTTACATTGCTGCAAAAGTAGTCCTGTTGAATTTCTTTTTTTCATGGAGCTTTGAATTTTTTTTTTCAGCCAATTGGAACTCGCCAATGTTCATGAAAACAACTAATATACTAATATTGAATTATTACAAAATGTTGTTGTGTACCTATTGTGTACCTGAAGCTCTGTCTCTCTGGGCCTATTAAATGTTCTCAGATGTTGAATATTTTTCTTTTGGCTTAATGCTGACAAGCTTGCACCATTAGAACAAATATCGCTAGATCAGGCACCTGTAACCAAATACATTTATATAATAAAAAGTAATGTTTCAGGGTTTTATCCCCTTACCATTCAATGAAGACTTTTAAAATGGCCCTAAAAAAGATGCCTTTTGAAAACATTGTGGGAAAAGGAGATAATGATGGTGACCAGCATTTTCTCCTTTTCCCACAATGTTTTCTAATCAATCACAGAAAAATTGCATTATTTGAGCCTCATCGAAATTGTGGCCTGCAAATGCTTTCAGTTTCAATGGGTCTGAAATTTTGTTTTGTCGTAAAGGGTTAACAAAAGTTTTGCTGGGTTGTGATTGATGGAATACCAGGAGGGAGGGATCACTGATCTCTGATCACCCCTATCCCCTCTCCCACTTTCTAAATCCTTTCTGAGCCAAAGAGGACAAAAAAGGTCTTGAGTGAACAGCATAGATTCAGATCAGTTTTCAAAAAATATGTAGTATGATCTTGGATCTGCACTGTTCTCTTGTTTAGTCAAGCTTATGTTATAAAAGACTGCCTTACTTTCAGTGGGTTGTATTTTCTGCTATCAACTGAAGTTGAGTTAATTAATTTTGCACTAAAAGAGTAAGGTAAATCAGGGATCATGTGTATATATATATGTATATACGATCCCTGGGTAAATAGATCCTTGAGAGCACAATCAATGTTTTGCTTTAGCCCTGTACCACACAATCCTGAGTTTTTGCAACCCTGGGAAAGAAGCCTTTTGAAAAAATTGTGAGAAAACAAGAAAATGCTGATTGTCAGCATTTTCTCTTTTTCCCAAAGGCTTATGACCCTATCAGAGAAAAAAAATGCACCATTTGAGCCACACTAAAACTGTCGTTTGCAAAGGCTTTCAATTTGGATAAGGCTAAACTTTTGTCATCTGGTAACGAGTTATTAGTGCGGGTAAATCCTTCCAAATCACAGAGAAAAATCGGGCAGTCATTGTTTTGATACACTGCACTGAAAAAATGGTGGAATTTTGTTAAAATGCTTGAGGTAAATGGCTTTTTCTGTCTTTTATGTCTAATCTTTTACCAAACGACAAAATAATGGTCTGGTCAAAATTCAAAGCACCTGGTGATGACAAAATAAATCTAATCAAAACTTGAAATCTGTTTTCAGCAGGGTAGAAAACCTTGTTACCAGTATTTTTTCCTTTTCCCGCAATGCTTCCAAAAGGCTTCTTTAAACATCACATTTAGCAGATATCAATTGATAACAGTTTTGGCAAAACCTCTGTAACAGAGGTTTATCCAATACTAGATGACAAAGTTTTAGACTAGTCCAGATTGAAGGCACTTGCGGACGACAAATTAAACATAACTGAAACCTTGAAATTTGTTTCCAGGTGATAGAAAACATTCTGGGAAAAGGAGAAAATGTTGGTTACCAGCATTTTCTCCTTTTCCCACAATGTTTCCAAAAGGCTTCTGCCTCAGGGTCGAAAAATCCAGGGATTGTTTGGTAAAGGGTTAAGCATCACATTCAAGAGACGTTAATTGATAACGGTTTTGGCAAAACCTTGGTAAGAGAGGTGAAACAATTTTTTGTTTGAATGCTATCTTTTATACCCGCAAGGCATTTTTTTCCAATTCCAGAGTTTTTTTTGTAATCCATGGGCTCTAACATCTTCAATATCAAGCTTAAAAAGAATATTCTGAAAGTAAACTTTAGACAAACAGATCTAAGTTTGAACCATCCGAACATGAGGTAAAATGTAGTAACAGATGTTAATGTGTTGGTGACACTACTAAATCATGACGTTTTCAAATTCCGTTGTACGTGTCTTCGTGTGTCATAAGTACAGCTGTATGAGTACATTATTAATAGGTCGTAAGCAAAGAGGATCGTGAAATACGGGTGGCAGACGTTTCACTATTTAGACGTTTCCTACCAAGACGTTTCCTACCAAGACATTTCACTACTTTTATGTAGTGAAACGTCTTGTATAAATCAATTTTATATATGCGTATATTTGTTGATTCCTTCTGTATTTCTCTGTATTTTTTCTATTATTATAATGAATACAAATATGAATAAATGGAAGAATTTGCCATATTGAAACACTTAAATTCTAATTTCAGGTATTTCCATGTATGTGTATGATTGAAGAAAGTTGAGGGTATCACACACTTTATTTTATTATTTATAACTTGCTGGTATATTTTGTGAAAATAAGAGTGACAAAGATAATTTTATATCATTGCAGCTGATCATTTTAATTAAGACAGATCAGTCAATAATCAATATCAATTAAGATCCTTTGGTGTATCGTCTACATGTACATATATATGATTTTTTTCACAAACGTAATACTTGTTGAAAAGCCAACACTTTCTATTTTTCCACAATGTTTCCCATCCTTTATTATCATCATATTGACTATTTCTTATACGATGTTTGGAATTGCTTTGACTTCAAGATACCAATTGAAAATTTTGTTTTCTGTATACTTTGTAAACCCATTACCAGATAACAAAATTTTAGACAGGTCCAAACTGACAGAAGTTACAAACTGTATTAAAATGAGTCTTGATTGAAAACTAAGTAACTTATAGGGAAGATACATTGGGAAATTACTTATTACAAGCTTTTCCCACAATGTTATCAAAGAAATAATATTTCAGGATCTTAAAAACAAGTTATTGCTTGTGATAGGTTTAAAACATTGTAGGAATACAATAGAATGCAAGACAATGTGTTAAGCTAAGAATTACTTGTGACACGCAATAACTCATTTATTAACCTTGATGTTTACCCTATCACATGCCTCCTTGTCAATGTATAGCCGCTTTGAATTGTCATCTACAACCTATCTCATGTTTAGCTAGTCTTTATTTTATTTTACTTTTTCTGGCCAGAAGCAAAAAAAGCATGTGCAATTCACAAAACTGGAAATGCATGATTTGAAAACCATTAAAAAACACCTTGAAAATGCAAAAAGTACCAAACCTGGTCAGATTGTGTAGGGTGGGCTGGCTGACCAGGGCCAAAACTTCCCTTTTTAAAGATGCTGTAAACTATAACTGATATCATTATCAAAAAATTGTTTTATGGCGTTTCCAGATGGTCCCTTTTGCACTACTAGGCATAAATACATAAATAGGAATAAATGAAAAAGAAAAATAGTATAAATATATATTCAAAATATAAATAGGTAGATCTAGGTAAAAAAAAATAAAATAGATTAAAAAAGATACAGTTCATAGTGGAAACCTGAAAATTTCAGACAGATTTTTTGTAACTAAGTATTTGTAGGTAAATAGGATAATAAGACTAGGTGTTAATGGCCAGGTATATATTGTCTGTCAATGAGTGTGGAACAGATTAAAAGGGTGTCATGTACAGTGTGTGATTACAGTAAACCAATTAACCCTTAAGCCAAATTAATGTTAGTGTGAAGGATGTTAAGCCCCAACTAATCAATCTTGTGCAATAATGTTTAATAAAATCAAAAATAGATGATATGCTGGTATCCAAAAAATAAGCATACTCTCTTCCACCCTTTAACCTTTTATAACCCTGAGAAAGCTAGCTTAATCCGTAACACTGGTTTTTAAGACCCTGGGATATTATAGGAAACCATTGTGATAAAAGAAGAAATTGCTCGTAACAAGCAATTATTTCTTTTACAACAATATTTTCTATCCAAAGGTGAACTTATTTTTCAAACTTAAGTCAAATTATTATCTGCAACCTCTTTTGATTTGGACCAATCTAAAATATTGTCATTTAGAAATAGGTTTAGAAAACAATTTGGGAAAAGAAGGAAATACTTTACACCGACTTTTCTCTGTAATGGCTTCATATTATCACTCACTACAAAAAAATGGTCCACCGACCTCGGCCTATTCATCTACAATGTTCTATCCCCATTTTGAATAACTACATACGCATCAAATTCACATAAAACAACCAGTAATGAAATTATCAAAATGAAAATGGATACTATAAATAAGGTTCATAAAATGATAAATTAGCTGTTTTTTTCTGTTATTTAAAACCGAAAAAAATAGTGGTAACCCAATAGTAAAGCTACTTGTATATAAAAAAAAAGGGGGGTAGTGAAAAGTCTCAACGATCGTAAAAAGGTAGTGAAAAGTCTTGGTAGGAAACGTTTACATAGTGAAACGTCTCAAGTGTGAAACGTCTTGGTAGTGAAACGTCTGACATTCGTGAAATACAGAACAGTTTACTTTCTGTAAAGATTCAAACCAGTCTCCCAATAGGGCGACACCGAAAATAGTGCTACTTTTGCATACATAAGGCAATAATAATGATAATAATTATGCCAACACGAGAATTTTTAGTTTAGTATGTGGCTTATATATGGTCCATACATTGAAAATAACTGTTTCGGTTCGAAAACAGGTGCTCGCTGCTAACAATTTGGGTGGAGACATTTTCAACTTTCGCTACTGACAAGTTTCAAGTCAAGAGAAATGCGCTGAAAATGCATGTTCAGAAGAAAAATGACATCAAATCCCTTTAAGTTCCCCGCATAGATGGCATCAAGCGATATCAGTTTCAGTTTTTATTGCGTAAACGATCACTAACCATACAGATACATTCGAAGCGGGTCTTTATCAATCTGGTGCCGGTCGACAACTTTGTTTTCTGATCCGGAAATGACTGAAATAAGAAATCTTAAATCTGATTGGTGGTGTATCACATGGATTGACCAATCAAAAACGGGAAGAGATAAACGTTTGAAATTTAGATCGATTTATGGTCTAAGGGAGAAAACTCGTACTTACTTTCGTTCTTATGTCAAACAGAGTTGTCTCCCATATATCGCGGGACGGCATAAAACCCCAAAGGAATTAAATGGGTCTCGTAATGAAAATTTGGAAGAAAAGATCGGAACGAATACGATTTTTCGTTGATCTGGAGAAAAATTACGTATAAGAATAGAATCTATTTTGTTCGTGATATGCTTATATGAGCTGTTCATCTAGATCTATTTATTATTCTATATAATACAGTTTGGACTCTAACAAACACAAAACTATATAGAATTCCAAGCGATGAGAGTGCCCAGGTAGATTTATTTTAGGGCACTCAAACTCATGTAATTCTCTTTATATTTTTCTTTGTTCCAAACAATCTGTCGGTAATATGATAACACGGCTTATTTGACATAGATCACGAACAATCGGTGTCGGAAATCTCATGTCAAAATACATTATGTTTATATGTACTTGTAAGTTAACCCAAAGTTCTTTGTTGTTGTGTTCACAAATGTGATGAATGGCGTCCCTGCTTGGCACAGAGGTTAAATATTAACTCGAGGCCTCGGGTTTGTTCTTCTTGGATTCACAGGAGTTTCCTTGGGCAGGGTCGATCAAGGCCCAGTCTAGCACTGGTGAAACCCAATAAATACATGAATATGACATATATCACCATGACACGACTTTTAAAAAAAATGCGAAAGTGCCGTAAATGCAAAAAAAAGAACATGCCAATAAATCGATCGAGTTAATGCAACAAGAGGTAGAATAGGGAAAAACCAGGCTAAGTTCGGACAAAGGTACATTTTTTTTTAAACTCATTACCAAACGACAAAATTTTAGGCTTGTCCAAATCTAAAGCATTTGCAGACGACAAAATAAAAGTGACTGAAAATTTGAGATTTGTTTTGTGAAGGGATACCAGCATTTTCTCTTTTTGCCACAATGTTTTCTAAAGGCTTCTTTTTCAGGGTCGTCAAAGGTAGGGATTGTATGGTAATGCTAAGTTCGGATAAAGGTGTACATACATATATATATATATTTTTTTTTTCTTTTTTAACTCATTACCAAACGACGAAATTTTAGGCTTGTCCAAATCCAAAGCATTTGCAGACGACAAAATAAAAGTGACTGAAAATTTGAAATTTGTTTTGTGAAGGGATACAAAACATTGTGTGAAAAGGAAAAAATGCTGGTTACCAGCATTTTCTCCTTTTCCCACAATGTTTTCCAAAGGCTTCTTTCTCTGGGTCGTCAAAAGTAGGGATTTTATGGTGATGGGTTAAATACAAAATTGCAACCTGCTCGAAGTTTACATCTCATTATCGACTTGTCCGTGTCATCCCCGCCTTTGTGCCCGTATTTTCCCCATTGCGTCCGAGTTTACCCGTTTTGCAGTAAAGTCAAAGATCATGCCTTCTCAACATCTTAGCTCATATTTCATTAGACATCTTACTGATGAAATGCAAATAAAAAGATAGCCCGAATGAATAAAACAGTGCTTGTGTCCGAGATTCGCCGCTTCACCGCTTAAATAAGCCTCCAAGAAGGTGCTGAAAAAACCGCCCAAATTTACCCACTTTTCCCCTACTGCCCGTAAAAATAAGAGGCAATATACATGTATCTTAAAATGTATTTTCTTCTATAGACCTGATGTTATTAGATCAATATCTCCAGAACTTTAAACATTTATGATTGAATTGTAAGAATATATATGATCCATTCAGATCATCGTTAAAATCGTTTTGTTCTACTCGTCCTTTCCGACGTTACACGTGCAACGCAATTTATTCGTTTGTGGTTTTATACTGTCCATTTGTTATAAGGGAAGCAACTCTGTTAGGCTTAGGAATAAAATTTAGTACGAGTTTTCTCCCTTAGACCATTAAAAATTTATAATTTCAGCCTTCCGACTTTTCTTGTTTCTGATTGGTCAATCGAAAGCCTCAACTCTGTATTCCACCAATCAATGATAAGGTTAACAAACGCTTTTGTTTTCTGGTCAGAAAGCATAATGGCCGACATAAATGTGGACTTCAAGCAATTTAAACCATAATTACTCTGGATGACATTTGTACAGGCAATTTCAAGGTGCTAAATGTCGCTGTTTTTATGTAGAGGTGCTATTCTATTCATTTTCTTGTCCTATTTATTGATATTTAAAATGAAAGTAGACAAAGCCTAGAAACCGGATGGCAGAAGTTTCGGATAAAAAGATTCGCCCCTAGTATGAGTTGACGACCACTGATTTATCAGAACATTGGGCCCCAAAGATTGAGAATATTCGGCCTCAAATGTTGACAAGATTCGTCCTCAAAGACTTAGAATATTCGGCCTCAAAGATTGATAAAATTTTGCCCCAAATGTTGAGAAGATTCGGCCCCAAACGTTTAAAACGATTTGGCCCCATAGTTTGAGAGTGTTCGGCACCATGGCTGTATAGTAATTTTAGGGAACTGTCCAAAGGAAAAGAATTCCTTTTGAAATGTCATAGTAACCACAACTTTCACAGACAGGGTTCGACATTAAGACACGTCCGAATGACATTGTCTAGCAAAAAATTGGTTCAGACAAGTAGAGACTGCGTCCAGCTAGCCCGAATGGCCTAGTGGAAAAATTGAGACAATTTAAACAAGTACCAGTTTTAATGCATGGCAAAATGGACTAAAATCAATCTATCATGCACGTTTCTCGAAAAGGATCGCTTACTAGATTTGTAGTTTTGTTTATCAAGCGACAATTTTAATAACAATTTCTACAGGAAGACGAACTCGCATGCGTGGTAGTCAATATTTTCAGTGGAAAAAACAAATTGAACCAAAAATAGATTTAGTAGACCGGAGTCCAAGGGCTATTTTTTCATCAAGGATGTGTCATGAATTTTAACATGATTGTTATCATTTTGTCAGAGTATTTTATTTCTAAGCAAGAATTTCCTATGTCTAGCTCTTTTTCTTTGAATACCGTAGTTTCATTTTGACGACAACCGAAAATGAGTTGCTAAGATGTTTACATAGACAATGGAGCGAATGACCATGCAATATGCCAAGCTTGCATAACTCGGAAATATAATAATAATATCCGATCGGGGAGAAGCATAGTCCTAATATAAAGCTAAAAACAAATCCATGGGTTGAAACAAAAATATATCTAGATGAGATTATATCTAGATCACAAAAAAAAACACCTTTTTAGACCTTGAGTGGAACACTGAATTTGTGCCATTGGTTTCTGTTTGATCAGGAGGGAAATGTCGTTTTCTCTGACAGTGTAATAAACTGAAGATCTAATGAAGGATCTGATAACATATATTACAATGGTTTCGTTCTTTTATACTCAAATTCTGTTATTTGAGCCTACCGGTAAGTTAGACTAAAATGTGTGTCTAATACTACTTCAACAATGGGTAAGTCTATTTTTTTCCTATGGGAAAGAAATCGTAATTGAAATAAATAACAGGGAAACATTCATTGATCATTACTTAAAATGACATTGACCTTTTTTACAATTTTGGTAAATTAGCAAGAAAAATAACATAGATTTAGATCTGTATCATACTTTTCTTCATTTTGATAAAGTGGTCTTGTAGAAATCTGAAGTGATCAAGTAAAATTTTTAAATTACTGGTCCTCTGGTCTAGTTGAAAAACATGTTAATGTCGAACCGTGATAGATGTTTTACAGAACATATTTCACAAACATCAACAACACATATCAAAATTGAACCAAGAGTTAACTTTGAAACTTCTTAAATGGGAACTTGTGTAACAATGTACAATGTCTTGATAATAACATAAAAATTGGCTTTGTTGCAGGACACTTTTGATGTGTGTACAAAACTAAGATGAACTGTTTTGGTTGCACCTGTCACATCTGTCCCAGTAGATAACATTTTGGCTTCGAATATCCTGATTTGTTCTGGTAATCTTGCCTCACACACAGCATGGAATGTCATGGCAGTGTCTGATCCAGAGCCTATGATTGGGACAGTCATCTGTGTTTTTCATTGTTCATGCACATTTTGAAAGCCAGTTCCTATCAACATGAAAGTTTGCAACAATTGCATAGCTGAAATACAAACCGCATTTGGCGGGATTGGAACCCACGTAGACAAACATTATTGTCTTTCAAAGTTTAACCCATTACCACACAATCCCTACTTTGGACGCCCCTGAGAAAGAAGTCTTCAGAAAACATTGTGGGAAAAGGAGAAAATGCTGGTAACCAGCATTTTCTCCTTTTCCCACAGTGTTTTCTACCCTCCCAGAGCAAATTTCAATTTTTCAGTCAACTTTATTTTGTTGTCTGCAAATGCTTTCAATTTGAATTAGTCTAAAAAATTGTCGTGTGGTAAAGAGTTAACCCATTACCAAAAGACAATATTTTAGACTGGTCCAAATTGAAAGCATTTGTAGACGACAAAATAAAAGTGACTGAAAATTTGAAATTTGTTTTATGAAGGGTAGTAAACATTGTGAGAAAAAAAGAAAATCCTGGTTACCAGCATTTTCTCCTTTTCCCACAGTGTTTTCTAAAGGCTTCTTTCTCCAGGGCGTCAAAGTAGGGATTGTGTGGTAATGGGTTAACACAGCTGCTAGGTATTGTATTTAAATCTGGACAAAGCCATGCATGAAGGAGTGATGTCCCTTACCACTCTCCTTCTTTAGTCATCATTTATTGATTGCTCAAAGCCTAAAGTCTGTTTTTGGACAACAAATGGGATTAACGGGTCAATGGCCAATCCCATACGAGCCTCTATCTTATGAGCATGAAAGTTCGCAAGAAATACAAAGCTGAAATACAAAGCTCATCTGGCGGGATTCGAACCCATGCGGACAAATTTCCTCATTTTTCAAGGTTTAAAAGACCAATACCATAACCACTGAGCTAAAGAGATATCTTCCTAGCACAGTTGTATTTAAATTAGATCTGAAGCCATGCATGAAAGAGTGGTCTCCTGTAACACCGTGAACAGAAACAATCACATTATTTGAACAGCATTCGTTTTCCATGAATTCTTTCAACTAGAACAACCCTAACGACAATAGGTGTTGTCTTGTAGAGAGTTTGTCCCTTATATATGAGCCATACTCTGTGAAAAGGACACTTTATGCATCTGCTAAAAATATCGACCCAGGTCAGCCTGTGCAGTCCCCGAAGCTGACTTTGGCTGAAACTTTTCGCTATCGGTCAATTTTCTGTTTGTGAAAGGCCCAGTCTACCTCATGATTAAGTCAGTTATTTAAAAAAGTGGCTCCAATATATCCATAATTGAGTGATGACTTGGGATAGTATCATGTATCGTGGAGATGCATTAAGCCCCCTTTGTGCCAGAGTATGAGTTAATTATCTTATTGACTTACAGACAACATGGCAAAGATATTTCCAGATTTGTTATTTAGAGGTTTTGTGTGTGTTCTTCACTGTAGTAATGGACTTATCCTGGAGGATGACGCCACAGAGCCCTTTGGTAAGCCTGACGAAACCAAGAAGATGGTTGAACAAGTATGAAGTTACCCTGCCATAACTGATGTAATGCTGAAAGTGGTGTTAAACACAAGATTGAGACAAGTTTGAGATGAACATCGGACAGAGTTAGTGAGAGGTACATAATTATACAAACATTTTTCCCGAATAATCAAAGAACTCTGTTTTCATGCTCATTCCATTTAAAATGGAGGTGGTACATACACATAACTTGCAACAGGCAAAAAGGGGCATTCAGACATTTGTGTAAAGTGTCGTCTTGGATAAGCCTGTGCAGTCCGCACAGGCTAATCCAAGGTGGCACTTTATTATATGCACGTCTAAGACGGGACATATTATGGGATCACCCGTGGCGGGCGGGCGTCTGGGCGGGCGGGCGGCATCCAGTTCTTTGTCCGGAGCATATCTCCAAAACTATGCTAGCTAGGGTTATGAAATTTCATGGGTGGATAGATCTCATCAAGGGGGAGTGCAGTGCACAGGAATCATAACTCTTGCTCGCTTAATTTTTGAGTTATTGCCCTTTGTTGTTTTTCATACTTGAATTTTGTCCGGAGCATATCTCCAAAACTATACTAGATAGGGTTATGAAATATTATAGGTGGATAGATCTCACCAAGGGGGAGTGCAGTGCACAGGAATCAGAACTCTTGCTCGCTTAATTTTTGAGTTATTGCCCTTTGTTGTTTTTCATACTTGAATTCTGTCCGGTTAATATCTCCAAAACTATACTAGCTAGGGTTATGAAATTTCATGGGTGGATAGATCACATCAAGGGGGAGTGCAGTGCACAGGAATCATAACTTTTGCTTGCTTAATTTTTGAGTTATTGATATTTGAATTTTGTCTAGAGCATATATCCAAAACTATACTAGCTAGGGTTATGAAATTTCATGGGTGGATAGATCTCATCAAGGGGGAGTGCAGTGCACAGGAATCATAACTCTTGCTTGCTTAATTTTTGAGTTATTGCCCTTTGTTGTTTTTCATACTTGAATTTTGTCTGGAGCATATCTCCAAAACTATACTAGCTAGGGTTATGCAATTTCATGGGTGGATAGATCTCATCAAAGGGGAGTGCAGTGCACAGGAATCATAACTCTTGCTCGCTTATTTTTTAAGTTAGTGCCCTTTGTCGTTTTTCATACTTGAATTTTGTGCGGTGCATGCCGCAGTTTTACAGCTTGGGGTAAGACGGGCGTATCTTGCGACAATTTGCTGCTCTTGTGACTACATTAGTTTTTGTGCCATAATAGACTTGTGTAAAACAGCAAATTACATAAAAAGGAAAAGTGTCATTCCAGATTAGCATGAACAGAGTGTGCAGGCTGATCTGAGACAACACTTCACACAATTGTCCGTATGCCCCTTTTTTGTGTTTTGTAGACTTGTCCAAATTGAAAGTATTATGGAAACAACAATTAAAATGAGCTTAACCCTTTACCAAACAATTTATGACCTTGTGATATTGATTGATTGTAAAGTGTTTAATGCTGTTTTCAACATTAGACCCTGTGATACTCACACATAGTATATCTATATATTTATTTGCAGTTTGTTTGGTCAAAATTTTGACCTTTTTAATATTTACCTGCTTTTCCTAAAAATTAAGTTAATGGCTACTTGATTATTATTTGTTGTTTTGTTTGCCATTTTCAAAAATGTCAATAATTTGCAATACTTTATTGTTGAAAAGGTGTAGGTATGAAATAAAAGGAACATTTTGCTGTGGTAACTTGCCTGGTGCTTGTATTTTATATATATTTACTTCTCGCTGCTGAGCCCTTTGCCACACAATCATGACTTTTAACAACCCTGAGAAAGAAGCCTATTGAAAACATTGTGGGAAAAAGAGAAAATGCTGGTAAACAGTATTTTCTCCTTTCACTTTCTGAGTTTCGATTATTTTGTCGCCTGCAAATGCTTTCAATTTGGACTAGTCTAAAATTTTGTCGTTTGGTAAAGAATTAAAGAAAATTATGGTATCTTGCTTCACCCTTGGTCTTGCACTATAACAAATTTTCTCACACTGCTTGAAGTAAATACAAGCGGCAGGAAAGTCTCTGCAACGTAATATCCTGTATGTAATGTCCTGAAACAGTATTGTATTGGATTTGATATTTTGTACATTTGTATATGATCATGACAGTATAGGTCAGATGTCATATTAGATTTTTGATGGAACACTACACAGTCTGGATCTGGTGCTGTTGAAGCCCAGGACATTTGTAGACTCGCAGTTACTCTGATATGCTCTAACTCTTTACCACACAATCCCGACTTTTAACGACCCTGAGAAAAAATGCCTTTTGAAAACATTGTTGGAAAAGGAGAAAATGCTGGTAACCAGCATTTTCTCCTTTTCCTACAATGTTTTCTTCCCTTCCTTAAACAAATCCTAATTCTTTAGTCACATTCATTTTGTCGTCTGCATATGCTTTCAATTTTGATTGGTCTAAAATTGTCTCTTGTGGTAAAGGGTTAATCCATTACCACACTATCCCTACTTTTGACGACCCTGAGAAAGAAGCCTGTAGAAAACATTGTGGGAAAAGGAGAAAATGCTGACAACCAGCATTTTCTCCTATTCCTACAAAGTTTTCTACCCTTCCCAACACAAATTTCAAATTTTGAGTCACATTTATTTTGTCGTCTTCAAATACTTTTAATTTGGACAAGCATTGTACATTGTCGTTTTGTAATGAATTAAATAACGATGAAAGTACATGTAGTGTAAAACTCCCTTCAACCAATATATTAACCCATTACCACACAATGACAACTTTTAGCTCTTTACCACGCAATCCCGACTTTTAACGACCCTGAGAAAGAAGCCTTTGAAATCACTTTGGCAAAAGGAGAAAATGCTGGTAAGTGTTTTCTACCCTTCCCAAACCAAATTTTAATTTTTCAGTTACCTTTTATTTTGTCCTCTGCAAATGCTTTCATTTTGGACCAGTCTAAAATTTTCTCATGTGGTAAAGAGTAAATGCCCTTGAAAGAGAAGGCTTTTGAAAACATTGGGGAAAACAGGTTTCGAATTTCATTTTTTTTATCCATTTGCAAAATTTAGCAAGTGGCTTTTTTTCCACTTGCAAAATTAGAATTGGACTCGCATATACATATATTTTTTGATGCTCAGCTTGCCTGCCAAGGGTAAAGAATAAAATTTAATGGCCTGTACAAACTGTTCAATTCTATTCTGTTATGTAACCTGATGACAAGAGACTACAACCAAACAAAAAAGGAATGTCAATTAATATTAAAACACTCATTTAACCATCAGTTCAATTCCAGTTGAATTTCCGTTCTCAAACCAAGTTAAATTTCTTTAAAATTTACAGTGGTAGACGATTTTGTGAATGAATCACAGACGTATCACATCTGAATATATCCGTGTCTGATAACTGGTTTAGAGAGTCCACCATGTCGGACTTGCTTTTCATTGCTATTTGTGCATAGTAATTACTTTTCATGAAAAATTGACAAATGTTTTTGTTTTATTATCAGAGATTTATTTTTTTTTCGTATAACAAACACAAAACCTCAGTTATGGCCTCGAGTGCATACAAACGCACTTGGCTCAAGAAACTCGCATAAGGAATGACAACTCGGAGGCTTCAGTAGCGACATGTAAAATTATCAATAGCCATCAAAGGGTATTCTCAGTACAACATGACAGATGTTTATCCAGGACGGAAAAATTTACCTTATTTGTATTCACATATGAAATTAAATACATTTTGTCAAAAGCGCCCACTTTCTTTATCACATGCTTGGAATTTCAACTCACATTTTTCAATTTTGAGAGTAACTATACTGTGGGAATTTCGAACCCTGGGAAACGGAGAAAATGCTGTTTTCCAGCATTCTCTCCTTTTCCTACAATGATTTCTACCCTTCAAATAAAAATCAAGTCAATTGGACCACATTGAAACTGTCATCTGCAAATGTTTTCAATTCAGATAGGTCTAGAATTTTGTTGTGGGGTAAAGGGTTAAATATCAACTGGACCATTATCTTTTGCTTCTCTGCTGATTAGTGCAAAGTAAACAACCAATATAGCTCAATCACAATGAAATTTCTTGATGCTCAGTGGATTAGTAGGAAGTAAAGAAAGCTGAAGTTTTCTGTTAAAAAGAATAGACAAGTAATTGCCATTTCAAATCCTACAGGACACAGTGTCTCTACATAGTGGTTAGCATAGACAACTGGTCAGTCTGCAGTAAACATGCAGTCTGATCTCAGATCTTCACTGGCTGCAAAGGCCACTATGGTGAGAAAGGCAATTGAAGAGTTTTAAAGAAGAGTTGAAATCAATGTGAATTTTGGTTCCTATTTTCAGGAAGACATTATGATGCACACTGAGTTTTTCCAGCTTGGAGTATTGGACTAAGGAGTGAAGATTTAACCTGCTACTGCCCGAAAAAACATTATAATTTCAAGACTGTTTTGATCCATGGAAAAATTTAGTAGATTTTCAAGAATTGTGTTACAAATACATTTTAAGCTCACCTGAGCACAAAGTACTCAAGGGGAGGTTTTAGGATCACGGTGTGTGTCGTCGGTCGTGCGTCCTCCGTCGTCAACAATTTCTTTAAACATCTCTTCCTCCTAAACCCCATGGCCACATGGCTTTATGCCACATGGCGAGAGTAAAAAACACCAATGATGATGATGAAACCCCATGGCCGGTTTGAACCAAACTTGGCTGGAATGTTCCTTGGGATGTCCTCTTAAAAAATTGTTCACAAAATTTGATTCCATCAAAAACTCTGCTTGCCATGGCAACCAAATGGAATTCTTTTTAAGAAATTCTTTAAAAATCTTTTTCTCTGAAACCACGGGTCAGATTTTGAAGTAATTTCACAGAGATGTTCCTTGGGTGACCCTTTTCAAAATTTGTTAATAAATTTTGATCCATTTAGAAACATGGCTCTGGTGAATAAGGGCTACTTGCACTACACAGAAATGAAGAAATTCTTAAAAATTCATTTTCTCTGAAACCGCTGGTCAGATTTTGAAATAATTTCACAACAATGTTACTTGGGTGAATCTAAAAAGTTTATAGGAAAATTTTGATCTGTCGAAAAACAATAGGCAATTGTTGGTACCTGCATGTGCTGCTCTTGTTTGACTTGCATTTTTAGTCACTATCAAGTATGTGCTCTTCTTCAAGAAATTATCCTTGGGTGATCTATCCAAAAATTTATTTGCAGAATTCTGATTCATCAAAATCATTGCTGTGGTGATGATTGTAGGGGTGGTGACAGGATTTGAAATCATTTTTACAGGTGACCTTTTCAAAATATATGTAGCTTGGCAAAATAATGTTTTATTTCAAAGTAAAAGAATTTGCTATGGTCCTCTCAAAAATTCAGGTTAGCAATCCAGGGCCATCTTGGCTCTCAACATGGCCCTCTTGTTTTAGAATCTGCTCTCATCTGATAGGTATTGCACTGAAACAACAGTTTCATCCATAAAAGTCTTTACAATATTCTAACCTTTGTGTTTTTGTTTTTAGCTCTACTGGATCAAAGCCAGCAGAGCTTATGTTATGGTGTGGTTTCCGTCATCAGTCTGTCTGTCTGGGCCATTCTAAAATATTGTTATGTTGTAAAGAGTTATGTAGCAGTAATGTTAATTGCAAAATACAATATTGTTGACGTAGATGTACCTGTGTTAATTCAAACTCATATTTGATGTTAATTTGTTTATTTTGTTACCTTTGACAACTTCATGTTATGCTTCTTTTTTTAGTTAAATTGTACATTTAATCTGTCTTGCCTTTGTAAAATGTCAGCCTTTGTATGATCTGAGCAATTGACAACTTCTTAGCATTTTGAGGGAAAATAGAGTATGTATTAATACCAGCAATTGGACCTTTCCATCAAAGTTACAAGGCAATTGAATTTAAGCTAGTAAGCACGCCTCAAAAAGTTTATACGTCCGGTTTGGTTGAAGACCAGAATGGTCATTGCACACTGTCTGATAAGGGAAATATTTTTTCCCCGAAAAGTAGCTTTGACATTGCAAAATTTAAAATTTTACTATTGACAAGGAAGTACTGTTTTACTTATTCACACTTATTGAGTATAAGTTGGTTAATAATTCAGAAAACACTATTCTATAGTCCATTTTATTATCCTGTCTAGCATTTATTAAATGGCATACATGAACAAAATAAACAATACTGGAGGCCATTCATAGTTTCAGTCCTTTTATTGTACATATAACACTTTATAAAATAGTTCCGCCCTTTGCTGCCCGTGAAATAGATCAGAATGCTGTTTCAAAGGATGCAGTATGAAACACTTTAATCCTGCGCAAATACACGGGGACAATATGAAACATAATCAAAGTATGAAAGAGCCAAGCAATATTTCAACAACTTAAATTCTGGTGTGAAGAAGTGGGGTGGCTGTGGTTGTGAGATTGAGTGTCGGCCATGTAATCATATGATCCTGTGTTCGATACCTAGTGCTGGCTGTCAACTTCGAGATTTTTCATTAGCCCACACATCCAGTGAGAGTACTGGTGTAGTTTCCAGGAAGCACAATCAAGAGAGATTGGTATAAGTTGTAAGAATTTGTTTCTCAATCGATGTGAAATAAATATGTTTAAACTAAACTAAGGAGATTTTATACGCCCGAAGGGTCATATTATGTTATACCCCCGGTCGTCCATCAGTCTGTCAGTCTGTCTGTCCGTCTGTTAGCAATTTCTTGTGTGCGCAACTCCTCCTACAGTTTCCATCGGAATTATTTGAAACTTGCCACAATGAATCTCCATGATGTCTAGTTGTGCACCTGGGTCTTAGAATTTGGATCTCTGTTTGGGTTCTAAAATTATCTGCCCCTGATTTCTGAAATAACCAACTTCTCACTTTGAATTTTTGTTCAGGCTATAACTTCCATACTATGAAAGGTATCAACTTGAAACTACATACACTGATAGAACACATTATGGAGAAGTGCAGTGCACATGAACCATAACTCTGCCGCCGTTATTTTTTGAGTTACTGCCCTTTGTTAATTTTCAGTTTGAATTTTTGTCCAGGCCATAACTTCTAAAATATAAAAGCTATCATCTTGGAACTTCATACACTGATAACTTCTAAAATATAAAAGCTGCCAACTTGGAACTTCATACACTGATAGAACTCATTATGGAGAAGTGCACTGCACATGAACCATAACTCTGCCACTTTTATTTTTTGAGTTATTGCCCTTTGTTAGTTTTCACTTTGAATTTTTGTCCAGGCCATAACTTCCAAACTGTAAAAGGTATCAACTTGAAACTACATACACTGATAGAACACATTATGGAAAAGTGCAGTGTACATGAACTATAACTCTGCCAGCGTTATTTTTTGAGTTACTGCCCTTTGTTGATTTTCAGTTTGAATTTTTGTCCAGGTCATAACTTCTAAACTATAAAAGCTATTAACTTGGAACTTCATACACTGGTAGAACTCATTATGGAGAAGTGCATTGCACATGAACCATAACTCTGCCACTTTTACTTTTTGAGTTATTGCCCTTTGTTAATTTTCAGTTTGAATTTTTGTTAAGACCATAACTTCCAAACTTCAAAATCCATCATCTTGAAACTTCAAAGACTAATAGAACAGATTATGAAGAAGTGCATTGCACAAGAAGCATAACTCTGCCATCCTTCCTTCTGAGTTATTGCCCTTTTCACTTTGAATTTTCGACTGGGCCATAATTTCTAAAATATAAAAGATATGATCTGGGACCTTCAAAGACTGATAGAACACCTTGAGGATAAGAGCAATTCACAAAATTTGTAACTTTGCCACCATTATTTTTTTAATTATTGCCCTTAAATATTTTTCACATATCATGGAGAATTATACTACTCTTCATTCATGGCCCATCCATCAATGCAACTCATTTCACTGGCAAGCCCCTTCGGGCGTATATGCACCGCTCTGCGAAGCTCTTGTTGCATTAGTGTGTTTCTAGATTTAATACGAGCAAGATTGTATAGCAAAAGAATAGTCAAACTCAACAATGCTTTTGACGGAATTTGAAGCCAGAGATATGGATTACGAATCGACTACCTTAAATACCGAATCAAGGAACACCTCCGCTATTAGATGACACAACTGTAAACAATACAACCGGCATACAGTATAGGCCAGCGAAGCGTTGTTTTTTACTATTTGCAAATTCCGACAAATCGGCCAAAACAAATTTTGTACAACTTAACATATAATTACACCAGTTTTGTACACGTGAGGACGCTGGCAAACACAAGATTTATATAAGACACCGAAACTTTGAATCTGTTTGACATTTATAGTAAATGCTCTGTAGAGATGCATGTAATTATGACTTCAGTAATTATACCAATTCTATTTTTTAAATTGTGTTTTACACAGCTTTCAACATTATAACATTGTCACGGTGACAAACAATATATTAGTGCTTGCCCTTAGTTCACTTGTAGGTGATTAGCCCAAAACCTCAAGTCCATGAACACTCCCATAACAAAAACGGAGCTGTGGGAGGAAGTAAACTTGACTGACACTAAGTTTAGACTAATATTTGATTGGAATTTGCAATAATTGTGCAATAATTACTGAAAGTAAGAAAACACTTTTCGGAATGATTGTAGAAATTTTCTCAATTTTTCCGTTTACCAAAGTTAATGTGAGAGACTGGTGTAGGGAAAAATCCATGATAGAAATTTTACTACTGGTAAATTACTACTAGTAACTTCTTAGATCTTTACACCATTATACTTTGTTCTTGTGATGTCGCCTTTTTTCCGCTGATGAGTGCAGTTTGAATGC
Organism: Tridacna crocea; assembly: GCA_943736015.1. Taxonomy (NCBI): domain Eukaryota; kingdom Metazoa; phylum Mollusca; class Bivalvia; order Cardiida; family Cardiidae; genus Tridacna; species Tridacna crocea. The sequence continues at coordinate 17,448,377 of OX031072.1, forward strand.
ATTGTACTGAAATGTTTTGAGGCTGTATAAAATTGTTGTCGTCTTTGAATAACAATATACACATTTAAATAAATTAAAAAAACCCCAATATTTTCATAAGGATTTGTATTGATGTTTAGCACATAGTGTTTAACACTTTTCCAGGTCAGGGTATGAGTGCAAGTTTATTGCATTTTACTGAAATGTTTTGAGGCTTTATAAAATTGTTGTCATGTTTGAGTAACAATATACATTTAAATAAAAAAAACAACAATATTTTCATAAGGATTGGTATTGATGTTTAGCACATAGTGTTTAATACTTTTTCAGGTCAGGGTACGTATTCACCAATTCACAAACCTTTCATTTGAAGTTCTTCATCTTATTCTCCAGAATTTTCTACATTTCAAGCAATCCAACGTCTGATTGGCTAAACCAAATTTTAGAAAATTCTTGTAAAATACACCTGAAATAGTACATCATAAGAATAGTCGCTGGATACGGACCCTGTATTTGTGACATTTGAACATTTAACATTACACTGTGCGCACTAACCAGCTACAATGTTTAGGTATCCATTCAGAAATTGACAATTAGAAATTGTCTTTTCTGGGCTGACCGCTCAGGACCCTGAAAAAAGACAACATTCAACGATTTACCATCTGTTTGGTTTCCTTTTAGCTAATAAGATGCATAGTCATGAAATCTGGTTAATCAAGATATAGAATTGTTAATGTATATAAACTTCCATATTCTGTGCAAAATGAGATAAAAAGATGTATATAAGTTCAAAAGAGAACACTATTCTTTGTAGCTTTTTATCATAACTCTATCAAATCATTTTGTGTTTGAAAATTTTCATGAACATACTCGGCTATATGATTTAAAAAATGAAAACGTACACACGTACATATGTATGCACGTTCAAACGTACTTATGTTTGCACTTAGATTTGTACACATGATACAGATTAATGGATTGATATGTATACATATACAGTGTATGATAAAAATTAGTGAATTAATATGTATACATGAACATATTTACATCCTTACGCACGAAGGTATCATGTAATTGCACAGTAAAGCTCACTTGAAATCTAAGGAGGAACCAAAGGGTAAAACGCAGGGAAAAGAAATGAGTTGCATACCACAAAGTTTACAAGATTTCGGGCAGTACAATCGCAGGCCTTTTCGGTTGCAGATGAAGCTGTGGAAATTAGGGTCAGCACATCTTTGAATATGATCTACACAGCCACTCTGGTCTAGCAACGAAGATACTGAAATTTACACATCAAAAAGTTAATTTCTGTAGCCCACCTTTGCAGACTTGCAGTAGTTCACTTTGGAAACATTGTCTGCAAAGAATCAACTTGTCTTTAAGATGGTTACAGAACAATTGAATAAATTCTTCAAATTTCGACCCTTAATTAAAGACATTTCAGACATAAAAAACTTCGAGATAAGATAGCCCTTTGAAGAAAATTGTCTAGTGTTTTCTGTCTTGCAAGAGTGAACATCGTCTAATTCTATTGTGACGATATGAATTAGACTTAAGAATATCTCCTTTCTGAATACATTCATTGATAAATTTTGGTTTTTTACGCTCTATGCTTTTCTTACCTAGTGCCGTAGTTAAATCGGCAAAAGGCTATATATTAAGTATTGTAGTTACCTGAAGTTAGTATGATCCCTCTATCAGTTGACGTCGGGGATGTTATATAAGACACTGATGAAAACACAAGCAATGGAGATAAAGAGCTTGTCGAGAGAGTTAAAGGGGTCGCCATGGAGACTGTCCTTGATAGAGGTATGGCTAACGAACTGGAACTTGTTGATATTGTTTGTGTAATTGGGGAGGGATTTGTAGTGGTCGCCATAAATCGAATACTTGACGGAGAGAAAGACATTGGATTAGAGGTTCTTCCCTTGGTAATATTACAGGCTCGATTACACAAATCGCCATCACAACATTCTATTTTGCACTCGTCACCTGCAATGTATTTCAAGGATGTAATATATATAGGAGTATCACAATATATTGAGAATATTTTCTTTTCGGCCAAAGATCAAAATTTATTTTATTGAGTGAACATCATGGGTAATACTTTAACTACCCCATTATTTATGGATAAATTTTCGAAAAGCATGTAATAATTTTTTTTGAACATGAATTTCAAACTGCCCAAACCACTCTGGTTTAGTAGACTTTAGTTAATTCAGTTGTCTCTTGGTATTTTTTACCGATCTTAAATCGTCAAATATTGCCATCTTTACATCGTTCAACCACGAATTTCATTTCCAAGTAAAGACCTGTACTGGATTTTGATGCAAGATCATCCAAAAAGGGTTAAAAGCGTGAAATAAGTAGAACATTTATTTCAGTGAAAGATCGAAATTTATTTCATCTCGTGAACATCAATGGTAATACTTTCACTCGTTGCTGCTCTACACGTAAAAATATTACAGATGATATTCACTTGATGATATAGATTTCGAAAATCTCACTGCAAAAAAACCCCAAATCTCTATTTCTTACTATATATATTTCTAGAAATATCCTGCTAGAATAACACAGCGTTCAACGTTATAAACACACGGCGGGGAATCACGTGACACAACAACAACAACAATGACCGTTATTTGAAAAAATTCCCGGGCTTCAGGTAAGAAAATCTTCAATATTTCCCTCAATACGTGATCGATTGGAATTTGGTTTGAAGCAGAGAAGGCGGAAGGACTCCAGTGATTTGCTTGATGTGTTAGACTTTTTAAACAACACCTGATAAAAAAGTTATTGACGAGCAAACAAATTTTTTACCCTGGATAATTTGTTTGCTCGTCAATAACTTTTTTATCAGGTGTTGTTTAAAAAATCTAACACATCAAGCGAATCCCCGGAGTCCTTCCGCCTTCTCTGCTTCAAACCTAATTCCAATCGGTCACGTATTAACGGAATTATTGAAGTTTTTCTTACCTGAAGTTGGGGAATTTTTTCAAATAACGGTCGTTGTTGTTGTTGTGTCACGTGATTCCCCGCCGTGTAAACATAACATTGACGTTCTTGAATGTGTTGACATCAATACAGCTTAATACCTTTTTACACCTTTTTGTAAATTAACCTCAAATCTAGGCCATTTATTTCAAAGGTATTATATATTGACTTCCCGTGGTGTCCTTTTTTTTTACTGTATAGAATAGGACCTCGTCCTTTCTCTATCGCATGTTGTAGAAGGCGACTATAATTAAAGACAAATGGCTGCTTTCCTCGTAATTCGTAGGATTGCAGCAGGCTTGGTAGTTCTTATTCCAAATCCTATATTTTTTTCTCGATGTAAATAGGGTTTGGAATGGGTATCAATTTGCCTGTGGGACCCCGTGTGGTTTAATCGGGGGTATAAGAATAAACCACGTCAGTCCCGCGATCGTCACATCTGCCATTTCATCTGGCGGAACAAAAGTGACAGCATGCATGTCGTAAAAGGCGACAAAAGGGGCATCATTTTGTGTTCCGTCCATTCCTCATTAATCATGTTTGTCTTATGTTGTCGCACATGTATGTTATTTTCACCTCGCATTATTGTGTACTAAGTAAGTGCGCCCAATATGACCTAAGTTGTCGATGGGCCTTAAAACGCTATTCTATTCTATTCTATTATATAATGACTACAGTATGTAATGTTCAAATTCAAGAATTTTCAAAAATGCGGCGGTCAAGGTCAAGTTGACCTTAACCTCAAGTTAAGGTAAGACCTGTGTAATGCAAAACAGCTATTTCCACTAAAATATCATCCTGCAAAATTAGCTATAATTAAAAATGAGTATTATTGAACTACTTCTACCTTTTCATTTTTTCCATTTTTTTCTTCTTTGAATTATCATTTATAAATCTAAAACCGCTATATTCTCAATTGAAAAAAAGATAATAATTACCTCCCTTTTTAAAAAACAAACAAAAGTATCAAAAAAAAGTTTCAAGATAGACATAAACGGAATTTCTGATCCGTTAGAAATGTGCAAAAATATTATTTCGGCATAAATCCTTATTTATCCTTATTTAACAACCAATTAGAATTTTTGCCCAATGTTCACCGGAAGTGCATTACACAGGTCTTACCTTAAGAAGTTATTAGGTATACCATACTACTAACAACATCATCTTTTTCGTGGGATATTTAGGTTTGAATTTTTAGCTCACCTGAGCACGAAGTGCTCATGGTAAGCTTTTGTGATCGCCCAATGTCCGGCGTCCGTCGTCCGTCGTCCGTCGTCCACAATTTCTTTAAACATCTTCTCCTCCTAAACCCCTGGGCCAATCTTGATGAAACTTGGCAGGGATGTTCCTTGGGTGAAGCTCTACCAAAGTTGTTCAAGAGATTGAATTCCACCTATAATTCTGGTTGCCATGGCAACCGAAAGGAAAAAATAGCAAAATCTTTGAAAATCTTCTTCTCTGAAACTAGAAGGCGTAGAGCTTTCATATTTGGTATGTAGCATCTCCTAGTGGACCTCTACCAAGGTTATTCATATGATGTCCCTGGGGTCAAAACTGGCCCCGCCCCGAGGGTCACAAGTTTGAAACATAGGAACAAAGAAGGAAAACTTAAAAATTCTTCTTCTCTGAAACTAGAAGGTGCAGGGCTTTGATATTTGGTATGCAGCATCTCCTAGTGGACCTCTACCAAGATTGATCATATGATGTCCCTGGGGTCAAAACTGGCCCCGCCCCGGGGGTCACAATTTTGAAACATAGGAACACAGAAGGAAAACTTTGAAATTCTTCTTCTCTGAAACTAGAAGGCGTAGAGCTTTCATATTTGATATGTAGCATCTCCTAGTGGACCTCTACCAAGATTGTTCATATGATGTCCCTTGGGTCAAAACTGGCCCCGCCCCGGGGGTCACAATTTTGAAACATAGGAACAAAGAAGGAAAACTTTAAAATTCTTCTTCTCTGAAACTAGATGGTGCAGGGCTTTGATATTTGGTATGTAGCATCTCCTAGTGGACCTCTACAAAGATTGTTCATATGATGTCCCTGGGGTCAAAACTGGCCCTGCCCCGGGAGTCACAATTTTGAAACATAGGAACACAGAAGGAAAACTTTGAAATTCTTCTTCTCTGAAACTAGAAGGCGTAGAGCTTTCATATTTGGTATGTAGCATCTCCTAGTGGACCTCCACCAAGATTGTTCATATGATGTCCCTGGGGTCAAAACTGGCCCCACCCCGGGGGTCACAATTTTGAAACATAGGAACAAAGAAGGAAAACTTTAAAATTCTTCTTCTCTGAAACTAGATGGTGCAGAGCTTTGATATTTGGTATATAGCATCTCCTAGTGGACTTTTACCAAGATTGATCATATGATGTCCCTTGGGTCAAAACTGGCCCTGTCCCGGGGTTCACAATTTTGAAATATAGGAACAAAGAAGGAAAACTTTAAAATTATACTTCTCTGAAACTAGAAGGTTCAGGACTTTGATATTTGGTATGTAGCATCTCCTAGTGGACCTCTACCAAGATTGTTCATATGATGTCCCTTGGGTCAAAACTGGCCCCACCCCGGGGGTCACAAGTTTAATACATAGAAATAAAGAAGGAAAAATTGAAAATTTTTCTTCTCTGAAACTAGAATATGTAGAGCTTTTATATTTGGTAAGTAGGATCTCCTAGTGGACTTCTACAATGTTTGTTCATATGATGCCCCTGACTCAAAGCTTGCCCTGCCCCATGGGTCACAAGTTCGAAACATAGGAACAAAGAAGGAAAATGTAAATATTATTCTTCTCTGAAACTAGAAGGCATAGAGCTTTGATATTTGGTATGTAGCATCTTTTAGTGGGCTTCTCCAAAGTTTCTTCATGCGATGCCCCTGGGGTCTAAACTTGCCCTGCCCAGGGGTCACAAGTTCGAAACATATGAACATAGAAGGAAAACTTTAAAATTCTACTTCTCTGAAACTAGAAGGTATAGAGCTTTGATATTTTGTAAGTAGAATCTCCTAGTGTACCTCTAGCAAGTTTTTTTTCTTAGGATGCCCCTGCCCAGGGGTCACAAGTTAGATTTTACAGCTTAGTACTCAGGTGAGCGATATAGGACCATCATGGTCCTCTTGTTTTTTTTTTAATTTAGAATTTGTTCGACAGACATCTTACCTACGTGAGCGGAATGATCGAAATATCTCTTTCCATTTATATGATATGCTTTGTTGACAGTGTTATATATATGATCACAAGTCTGAAATTTGAAAACAGAATAGAAAATAGTGGAAATAATAATTCTGGAAATGTTACTTTGTGAAGAAGGCAAACCAGTGTTTCTGATTTCAGAAGAACATTGTGATAAAAGAGAATTCGCTTGAATATTCTTACGTAATCCTTTTCCCTACAGTTTTTCACATTTTTTTTTTTTTTTCCATTTAGTAGATCTAAATTTATGTTAGAATCTCTTCTTTTACTCCTTTAAGGGAACATTTGCAATATTATGAAAGGAACCAACATCTTTTTAAGTACCAGAAAAAGAAAAGAAATACGGCGATGAATTTACGAAATAGATTTTTTCATATTTCAAAAAAAAAAAAAAAAAGGATTTATTGCCAATATTGTTTTTTTTTTTTGCAAGAATAAGCCATAAAGTAGATCTAGCGAACTATGTAGATTCAAGATCAGACTAAGCGTTACGTGCAGTCTGATCTTACTTTATCTAGTCGGCATATTGTCACGCTCTGCAGCCCTAGGGTTAGGAACAGAAAACCTACATTAGACTTAAAGACAAGTAGAACAGTTACTATACTGAACTGATATAGCTGGGGGTCTTTTTTTTTTTTTGTTCCATGGTGAAAGCGGTTAGTTTGTTACCCGGATTTTATAAGGACTAGGGCGTTTCACTGCAAGAGTTAAGATTTTGTGGAGCATGCCCTACTCGTCCATAAAAATTACAGACATGGAGTTAAAAGAGAAAAAATGCACTCACATCCGCTCTCATACAGGAAGTGGCGTAGTACAGTTGACCTGTTACTTTCGAAACGTGTTCGTCCAGAACACACACCTGTAGAAAGAGGCAATTTTTTTTTCACGATTTCCATACTGTTGAGAATGAATACTTGTACTTTCTTGACCTAAAGTCTGTCTCATTTCAAATAGCTGCTCTTGAAAATTTTAAACATTTGGTATGGTGTGTTAAGTAAAACAATGTAATGCGTGATGCATCAACTTAAAGTATATAAACTTTTAAAGTTCAGTCACAACGAAGTGCTGATATGTTTTATTCTATAGCTAGAATTCAAGAAGACCAAAAGATAATAGTACCGAATTACCTCCCTTGCTCCACACTGTATAAAAGTAGAACAACCGTCAGTAGTAAGTTGCGATTGGCACTCAAAGCAGAGTGGTCCTCTTTGGTTTCGAGGAGCGATCCCTGCAGATGTTATAATAATTAAGAGTTTTCATTCCCGTAAGCATATCATGTTGTTGCTATAAAATTCAAACAATATGAAATACATACGTAAAAACAAAAAAAAAAAGGTGTCAATTTTAATTCAGAACCTTAGTGTAAAGTGGCAAGAAGATCATTAAAACATTATCTTTTATTACTGGTCACAGCATGGTATAGAAATAGTCAAAAGTATTATTCATCTGTATTCTTTGAAACAAAGTTACAGCAAACGCTGGGCTTAAATAAATATGCAAGTGACGACATGGTTTACATACCATTTATGGATACGAAACAGAGGCAGAGTTTTTTTTCCCCTAAACCTTAGTTCCACCTTCGGCTCAATTTGCTATTTAACCCTTTACCAAACGACAAAATTTTAGACTGGTCCAAATTGAAAGCACTTGCAGACAACAAAATAAAAGTGACTGAAAATTTGAAATTTGTTTTGTGAAGGGTAGAAAACATTGTGGGAAAATGAGAAAATGCTGGTTACTAGCATTTTCTCCTTTTCCCACAATGTTTTCTAAAGGCTTCTTTCTCAGGGGCGTCAAAAGTAGGGATTGTGTGGTAATGGGTTAAGACAGCGTATACAGAGAATAAGAACGCGAATCATAGCATCATAGTTACCGCTGCTTCCACAACCTTCCAAGTTACAGAGCGTGTCATTGCAGCAAGCTGTACATGTATGGATAGCATCTGCTTGTCTGCCAATGGGCTGTGGAAATGACGACCGTAGTGCACACATCTGAGATACGAAATTATTATTAAGTCTAGCATAGTTACATCTGCCTTCCTGTGTAAACTTGTGGATAATGTGTTTGACTTACACCAGGAGATTGTGGCGCCAGTCGTCATCTGTAAGCACTACGGAGTATTGTTTTTCTGAATCTTTGCCTTATAACGTGAAATCCAGATAGATTGAACTAATTTGAAAGCCTAAACAGTTGGAATAACCCAGTTGCTATAGGACGCGACGCTAAACTCCATTCCAAAATAGAGGATTCTTTTTTTTTTTTCGGTGAAGTATCAAAATTTATTTCATGCCTTTCGGTAATTTACCAAGAAATAACGCTGCAGTATTTTTTCCGATATTTCATGGGTATGACGAGTGAAAAAAAACCGTACTCTTCAATGGAAGGTGGAAAAGTAGTTCCCGCACACTATTTACCTAATGATGCTCATACCTCTCAATCAGATGGAAATTTGGCGTAATTTAGCATACACTTCTTGCACTTTACGTTATATTTCATTGCATTGCTATGCAGAGGCGGCTCGTGTGTTACGGGATATCACTCCTTCCTTAGGCTTACAGACATTCTGAATTCCCTGTACAATCAGTTTACATTCCACGTCGGTGTGAATGACGTCATATCAATCAGATGGAAATTTGGCGTAATTTAGCATACATTTCTTGCACTTTACGTTGTATTTCAATGTGTTGCTATGCGGAGGGGGTTCGTGTGTTACGGGATATCACTCCTTCCTTAGGCTAGCAGACTTACAGACATCCGGACTCCCCAGTACAATCAGTACACATTCCACGTCAGTGTGAATTAGTGTAATTATTACTTTGATCCTAGTTTTCTTACCTTTGAATCTTTACATCCAAGATCGTAACGGAAAATACCAAGACTGTCTGCATATTGCTCCATGTAACATTCCTGTAATGCATCATTTACTTTTAAACCCTCAAGCCACTGACATTTTGCGGACTGTGTAGATCCAAGATCAAACTGCACAGACCGTTCAGTCTGATCTTGGATCCACACTGTCCCATTAGGACATATTTCTCTTCGAAAAATAAGTTTGAAATAACATTTTTCGTATATAACTGTGGGGCTAAACTTTTGGCAGGATAAGGGTTGATCTCATAAATTTATTTTTCTTACCAGCAAACATTACAATCATATGACAAAGCCTTTGTGGCTGAGCCTGAATGCGTCAGAATCGTAATCAAGGTATCCCGGTAGAATTTACCTCAACAGAGCTGGTCAAGTCACCTTAGAAAGAGATCTTACAAGTAATTACCCCTTTCCCACCATTATATCAAAAGAAGCGAAACAAGACCAAAGAAAAAAAAAAAAAAGAAAGGGAAAAAAAAGAAAAGAAAAAAAAAGGGGGGGGAAAGAAAAAAAAAAAAAAAAAAGACTGGTATAAAGTGTATACTGCATTGACGCAATTTTCGCCTGTGTCTCAGTCACTTCGCTTCAACATTGAACTTTTACAGTCGATACGTTATGGTCGAAATCAGAGATTTATGGTGGTTTTCACCAATTATTCTTAAGAATATCCTTAGTCTTGTTCTTTAAGAACTTCTTAATTTGAAAGTAACTCAAATTCTGACTTGGTAAACAATTTCGGTTTAGCCAATCAGAAAATGTGTCATTGTTAGATTTAGAAAATTCTGAATATTGAGACCAATATATATGTCGTAGTCCAAACTGGAATCCAGGCAGATCCGGAATCTGCCTAGACCAAACTGGAATTTGTCTATAACAAATCAGGATTCCAGTTTAGCTTTGCAGCTCTACAATCTGCCTAATCCAAATTTTAATAATTTCTCGTTGAATATAGGGCGTCTACATATGAATCATCTTACTTTTAAACGTAAACCCCAAAATAAAAGAAGTTTTAGTCAGAAATTCAGAGTAAATATAAATTTTGAATGTCTTGTACTAATAAAAAAGGAGGAAAAAAGAGCGATTGTGGAAAAATCATATAAAATGCGTTTTAAAAATGAAAATACCTCTCAATTGTAAACATAATTAAATCAATACATTTAAAAAAAGAGAGGGCCTATATTAGGAAACAATGCATTTTGGTCTACACAAAATTTGAATTCTAATTTGGTCTAGGCAGATTCCGGATCTGCCTAGATTCCAATCTGGCCTACGACATATATATTGTAGAACGGTTGGTGTATACCTTCCCTAGTCTTGAAGCAATGCCATTTGAAAAAAAAAAAAAAAAAAAAAAAAAAAAAAACTAACAACAAAAAAACCAAAATTCACTCTAAACTGTTTCTTTCAATGAATTAAGCATTCTTCAGCAGGCAAATAACAAAAAGTTACCATGTCATGGTAAGATTTACTCTTTCATTCCATTAACCATTGGACCATGTTTCATATTGGGTATACATTCACTGTCCTAATGTACATGTAACAGTGTAATTTTCCTTGCAAGCTACAGAGAGATAAATCTAGTTGAAGATAATTACCTCATAATTCCCACATTTAGCCACGTGGTTACAAAGAGTTGGGAAAGCCACGTTGGTACATGATAAACAAAGTAGTTCCTCTGTAACATATCAAAAGTTTCACCATTGTATTTTCAATCATGACTTTAGTAAAATTGTAATATTTAACGAGAATAGCTATTTTCATACTGCCTATGATTTTTTCGAGTTTTTATTTTTATTGTAACAATAAACAGCATGATACTAATATATAACCAACTTTTATATCACTAAGCGATACGTCAGACAAAAAGTTAAATTAAGGGTTTCATGAGAACATATTGTTATCTTTTAAACATCTTTCACAATCCTCAAATGCCTCGCCTACGTAACAACAAATTCACAAATTTATCAAAACCCAGGCATCTGTCAAAAGCAGGCAGCCAAAATAGCATTTAAAACATTAGATTTTCCTAATACTAGTATTCGCTAGATATACAGCTGTCAGAAAGCACAATGTTAAGGGCGTTCGAAATGGCCAACGATTACGTCATATAATGTCACATCTGTTTGCAATCAAAGAAGCCACTATACTACTTCAAAAGTCTTGTAAGCATTGCATATCGGCATCTTGATTATCGAAAACTTAGCAGATGTTAACGACGTTTATGTTTATGTCTTGCTAGAACAAGGGCTTTTTAACAGTCGATTTTTTTAAACCGTCAGTGGCAACAGTGACGACTAATTTTTTTTCAAAGAGATAGGGCGCTTTTCAAGGGTTAAAGGCTTTGGCAAACAGTGTTTTCCTACAGAGGGAATTTCAGAAATGAACTGCCCAAACGAATCGGGGATACCGAAAGCTTTCTTGTTTTTAAATCCATATTGAATAAGTTACATGTTGTAATGAGTCTTTAATCGAAAAATGTCATTTACTCCGATAAGTCATGTTTCAAGCCATAAATTGCGATATATCATTTTTATTCAACTCTGATTTTGTCAAATATGATGCATGACCTCCTAGGTCACACTTATCATTATTATTACAAATTATTATTATATATATTTTTTTAAAGACAACAGTGGAAATAAGGAATTTCTAAGCCCTTTTTTGTGTCATCTTTTGCATTTAGATATATTTTGAGTTTGTCATAATTTCATTACCATGTCCATCTTATTTCATGAAAAGTTCTTTATAATGCCATATATTTTATACAGTAATAAATCTATCTATCTGACCTGGAATCATTACAATCTACCTAAGTGCTAACGAGATTGCCAAACATGTTAAGATATAAAGTGCCAAAATGTATCAAACACATGTATTTTAGTGAAGGGTAAAATCTGGTTAGTGCAACATCAAGGTTGCTTTGTCTAGAATGACCCCAAAGTGGTTAGAGTAGATTAAAGATCAGACATGTCTCTATAGCAGTGAAAGACGAGATTGGCATGTCATAGATATCTGGTGAGGAACAAGTGAATCGTTTTTCGGAAATAACGCTTTAGTTAACCCTTTACCCAAAAGGCATTTCTATGGCATCTCTAATTGACCCAAGGTAAACCTATGTGTAAAACACACCTTTTGATAGCATAGAAAACATTTTGACAAAAGGTGCAATTGCTCGTCAAGAGCAATTTCATCTTTTGACACAATGTTTTCCAATGTCTCCTACAAGCAATGTGTAGAAATGAGTATATATGGAGTAAAGCGTTAACCTATAGTTTTACTTTATTTTTATTTTTTGTACGGGACTGCAGGGTCCCAGCTTCAAACTTTCGAGCGCCATGGAGCACGTGATTGAGTTAAATGAATGACATTTTAACATCGAAATAATTTAGCAGCTACAAAAATAACCTACCTGAAGAAGGTTGCACCAGAATTAAGGCCATCAAAATATTGGAAAACATAATAATCCTTTGGTCTGAAACAGATGAATTTTGCAAAGAAAAAAAAAACAAACAGACAGGTGTTCCCTTAATGATGAACTAACAAATGTTGCTAATGTTATTCAACATATTGTTAGGCAAGTTACTTCAGCTTCCCAGCAAACTGCTGAATAAACTACGGTAGCACAATCTTAAATAAGTAGTTGCTGTGTAGATCGACTATTATCTAAAACAAGACAATTGGAGAAAATGTATATATCAAGCGGGTTTTGTTTTTTTGGAAAGGTATGGGGAGGGGGGGGGGGAAAGAAGGCATACATCTAGATTCTAGAACGTGCCGTCTGACTTTACTTGGCGTCTCTCGCTTGACGGCGAGACAGGAATAAAGTCAGTCATTATGACAGTGATCTAAAATAACAGTCTAGGCAGTGCCTAGCGCGACACACTGACCTCTTGCGGACAGTGTAGATCAAGATCAGACTGCACTGTCCGAGAACGAGATATTACTCCTCAAAACAAAACTTTGAAATATCATTATTTACGTTTACACTATAGAAATTTACCAAAAAAAAAAATCCAAATTAGTTAGCAGGATGAGGATTAAATCTGTTAACACATTATCATACGATTCCTACTTTTGACGACCCTGAGAAAGAAGCCTTTAGAAAAAATTGTGGGAAAAGGAGAAAAAGCTGGTGACCAGCATTTTCTCCTTTTCCCATAATAGTTTTCTACCCTTCACAAAACAAAGTTTAAATTTTCAGTCTCTTTCAGTTCTATACAGATCGAAGGATACGAAGTAAAGTTTTACAAACTGACCTGAGATAAGTACCATCCTAAAATTACACTGTCCTATGTTCTCTGTATGCTTACGACATTTATATCTACTTATTTAGATGGGCAATGCTCTGACAAAAGTGGGTTTAATACAAATCCGTGATGTGTAATACGAAGCAGGTCATCACTGAATTAAAGATCCATAAAACCCTATTTGTCGAACCGACCAGTAATTGGGTAGAAGGATCCTTGGTCAAACATGAAATTTACAAAGAGCAAAAAGCTTTGAACTAAGTCAGCCTGTGCAGATTGAGCAGGCTGGCCTGGACTGATACTGTAACCCATTACCAAACAATCCCTTTTTACGACCCAGAGAAAGAGGCCTTTAGAAAGTATTGTGGGAAAGGGAGAAAATGCTGGTAACCAGCATTTTCTCCTTTTCCCACAATGTTTTCTACCCTTCATAAAACAAATTTCAAATTTTCAGTCACTTTTATTTTGTCATCTGCAAATACTTTCGGTTTGGACTACCGAAAATATTGTCGTTTGGTAAAAAGAGTTCGTTTGGTAATAGAGTGAAGTAAATACATCAAAACCTTTTTCACTGATCATGGCTCAAAGGGCGTTACCATTCCTGGCTTTAACTATTTATCAAACGACAAAATTTTACACTGGTCCAAATTCAAAGCACTTGAAGACGTCAGAATAAACGTAACTCAAAAACTGAATTTTTTCCAGCAGGATGGAAAACATGGTTACCAGCAGTTTCCCCTTTTTCTCACAATGTTTTCAAAAGGCTTCTATCACAGCGTCGTAAAACCAGGGATTGTGAGGTAAAGGATTAAAAGAGGAAAAAACTTCGTTTTCAATCTTTCAGTGCCAAACATATATATACATGACGTCTTCCGAGGGCCGGAAGTACGATCCACCGAAATTTAGACGTTTTTGTTTTTTTATCTGATAAAATTGACCCAAGCAGCCGACGGTATTGATCCAAGATCAGATTGCACGTTCTCTGCAGTCTGATCTTCATCTGTATCGTCTATGATAATAGAAGTTTTTGCCTGTAGCGCTGAAAGGGTTAAAAGGCAACAGATAGCACTTTATCCCTCTATTCAACGACACAGTTTTTTTTTTTTTAAAGATTTTCGTTATCAGTTTAGAAAGAAATGCTTCCGTGTAACCTCCTATTCGTTTTAACATAAGGACACCAAGTTATAACGTCACTCATCATCCCACACACAATCATGTATTCGGCTTTCTTTTCCTTAAAACATAATGGCATACAAGGAAATGATTTGTCACAAAATTAAAAGTCTTTAGGGAGCGTCGACCTTATGGGCAACCACTAGGGTCGATCAATAGTTGCAAATCCAATCAATCAATCAAATATCTTGTACCTAATGGATGGTATCATTTTCTGTATTATTCGGCAAAGTTTTACCATTCCTATGTGTATTCTGCGAAATTTCCCCCATGTACCCACGTTTGTAGTACACTAACAACATAGAATTTCCCACCTGATTGACCTAATTCAATGAACGCTGGCGTCACCGGAAACTTGCGTCACTTAAACCTGGTCAAACTTGCAGTATGGTGTATGAACTTGATGATGTTACTGCGATAGAACTTCGTCATATTTTATTTAAATACGGATTTAAGCAACTTGAATAGGGTTAGTAACTATGCATTTTAATGATTTATTGTCAAAAAGTAAACGACTATTAGTTACCACAACGACAATTTGATTATCCTTTTAACTCTTTACCAAACGACAAAGTTTTGGAATTGATCTAAAGCATCTTCAGACAACAAATCAAATTTTGTTAATAGAATGATTTCCGACTCTGAGTAGTGTCAAAAGTACAGGAGGAATCCTCGGTACTCGGAGTAAAATTCTCGATGAGCAAAATCTTCGTTGATCAAAATCTTCGATGATCTGATGACGTCAATCCATTGATTTTACGGATTTTTTTTTTTTTCAATCTTTTGCTCAGCTTTTTTCAGTGCATCGATGACATCATAAAAGAGCATATAAAATCCTTTGATTTTACGCATTTTTTTTTTTCAATCTTTGAGAGATGGATGATCCGAAAAAAAAATATTGAATAAGTATTACTTTGAAGAGCAAAATCCTGCAGCTTTTGGTGGACCTCAAAAGTTGTGGAAAGTGTTAGATCGAAAGTATCCCGATGTGTTTACCATCAATTATGTGTGACAGTGGTTGAGCAATCAAGATTCGTATGTATTACAAAAACCAGTACGATATCGGTTTAAGATTGCAAATGTGCGAGCAACATCTGTTAATGAGCAGTGGGATATAGATTTACTGTCCATAGTTAACTTAGCAGAAGAAAATGACGGAGTGCGGTTTCTACTGTTTGCGATAGACGTCATGTCAAGAAAATTATGGGTACGAACGTTGAAAAACAAAACGGCGAAAGCTGTCTCAGAAGCAATGAAGAGTATTTTACGTCAGCAGAAGCCGAAGAGGACTCGAGCTGATCGAGATCGGAACTTGTGAATCGCTAATGAAGGTGAAAATATTTATTTTTTACGACTCAAAATCTAGCAAATGCTAACTATGTCGAACTTGTTCAACGCACAATCAAAAGTTCACTTTACAGAATAACTAGACACGATCACTCGTATTGTTACATCGATTCTCTACAGAACGCCATTAGTAATTATAATAACATCCCGCATTGTTGTTTGAATGGTTTAACGCCTATGCAGGTCGTTAAAACAAACGAAGCTGATGTGTGCACTCAACCCTATATTGAAAAAGAAACTAAATGTGAAAACTAAACCTGTTTGTACTTATAAAGTTGGTGATTTGGTGCGGATAAGTTTTACTAAACAACCGTTCCGTCGAGCATATCACGAACAGTTCACTACAGAGGTTCTAAGGTGTCTGCAAAATTATCGAAGCAGGGAGTACCCTACATGTACACACTACAGGACTTTAAAAAAATGACAATGTTAAAGGTTTGTTTTACTCGGCTGAGTTACAAAAGGTCAATAAAGACGAGAACAGTTTGTGATTTATTCAGCGAATCATACGAAAGAGGAAGCGAAACAAGAAGCTTAAGTACCGTACTTTGTCGAGTGGCAAGAATTTCCGAAGACATTTAATTGCTGGACAGACGCAGATGAAACCATCGAGCGTACATACAGACACTTATTCGCCCCTTGCACCACGGATCATTCCCATTCACCTCTGTAGTTGGCTCAGAATGTAGTCCGTCATCACGTGATATTTTCGCCATATAACCATAACTCAAAATGGCGTCAAAAACGCCTGTGAAAGAAAGACCAATGGATTGTTTTGTGTGCTGTTCAAACAGCATAAGGCCAATCAGACTTAACGGTAGGAACTGTGAAAAAGAAGAATTTTCTGAAAAGCTTTTTTTTTAATTTCACAAACTTAGATCCATCGATATGTCGAAACTATTGCCATCATTCATGGGCGCAGCCATTTTTTTTGCAAATGACGTAAGATTCTGATCAGTAAAGAAGCTTGAAAAAATAGTCCTATTGTATACAGGTAAATTCATCAGTTTGAATGCACTTACAATGTATCCGGAGTCATATTTCCTTTGTCTACTTTATTATGTTAGACAGTTAAACAGTCACAAAACGTTTTTTTCCTCGGTTTGCCAAGATTTTTGTCATTTAGCCCGTTGTAGAGATGTATGGTGAGAGTTACGAACGACAACTCTGCTCGGAGATTGACAGGCACTGTTGAAATATTGGCAAGATGCGTTGGCAAATCAAATTCAAAGTCAGGTCTGGATAATCGACGAAACAGACTCTCCTGGTAATTCGCTTCCAAGAGTAGCCTTGATAAGCAAATCGAAAACTTTAGATTTCCTTTGTTTCACAGACTTGGTTGCCTTCAATAGATATTGAGGGGGTTTGTGACGAGCTAAAGTAAAGTTTGATTTACAAATTTTTTTACCGGTCGCCAAAAAATTACAACGTGGCTAAATTAAAAAGGATTGGAGACGATTAAAAGAAATGGTTAAAAAAATGTCATGAATTATGAGGGAAATATGAAACTAGTGCAGAACTCGGGATCCTTTCTTTACAGAGCAAGTACTCTATCACTGAGCTACGTATTCCGTTGAATTGACAAATGAACACTTAGTACATTTTTGTGAAAGGAAGAGAAAAAAAAAGCATGGATAGTTGTTGAGTTTCACATATTCTTGAAAAAAGGGTCAGAATGGTTGCCTTGTTAATATCTTGGACACGTTCTAAATTTGGTCATATAGACATATATCTTTATTTTTGACCAATCACAGAACACTGTTGATTCATTTGATGTCAAACCAAGAAGTCGGTCTAAAGCCAGTGCATTTAGCTACGCCGAAAAATAAAAACGTCAACAGAACTTGTATAATAATATTTTTTTAGGTCATCAATAATCTCCTGAGAAAGCCTACTCATCTCTACATTATGCGCCTCGGATGTTACCTCCTTTTGCGTCTACTCTATTTAGGGCTAGCTATACAGGCCTGCTTCTTTAATGCCTCGACTGTTACAAGTTTGTTGAAGTATAGAATGCTTTCACAACACCGAAGACGGACAATGAGTGGGAAATCTGAGTTTTTCATGTAGAGATTTTCCATTTTAACATTTATAATGTTGCTAGAATTGGGGCGAATATAGTTCTAGCATACTCCCCGACCTTTAATTCCAAACAAATAGCTAAAGTTCAACAAAGTCGACGCAAAGTTTAACAATGAGAGACGAGTGAACCATTTCGCACTGGATTTCATAAACGATTAAAACGAATTTGGTAATATGTGAAGGTTTTCTTAGATAGGTGCACTGGCCAATGCAAAATATCTGAAGCACAAATATAAACAACCTGCCTCTTCAAATTTGCTGTTGCAAATTTTTACTGATTCTATTACCAAACTATTCCGAGTTGTTACAGCCTTACATATGGAGGCCTTAGAAAACATTGGGGGAAATAAGAAAATGCTGATAATCAACATCGTTCCTTTTTTTTTTTAATTTCAAATTACCGTTTCACAAAAATATATTAATAAGTATTATAAGTGTCATTGGAATGCGTAGCTCGGTGGTAGAGCATTCGCCCTGAGATCTGATGTTCGCAAGTTCGAGTCCTTCAACTGTAACATTTTTTTTTCCTCCTTCATTTTGACTTTTTTTACCCAAATGTTTGTGTTGTTGTTGTTGTTTTTGTATCGGAGTGCTTTCATTTTAAACAGATTGATTTTTATTGTCTACTTGTAAAGGAATTTTAGTACACAGAACTCCTCGTTAGCTTGTCATGAAAACCGTGAAAATTGGAATTATATATAGGGAGCATACAAATCAGTGAAACAAAGGAAATACGTGAAAAGATGAATTGTCACGCTCTTGCAACTGAAATACCCTTTAGAAACGGCGAGAAAGAAATCAAGCATACAAACACATCCAGATGTTTAAGTTGGGGGAAAACTTTAGCAGCGCCATAGAAGGAGTTCAGCCGAATCATTTTTTGCAACAGACTTTTAATGCAAGAGTTGCAAGCCCAAATCATAGTTATAAACCAACAAGTTTTACTTTTCCACAATGTTACATACCCTTTAAAAGATAAACCTATTCGTTCCATCTAGTTTATCGTTTTCCAATAGACAAATTTAAAAACAAAATTGTCGTCTGGAAAAACAGCTGGCAGTGTGACTGAAAGGACATGCTTTTTGATTGGTAAAGCAAGATCAGAAACATATGCAAAGTTGCACTGTTTGTATTGTTATACACGACTCATTTTATAAATTAATAGAGTGAGAGATAATATACAAAAAAAAGCCAATTACACGACCATTTGTCAAAGAAACCCTCTTTAATTTTATCAAGGGTACGATAATGAATGTTCCGCAGCATGCTGGCCAGCTGTCAACAAGACCTCGTAGCATAATCGTCAAGTTTTCCACCTACCGAGCTAGAAATAAGTTAATGAAACTGAAATCTCATCTCAGGAGTTCTGGGTACAAAGATGTTTATATCAACGAGGATTTAACAAAGTCTCGCTCCCAAGTATTTTTTCAGGCGCGTAAACTGCAAAAGGACGGCCACGTGAAGAGCACTTGGACATCAGATGGTGTAATTCTAATTAAAGCCAATGATGATCGTATTACAAGGTGTGAAACATTAAAGGACTTTAATGACTTTAAACAAAAAGAGGGTCTACATTCATAAAGGTTGAACCCATTACCAAACGACAAAACTTTCGACCAGTCCAAATTGAAAGATGTTACAGATGACAATCCACATTGCGTGTTAACTGTAAACCGACTATCCCATATATTGGAAGGCATTGTGAGAAAAGAAGAAATTGCTTGAAACAATCTGTTTCTTCTCTTCAAACAATGCTTTACGTAATACAATATCCCAACGTCATGAAAACAAGTGATTGTACGGGAATTGGTAAAGTAGTCCTTAACAATTGTTGTTCAGTATAAATCATGTTCATAGACAAATCAATGAACTGTGAAAAAGACAATCCAGTGAGTTTAATATATATCCTAGTTCTTATTCGATAGTCAACATCTATTTTGCTTTCTCGGCATAAATTTGTCTCTCAATATATGGTGACAATTGGGTACGCTGTCTTAGTTTATTTTCATATAAAATTCTTGGTGAATTTTTCCCCTGTTTTTAATAACACTAATTGACGGTAATGGGTATAAAAAGTCACTAAAGTGTCAAATAAAGCCGTCTAGGTCTTATCATGCTTATAAAGAATACAGTCACACAGACAAACCGTGTCGTCTGCATATAAGCCCTTTTGATATCTATTACGAAATGTGCTCATACAAGCGGACACACTTTTTTTATCCTATTAATCTAGTAAATCATTTTAGTCTGTTGACTATGTGACTCCTTTCAATTTTGCAATGCAGTATTGTGGTACAGTGTTATTTATAACAGCAACAATAATAAAGCAAAACAAGATAATGTCTAAAATCCTAAATATAGGAACTTTGTCAAAGTTACAATAGAAATCCTCCATTGCAGTTGTATATAGAATTATGTAATTCATTTTGTACCAAACTGTCGTTTCAATATCTTGAACGAGGACTAAACTCCGTGCACATGTACCTTTATCTTCAACCAATCTCTCATTTTATCTTAATTAGGTCCTTAATGTTTGTCATTTTTATCTTATAATTCTCTTCAAGATAAAACTTCAATCCATATAGGCCTTACACAGTGATCAGTATGCACATCTATGCAATCTGACGGATGTGAAAGCTTCCGCCACGTTAAAGTTACCACAGTGACCGAAATTATGCGAACTATAGTGTAATAAACTAATTTTCAAATGTGTTGGGGTCAGTTCATGCAATTAGCTGACTAGCATTTTTTCTGCTTGGAATTATTTAATTAAACCCGTTGAAGATAAATGCTCTTGTGCTATGTTTAATGATCCTCTGATATGTATTTTTTATCATTTTACAGTTCGAATTACGTTTCCTAAATTGTTTTTTCAGACGTACATGTACCTTGTTAACCAAATACTTTCAAGTCTTTTGATCCTTTGCCACACAATCCCGACTTTTGGCGCCCCTGAGATGGAAGCATTTCGGAAGCATTGTGGGAAAGGGAGAAACTGCTGGTTAACAGCGTTTTCTCCTTTTCCCAAAATGTTTTCTTCCCTTCCCAAGGGTAGAATTTCAGTGACATTTATTTTGTCTGCTGCAAATGCTTTCAGCTTCGACCAGACTAAAGATTTCTTGTGTGGTATGGAGTTAAAATGAAAGTTCACACATTGATCGATACCGCACTGTGTGTGCCTGTCAGAGTTGCCTCCCGTAGACAATTTCTGATAGGTACTCTCATCGCGGAAATTGATCTCTTCAAGTTTGTACATAGCATGCGATAATATCCGTGTATATAAAGATACATGTATTATTTTAATGATCCTCTGACATACACTTTGTTTCCTTTTTTGTTATTTTACAGTTCGAATTATGTTTCCTGATTTGTTTGCTCAGACGGCCAATCTCTATTTTTTTACACGCATTACCTTTAACCAAACACTTTTAAGTCCTAAATAAAATGAAGTTCACAAATGGTTCGATACCGCACTGTGGGTCCCTATCAGAGCTGCCTCCTATAGACAATTTCTGATAGGGACCCCCCACTGCGGAAGTTAATTAATTAACTAATTAATCTCATGAAGTCTATAGTTAGATTGTTAGGCTGCTTTCCTGGTAAAGTAATAGAATTTTTGTTTTGGTTCCATGCAATATACTAGATTTAACATTTGACTCATGAACCTATTTCCATTTATCTTTGCACTTGTTTTTTGTTTACCTTATCGCAGTGCTGGCGATACAAATCTTCACAGGATGAAAGCTTTGCCTTTTCTTGCAGAAAAAATTTCACTTGAAGTCTTGACGGTGCGCTTTTTTTATTTTGACAGTTACTTACCACCATAACCATGTACCTACTTAAGATTTGTGGGCGCCGTCAAGAGATCTCTACCTTTTTTAACACTGTTCTTGTATTCTCTACTTTCCTCAGCATTACACCACATATTTTGACATTATTATACTTACCTGTCCTATATATGCTTATCTCTGTCGACATTCATTCAAATCCAGGGCCAAACTCTACTGAAACCGAGATATCGACAACATCTTTTCTATCAGATGACATACCTAACACTTCATCATATTCTGAAATACTAAAAAGTGGACTCAGTATAATGCATCTAAATATTCAAAGCTTAAGGCCAAAGCTGACAATTCTTGAAGCTGAGATCCAGCAATACGACATAGTTGTTCTCACTGAAACATGGCTTAACCAATCCATACAAAATACAGAACTAATTTTGCCAAATTTTCAACCTCCATTCAGACGTGACCGAAAGGATCGAATCGGAGGCGGTGTTGCAATCTATGTTCATGAGGGAATCCACGCAAAAGAACGAACCGAGTTTAATGTTAATGGCACCGAGTCTCTTTGGATCGAGCTAGTTTTTGGCGAACGTAGTATTCTTCTTGGTGGCATATACCGGCCACCAAACTCAAATAATGACCAATGGTTGTTAATGGAACAAAGTATAGACCAAGCTTTTTCTCAGAATTTTGATAACATAATTGTAACAGGTGATTTTAATATGAATTTACTAGGTGCAAATTCCAATAAAATTACTAACCTCTTTTCTTCGTATAATGCCGAGCAATTAATAACATCTCCCACATTTTACACAGAATCAAGTAACTCTCTTCTAGATTTAATGTTTATCAAAAACAAGGATAGTGTTATTTCAAGTTTTGTCGCAGACCCATTTATCCCGAACCTTACTCGTTTCCATTGTCCTGTCGTACTTGTCTTAAGACAAACAAAGCCCAAACGATTAACCTTTAAAAGACGTATATGGCTTTATGAAAATGGTGATTATGATGCATACCGGAGAAAGCTACACGAAACCGACTGGAACTCTCTTACGGACATCAACGACTTTGACATTGCTACAAAAAACATAACAAATACTATTTTATTAGCAGCTGAAGATACAATTCCAAACAAATTAGTAACAATACGTCCTAACAATGTCCCATGGATGAACAACGAAATTCGAAATCTTATCAAAGCTCGTAATAAAATACACAAACATGCTAAGAAATCCGATACTCCAGCAGCATGGGCTAAGTTTAGAGCAGCGAGAAACAAGGTCACAAAACAGATACACTTAGCAAAACATACTTATCAAAATAAATTAATACAAACTGTTAATTCATCGAATGTCTCAGCGAAAACTTGGTTTAAAATAGCTAAACAACTTACAAATAAACAATCGTCACAATCCATCCCAACTTTATTCGACACCAACTTTGAGGCGACAACTGATGTATCTAAAGCAAACCTTCTTAATAACTATTTTTCTCAACAATCCAATATTGATGACCATGGCCATGACCTTCCTCTAGCTATCAAACAAACTGATGCTACCTTAGACTCAATTGTTCTGACTCCTACTGATGTTAGAGACGCCATCTCTTCCATTGATCCAACAAAAGCCTGTGGTCCAGATCTTATCAGCCCGAAATTACTTCGCGAAGGCACACAGGAACTATGTGTACCATTGTCAATTTTTTTCAACAAACTTCTCGTACATTCTTACTTTCCTGATTGTTGGAAACTAGCCAATGTTACACCCGTTTTTAAAAAGGGCGATCCTTCCCAACCAAGTAACTATCGTCCGATCTCTCTCTTAAGCTGTATCGGCAAACTATTTGAGCGATGTGTGCACAAGTACATATACAATTACCTTATCGGAAATAATCTAGTAACACCATATCAATCAGGTTTCATTAAAAATGATTCGACTGTTAATCAGCTAACCTATATATATGACGACATATGCCGTGCTTTAGATCAAGGAAAGGAGGTTAGGGCCGTATTTTGTGACATTTCTAAAGCTTTTGATAGAGTTTGGCATCGCGGTCTTATCCAAAAACTTTTTACTCTTGGAATTACTGGTCACTTACTTCATTGGTTTGAATCATACTTGTCATCTCGTAAGCAACGTGTCGTCTATGCATCTGCCTCCTCAGCTTGGTCTCCTATAAATGCCGGGGTTCCTCAAGGCTCCATTTTGGGGCCTCTTCTTTTCCTAATTTACATTAATGATATTGTTACAAACATTCAATCAAATATTCGCCTTTTTGCTGATGACACAAGTCTTTACGTCATAGTTGAAAATCCGAATGAAGCTGCAGCAGTCCTGAATGCCGATCTTGATGCTATCTATTCTTGGTCTAAGTCTTGGTTGGTCACATTCAACCCCTCAAAAACAATCTCTATGCTCTTTTCCAAGAAACGCAATGAGGTGGCCCATCCTTCTTTGTACATGAATCAAATACTTATTGAAACTGTGTCTACACATAAGCATCTTGGATTAACTCTATCCAGTGACGCCAAATGGACATCTCACATATCAATAATCATTAATAAAGCATGGCAAAGAATAGGTGTGATGAGAGCCCTTAAATTTCTATTGAACCGTAAAAGTCTTGAACGTATGTATTTCTCTTTCATTCGACCACTTTTAGAGTATGCAGACGTAGTTTGGGACAATATTAGTGATTCTCTTAAGCACGATCTTGAATCTGTCCAAAACGAGGCTGCGAGAATCGTGACCGGTGCGACTAAATATTGTAATATTCAAAAACTGCTTTTTGAACTAAAATGGGAAACTCTAACTGAAAGAAGAAAGAAGCACCGTCTCTTAATGCTGTACAAGATGTTAAATGGAATTTCCCCGCCATATTTAACCAGCCTCAGTCAAAGTTCCCAAAATGACGATGAAAGATACAACTTAAGACGTTTAAGAAGTGTTCGAGCCAATACACAATTCTACAATTCCACTTTTCTGCCACGTACAGTTCGAGACTGGAACTTGTTACCCGAAAGTACGAGAAATTCTTCAACAATCGAGCAATTTAAGATGCTATTGAACAACAATCGCGTTAGATCATGCCCCTTATTTGATTTCGGTTTACGAAAAAGCCAAATTCTGCATACCAGATTACGACTTGGATGCAGTTCTTTAAACTATGACCTACACAGGAGAAATTTGGTCGATAATTCTCTTTGCCAATGTGGACAGGTGGAAACAGTTGATCACTTCTTAATTCACTGTCGTCGTTACCAACAAATCCGTATCAATATTTTTTCCAACCTCCCTTGTCCATTAACTACAAATAATTTACTTCTTGGGAACGATCGTTTAACAATAGATGAAAACAAACAATTATTTGCTGAGGTACATCGTTTCATCTTAGCAACCAAAAGGTTTTCTACTTAAGGAAAAGCTTCCCCCTTTTTTTCTGAGGATTGAATAGCCAGCACTGCGTTTGTAATGGTGAACCAAAAGAGTAAGTGTAATCTTACAAAAAATTAAACATTCATTCATGGTTAAAACAAAAAGATATCCCTATCTATGACACCTTACACAATGGTAAAAATTTTTCTTTTGTAAATATTATCGGGAAAGGAATTAATATAAGCCACAAGCTTGTTTTCCAATCCCATCTTATTTGTTCATGTTAAATGGTACCGTGTATGAAAGTTTTTTTGAAATAAAATAAAGTTTAAACTAAAAACAAAATTGTCGTCTGGAAAAACAGCTGGCAGTGTGACTGAAAGGACATGCTTTTTGATTGGTAAAGCAAGATCAGAAACATATGCAAAGTTGCACTGTTTGTATTGTTATACACGACTCATTTTATAAATTAATAGAGTGAGAGATAATATACAAAAAAAAGCCAATTACACGACCATTTGTCAAAGAAACCCTCTTTAATTTTATCAAGGGTACGATAATGAAGGGGCCGAACAGCTCGCACAAAAATTTCTTGATTTCCACTACAAAAAACAAGCCATCAGAGAAGGGGACCGAAAGTTTAAGTCATTATTTCGACTATTTTATATCATTTTCGGAGCACCAAAAACTTGCAGTGTTATCCAGAGCAACTCCAATTAACTTTTGGCAACATGAAATTACAAGAATTGCATCTCTTGTGCTTGCAAATAGAGATTTTTCCATGTGGTCCCTTTTTTCGTGCTGCAAAAGTTTTTCTTCAATATGGCCGGATGTCGGCGAAAACTTTCGCAGCACCTTAAAAGGGGTAATCTCCTTGTCGCGCATCGGTGTAACTTTTCATCGGGTACCTATTGTCATGCCGCAACTGGATTAGCACGAACAGTTTGATTTATGCTTTCCCCCCCCCCTTTTATGGGGCAGAGGTATAAATGTAGCCTAAGGCGCCCGTGTAGCTCGTGCAAATTCATATCCATTTAACTTGGAAGGTTCCATTTATTATTTCGCAATGCCTGTATATTCTACCCCTGGAACAGTTCACTGTATTGAATAAATCTTTTTCTAATTTCTGAAATGTGGAAGAGTTCATTTATTGTTTATCCTTTCAGACTACAAAAAACTTGGACTTGACCAAATTCTAAGCTTTGGAAAAAAAAATTGGAAGAGTCCAATAATTAAAGTGAAGTTGGAAGAGTCCATTCTTTCTAAATTACTCTTCATTGAATTTGAAAGAGTCCATTATATTCATTTATAGTTTTCTTAAAGATAGAAGAGTCCATTTTACTTTTTGTCTGGTCTCACTATCCACTGAAATTGGAAGAGTCTATTATTTATTTTTAGGTTTTTTTAAAATATGGAAGAGTCCATTCTACTAATTCTTTGGGTGTCTCATCATTCATTCAATTTGGAAGAGTCGATTTCGTTTCGAACAAGTTTTAATGTAGAAATTATTGAAATTGGAAGGGTCCATTCTTGCTTTTTTCAATTCCATTGCTTATCATTGAATTTGGAAGAGTCCATTCCATGTAAATGCAGTTTCTCATCATTTTTTGAATTTGGACTAGTCCATTTCACAGAAAAATTTCATTTCTCTTACAATTTCTCAATTTAGAAGTGTCCATTATTAACTTTGGGTTACTTTTTTTCAAGTTGGAAGAGTCCATTTTAAATTTATTCTGTTGACTTGGAATTCATTGAATTTGGAAGGGTCCACTTAGTTTTAACTGCAATTTTCTTTAAAAATCAAATATTCTGGAAGAGTCTATTTAATATATTTCTACTTTTTATACAAATCATTGAATTTTGGAAAGTCCATTTCATCAACAAGTGAATGAATTTGGATAAATCCTTTCAATCATGTTTAAGACCCAGTTGCCTTTTTTCCCGCCTTGAAAAAATGATGTTTTAATTTCTTAGATTTGGACGAGTCTACTTATTCTGGATTTATTTCTCTCTCTCTTTTTAACCCTTCTCATAGTAGCTTGTAAACGTCTGATATTTGCACAAACCGTATACTACACTGTAAAGTCTTAGACTTGCCCATTTGGAAAGCATGTACTGATGACCCTTTACCACACAATGACTTTTATTACCCCTGAAAGAGAAGGCTGAAAACATTGTATGAAAAGGAGAAAATGCTGGTTGCCAGCATTTCTCCTTTTCCCAAAATGTTTTCTATCCTATGAAAGAAAAATCTTTTTATATGAGCCACATTGAAACTTTCATCAGCAAATACTTTCAATTGGGACTGGTCTAAATTTTGTTTGTGTGGTAAAGGGTTGAAAATATGCTCCAAAGATGGAAAGCTTTTTTGAAATGATGGAAAATATTGTGGGCGAAGGAGAAAATGCTGTTTAACAGATCTCCTTTTCCATCGATGATTTCTAAACCTTCCATCATGGTTGGGAAAACACTATGATTGTAATGGGCTAGTTCATTTTGGAAAAATAAGACATCTAATTGTTTTCTTTGCATGTGTGTTTATTTTAGAATGTGAGTGAATGTCAAATGTTTGTTGAGCCAGTCCAAATATTTTCCCTTTATACCTTCACCACACAATACCAGGTTTTAACAATATCGAAAAAGAAGACTTTAGAAACTATTGTGGGAAAAGGAGAAAATGCTGCATATTCTCTATTTTCCCAAAATATTTTTTCCCCTCAGCGACTGAATTTCAATGTTTGATTCATGTTAATTTTGTTACTGTATGTGCTTAGAGTTTGGACAGGTCCATAACGTTGTCTTTCGAAGAAAGATATAACTGTGTATACATGTATTGGATAGGTCCATTTGATTGTTGTGCGCCTGACAAAATATTGCGACATGCTTGCAGTTTTTTTTTTTCATATTCCCACAATATTTTAGAAAGAATAAAAAAACAACAACTGCACCCCTCACAACATTTTCTTTCTCCGAGTGACTAATTTCAGTGTTAGATTCATGTTCACTCTGTCATGTGGAAGCGCTTTGAGTTTGGGCAGGTCCATAATTTTGTTGTCTGGTAGTGATACAATTTAACCCTTTACCAAACGACAAAATTTTAGACTGGTCAAAATTCAAAGCACTTTCAGACAAGAAAATAAACATAACTCAAAAATAGAAATTTGTTTCCAGCAGGGTAAAAACATTGTGGGTAAAGGAGAAAATGCATTTCTCCTTTTCCCACAATGTTTTTAAAAGGATTCTATCTCTAAGTCGCAAAAACCAGGGATTGTTTCGGAAAGGATTAAGATATTGGATAGGCTGGTGACCTGCATTTTTCCCACTATGTTTTAAATGTGGGTATTTAGAATTTTTACATCTCACCAAACCAAAGAATATAATATGTCACTGAAATTTATATGAAAAAAAAAAAACAAATCTTCGATAATGAAGACTCATAAAAATACAATTTTTTTAATGGTATTCCCTTAAAAGGCTACGTAGCCTCTTAAGATATTTTTAGATTTCGCGCAAAAATCAATAAAGCATTGTGGGAATGTCAAGTGACTGATAACGCTTAAATTCCATTACATAATAAACATGTAATAATTATTTTCCATCATGTCTTCTTCGGACGCTGTGTTTGAAACTTCGTCTGTGTATTCCTGTATGTAAAGGAGAGAATTGATCATCTAAAAGTAGAACGTGTGTCCTGTTGGTGTCAACCTCGGCCGTAGAAAATCTCAAATTTCTCGTGTTGTCGGATGGTTTTCGACCACTGGGGTTTTATGAACGCAAATTAAAAGGCTTTGCGAGTATAAGGATTATTTTTTTCGCATTTTTGTAAACTTTTCGACCCAAAATCTGAAGGGTCACATTTAACACTTTATTACACAATGACGACTTTTAACGACACTGAGAAAGCAGCCTTTTGAAAATATAGTGGGAAAAGGAGAAAATGCTGGTAAGCAGCATTTCTCCTTTTCCTGCAAAATTTTCTTTTGTATCAAAGCAAAATTGCTGCATTTAAGCCACTTTGAAATTGTCGTCTGCGAATTATTTCAGTAAACCCCCCCCCCCCTTTTATTGCTTTATTGTAGACGGCCCTATTTTTTTTTTGTTATTTTTTTAGGGGTTTTGTAAAGGGTTACTAAGATGGAAGACATTGTGGGAATGTTGATTGTCATTATTTGCTAGTTTTCCTACAATGCTTTCAAAAGTCTCTTCTTCAACATTGTTGAAAGTCAGTATTGTGATTTAAAAGGCTGAATCTCAGTTTCTATACACTGAAAGGCCCCTTTCTAGAAACTCTTTGCTCTCTCAATAAAATTGTCAATGGAATAAAATGGTAAAGACTTTCAATAAATTAAGGTAAGACATGTGTAATGGAAAACAGCATTTTCCACTAAAATACCATCCTGCAAAATTAGCTATAATTAAAAATGAGTATTACTGAACTACTTTCACCTTTTCATCTTTTTTTTTCCCCATTTTTTCCTTTTTTGAATTATCATTTATAAATCTAAAACCACCATATTCTCAATTCAAAAAGAGATAATAATTACCTCCCTTTTCAGAAAACTAACCAATGCATCAAAAAATGATTTCAAGATAGACATAAACGGAATTTCTGATCCGTTAGAAATGTGCAAAAATATTATTTATGCATAAATCCTTACTTATCAACCAATTAGAATTTTCATCGGAAGTGCATTACACAGGTCTTACCTTAATCATCTCAAAGTTACAGTTTTAGACCTATAACTGACTGCATTTTAAAGCAAAAACTACAATTTAATCCATTACCATACCCTAGCATGTACAGTTTTAACAACTCTGAGAAACAGGTTATTTAAAAACTTAATTTTGAAAAGGAGAAACTTTCTTGACTCTTTACACAAAGAAAAGGTTCAGACTTTCCGAAATTGAATGCATTTTCAGGTAGCAACTTTTCGATCTGGCACCATTGATGGAACCTGTCTAAAATAGGAAGGAATACATTTTAGGAGAAGGAAAAAATGTCAATTAGCATCGTTTTCTCCTTTTCAGATCAAAAGTTTTCAAGCCTTCTTCCTAGGCCTTTTAAACTCATTATTGCGGTAAAAGAGGGTTAGATCTAAGTTTCTATACAGCGTAAAAACATGTATATACGGGTAACGGTAAATAAACTCTTTGCTATCACATGAAATGTTTCCTTCAAATGAACTGGAATGGAGTTTCAGAAAAGTCAATTCGTTTTAATTTTTCACAAGCCTTCTTCAAGTTTGTTAAAACTCAAGATAGTAAGCTGGTCCTAATTGCATAGGAACATTGCACAATTCTATAGACTTTTCTTTATCAGGAGATGCGATTTAAGTACAGGAAAATGTATCGCATTATGTTATGTCCAAATTCTAAACCTCGCCTTCTAACAGTACTTTCAGTACTTTGATTATGACAAGCTAACGAGGAGTTCTGTGTACTAAAATTCCTTTACAAGTAGACAATAAAAATCAGCCTGTTTAAAATGAAAGTACTCCGATACAACAACAACAAAAACACAAGTAATTGGGTAAAAAAAAAAAGTCAAAATGAAGGAGGAAAAAAAAAATGTTATAGATGAAGGACACGAACTAGCGAACATCAGATCTCAGGGCGAGTGCTCTACCACCGAGCTACGCATTCCATTGACTACAACTGTAACACTTATTAGTATATTTTTGTGAAAAAGGTAATTTGAAATTTAAAAAAAAAAAAGGAAAGATGTTGATTATCAGCATTTTCTTATTTCCCCACAATGTTTTCTAAGGCCTCCATATGTAAGGCTGTAACAACTAAGAACAGTTTGGTAATAGAATCAGTAAAAATTTGCAACAACAAATTTGAAGAGGCAGGTTGTTTATATTTGTGCTTCAGATATTTTGCATTGGCCAGTGCACCTATCTAAGAAAACCTTCACATATTACCAAATTCGTTTTAATCGTTTATGAAATCCAGTGCGAAATGGTTCACTCGTCTCTCATTGTTAAACTTTGCGTCGACTTTGTTGAACTTTAGCTATTTGTTTGGAATTAAAGGTCGTGGAGTATGCTAGAACTATATTCGCCCCAATTCTAGCAACATTATAAATGTTAAAATGGAAAATCTCTACATGAAAAACTCAGATTTCCCACTCATTGTCCGTCTTCGGTGTTGTGAAAGCATTCTATACTTCAACAAACTTGTAACAGTCGAGGCATAAAAAAGTAGGCCTGTATAGCTAGCCCTAAATAGAGTAGACGCAAAAGGAGGTAACATCCGAGGCGCATAATGTAGAGATGAGTAGGCTTTCTCAGGAGATTATTGATGACCTAAAAAAATATCATTATACGAGCTCGTACAAGTTCTGTTGACGTCTTTATTTTTCGGCGTAGCTAAATGCCTCTGGCTTTAGACCGACTTCTTCGTTTGACATAAAATGAATAAACAGTGTTCTATGATTGGTCAAAAATAAAGATATGTCTATATGGCCAAATTTAGAACGTGTCCAAGACATTAACAAGGCAACCATTCTGACTCGTTTTTCATGAATATTTGATAACCAACAACTTTCCATGTTTGTTTTTCTCTTCCTTTCACAAAATGTACTAAGTGTTCATTTGTCAATTCAGCGGAATACGTAGCTCAGTGATAGAGCACTTGCTCTGTAAGCAAAGGATCCCGAATTCTGTACTAGTTTCATATTTCCCACATAATTCATGACATTTTTTAACCATTTCTTTTAATCGTCTCGAATCCTTTTTAATCTAGCCACGTTGCATTTTTTTGGCGACCGGTAAAATAATTTGTAAATCAAACTTTACTTTAGCTCGTCACAACACCCCCCCCCCCCAAAAAAAAAAATCTATTGAGGGCAACCAGGTCTGTGAAACAAAGGAAACCTAATGTTTTCGATTTGCTTATCAGGGCTGCTCTTGGAGGCTTATTACCAGGAGAGTCTACGTCATCGATTATCCAGACCTGACTTTGAATTTGATTTGCCAACGCATCTTGACCATATTTCAGCAGTGCCTGTCAATCTCCTAGCAGAGTTGTCGTTCGTTACTCTCACCACACATCTCTGCAACGGGCTAAATGACAACAAGAGGGCCATGATGGCCCTGAAATCGCTCACCTGAGTTTATTGACCAAACATGCACCATCTAGTTTCCCAGTGACCTAGTTTTTTATCAGACATTACCCATCATCAAACACTTTTGAGATATCAATAAGACAAACATTCTGGCCAAGTTTCATGAGTATTGGACTGAAAATGTGGCCTCTACAGTGTACAAAAGGTTTTTCTAAGATTTCATCAAGTGACCTAGTTTTGGACCCGACAATTACCCATTATCAAACTCTTTTGAGACATCACCAAAACAAACATTCTGACCAAGTCTGAAGAATATCAGGCAGAAAATGTAGCCTCTATAGTGTACACAAGGTTTTTCTAATATTTGACCCATTGACCTAGTTTTTGACTCCACATGACCCATTTTCAATCTCATTCAAGGTATCACCAGGACAAATATAATGAACAAGTTTTAGGAGTATCAGACTGAAAATGTGTCCTCCAGAGCATACAAAAGGTGTTTATAACATTTGACCTATTGACCCAGTTTTTGACCCAACATGACCCATTTTCAAACTCATCCAAGATATTATAAAGGCAAACATTCTGACTAATTTTCAAGAGTGCTGGACTGAAAATGTGGCATCCAGAGCATATACAAGGTTTTTCTAAGATTTGACCTGGTGACCTAGTTTTTAACCCCCAATGACCCATTTTCAAACCTGTCTGAGATATCATCAAGACAAACATTCTGACCAACTTACAAGAGTTTCGGACTGAAAATGTGGCCTATAGAGCCTACAAAAGGTTTTTCTAACATTTGACCTAGTGACCTAGTTTTTGACCCCACATGACCCATTTTCGATCTTGTCCGAGATATCATCCAGACAAATATCCTGACCAACTTTCATGAGTATCCAACTGAAAATGTGGCCTCTAGAGCGTACAAAAGGTTTTTCTAAGATTTGACCTAGTGACCTAGTTTTTGACCCCACGTGACCCATTTTCGAACTCGTCCGAGATATCATCCAGACAAACATCCTGACCAACTTTCATGAGTATCCATCTGGAAATGTGGCCTCTAGAGCGTACAAAAGGTTTTTCTAAGATTTGACCTGGTGACCTAGTTTTTGACCCCACGTGACCCATTTTCAAACTCGTCCGAGATATCATCCAGACAAACATCCTGACCAACTTTCATGAGTATCCGACTCAAAATGTGGCCTCTAGAGCGTACAAAAGGTTTTTCTAAGATTTGACCTGGTGACCTAGTTTTTGACCCCACGTGACCCATTTTCAAACTCGTCCGAGATATCATCCAGACAAACATCCTGACCAACTTTCATGAGTATCCGACTGAAAATGTGGCCTCTAGAGCGTACAAAAGGTTTTTCTAAGATTTGACCTGGTGACCTAGTTTTTGACCCCACGTGACCCATTTTCAAACTCGTCCGAGATATCATCGAGACAAACATCCTGACCAACTTTCATGAGTATCCGACTGAAAATGTGGCCTCTAGAGCGTACACAAGGTTTTTCTAAGATTTGACCTAGTGACCTAGTTTTTGACCCCACATGACCCATTTTCGAACTCGTCCGAGATTTCATCGAGACAAACATCCTGACCAATTTTCATGAGTATCCGACTAAAACTGTGGCCTCTAGAGCGTACACAAGGTAAAAAGTTGACGACGGACGACGCACGACGGACGACGCACGACGGACGACGGACGCCGGACACAGCACGATCACAATAGCTCACCATGAGCACTTCGTGCTCAGGTGAGCTAAAAACTTTGGCAAACCGAGGAAACAAATGTTTTGTTACTGTTTAACAGTCTAACATAATAAAGTACACAAAGGAAATATGACCGGATACATTGTAGGTGCATTCAAACTGATTGTATACATTAGAACTATTTTTTCAAGCTTCTTTACTGATCAAAATCTTAGGTCAATTGGAAAAAGAAATGGCTGCGCCCATGAATGATGGCAATAATTGCGACACACCGATGGATCTAAGTTTGTGAAATTAAAAAAAAAAAAACCAGAGGGCCATGATGGCCCTGAAATCGCTCACCTGAGTTTATTGACCAAACATGCACCATCTAGTTTCCGAGTGACCTAGTTTTTTATTAGACATTACCCATCATCAAACACTTTTGAGATATCAATAAGACAAACATTCTGGCCAAGTTTCATGAGTATTGGACTGAAAATGTGGCCTCTACAGTGTACAAAAGGTTTTTCTAAGATTTCATCAAGTGACCTAGTTTTGGACCCGACAATTACCCATTATCAAACTCTTTTGAGACATCATCAAAACAAACATTCTGACCAAGTCTGAAGAGTATCAGGCAGAAAATGTAGCCTCTGGAGTGTACACAAGGTTTTTCTAATATTTGACCCATTGACCTAGTTTTTGACTCCACATGACCCATTTTCAAACTCATTCAAGGTATCACCAGGACAAATATTATGAACAAGTTTTAGGAGTATCAGACTGAAAATGTGTCCTCCAGAGCATACAAAAGGTGTTTTTAACATTTGACCTATTGACCCAGTTTTTGACCCAACATGACCCATTTTCAAACTCATCCAAGATATTATAATGGCAAACATTCTGACTAATTTTCAAGAGCGTTGGACTGAAAATGTGGCATCCAGAGCATATACAAGGTTTTTGTAAGATTTGACATGGTGACATAGTTTTTAACCCCCAATGACCCATTTTCAAACCTGTCTGAGATATCCTCAAGACAAACATTCTGACCAACTTACAAGAGTTTCGGACCGAAAATGTGGCCTCTAGAGCCTACAAAAGGTTTTTCTAACATTTGACCTAGTGACCTAGTTTTTGACCCCACATGACCCATTTTCGATCTTGTCCGAGATATCATCCAGACAAATATCCTGACCAACTTTCATGAGTATCCGACTGAAAATGTAGCCTCTAGAGCGTACACAAGGTTTTTCTAAGATTTGACCTAGTGACCTAGTTTTTGACCCCACGTGACCCATTTTGGTACTCGTCCGAGATATCATCCAGACAAACATCCTGACCAACTTTCATGAGTATCCTACTGAAAATGTGGCCTCTAGAGCGTACACAAGGTTTTTCTAAGATTTGACCTAGTGACCTAGTTTTCGACCCCACGTGACCCATTTTCGAACTCGTCCGAGATATCATCTAGACAAACATCCTGACCAACTTTCATGAGTATCCGACTGAAAATGTGGCCTCTAGAGCATACACAAGGTTTTTCTAAGATTTGACCTGGTGACATAGTTTTGGACCCCACTTGACCCATTTTCAAACTCGTCCGAGATATCATTCAGACAAACATCTTGACCAACTTTCATGAGTATCCGACTGAAAATGTGGCCTCTAGAGCGTACACAAGGTTTTTCTAAGATTTGACCTGGTGACCTAGTTTTTGACCCCACGTGACCCATTTTGGTACTCGTCCGAGATATCATTCAGACAAACATCCTGACCAACTTTCATGAGTATCCAACTGAAAATGTGGCCTCTAGAGCGTACACAAGGTTTTTCTAAGATTTGACCTGGTGACCTAGCTTTTGACCCCACATGACCCATTTTCAAACTTGTCAGAGATATCATCGAGACAAACATCCTGACCAACTTTCATGAGTATACGACTGAAAATGTGGCCTCTAGAGTGTACACAAGGTTTTTCTAAGATTTGACCTGGTGACCTAGTTTTTGACCCCACGTGACCCATTTTGGTACTCGTCCGAGATATCATCGAGACAAACATCCTGACCAACTTTCATGAGTATCCGACTGAAAATGTGGCCTCTAGAGCGTACACAAGGTTTTTCTAAAATTTGACCTAGTGACCTAGTTTTCGACCCCACATGACCCATTTTCGAACTCGTCCGAGATTTCATCGAGACAAACATCCTGACCAACTTTCATGAGTATCCGACCAAAACTGTGGTCTCTAGAGCGTACACAAGGTAAAAAGTTGACGACGCACGATGCACGCCGGACGCCGGACACAGCACGATCACAATAGCTCACCATGAGCACTTTGTGCTCAGGTGAGCTAAAAAAAGTTATCATCCTTAAAAGACATTTGTGGTTTTCAGAAAATCATTCTTTTTCACATTTCCTACCACTAAGTCTGATTGGCCTTATGCTGTTTGAACAGCGCACAAAACAATCGATTGGTCTTTCTTTCACCGGCGTTTTTGACGCCATTTTGAGTTATGGTCATGTGACAAATATATCACGTGATGACAGACTACTTTCTGAGCCAAATACTGAAGTGAATGGGAATGATCCGTAGTGCAAGAAAGTAAGTGTCTGTATGTACGCTTGATGGTATCATCTGTGTCTGTGCAACAATTAAATATCTTCAGAAACCCTTGCAACTTGACAAAGTACTGAAGCTTCTTTCGCTTCTTCTTTCGTATGATTCGCTGAATAAACCACGAACTGTTCTGGTCTTTATTGACCTTTTGTAACTCAGCCGAGTAAAACAAACCTTTCACATTGTCTTTTTTTTTTAAATCCTGTAGTGTGTACATGTAGGGTACTCCCTGCTTCAATAATTTTGCAGACACCTTAGAACCTTTGTAGTGAACTGTTCATGATATGCTCGACGGAACGTCAGATGCCCCAAGGTACTGAGCTGAAAACAAAACCTCTTGAATGTACATTATTCCAAATGAAAACTGTTAGAAGAGTTGCCCACACAAGAAATTACTGACGGACAGACAGACGGACGACCGGGATATTAACATAATACGACCCTTCAGGCGTATAACAACACCAAACTTTTCTGAGATATCATCAAGATTTACATTTTGAGCAAGTTCATGAGTATTTGCCTCTAGGCTTTTCTTTGTACACATTTTTTGTCCTTGGTATCCCAGTGACCTCTTTTTTCTTACCTTATATGACATACATTCTTGAACTGGCCTTAGTATTGGACTGAAAATAAGGCTTTAAAGGTGGGTACTTAGAATTTTCACATCACACCAAATCAAAATATATATATATCACTGAAATTTATATGAAAAAACAGTACAAATCATCAGTAATTAAGAATTGTAAAATTACCGAAAAAAATTTTTTTGATGGTATTCCCTTAAAAGGCTACGTAGCCTCTTAGGCTAATTTTAGATTTTGCACCAAAAATAAAAAAAATGCATTGTGGGAATGTTAAGTGACTGGCATGTGACTAATGACGCTTAAATTCAATTACATAACAGACATGTAATTATTTTTCATAATATCTTCTTCGGACGCTATGTTTGAGACTTCGTCTGTGTATTTCCGGTATGTTGTCCATGTAAAAATAGAACATGTTTCCCGTCGATGTATACCTTGGACATAGTAAATCTCTAATTTCTTGTGTTGTCAGATGGTTTTTGACAACTGGGGTTTTATGAATTACGATTATAAGGCTTTGGGAGTATAAGGATGATATTTTTGTATTTTTGTAAAATTTTCGTCCCAAATTCTAAAGGGCCACCTTTAAGAGTGAAGAAAGCTGTACAGTAACAACGAAAGGACATAGGACACAGCACAAAACCACAGAAGCTCAGCTTACCTCTTTATCACGCAATCACAAGTTTTAACGACCCTGTAGGAAAAGCCTTTTCAAAAACATTGTGGGAAAAGGAGAAAATGCTGGGAGAAAATGCTGGTACACAGCATTTTTTCCTTTTCCCACAATGTTTTCTACTCCATCAAAGGCAATTTTCATCATTTTTAAACATCATTTTAATTGTTGTCTGCAAATGGTTTTAGTTTAGACAAGTCTAAATTTCTGTCGTGTGGTAAAGAGTTAAGCATTTTCTGCTCATATGATAATCTAAAACTACTAGTAAAGAGCAATTTCTTCTTTTCCCGCAATGTTTTCAAAACTGTGAAAGATAAATCCCATAATTTTTAGACCACATTTGATTTGTTGTCTACTAAAGAGATAAGTTTACCGCTTTATCTATGCGTTTCTGAGTAAGCCTACATAATTGGAGTGCAACACGTGAAAAGGGTCATTAGTACATTTGCGTAAAGTGTCGTCTCTGATCAGCGTATGCAGTCCGCACAGGCTAATCCGAAACGACACTTTCCGATTTTATGTGATTTTCTGTTTTACCCAAGTCTACTGTAGCACAAAATCTAATGTAGTCGTAAAGTGCCATCTCGGATTAGCCTGCGCGGATTGCGGGCTAATCCAGGACGACACTCTACGCAAATGTCCGAATGCACCTTTTCGCATATATTTGAGCAAAAAAGAAAAACAAGAACAAAGTTCAAGACATGACTTACTAATAAATGTATCATGATTATGTACATACAGTTATTCATTTCTAAATAAGAAAGGGGTTGGCTCATCTATATCTCAACTTAACATGGATACAAAAAAAAAAACAATTAAAAATAAAAAGACTCTGTAATTTCGATTGGAGTTTTCCAATCTATAGGACAACTAATTAACCCTTTACCCCATAAGGCATTTCTATGGTACCTCTAATTGACCATAAATAACAGCAAGGATAAAGCCATTTCTTATGTGTATATTAAAACAATTAAAAATAAAAAGACTCTGTAATCTCGATTGGAGTTTTCCAATCTATAGGACAACTAATTAACCCTTTACCCCATAAGGCATTTCTATGGTACCTCTAATTGACCATAAATAACAGCAAGGATAAAGCCATTTCTTATGTGTATATGACATCTTTTGATAGCATTGAAAACATTGTGGCAATAGGTGAAATTGCTCGTGACGAGCAATTTCACCTTTTGCCACAATGTTTTCCAAAGGCCCGTACAAGCAATGCGTAGAAATGAGTATCTGTGGAGTAAAGGGTTAATTTCACTTAACAAATCTTCAATCCTTAGCCTAACAATCCAGCGTTTTTTTTTTTAATCTGGAAGACAGGACCTTTTGAAAACATTCTGTGAAAATGACAACTTTGAAAAGTTCGTCTTAACATGTGGGCATTCAGTATAAATCAAATCATAACCATGTAATAAACAAATTCTTATGATGCTACATTTTCATAATTGATCTGCTCTAAACAGAAACCTCATAAAATAATGGTTTGCAAATGAGCAAATATACATCCCCAGCTCTGGAAATATATTGTCTGAAAAATGAGCAACAATCTTTAACTAGTAGAAAAGTCAATTTTCTACAATTTATTCCATACTGCTGTTAAGCAATGATAATTTACCTTCTTTTATCTCTATACTCCATAGATACTCATTTCTATGCATTGCTTGTAGGAGCCTTTGAAAAACATTGTGGCAAAAGGTGAAATTGCTCATGACGAGTAATTTCACCTTTTGCCACAATGTTTTCTATGCTATCAAAAGGTGTCATATACACATAAGAAACAGCTTCATCCTTGCTGTAATTTAGGGTCAATTAGAGACACCATAGAATGCCTTATGGGGTAAAGGGTTATATGCTTGTTAATTAAAAAAAATTAAGAAAGGCCTATGTTAGTACATAGAGGGAAGGATTTACTTCAAATATCATCATGTTGCTGCCATCAAATGAGACAGGCTCTGTGAAAAGGGTTTTTTAACTCTTTACTACACAAGAAAATTTTAGACTGGTCCAAATTGAAAGCATTAGCAGACGACAAAATAAAAGTGACTCAAAAATAGAAAATTGTTCTCGGAAGGGTAGAAAACACTGTGGGAAAAGGAGAAAATGCTGGCTGTGGGAAGAGGAGAAAATGCTGTTTACCAGCATTTTTTCCTTTTCCCACAAGTGTTTTCAATAGGCTTCTTTCTCAGGGGCGTCAAAAGTAGGGATTGTGTGGTAATGGATTAATGCATCTACACATTGTATCAACCCAAATCAGCCTGTGCAGTCTGTGCAAGCTGATCTGAATGAATATATTAGTAAGTGGTCAATTGCCAGCATGTCAAAGGGCCAGTCTACTTCATGAGTAAGTCTGTTTTTAGGAATCATGAGGTTTATTCACCCATAAATACATGATAACTTGCCTATGACAAAGCATCATAGCAATGTATCAAAAACCTTTTTCAAAATGGTTGTTTGTATGATGTTCAAACCTTTTACCCCATAAGCATTTCTATGGTGTCTCTAAATGACCCTAAATAACAGCAAGGATGAAGTGTTTCTTATGTGTATATGACACCTTTTGATAGTACAGAAAACATTGTGGCAAAAGGTGAAATTGCTCGTCAAGAGCAATTTCACCTTTTGCTATAATGTTTTCCAAAGGCTCCTCCAAGCAATGCATGGAAATGAGTATCTATGGAGTAAAGGGTTTAAGCCATTTTAAGGCAGTGGACCTGTAATAGAAAACAGCTATTTCCACTATAATATTATCTTAAACAATTTGCCATTATTGAAAATGAGTATTATTGTACTACTTTAACCAAGCCTCTTTTTCCTTTTTTGCCTTCTTAGAATTATCATTTATCAATCTAAACCACTATATTCTTGT
This sequence comes from Tridacna crocea, assembly GCA_943736015.1. NCBI lineage: Eukaryota > Metazoa > Mollusca > Bivalvia > Cardiida > Cardiidae > Tridacna > Tridacna crocea. The sequence goes on from OX031072.1 coordinate 17,488,939, forward strand.
TACACAGTCTGATAATAATTATCTCCCTTCTCAGGAAACTGACAAAAGTGTCAACAAATAATTTCAAGATTATTTTTATTAATCCATATCTATCAATTATGAAGAAATTTTATTCCATGTTGCACGAGAAGTGTTACAAGTCTACTAACTTAGTTATACTGAGTCAATCAGTGCAACTGATTTCCTAGAGTTTCTTTTACCATTACTCTGCACAATAGTCTTTCCAAGCCACTGGCTGCTTTCTCACATAATCATTGTCAAAACAATGATCAGCAGTGAGAGAGGAATGAATCCTGTCTCAATGACCATTCTCAATCCTCTGAAAGAAAATGATCAAGCTGGGGATCGAACCAGCGACCCCTTTTCTCAAGTTCTAAACATTACTGACTGAGCTGTAGGGACTCTGCCCCCTCTCTTACAGCACATGACCACAATATAAAGATTCAATCATTTAAACAAAGTTAACCTGTTCTAAATGACCTTCAAACAGCAAGTTATACAGATACTATAATCACTCCAAATCACCTGAAACTTCAGACATGAGTAAACAACCAGGCTTGAGGCTTACAATAAAATGAAAACTTTGAAAAAAAAAAAAATGGCAATAACAATTGGACCTACACCAGGAATGTATGTCAGATTTAACATGCAAGGACTGTAACTTGTATAGGTTTATTTTTGTAAAACGCCCTTGCAAAGTCTCAACTCTTTATCACACCACAAAGTGCTTTCAATTTGGACCAGTCTAAACTTTTGTCCTTTGGTAAAGGGTTAAACAAATTTACAGCAGCTAACATTTTAACCCTTTATTCCACAACAAAATTTTAGCCTTCTCTAAATTGAAAGCATCTATCCAACAAATTTTATGAAACACAAAAGTTGAGATTTGTTGGTGAAAAGGTTGAAAACATTATGGGGAAAAAAGGAGAAAATGCTGGTTACCAGCCTTTTCTCTTTTTTCCTCAATGTTAAGGTTATAAATCCTTCTGAAATATAGATGATCAGTATCAACCCTTTACCTGACAATGCCAAGTTTCATCCACATTTGGAACAGAAAGCTTTTTAAGAATTTGTGGGCGATGAGAAAATACTAGTAACTATTTTTTTTTCCTTTTCTGGATAACATGTTTTCTTATCTTTCACAGACAAATTCCATTACTTTTGCCACATTTATTATGTCATCTGTACATGCTTTCAGTTCAGATCAATCTAAAAGTTTGTGGTGTATTAACCCTTCACTAAATGACAAAAAATTTTAGACTGGCCCAAATTGAAAGCACTTGCAGACGACAGAATTAAGGTAACTTAAAAATTAGAAAATTGAAATTTGTTTTCAGCAAGGTAGAAAACATTGTGGGTAAAGGAGAAAATGCTGGTTACCAGCTTTTTCTCCTTTTCCCATAATGTTTTCAAAAGTCTTCTATCTTAGGTTCGTAAAAACCATGGATTGTTTGGTAAAGGGTTAAAGTATTGAGTTTTATCCACTGTCTGACAAATGTGAAACATTTAAAATGTAAAAATTTTTGCAACTAAATCATGATAAGAATAAGGCAAGCCATCCCCTCCAGCAAACTACAGGTGGCCCTTATGACAAGAACTGATTTTAAGATCCATTTAGTGTGTGATCAAAAAGAAAGCATCTTCGCAAGCCAAGACTGACGATTCACTACCGTTACTCTACCCTTGGCGGATCGAGCTTCATTTTTACATTCAACCGATACGCTTTTTCGTTGGATGCAGCCAGCTCTAACTGCAACAAATGAAATTGCTGGTAGCATTTCATCTTTGATAAAAACAGAACAACGTCTGTACCTTTCGAATAGAAGGTAAACATGGAAAACCACATGGATGTCTGCTTATGGCTTCATGAGTATTCGTAAGCGGTTTGTAAAACGATATTACATTGGCTTTTAGAAATATGATGTAAAGGGGGGGTAATAACCAGCATCCAATAGAGGGCACATCGCAGGAATCTCGAAATCAGGCTCAATCCCTCAAGGTAAGATCCACGTAGTGATCGTAACCTTGGCTCGCGAAGATGTGAGAAAGCTGATGAAACAAAAACTGTTGTGGACTGACAAATACCCCTACTGGTTGCCTTGTCACTGGATTATTGGCTGGATAAGGGAGACAACTTAAAGTCTACAATACTTCTCTAACAGTCGATCATTCAAAATGAAAATCACAGTTGCTAAAGTATCCATAATAGGAAGTATAATGTTCAATAACAGAAAAAAACAGTCAAGTTTTTTGAAAGCAAGAAGAGGACTAAAACTGGATCTACAGATGGACAGTTAACTTTTTAACCATAAAATCCTGACTTTTAATGCCCATGAGAAAGATGCCTATAGAAAGTATTGTGGAAAAAAGGAGAAAATGCTGGTTACCAGCATTTTCTCCTTTTTTCCACAATATTTTCTATCATATCAAATTCAGAAACCATCTTATTAACAAGATTTAATTTGCTATCTGCAGGTGCTTTGAATTTAGTCCATTACAAAAATTTGTCATTTGGTAAAGAGTTAAATATATCTCTATGAAATTTGTGATAAGATGGTATAATAGTGAAAACATGTGGAAGAAAATAAACTATTTTTCAGTAATGTATCAGCAGTCACAAAGTTACCATATTTGAAGTTTACTGTATGTATTCACATAATCATGCTCACAATATGCTAGAAAAATTTACTTATTCTTTTCCCTAAAGTAAAAAAAAAATACTATATAAATCTTTACCAAACCACATAATCATTTTAGAGTTTTATACTTGTTCATAAAAAAGGAAGCTTTATGTGGAACAAGAAGTAAAGCATGTGTCTAAACTTGACGAGAACATTGTGGAAAAAGGAGAGAATGCTGATAACCAGCAGAATTTCTCAAATGCCTTTACTTAGTAGCCTGGGGCCAATGCCATACTCTTGTAAGTAACAGCTGGCACCAGACCACTTTTGAAAAAAAATCTGGCTAAAGGAGGAATTTCACATAATGAAAAATTACCCATTTTGCTACAATGTTTTCCATTGTATTCATGTATTAATCTGAATTCATGACGACTTTTTTCGTTTCACACCTAAAGGTTTTTTTTTTTAGATTATCTGGTAAAAATTACCTGTGTTTACCTCATTGTGAAATTTAACCTATTACTTAACAATCCTTGGTTTGCACGACTTTCAGAAGGCTTTTGAAAACTCTGTGGGAAAAGGAGAACTTTTTTTCCTTTTCCCACAATGTTTTCTACCCTATCAGAGACCTAAAGCTAATTTGTACTAATGTTGTATTTATCTTCTGCAGATGCTCTTAGTTTGGGAGAGTCTGAAATTTGTCATTTGGGAAAGGGTTAATCAAACTACGGTATTGCAGTTCCCAGGATGTCTTAGCCAGAATATGAAACAAGATGGCTGACAGTGTAGATCAAAGATCGTACTGCATGCTCTGTGCAGTCTGACTTGGACTTACACTGTCTGAAATAACAATCTAACCCATTACCACACAATCCCGACTTTTAACGACCCCCGAGAAAGGCAGCCTTTGAAAACATTGTGGGAAAAGGAGAAAATGCTGGTAACCAGCATTTTCTCCTTTTCCCACAATGTTTTTTATCCTTTCCAAAATCAAATTTCAATTTTTGATTCACATTCATTTTGTTGTTTGCAAATGCTTTCAATTTGAACCAGTCCTAAATTTTACCGTTTGGTAGAGAGTTAAGCCACGCTTAGTGATTTTAAAGTTAAAGGTCATATAAAAAATCTATGATACTCTCTACATATACATATACATTTGAGACTCGAATGAATTTTACAACACAGAATTTGGGATTTACTGTCTGTTTGTCTTCCTGCACACTAGGATACACGGACTGATCCTAAAATTGCACCCAGCTGTCTCCACCTGAAGTGTTACTGAAAATGAGAGAAAAAAAAAAAAGATTCAATAGTGGTCTTTTACAATTTACAAAACAATCCTTTGTTTTAGTAATGTTGAGGAAGAAGGGTTTTGAAAACATTGAGTGAAAATAAGAAATTTTTTGTACCAAAATAATTTTCGTCCCGCCTGAGATGCTATCAGCCTAAATTACCTAATTTCAATCCTGCCCTAGATATTCTTAAGACCAATATTTTGCTTGTGCTAAAGTGCTCAAGTGAGCCAAAATAAAGGAGTCTTTTCCAAAATGATCTTATATATTTGTGACCCTACAGAAGAAGAGTGGGAAACAGTGGGAAAAGCAGGAAAAATGCCAGTAACCAGAATTTCTCCTTCTCTCTCAATGTTTTTTCATCTATGTTATTTATTATACCAAGCAAGTTATCACATAATTACAAATGTATAAGAAGCATTTAGTCTAATAGCTGGCTGAATCAAAAAGTAGACTGGTCCTTGACAAAGGAAATTTGCGGCAAGTATGAAGTTTGACCCCGTCTTTCTTCACAATCTCTATATCATTCAAGAGCTTTCAATATTGGCCAGGTCTATAACATTGTATCTGGTAAAGATTGAGACCCATCTACAATTATAATCAAAATGTTTTTGAGGAAGCATTTCCCTTTACCAAACTCCAAAATTTTAGGTTTGTCCAAATCGAAAGCATTTGCAGACAACAAAATAAAAGTGACTGAAAATTTAAAATTTGTTTTGTGAAGGGTAGAAAACATTGTGGGAAAAGGAGAAAATGTTGGTAACCAGCATTTTTTCCTTTTCCCACAATGTTTTCTAAAGGCTTCTTTCTCAGGGTCATTAAAGGTAGGGACTGTGGTAATGGATTTAATACATGTATCGTAAAAGCTTATCTCTGACCTGTCCAAAACAGTAAGAGACAAACAGTTGAACTATTTGAAGGAAAACAACAATAAATTCTTTGATAATACTGAAAACATTTTTTGGAAATGGGTGACAGTATATTACACGCAAATACTCCTTTTCCCAAAATGTTTTCATATGCTATCAACTGAGGGGGAAACCCAGCAATCTTTGCTGATAAATTTGAAATGATTGGCTCATTCTTCAACAAACCACAAAATCATATGATTATAGATGTGTCCAAATTGAAAGCATCTACAGACCCAAAACTAGAGCTGTCAATGACTGTGACTTCATACCCCTGCTACCCTTTGACAGTATTTTGCACACAGTCGGACACACAGATGGACACACGGACAGACACAGATGGACACACAGACAGACATGCTGATTCCAGTATGGCCCCGAAAACATTCCTTTTGCTGGGGTATAATAAATATTGCTCAAATGGTAGTACATGTATTTGTTTCTGAAATAGCTGAACACATTGTGGGAAAAGGAGGAAATGCTGATTACCAGCAGTTCCTCCCTTTCCCATAATGTTTTCAAGAGGATTCTTTTCATAACATAACATAACATAATCTTTATTTGGCATTAAATATACACATATTTATAGCCAATACAAATACAATAACCACGAGATGCGAAAGAATGTATGTAGATTTAAAAAAAAGTGCGTGTCGGTAACACATGAAGTAATTTCATGTTTTCCGAAGGAAACATGGGAAGACAGATACTGATTAAGTTTAAAAAAGAATGGCATGTTCACAGTTGGACTTCTAAACCTATCGGTTGCTAAGCGCGCCTCAAAACAATATTGCAAACGATGTGGATTAGGATCGGATCGCACAGTGTGCAATCCGATCCCTAATCCACAAGGTCTGGGAAAAGTAGATCACGAATAATTACGATTATTACAAAGTTGTCAGAATTGCCGTCTGATTCTAGTTTTACAGTGAAATACATACATAAATATACACTTACAAATGTTTTGACAAAAAGTAAATAGTAAATAATTACGAATAATAACAGAGATGTTGGCTGTTACGTGTTAAATTTTTGAGAAAGGCGTAGATCGAGATCAGACTTGCAAGAATTGCAGTCTGTTCCCAGATCTACACAGTCGAATTACCAATATTAACGGAGACAGAAACTGTCAATTGTAGCTGGGTTAAATTTCTGAGGACGGTATATATCAAGATCAGACTTGCAAGAATTGCAGCCCGATCCCAGACATACACAGTCTGATTACAAATAATGTTTGAGATGTAAGTCTTAAATGTAGATCAAGATCAGACTTGCAAAAATTCCAGCCCGATCCCAGATCTACAGTCAGATTACAAGTAATGATAGAGATGTAGGCTGTTAAGTGTAGGTCGGTTAAATTTCTGAGGACGGTGTAGATCAAGATCAGAATTGCAAAAATTGCAGCCCCGATCCCAGATCCACACAGTCAGATTACGAATAATAATGAAGATGTAAGCTGTTAGGTATGAGTCGGTTAGAATTTTTGGAAACAAAACAATTGTGAAAGATAAAACTTTATAAATTGTATTGTTTTTTCAACAACTCAGCTATTAAACACGTGCGTTGAAAGCAGTGTATATGAATTTAGACAAATTAAATAATTGCTTTGTATTCTGACTTGATAAAAGAGTCTGGAATTTATGGAGCGTTGGCCAACGGTAGTAATAAGGTTTCAAAAACTGTGTTCTGAAGTTGTGGTACTTTGGACAGACTAGTAAAAAATGAAATTCGTCCTCTATAACATGCATATTACATTGGGTGCATATTCTTTCATTAATACCTATACCTTCGTGCCTACCTGATTCTATTCTCAGTTTATGTGAAGAAAGTCTAAATTTACTTAATGCTATTCTATATTTATTTATTTTGATTATTTCAAGGTATTTTTCTTGTTCAAAGGAATTTTTGAATGAACAATATGCTGCCAATCTTCTTGAATTGTTAATATTTGAATGCCATACTTGTTTATAAACATCTAATATTCTAGTTTTGATAACACTTAAATTAATTTGCATTTCGTTCTGGTAAAGCCATAGATCATTTAAACCTAACTCATAAAGACATGATTTGATTTGATATGCCCAATTATTTCCATTGTATGTATTATTCATCTCCGCGTCGTGCATTAACCCATTGTAAATACATTTCATTAAAGAGTCATTTTCGCTGTCGATTATTTTTATCCAAAATTTAAACATTTTAATTTTACGGTGTATGAGCATAGGATATCGAGCTGTTTCACCATATAAACCATCTAAATTTGTAGATTTTTTTACGCCAAGAATTTTCCGAAGAAATTTACAATGAATTAGTTCGAAGGATTTATATTCGCTTGTTCCGAATATTTCGGCACCATAGTTTAATACAGATAGCCTGGTAGGATTCTTTTCAATAGTTTTCAAAGCTGCAGACTATTCGATACAGGGTTAATAAGGAAACATTTCGGAGCAATAAATTGATACATAAACTGTTGATCCTACCCAGCTGGAGATGAAGAGGAAGCAGTGCACATTTCTTAATGGGGGAAAATGACCATAGTTTTAGATATTCATAAAGGTGTTTGCAGTGTTTGATAATTGGGATAGTGTGGGGTTTATGTCACATACAACAGCAGCATATTTATATAATATAACTTATTTTCTGGGTTTTGAGAAAATTGACTATGCAGTGCCTTGCACCAGGGCATTACCATGCAACCAGCACTGCAAGCTAGAATAAATCTTCTGAAGCTCTGTAATTACATTTAAAACTTTTAACCACTGAGCCACTGACAGCCTGAAGTGTTTGGATGGTATTGAAATCGTCTCTTGGGTATTGGATTCATACACTAGGATAAAAATAAATTGGGTAAATATGTAACTTGGCTACCTGGCTACTTAGTGCTACCTGTGAATTAAATAACAACAACATGATGTAAAGTAACCAAAAAAGAAAGGGAAACTATCAGGTAATTACTTCATCATTAGTTTATCAAGAAAAGAATGGTGAATTATGGTTTAATATTTCATGGTTAGAAAAAGACATAAAAATACTGATTTATATTTTCTAAAATAACTCTTCAATTGAAGGTGGAAATAGTAGCTCCTGAATATCAGTTACCTTCGTAAATAGTGCATGCCATGTAACTCTTTACCAAACGACAAAACTTTAGACTGGTCCAAAATAAAAGCACTTGCAGACAACAAATGTAACTCAAACTTTGAAATTATTTTCCAGAAGGATGGAAATCATTGTAGGAAAAGGAAAAAATGCTGGTTATCAGCATTTTTTCCCCTTTTCCCACAATGTTTTCGAAAGTTACCTTTCTCAGGGGTCGTTAAAAGTTGGAACTGTATGGTAAAGAGTTTACACTTTATTATAACAATTCTGTGTTTTACCCTGTGGAAGTAGATTTGTCAAAACAATGTGGGAAAAGGAATAAATGCTGGCTACCAGCATTTTTCAAAGAAATGTTAATCTATTCTGTAAAAAGACCATCATTTCATTTGAAAAACATTTATATTGGTCATGGGCATCTGTTTTCAATTTGAAACAGTTTGACATTTGCTGTTTGAGAAAACATGTTGTAGATACTCATAAATAATTGCAAAGAGTGCAGTTAGTTGGTTAGTCAGTTAGTCCGTAATAAAAAAAACAAGAAGAATACAAGGTTAAAGCCTTTCCCAGACAGTCAAGTTTTACACGCATCCAAATAGACAGCATTTGCAGACAGCAAATTAAAAAGCTCAATAACTGGACTGGTCTATGAAATATTAGAAAACATTGCAGATAGCCAGGATTTTCCCTTTTTTTCACAATATTTAAAGAAAAAAAATCTCATAGAGTGTTTGGTGACGGGTCACAGCACCTAATGAATTATTAAACAGACTAGTGCAGGAAAGGAGCCCATTAACATTCAATTTCACAGGTTATATGCTAGATGTTTCATACTGAGGAAGACACTACAAGTCTGAGATAACATTGCACAATGTGTGTTGTCTAATCTTAATCTACACTGTCGGAAAGGTACAATTTTCTCTTTTATCCATTATCTAAACAAGGGGACCATGATGGTCCTATATTGCTCACCTGAGTACTAAGCAGTAAAAGTCAACAATGAAGATAAATACCAAATATCGAGTTCAAGGCTACATGATAATGTAACAAGAGCAGCAAATTTTCCCAAGATACGCCTGTCCCACAGCCAGTTGTTGAGGAGGTATAATAAATGCAAAGGGCAAGTAATGCAACAAATATGTTTATAAAGTCTCAATTCAATTTGACTTGAGGTCAGAGGTGACAAAGTTCTGTTCCTGACAAGCAAGAAATACTGTATAAATGAAGATCAAAGTGAAATCAGCGTTAGATAGAGATATTGATCTTGAGCGTAATATTGCAACAAATATATGCATTTCAAGTTTGAAGTCGGTCTGACTTGAGGTGACAAAGTTATATTCCTCACAAGCACTAAATGCTGTAAAAATGAAGGTCAAAGGGAAATAATTCAAAGACAGTACAAAGAGAGTTACAAATCTTGCACACTGCACTTCCAAGTATTGCAACAAATAAACATACCATATTTCAAGCCATTCCTACTTAAGATGACAAAGTTTTGCTCCAGACAAGCAAGAAATGCTATAAAAATGAAGATCAAAAGGGGGAATAACTCAAATTCATGCTATGAAGAGTTTTGGTTCTTTTGCACTGCACTCCGTATTATTGCAACAAGCACAAATGCCAAGTTTTAGGTTTGGAGATTACAAAGTTATGCTCCGAACAAAGAACTACATGTATTTTAAAGAATTTTCAATTTCAAGGGCAAATAACTCCAGTCATTCTAATCTGATAAGACCAATAATTGAACCCATCTGAGATTTTATTGTCATATATATTTTGACCAAGTTTGGTGCTGATCGGTTAATAATTGTAGATGCTAAAGTGTAAACAAAAAGATTTTTAAAGATTTCCCTCTTTAAGTGAAATCCGAGAACCAACAGCATAGGGCCAATTCCCATGCCAGAGCCATAATTTGAAGTATTTTGGTAGAGGGCCACTATATGATGCTACATGCCATATATGAGAGCTCTAGCCCTTACAGTTTGGAACAAGAAGATTTTTAAAGATTTCTTCTTTATCTCTATGTGAAATCTGAGAACCCACAACATAGGGCCAATTTCAACACCAGCACCATAATTTGAAATAATTTGGTAGAGGTCCACTAGATAATGCTACATGCCATAAAGGAAAGCTCAAGCCCTTATGATTTGGGACAAGAAGATTTTCAAAGATTTCCTTCTTTATCTATATTTGAAATCTGAGAACCCTCAACATAGGGCCACTTTCAACACCAGCACCATAATGGCCAGCACCATAATTTGAAGTGTTTTGGTAGATGATCACTAGATGATGCTACATGCCAAATATGAAAGCTTTAGCCCTTACAGTTTCGGACACAAAGATTGTTAAAGTTTTTTCTCTTGGTTGCCATGGCAACCAGAGTTCTTCACTAATTTCAATTCTTTGAAGTGTTTTGAAGGAGCATGACTTAAGGATAATTTCTGTGAAGTTTGATTGAAATCTGATTGTTAGTTTAAGAGGAGAAGATTTTTTTCGTAATTGTGAACAGATGGATGCACGGATGACGGACAATGACTGATCACAATAGCTCACCTTGAGCACTTCATGCTCAGGTGAGCTTAAAAAAAGCTTTCTTGCTCAGCATAGCAAGACCAGGAAATTGTTTAGGGTCAGGATATGATAAAAACAGGATAATAAGGTATGGATACAAGCCTGAGGTGTGTTCAACATTGCGAGCGCTTCGAGCATATCCAAGCGCTTTCGTTCTGAATGCGGGTGCCGGCTGGGGTGCTCAATAATGCGCATGAGTACACTTGATAGGAGTTTCACTTGTATTTCCAAGATGGCATCCAATAGCAGAAGCGTTATCCAAATGAGAGAGTTAAATCTAAACGTTGAGGTGACTGGACAAAATTACACCATGTGCGTCCCTTTAGATGTTTACCAAAGATGTTCTGAAGACAATGTCAATGTTTTATTTGTTTTTTTTTGTATTCTTTATATACATGAAGAATTAACAGATGTGTGATTGGAAGAAAGACATTCAGCATACTGCTGTTTTCTGTGTTTATGCTTTTTTATCCTTAAATAGTTTACTGAACTTTACAGATAACTCTGAAATGATGGCCAGTCTTATGTTCCAGAAGATAGAATCATCTTTTTAGATGCCATTTTGAAAAATAAGCGAGCACTCGCTTGCGTTCAATTAACGAGGTGCATTCTCGCCAGGCACTTTATGAAGCACCCGTGATGTTGAACACACCTCTGGATACAAGCAAACAGAATACCGGTAAGTCAAAAGTAAGGCAAACTAAACTCTGTGAAAAACAAAACAAAATTCTCCACTTGTCCATTTTGAAAGCCTTTACATTTAGCAAAGTAAATATGACTAAAATATTGGTCTATAATATATATTTGTCTTTGAAAGGATAAAAACCATTGCAGGAAAAAGAGAAAATCCTGGTAACTAGCATGTTCTCCTTTTCCCACTATGTTTCCCTTCAAAACTCCAGATTGTTTGGTAGAAATTGGAAGAGCTGGATAAGCTAGAGGCAAACTTCAATCTATGAAACTCTTTACCAAAAGACAAATTTATAGTGGTCCAAATTGATAGCACTTGCAGACAACAAAATAAATGTGACTGAAAAATCAAAATTTGATTCAGGAAAGGTATAAAACATTGTGGGAAAAGGAGAAACTGCTGGTTACCAGCAATGTCTTCTTTTCCCTCAATGTTTTCAAAAGGCTTCTACCTCAGGGACATTGTGTGGAAAAGAGTTAACCTGCACAACTCACAATATTAACTTTTTACCACACAATCCGAACCTTTACCGACCCTGAGAAAGAAGCCTTTAGAAAACATTGTTGCCTTTAGAAAACATTGCTGGTAACCAGCATTTTCTCCTCTTCCAACAACGTTTTCTACCCTAACCAAGACAGCATCAATTTTCGAGCCATACTTTTGTTGTCATCTAGAATTGCTTTCAATTTGGACATTGAAAAACTTTTTTTTTGTTTGGCAAGAGTTAAAGAGTGACCCATAACCACAAGCAGCTATCTACATTATGGTTTACCTGCCACTTGCACTTGTAAATTCTCCCCAGGGATCTGACGACCCACTCACAGGCTCTGCTGAACCTGATTTGCTTGTATCTCGAAGCAGATCAAATTCTGAATCAGTGCCACCTAAAAGATTTTGACTCGCAGGTTGACTAGTTGGAAATGATTGAGGAGCAGGATGAGAAACTGTGCTTGGTGTATCAAAGTTCAATAACAGATCTACATTGGAAGAAGCCCCTGTATTTGGCGGAGGATGGTTTGAACTTGAAAGACTTTGTTGTTGGGACAGGAATGTGTTTGGGTTGCTAGGGTTGGAAGGTCCTGCCCCACCTGGAGGGGGAAGTTTTACACCCCCAGGGGGCGGTGGTAAAAATCCAAGCCCGCCTCCTCCACCTCCTCCGGTACCTCTTGGTCGGGATTTCTGTGTTGATGAACCGTTTTCTCCTTCTTTATTCTTTTTTGTCTGAAATTTAAATTGATAAATGTTCTTCAACTTGAACGACCTGAAAACTTTGACTCTTTACCAAACAACCCTTTGTTTTTAGTACCCTGAGTGCAGGGCTATAGAAAATTTGTTATCATAGTCAGTCTGTCGGATTGATGACGTTATCAGTGGTCATCTTTCAGACCATAAGGTTTTGCATCACTTTTTAACCTCTTTTTTTTTTTGGATACATTACCTTTGTATATTTTCATAGTTGTTTGCTATAGGCCGAATGTTCTTTTTTATTGTTGTTGTTTGTGTGTTGTTTTAAGATGATACTTCCAAAAAACTAAAGGTCAATAACTCCTACATTATGCAACCAAGAGTTAAGGTTCTTGTACACTGAACTTTTCCTCAGTTTGATATGTGCACCTGCAAAGTATCATATATGACCTGTAACTGATTTTGAGTTTTGCTCCAGACAAAGTTTAAGTAATAAAAATACCAAAGGGCCAAATTCCTAAACTAATGGCAATGAAGGCCCAGGGCCGATTATTTCATCAATAATCACTGGACTGGAACAAAACATACATATGATCTGTAACTCATGGTGGTTGACGTCCACACTAAAAATCAGCTCAATATCTGTCAGTCAAAAGCTCATAACTTCATCAAAAATCAGTGGACCAGAACGAAAGTCGAACGTGATCTGTTAGTCATGGTTATTGACTAACACTACAATAATCAGCTCAATATCTGCCGCTGTTTAGAAAAGAAGTCCGGAAAACTGATTTGCTGGACTGACAGACAGACAGAGTGCAAACCTAAAGTCCCTTTAGGCTTCCTCGGTCAGGGACTAATAAAAGGTGAGACAGTGTAACAGGAAGAAAACAAACTTACAGCTATATTTATTCTGATTGTTTGGCCTTCTTTAAATCCCAGATCTAATTTTGGTCCTTTGTCTAATTCTTTTTCTGCATCTTTTTCTTGTTTAAGATGTCTGTCAAAACAGAAATCAATGACTAAATGTGTATCATATATATAGAGCTAGTGATCTTAGGCTTTACTATACTGCAAAGAAATTTCTTATAATCTGATTGGATAATAATGCCCCAAAAATATACATCAACTATCATGTACACTGGCAAAACCAACATAAAAGAAGTTTTCCTTTTGCGAAACCCTTATATGTGGCTACACTTTCAACACAACATCCAAACTGGCCGCTTCGAACAAGATTAACATCAATTATGGGGCAAACTGCACATTTAAGCATGTTTTACCAAGGTTTCAATGATGTCAGTTTCCAGTGACATAAGTTTTCAGAATTGGGGCACTGAAAAGAAAAATTCTACTTCATAAACATTCTCAATGTAAAAAAAAAAAATGGTAAAATTGGCTTAACCCTTTCCCAAACGACAAATTTTAGACTCTTCCAAACTCAAAGAGTTTGCAGAGGACAATTTAAAATTTGATAAATATGGCAGAAAGTTCTTCCAAATGGGTAGAAAACACTGTGGAAAAAGGAGAAATTGCTTGTTACGAGCAATTTCTCCTTTGCCCACAATGTTTTCAAAAGACTTGAAATAGAAAGCATTTGCAGACGACAAAATAAAGGTGACTGAAAAAATGAAATTTGTTCTGGGAAGGCCAAGGGTAGAAAACACTGTGGGAAAAGGAGAAAATGCTGGTTACCAGCATTTTCTCCTTTTTGTACAGTGTTTTCACAAGGCTTCTTTTTCAGGGGCGTCAAAAGTAGGGATTGTGTGGTAATGGGTTAACACACATTGTCATAGTAAAAACTTTGGAGTTTAATCAATTTGTTCTATGGTCAGGTGGCAGGGGACTTGGAAACTTGTTCATGGCTGTGGTGAATCATGTCGCCCCGAGCCGAAGGCCCCCGCCACCTGACTGGACAACTAATATTTATTATACTTTGTTGCACAGGTCCCAATTTCTCCAAGATACAGATGCATGTATACAAATTCATTTCTTTATTCCTTCATAACCTTATATCAAACTAATGTCTTTTTCTTACCATCCTGCAGAAGAAAGCTCTAGAAAATGCTATAGAAATAAGATAAAACACCAGTCACTGCCATTTTTACCTTTTCCATTGAAATGCCTTCATTTGACCCACATTTTGACATTGCAAAGCAAAAACTCTCAAGTTCAAGATTATAATGATGTAAAGGCACTTCCAGAAGATACAGACAAAATATTATGTTGTAGTAAATTTTCTTTCGTTTGTTTTTGAATCAAGCAACTAGAGAAAACTAGATAACTTTTGAGACCGTAGGTCAAGTGTAGTGTCAAAATTTTTGTACACAGTGTGATGTATGGTAAATAAAGCACTAGGAAAGTTACAACAAAATCTTCTCTTTCAACTAGAGACTACAACTTTTAATAACAAAATTTGCAATTATTCACATTTTAATCAAAAACGAAAACAAAATGAAACATGTAATGGCATAGCAGTCAGTAACTATGTTTTTTATGAATGGCAAACAAACTGTTAAATGGAAGGCAGACACAGTACTTCCTGAACAGTTGTTTCCTGGTAAACAGCTTGTGCTGTTCTACCAGAGGAAAATAGGGCCTAATTTATGCCTATCTATGCTATTTCTTTTACTCTTTACATCATCTTATTTGTCAACCTCTCATTAAATTTTGATACTATAAACATGCTGAAAACATAATTAATTGCAAAAATGTAATTAATGTAGATAGCTGCAAGACTAACTGTTATTTTTTTTTCCTTGAGATTGAAAATGCCCCCAAAGCTTAAATTCAAACTCCGCTACACAAATATTAGTAAAACACAAAAGTTTAACTTTGGTAAAAACTTCAGAAATTTTTGACTTACGGTAAATAGTTTTGCATTTATGCTGCAGTAAAATGATACCCAAATCTTTAGTTAAAGCTCTCTTTATTACTTTACAGAAAATGTAACCAGTGCTACTTACTTAAAGTGATCTTGTAGAGCTACATTCAGATCAAACGAATCTCCCCTGTCTTCAAACCCGATGCCAATGAAAGCTGTTCTACCATTATCATCCATTATACGAAGAACAAAATATCGACTGGAGTCTGTGACTGACTCCACTGCTATGCCTGGATACTGTTCCACTGGACATTTTGCAAACAACTCCCCTATAATTCATCAAAGCATATGTATTATCAATACACCAAATTTTTTGTGTGTCTGTTTTTCCAAGCTTATTGTCACTTTTAAAGCTACATGACATGCAAACAATGACGATCAACATTAGACTGCAGTCTGATCAATGGTCGACGCTGACTGACACTTTGAGAGATGTTTTGGTTGAAACAAGTTCAAAACAGCTTCTTATGTCTTTAACACACAATCCCGATTTTCAATGACCCTGAGAAACTGAGAAAGAAGCCGCTAGAAAACACTGTGGGAAAAGGAGAAAATGCTGGTAACCAGCATTTTCTCATTTTCCTAAAATGTTTTCTTCCCTTCCAAAAAAAAAAAAAAAAATTTCTGCAAGTTTTATTTTGTTGTCTGCATTCTGCAAATACTCTCAATTAGGGCCAGTCTAAAATTTTGTCCTTTGCTTTGGTGAAGAGTTTATATAATGGTTTTGTCAACAGGCTATACTTTTCTTCTTCAATTAACAGTTTAACTCTTTACCATTTGACAAAAATAGAGACTTGTTCAAATTGATAGCATTTGCAGACGACAATTTAAACATGGTTCCAGTGATGTAAGCAGCATTTTCTCTTTTTCCTACATTGTTTTACATGTTCTACATTGCACAAAGAAGCTTCAGGTTTCTGATAGGGTAGAAAATATTGTGGGAAAAGGAGAAAATACTGGTTACCATCTTTCTGTCCTTTTCCTTCAATGTTTTCAAAAGCCTTCTTTCTCAGGGTCTTGAAAACTAGGTATTGTTTGGAAAAGGATTGATTACAAGTTAATAAGTAACTTTTTGTTATGATTTGACCTAGTTTTAAACTCAACATGACCCTTTTTTTTAACTTGTGCAAGGTATTAGCAAGACAAAGAACCTGACCAACTTTCAAAAGTTTTGGACAGAAAATTTGGCTTCAAAAAACTACACAAGGTTTTTCTAAGATTTGACCTAGTGACCTACATGTAGTTTTTGGTTTACCATGACCCACTTTCAAACTCCTGCAAGGTGTCATCGAGACAAACATTTTGACCAATTTCAAGGAGTTTTGGACCGAAATGTGACTTTTAGAGCATACACAAGGTTTTTCTAGGATTTGACCTAGTGACCTTTTTTTTTGACCCAACAAGATCCATTGTGTATCTTTTCTGAGCTATCATCAAGACAAATATTCTGAACAACTTTCAAGAGTTTTGGACAGAAATTTTGGCTTCTAGAGCCTACTACGATTGACTTAGTGAGCTAGTTTTTGACTGGACATGACCCAATTTCAAACTTGTCCGAGATAATATCAAAACAAACCTTGACTAACTTTCAACAGTTTTGGACTCAAAATTTAGCCTCTATGGCATACACAAGGTTTTGACACAGTAATCTAGTTTTTTGAACCGACACGAGTTGACCCATTACCTAACTCGTCCAAGATATCATTGAGACAAACATTCTGATCAACTTAAACAAATATCAGACTGAAAATGCTGCCTCTAGAGCGTACACAACATGGGCGGATCCAGACGGGGGGACCGGGGGTCCGGACCCCTCCTGGAATTTTGGCAAAAATGTGGTTATTGGATTCATGAATGGGACTGGTTTTGATATTGCACAGCATTTATGTAAAATAGTCATAAATTTAAAAAAAGGTTTTAAATGTGGAGACCTCCTCATGGTTTGAACTGGAAACGTTGACTTTTCTTG
Source organism: Tridacna crocea (assembly GCA_943736015.1). NCBI lineage: Eukaryota > Metazoa > Mollusca > Bivalvia > Cardiida > Cardiidae > Tridacna > Tridacna crocea. Next base: position 17,506,153 of record OX031072.1, read on the forward strand.
TAAGTGGCTTACATCCACTGAAATTAGGAAATCAAAGAATCATATAATAAGACGAGAGCGTTTTTGGTGGGACCCCCCTAAGAAAGATATCTGGATCCGCACATGCACAAGATAAAAGTTGATGATGCATGCTACACAATGCATGATGGACACAGCATGATCACAAAAGCTCACCTTGAGCACTTGGTGCTCAGGTGAACTAAAAACAAGTCTCTACAAGAAAAAAGTAATTGTTTTCTTAATGAAAGAAAAATTACCTGAAGTTTTATCCTCTAATTTTATAAATAAATCTTTGCCTTTAGCAACAACTCTCAACCTGCCTGACCAGTCTGGCTGATCTAATTTCCAATCTGAAGCCCTGCAGAAGAAATTTTGAATAATACCTCAATACCAAGCTCAAAATTGAGATCTGTCTCATTTTGAATGGAAAAGAATTTGCTGGTGATGAACAAAATGTGGTTAAATGATGGAATTTGTCTTTGATAAAGTAAAGAAAAAAAACTGTGGGAAACAAATAAAAAAAACTGCTTGTTTCGACAATGCATTCTTTTTAGTAATAGTAGCTTTCTTTTTTTTAAAATAAAATACTTTATTTCTTAATAGATAATTTTGCATAAAACAAAATATTAGGCCATTTGACCAAGATAATATCTGGTTCAAATCGGCAATCCAAGTCATTGATTATGTTGTTTGAAAAAGATAATAAGTCAAGCTCATGACATAATCATCTAATCAGATTCCTCCTAAAAAGGTGCGTACAGCCTTTTTATAGCAAACTGTTTGATGGACCTGAAGTGTTACATGTTGGATATTGAACAGCTTTTGAATTAAAAAAGTTTTTTATCTCTTGAAAATTTTATCAGTTAACTGCAATCAGATCTTGTCCGAATCAACTTTTTTCACAGTTTCAAGCTACATATTTCTAATCAACTTGAAATGTCTGAAATTTTGACATGATTTTCTTATAGACTAGAATGGCATTTCTGCTATTGGTTGGTATGATGGATGATGACTTGTAAAACAACTTGTTAACAGTGTGAAAGCCTTGACCAGGGTATAAAAAATATGACTGGAGTAACTCCTTTCAGTGTATAAGTATGTGATATGATTTGAGACACTGTGTTACGCTGGCCGTTAATTAACCAATTACCACACAATCCCTACTTCTGACGACCCTGAGAAAGAAGCCTTCTGAAAACATTGTGGGAAAATGAGAAAAATGCTGGTGACCAGAATTTTCTCCTTTTCCCACAATGTTTTCTTCCCTTCTCAAAACAATTTTCAATTTTCCTGTCAGTTTTTTGTTGTCGTCTGCAAATGCTCTCAGTTCAGACCACTCTATTAATTTGTCGTTTGGTAAAGAGTTAAAAGATTGGGGAGAAAGAGTGTGTGAGAGAGAGATTGGGTAAAACAGACACCGGTCTGTATTCATTTACCCTTTACCACACAATCCCAACTTTTGACGCCCCTTGAGAAAGCCTTTTGAAAACATTGTGAAAAAAGGAGGAAATGGTAGAAAACAGCATTTTCTCCAATTCCCATAATGTTTTCTACCCTTCCAAAGGCAATTTACAATTTTTCAGTGACAATTATTTTGTCGTCTGCAACTGCTTTAAAGTTGGACATGGCTAGAATCTTGTCGTCTGATATATGATCAAAACAAGAGTTGATAAACTTTTAAATGAAATTTACTCATGAGCAAATTCTATAGAACATAAACAGAAAGCATGAAGTTCAGACACAATTATTTTTTTGTATATGCTATATACATAAAAGATTAATTGTTCAACTTTGAAGTGATGCATGATAAATGGCTGCAGATGACAACAGGGCATATACCTTCAATTAAAATTTAAGTTGGTGAATCATGGAAGAATACAAACAGTCAAATCTGCTACACCTGTCATTTGGTAAAAAAGTTAACTGTATAACAGAAAATTTTTTGGAATTGTCAAACTTGAAGCATTTGCAAATGAGATGTATTATGGAATAAGGATCAAATCAAGGGATTTGTCTCCGATTACCTTCAGTCTGAAGGGTAACTCTGATTGTTTTTGGGGACTGGATCTTCCCAACCCTTCAGATCAACCCTTCTTGACCTGTATCCGACAATTTTCAAAATCGGAGCAACCCTTCTGACTGAAGGTAATCTGATATGATAGAAAACGTTGTGGGAAAAAAAGGGGGGAATGCTGGGGGAACAAGACAATTCCCCGACAAGACAGTTCCCCGACACGGTTTTTCGAGACAGTTCCCCGACAAAATTGAAGACAGTTCCCCGACACTTTTGAAGGAAGTTCCCCGACACTTTTATTATTAGTATATTGAATAGGTTAATTGTTTAAGATAATTTTTGTAGACATTTATTTGAATGGATGAAGTAAATTTCAATGTTGGTGGTTGTTAAATTGCGTTTATGACCAATTAAGGAGGGCGATATATTGTAAGTGGATTGTTTGCTGCCACATTGTGAGTATGGGGTTCTGAAATGCATTTTTAACATCACTCGTTTAAAGTCTGTTCTATAAATTTCTTTATTAAAGTTAATTTTATACTTTTTGTTCATTCTCGCTGGACTTTATATAACAGCCATATTACTACTGTCCATAAAAGCACAATTTAAAGGGGATCCACGTTTATATTATCCATTACATTACTTGCTGGTTATTTCAGTTTCTCCGAAAGTAAGAGACAATTGGACAAATGTAAAAAATAAGCGAAACCTAGGCCTACATGTATTTCATATCCAACACTGGGATAAAGGTTTGTTTTAGTAATCAAATAGATCTACACGTATTCATTTACTATAGTAATAATATTCTGATCTGCACAACGGCGAAGGTATCATTTCCGAACTGGGTGATCATCAATAATCAACTAAAAACATCAATAATCAACTAAAAAGGATAAAATACTCTCAATTATTCACAATCCTTTACAAGTACAAAAAAAAAAAAAAAAAAAACCACTAGCTTTCCTTACAATATATAGATATCAATGATAGTTGTCGATGAAAATCAAGTTTGCTAATAATGAACGTGTCGGGGAACTGTCTTCAATTTTGTCAGGGAACTGTCTCGAAAAGCCGTGTAGGGGAACTGTCTTGTCGGGGAACTGTCTCGAAACCGAATGCTGGTGACCACCATATCTCTCGGTTTCCAACAATGCTTTAAACGTCTTCTCCAGATTGATTGTTAAAAGACAGGATTGTGTGGTACAGGGTACAAGAACTCGAGAATTCTTGTTGACATGAAGTTTCTCCACCCACTACAAAACCCCTTTGATCCTCCCCCTTCCTGTCTTCCACAGTTCAGTTATTAAACATGAAAGCAATGTTTAGTTAACAACAAAGCTATATCAGTAGTTAAATCATATACCTATAACCTCTATTTGAAGGTCTTGGAGGGATCCGAAACACATGAACTTGAGGTTTGACACATAAAATGCTCTCATAGTCAACACCGGCCATAATGTCAATTTTTACCGGAAATATTGTTACAGTTGTTTCCCTTGAATGTACCCCCCTTCCCCCGCATAATCAAAGCACCTTATATCGTAAAGTACTTTGATTTTTTTTTTTTTTGTCTCTCTGTTTTCTTTCATTCACAAGAACCAGTGAAACTTTTCCAGTAAACCTACACACAGTCTAAAAAAGCATTCTAAATAATGCACGTGTCTGGCTAAACATCCAAAATAATAGACAAAGCCCAGTAACGGATCAAGAGACTTTTTTTCACAGGCATAAAGTTCTAAACATAATCGATACAATAACTGATCAGTGCAGATATGTGAAATTTGATACCGTCCAGCAAATTTTTGATGGCCGTAGATCTATATCCACTACTTTAATTAACTCTGTATCAAACGACAAATTTTACACTCTTCCCTACACAAGAAATTCGAAAGTGATACAAATGTAACAAGTCCTTACCAGAGACAAACACATTTTGGATAAGGGAGAAAATGCTTGTTACCAGCATTTTATCCTTTTCCCACAATGTCCTCAAAATAATTCTCTTCGGGGTCATTTCAATTCGGAATTGCGTAGTAAATGGTTTACTTGTGGAAAAAATTAGTCATCCAAAGTATCGGGGTCGCTATTACCTTAGCTGTTTTTTTTTTCCAGAGGCCATGATTTATGGTGCTAGTCATTGCGACAGAATTGATCCTCCTGTCATTGCTGATCATTGTTTGGGTAAAGATGAGGCGAGACAGCAACTAGTGACTTCGAAAGAAGTTCGATAACAGCACTCCAGGAAAGGAAGGATAGTTTACAGACTGATTTGATTTTGATTATTTTCATTTATTTATCGTCGCTACCGGTTGCCCATCTGAGCGACGCCCCCAGAAGACGGTTAGTTGTTACGGGGGATAGTGCAAGGATACAGGACGAAACTACTGAGAATTCCGCCTGGTTCTTTAACGTGCTCGGTGTGTAGCACCGTCACACGGGATCTCGGTTTAACGTCTCATCCGAAAGACTATTAGCAATTTTTAGTTGGCCAGCCGGGGATTCGAACCCACAACCTGTAGGACAATGTGTTCACAAGTCCTACGCTCTACCTACTGAGCTATATCGGCTGGTTTTACAGACTGAACTAGGTGCCACGATTTTATATTGAAATAATGTTGAAAGTGGCGTACGTACAAAAACCCTGTATTTATTATGTATGGAACGTCTTCACTGTCTTACATGATAATTTTTTTTATATAAAGATAATCAATAATTTTACATAGATAAAGTATTAACACATGTATATATAACTCCATATATGCATATATATAATATATAATATAATATAAAACATTAATATATAAATATATAGCTCCTTTATATAAAGATAAAACATCAACATATATAAAGGAGCTATATATTTATATATTAATGTTTTATCTGCATATATGGAGTTAAATATCCATATGTTCATGCTTTATCTGTGTAAAATTATTGATTATCTTTATATAAAGTAATTTCATCATGTAAGACAGTGAAGGTGTTCCATAATTATGGCTTTGTGTACATTTAGAAATACTTTATTACTGTCTTTTCTATTTTGCCGCTGAAAGGTGTAGAAATCCATGGATCCACCAAAAAAAAAAAACAACCTACACCTTGTACATAGATCAACAAGATACATTGTTAGCATATATAGATATATATAGACAGAATAATGTTCACCCACTTGAATATGAATATTGTCAAAACTTTTTGTGATAATATGAAGAGAAATAGTGGAATTGCAGAAAATCCTTTTGCGGACAGCGTAGATCAAGATCAGACTGCACAGAACGCGCAGTCTGATCTTTGATCTACACAGTCCGATGATAAGATATTATCCCCAAAACATAACTTTGAAAAAGCAATATTTCGGTTTTTACTATTGTATTGAAAACTTCATTTAGTTAATTTAGTTAAGTTTAAACATATTTAGGGCCTACTTTACATCGATTGAGAAACAAGTTCTTTTGCTAATTTCTCTCGATTTAGTCATTGTGCAGGATAGGGGTTAACCTTTTACTCCATAGATACTCATTTCTACGCATTGCTTGTAGGAGCCTTTGGAAAACATTGTGGAAAAAGGTGAAATTGCTCGTGATAATTTCATCTTTTGCCACAATGTTTTCTACACTATCAAAAGGTGTCATATACACATAAGAAACGGCTTCATCCTTGCTGTTATTTAGGGTCAATTAGAGATACTATAGAAATGCCTTATGTGATAAAGGGTTAATAAGTTAGAATGAAAGGTAAAAATTGTGGGGGGGGGGGAAATACACGTAACGTTAATAAATTTAGGACTACCTGTAGAGCTAATTCTATCAGTTCTGTGCAAAATTTAGAATCGAATCGAAATTTTCTTACTTTGCGTAGAACATTGTTCATTATCTGTTGTTGCACAGCATTCTGGGAAAAAAGGAATTCAATATATCTTTTTAATGCATTATACCAAGCAACATAATTACTGATTGATAAAATCCATTTTGTGTCAAAACTGACTGAATCATAAGGTAGAATGATCTGCGGACATGAAGAAAACCAATAGCAAAAGGTATCGACTCGAGTCAGCCTTCGTGGACTGCGCAGGCTGACCTGGGTCAATACTCTTTGCTTCTGCATTTAACCCCAGTCCCCCCTGTTCAGAGAGCAGGACTCGATCACAAAGCAACTTTGATACATGTATATTGACCCCTTATCTTCTACACATTACTTAATCCTTATATAGGCTGCTACGGACGGCTCACAGACCTTTTGAGGACAGCGTAGATCAAGACCAGACTGTACAGGACTTGCTTTATGATCGTGGATCTAAACTGTCTGACAGAGAAATATTATTCCCCAAATAATAAGTTAAAGATAGCAATATTTGGATTTTTACTATCTAATTGCAAATTTAATATTTTTTTTTTGTTTAGCAGGACAAGGGTCAAGGTTAGAGTACACAGAACATTGCGTTTAAACTATCCACTATCTATTTAGAAAACATCACTATTTCTGAATGGCTAAACAATCCGAGTAGAAATTGTGCTTCTCTGTAATTTCGAAAACTGAACTGAGAACTCGAATTACACAAAGGATACTAGCCGAATACTTCCACTCAATACTTTGTAGGGCAATGCTATTCATTAGAAAACTTGAAAAGGGAAAGATTAGCCCATTACCACACAATTCCTACTTTAGAGGACCCTTGGAAAGAAGCCTTTGGAAAACTGGTATTCAGCATTTTCTCCTCTTCCCACAATTTTTTCTACCCTTCACAAAATAAATTTCAAATTTTCAGTCACTTATTTTTGTCGCCTGCAAATGCTTTCAATTTTGACAAGCGTAAAACTTTGTCGTTTGGTAATGAGTTAAGGGGCGGAGGATATAATTAGAGAGAAGTAGAACCAGTAAATGGGACGAAACAGGGAAAAAAAATGCTATATATACACTAAAGTGATTATTTCAAAGATGCTTTGCCGACAATAAAGCTGTCTGGCATTATGCCCCGCTTCATGGCTATTATGGGAGGAGCAAGACAAATTTTATATTTGAGTAAGTAGTAAAGACTACTTAGACTACTACAGTCATAATTGCTTTCTGTCACTTGGGACAAATTTGGGCGTTTGATACCTATGTTCTTATACCAGAAAAATGCTTAAATTATGCCATTATGCTATTTGTTAACGAAGGTTTTATTCCTAGGGAGTCATAAAGAGTTTTCTTTTCATATTAAGAAAATAAAAGGTTTTTTTTAAGAAGCAGATACATATATGTAGTCGACATACTAAAAGCTCGCGATCGGTAATTATACCAGTACGAATGTTTTCTCGGGATACAGTCGAAAAATCAAAATCCTGTCTATTTGTCCGCCTGCAGCTAGCAGTGAAAGAGTGTACAAAACAATGTACAACTTTCCCAACAAAATCACTAGCTCACGTATGAGGGTGCACGCTGTTTGTCTTCTTAAACAAACTAATTATTACTGCATGATTTAAAAAAATAATTTCTATTTTCTTCGTCCAACAGTGTATGAGGCAATTTCAGTAAGAATTCAAGTAAGATTTTAAGTGCAATGTGATGTATTAAAGCTGCATCACTTGCCTAATTATTTCCGGTTTCTTTCACTGTGACTTGTCTTGAAAACCACGTGACCTTGTTATTTAATCATGTGGTTTTTGTATAGCTTCCGGTTTTTCAGACTTAGACTTGGATCTGAAAATGGAAATTTAATAAGTTGCATATATTGTTTCTAAACTTTGTTTTAATACTCCGAAATTTTCTAGATAATTTCATTAAAGGTCAAATATATATCAAATACTAACTCTATACCAAACAACAACAGTGTACGATCACCCAGATTCAAAGTACTGGCAAACAATAAATTGAAAGTTGCTTAGATGATAAGAATTGTCCCTAACAGCATAGAAAACGTGCGAAAGAGGAGAAAATGATGGTTTACCAGTTACCAGTATTTCCTCCTGTTCGGATCAAACCGTTTTCCAAAGCCATCTTCATCAGATATTTTTTTTAGGGTTAAGATTATGATTTGTCTTTTTCCTATAATCGATTTAATAAATATAGGGTATTACCTTCATCATTGAAGTCTAAAGAGAAGGGGAGATAAATACAGTATGAAAACCGTACTTCAATATTGAACGTCCGTTGAAATTAAGGCCATTAGAAAACAACCATTTTCACTATAAAATTATCCTACAAAATTTGCTATGATTAAAATGAGTATTATTGTACTACTTTCACCGAGTCACTTTTATAATCCTAAAACTGCTATACTCTCATTACAAATGGAGATAATAATTACCACTCTTTTATGGAAACTTACAAACGTATCAACAAATAATTTCAAGATGGGCATCAAAGGAATTTCTGGTCGGTTAAAAATGTGCAAAATATATCTGTACAAGTCCGTATTAGTTAAGTATCAAGACATTTTATACTGATTAATATATTATAAATATTCTGATAAGTGATTAAAGATGTGCCATTTTCGCCTGACCATGTCTATTTTTTTTTCAAGAACATTTTTTTTTATCATGGCCCCATAAAATCTGTCGTCTCCGAATCAGCTGTTACTTTGGACGAGTTCAAAATTGTGCGGTCCGGGACAGATTTTTCATCCCCTATTGAATAGATTTTACTATTATTTTTCAGCACACAGTTCCACGCTACAAACATGAGCGGTCTGGCTGCGATTTTGAATAAAATACATGGATATCTAGTGAATGGTGTATATCCTAGATCAGACTCCAGGTTATATGTGGCCTCATCTTGATCTGCGTCTTCATCATAGACTTCTTGTGTCGGTTCAAGTCGTGAAAACTTTTTCTCATCCACTCACTCATACGCAAGTACGAATTTATTGATTGGTTAAATGGCATTTACAGCGGTATGTAACCCCGAGGCTGCTGGACAATTGGAAAGTAAGGTAGAAACGGCTAAAAGTACTCAGTCCAAGACGTTGTGATTTTTTTTTCAAAAATTAACTGACATTTTAGAATCAATTCTAAGTGTGCGCTGTCTTTGTAATCTGCTTCCCATTGCGATCACAATACAAAAGTTGCATCAATCAGGATCCCGGAAACGCTTTCATCAGGAGAGAGCAAGCGGCACGTAGTCTGAGTAATTCAATTAAGACCAAATTTTGTCAAAGTTCTATACAATCTGCAGCGAATTATTCAATTCCGCTGCGTACCGCTTTGATATCAGGCTCGCTTGTTGGAAGCGTTTTGTTGGTTGAAGAATAATGTAGATAGATATTGTGGGATTTAGAGATAAAACCTTTCTGCAGAAACATTACGTCGTCATTAAGGTTGTATTGTACTCTTTAGTAATTGGAGGAAAACATTTGCCTCTGTATTTGCCATCAAAAGTTGAAGTTGATGTTTTCCGAGAAAAAAATGAGTTTAGAGGTTTTATGTGCTATTCTTCTAGAACTGTTTCTCACGATATGGAAAATTGGCTGAAAATAGTTTTAGAAAAAGGCCATTGTCTAATGAAGTCAAAAGTCCGTTTGAGGGATGTTGTTCATCACTTTCAATAGTGTCACTGTTATATAAAGGCAACAGATTAGACGTGCTTCTTCCCCTATTTTTCTTACGTCAACACAGAGCTAGGCTTTGTTTGGTGTTAACACCGTTTTTAATATAATTTCAGTTATATTGCAGTGTATCTAGCCTATTTTTTCTAGAGATACAAATCTAAAATCATTTTTTTGAGCTGTTTATATAGGGATGAGACAAATGGCAGGGTCTTTGCCAACACAGTCGACCAAAGTCCATACAACTTGGTAACCAGCATTTTCTCCTTTTCCCACAATGCATTCTACCCTGCTGGAAACAAATTTCAGTTTTTAAGTTACATTTAATTTGTTATCTGCAAGTGCTTTCATTTCGACCAGTCTAGATTTTTGTTGTCAGGTAAAGAGTTAAAGCGATCTAACATTACACCGTCCAACCTAATCGATTAGTTTGCCCAATTGAACCAATTTGCCCACTAAATCCTGTTTTTTTTTTCCAGGAAAAAGGGGAAAAAAATGTCCCACATACTGTACTATTTAAAGCATGACCTTTCTTTTTTCGGGACAAAACTTATTAAGGTGAAACTCAAGCTCTGTCTACGAAAGGAAAATCTAAATCTGTTTGAATGAACAGCCAATGGTTTCTTTCCACAATAAAATGGAACTAATGAATGGATTTGGCATAAAGGGCGAGGCGTTCCCGTGAAAAAAAAATCATGATTGGACGGCAAAAAACGAGCGTTATCTACAGATGACAAATTAATGACACAAATGTCAACTGACCTATATATTTATATTCGGGGGTCTAGAATAACCAAATATCGTTCATGAATTATACATTTTTGGTCAAGTTATATCTCTTACCGTTGTCAGTTGGAATATTCCACGCTCCAGGAGGTATACCTGGTACTCAACGCAGTTTGATAAATTTGTCGACTTTTTGGCCAAACAATTTGGAAACCATTCCCCTATAATTAAACCTTTACCGGGTGATGCCTTGATCAAAGAACTCGGAGGAAGACGGTTTTTCTTTTTTAAAACGTTTCCACTTTTGCAACAACATCCTACCCTTAGAAAGAGGAACTATATCATTCAAGCCATCTATGATTTGTGGTCAACAAAAGCTATCAATATGGACGAGTCTACACGTTTGTAATCTGATAAAGAGCAAGAGATCGTAGATTTCTGTGATAGACTGAATAAGTGATCGAAGCCACATATCTCGTATTTCTTGTCTAAAATTTAACGTATTACCGCCTGCTCTCGCCTCTTTTATCTCGAAAAAGGTAACATCTGAAAATATTTTGCCGAAAGGAGAAATTCCTCGCCACGAACAATTTTTTATTTTTGCAAAACATGCTTACATGTATAAACAAATCTTAACAGAGGGTGCATTATCCATTTTAGTACCTAATGTTTAATTCTTTCCTAAACGACAAAATTGCAGACTTTTCTAAACTTACATCAATTATAGACGACAACAAATATCTCGTAAATGGTGGAAAATATTTTTTTGAAAGAGTAGCAAATATTGCGGAAAAAAAAGAAAAAATTTGGTAACCAGCATTTTCTCTCTTTCCCATCATATCTTAAGAGCCTTCATTCTCATGGTCGTGAAAACTCGGGTTTGTGTGATAAAGGGCTAAAGGCCGTCTGCTTGCAAATTTGTCTAACCCTTAGGCTGCTAAGCACGACTCACTGACCTTTGGCGGACAATGTAGATCAAGATCAGACTGCACAGAATGTGCAGTCTGATCTTGGACCTACACTGTCCGCTTAGGAAATATCTTTCATCAAAATAACCATTGAAATACCAATGTTTGGGTTAACGCTACCGGCTTGAAAGTTTCATGTTAGTTATTTAGGAAGATAAGGGTTAAGACGCTATCTGTTCCCCTCGGCCAACAAAAAGATGTTATATCTATGACATTTATTGTTCTGTTTGTGGAAGGGTCGGGTTCTCTTCCGACTTCTCAAGTAATGCTTTATTCAATTCCATCGCGACCGACATTTTTGCCAAGTGCAGCCAAAACGATCAATAACTATACAAAAGATGCCTGAATGACACCAATTTCATCTTTCCTTATCCATAAAAGGTTTTACAAGGCATGCATTCGTAGCTCCCAACAACTGACTTTTCCTGGCTTGCTGTTTACTGTGTTTTTGTCTGAAAGCCACAGTTCTTTTTTTTCTGTAATGATTTGGGGGACAAGCAACCAATATTTTCAAACACGTAGACTAATCTGTTTAGATTATTTACATAATAAACGCCTTTAATGAATAGCGTATAATTATATTTATGTATAATAAAATGTAGTTCTCGGATGGTTTGGTTATTTTGTGATGTTTTTTTTACAGTTATAATGGGAAAGTATATCATAAATGGGCCAGTCTGCGTTTCTGTGTGGTCGGATCATGCCTCAGTGCGCGTGTAAAGAGTAGCTCATCAGATTCGATCTTCGGTCTCATCTTATACGCTCCCCTTTACACAAGCAATTAGACATGATCCAACAAATCAGAATTGCCGACTGTTGCCGACTGTTGTATTATTCTATTAGTGATATCGAATATATATATATATATGTGTGTGTGTGTGAAAAGGATTCTGGTACCTAATGCCCTTCCTTTTAGTCCTTTACAGTACATCTTTTTGTCCACGCTTGTACCCAGTACCTATGTAAACTGGAAGAAGTCTAGAGAAGCAAACGATCTGGCAAATACTGTCCCTCCCTCTGGGGCTTAGCAGTGCGTTAAATATACCATCGCTAGTACCAATTAACCCTTTACCATACAATCTCTGGTTTTCAGGACCCTGAGAAAGAAGCATTCTGAAAACATTATAGGAAAATGAGAAAATGCTGTTTACTATGGACGCCGTTTACACTTTTTTCTTTCCAGAGGATTTGGTAGAGACAGGGCGCTTTATGTTATCATAGGTTATCCTGCCGTTTCTCAACTACTTGTGCTTACACAAGGGCAGGAATCAATCCGACAGAGGATAAATTACGAAACGAATGAGAAGGATTAACTCATTATCAAACGACAATATTATAGAAAGCATTTGCAGACGACAAAACAAAAGTGACTGAAAATTTGAAATTTGTTTTGTGAAGGGTAGAAAACATTGTGGGAAAAGGAGAAAATGCTGGGTACCAGCATTTTCTCCTTTTCCCACAATGTTTTCTAAAGGCTTCTTTCTCAGGGGCGTCAAAAGAAAGGATTGTATTGTAATGGGTTAACCAGATACCAACCTTTTTACAGTAAAATCAGTTGGACAAACTCTGGGCACAAAAACTTCAGAATTATACAGCACAAAATGGATGGCATTCTTCCCATTATAGTCTCAAATATGCTTCACTCTCAAGTAATCTGATTTAATGATTGGCTTTTTCCTCGCAAAAGGCTTAAAGGCGTGAAATATTCTTTTTCATGGTAACTTGATATTAGAGTCGGGTTATAAACCCATGTCGAGGGGGAAATTTTAATGGAATTTCAGGCGATAAGTTTGTGGTGAAATAGCGTAATAAAAATATTTCTGTTCGCTTTTCCTTTTACCCCCTCCTCTGAGAAAAGAAAAAACACACACACAAAACACATTTGAGAAATACAAAGAAAGAAAATCAGAGTTTAGATAAATGGGAAAAAAATGTTATTGTCGTTAAAAAAATTAAAAAAATAAACATATTCAGTGGCACGAAAATTTTGTATTGAATTTGATTCTGGCCGTCCCACATTTGTCACTTTTGTTTCCCTGCCATCATGCCAAAAACGACTTAGAAATAAGCGTGTAAAATATTGATGACAGGTAAGATTTATACTGTTGAACCTTTTTCCTAACGACAAACTTTACATTTTGCAAAATTCAAGATATCTACAGACTAGAAATTCTAAAATGAGTATAAATGAGTCAAAGTTCTCTGATGGGGTAAAAATTGGGGAAAGGAGAACAAGCTTGTTATCAGCATTATTTTCTTTTCTTTAATACATGTTGCCAACAGTAGTGTCCCTCAGGATCGTTCAAAGTCAGAATTGTTTAGTAAAGGGTTTATACATGAATAGATATGAAAACACTGTAGCAAATTAGTAATTTTCCCAGAATTCTTATCACATGAGGGGACCCTGTTGAGGTTTCATAGTCACACCAGTTAACAATCTCAATCTGTTTTAATGCGGTAACCATAGGGTGTCATAAGCCATCCTTAATTATTGGGAGAGCTTTATGTCTTTGTGTGGATAGGGTATATCAAGATCAAAGGGCACAGAACGTGTAAGGTGAACTTGAATCTGCATGGCCAAATACTATGTGATATCAACTAAAAACAGGTCTTGAATCCAAACACCTCTTGATTGCTGCCTTACTTTTTCTTTGTACGTTAATCCAAGAGTATGTTCTGTTCATAATAGCGCGTGTAAAGAAAATTAAAGAACAAAATTTAATTACATGTGGATCTAGTTGTACAGATCCGACTCGAACTTGCGCAGAAGGCCAAGTTTGGTAATATACGAATAATAACTTTGACGTAACTGCCTGAACCTCACAAGTCATTTATATAGCCAACTCTATTTTCAACTAGCCATCTGCCTGAGAAAGAAAAAAAGCATCTCGTCGGTTTACTGCAAACACCTCCTAAAGACAGCTTGTTTCAAGTAGTTGTTACGAGGTATTTGAAGTAAACCGATGATCTATAAATTTCAATCATGTGGCCTTTCCTGGAAGTAAGAATTTGAACAATATTTAGATAAGGTCCAAGATGACGAAAAAGTCAGATGACGTCATGGCTGTCGGAGTGAGAAGCTCTCGTTCGTATTGGATTTCGGTCAATCAGAAAGCATTGTGGGAGAAATCAATTCGTCAAAAGACGGTGTTTTCATGGGATATTTGATCAAATTGTTTCCAATGTATTGAATGCTGTGATACTACTGCGCGGATGTTCATTACGGGAATAGCTTCTTTATTGAATGAGTTCGTTACTTCCTTCCTGTGCGAGTACCTTTTCGCTAATTTGCCCAGCTATCCCAACATATGTACTATTTTCCTCCCGACCTCTATTTGCGAATTCTTTCGCCGGTTTTGACTTGTATGTGGTACAACTGGTTTGTAGGGTTTACTGTTGAAAATATAGTAGAAAACAATCATGTTGACACATTTCTTCTTGCCCGGAAGTGACTTTCGCTTCTCTAATTTGCCAGGCAATCCATGTATGCGCATTATATCTGTTTTATCCATTTATGTATTCTTTTGCGAGGTTAAAAGGCAACTGCACTGCACGTTTTACTGGTCAATAATCCTAAAAGTTTTTATTTCCGTCTTCGTGCATGTAATTGATTTAATCTACCCCCAAAAACTGATTTAAGGTATTTCGACTGACCAGTTTACAATTGATACTGAGGAGCACATAAGGCATTACCAATTCCTCCTTTCTACAGCTTCCCTTACTCACCAATTAGATAGTACATGAAAACTTACCATATGCCCAAAATATAATGCATTTTCCGACGATTTGTATTTATTTCATAGCGTGTGGGTTAGAAGATATGTAAATGTGCCTTTCTATTGACGAACGGTTCGATAACTCACTGAAAGTAACTTTTTACCTGACAACAAAATGCCTTGCAGACGAAAACATCAGTATGGCTCAATGATTTGTCTTAGGAAGGGCAAAAAACATTGTGAGAAAAGGAGAAAATGCTGGCTACCAGTATTTTCTCCTTTTCCTACAATGTTTTCAAACGGTTTCTTTCTCAGGGTCGTTAAAAGTGGGGGTTGTGTGGTAAAGAGATAATAGCGCATATATACATATGGATCTATGCCATAGTGGACCAAACATAAATATGATACTCTGAACACATTTATTTTTGAAACCGGCTTTATTTATTTGCAAGAAGTATATATACAAGAACATTTATAAACACAATTTTTCATTTCTTTTTCAGCAATTGTATCAGAATTCACCCGCGGTGAAACCAGTAGTGATTCTGTATAGTAATCATTAGGTAAATTAACCACAGACATACGAAGGTAAATATCAACTTTTTTGTTCAAAACATATATCTAGATCAGACTGCACAGAAAAAGCAGTCTAGTAAATCTAGATCTAGGGTCGTATTCACCAACCATTCTTAAGAACATTCTTAGTCTTATTATTCAGAATTTTGTAAATGTGAAAGTAACAGAACTTTTGATTGGCTAAATCATTTGGTTTAGCCAATCAGAAGTTCTGTTTCTTTCACAGTCAGGAAATCTTGAAGAATAAGACCAGGAACGTTCTGAAGAATGATTGGTGAATACAGACACAGACAGTACAAGAAAAAATACAGTCCAGTTTTGATTCACGCAAACAATTCTGATTTCTAACAACCCTGAATAAGAAAAACTCGGAAAAAATACAGAGAAAGGGTAAAAAGATAGTAAGAAGCATTTTCTCCTGTTCCCAGAATGTTTTCTACATGTTCAAAGACTTATCCTATCTGTTGGAAAATATTTGAACTGTTGTCGGCAGATGCTTTGTATTCGGAAGAATCTAAAATATTGTCTTACGGAAGAGACTAGATAGTTTAACTATTGCCTACAGAACAAGTCACTCTCAATTGAAAACTTTATGGATACAAAAAAAAAAAAAAATTCCCTGTATTCAACTTTAATTCTTTGGAGAAATTACTGTATTGTTTTTAAACTTGTCTGCTGCGGTTTTGTATCAAGAGGTAGTAAGTTAAACAAAAAGAAGACGAAAATCAAATGGCCGAGAAAACAATTTTAGAATAGCAAACACATGTTTAACAGTAGTCATATCAGAGTATTCTGTCTACGGAAAAAATGTAATTCAATTCGAATTTCTATTTGTTGTACATTATGACAGGCAAGGGGGAAACACGCTCACCTTTGAAATTCAAAACACAAATTTAGCTACTTTCGAAGACGATGTAAAACCCTATCAAACTATACAAACTTTTAGTCTGAAACCAGATCTACACTAAATAGATATTTTGTGGATTATCTAACGGATTATCCGACCGAAGCTCGGATATTTCTAGATTTTGCTTTAACCCTTTCCCAAACAGCAAATTTTGGACCAGACTAAATTGAAAGCATTTGGCAAATGACAAATTAATGGTTGCTAAAAAGATGATTTTCTATATGGTAGGGTAGAAAACGTTGTGGGAAAAGGAGAAAATGCTGGTTACCAGCATTTTCTCCTTTTCCCACAATGTTTTCAAAAGGCTCCTATTCCTGACCCGTAAAAAACCAGGGATTGTTTGGGAAAGGGTTAACTCAACACGCACACTTCAGATGATATTTTTTGAATGATGTAATTAAATTAAAATTTTATGTACTTCACATTGCAAACCTAATTTGGAATACAATTCAGATTTTAAGCCTGAACGGTTATTGAATTTCGGTTGTGAACCTACACGGTTGTACGGTTCAGATGGCGAACCTACACGGTTATATAATTCAGATGGCGAACGTAAACGGTTATACGGTTCAGATGGCAAACCTACACGGTTATATAATTCAGATGGCTAACCTAAACGGTTATGCGGTTCAGATGGCAGACCTACACGCTTAAACAGCTGAGATGGCGAACCTGCACTGTAAAACTGTTATTATTGCGAACCTACATGGCTATAGTTCAGTTTGCAAACCTACACGGTTATACAGTTCAGATGGCGAACCTATACGGTTATGTGGTTCACTTGGCGAATCTACACAGTCACAGAGTTCAGATAGCGAACTTTCACGGTTATACAGTTCAGATTGCAAAACTAAACCGTAAATTAACCCAGACTGCAAATCCAAAAGGTCATATAATTCAGACAGCACATCTAAATAGTTACATGTACAGATGTATACATGTGTTACTTTCAAATACAGGAGATTCTGGAAATCAAGACAAAGAACATTCTTAAGAATAGTTGGTGAATACGGGTCCTGCTCTTTACATAAAGTGTGTCAGACTGAAACTTTAATTTCAAAACCTCTTTGAATCTTATTTCATTTTGAAAAAACGTAAGCGTCAAAGGTTCGGATATCATATTACCGCTATGGGTGGCAATTTGAATCCTTCGACCGTTTAGGTTTACAAATAGATCGTGTATACATGTTACTATTCAGCTTTGCAGTGTAACTCATAAAAACCATTAATCAGAAAAGGAACTGAAGTATTTTGACATTTAAATTCATGATCTGAATCGTATAACAATTGAGGTTTGCAATCTAAACTGTATAACCGCTAATGTTTGCAACCTGAATTATACAAATAGGTTAGCCTATAAATTCCTAAGAATGGTTGGTGAATACGGGCCCAGATTGCATTTCGAAACGGTTATGCAGTTTTAGTTTCAATTTATAAAAGGTATGCAAGTTAGATGGCAATCCTACACTCTGACGTAATCAGAATGCATTCCTTAATGGCAATGTGTTTCAGATGATTACAATCTGAAACCATTATAGCTTAAATAACAATTTTATCTGCCATTTAAGTCGATCATCTCAGCCAGTGTTGTTGGTTTTGTACCCATAATATCATCGGCAAGAATCATGACAATTTAATGTTTCTGGGAGTCGGAAATCGAAGGAAATTTTGAACTGAGAGTAATAATTTGCAAGACGAAACGTGCGCGTGACATTCTAATATCTCAGAAAATTTGGGCAAATTGTTCAAAATATTGAATTAGAAGACTCAGTGCGTTACAGACAAGCTTTCGTGAAGATATTCTATTGAGGCATTATGATATAACTGACAAAGTATTTTTCGCTAGATAATTTGGTCAAAGGACAAGCACGGTACTCCATTTTGATAATCTTCAGTAGATTAAAGTACCTGAGATTTCTGTGTCAGTCAGCTCTCTAGACATTCAGAGGACAGATGAAGAAAGATAGGTCAAATCTATCAGTAACTTTTTCACCACAATTCTGTCCTGTTGTTACAGTAGGTATACTCTGCTTCATTGTGTAGATCCGTTTTGGATTTGTGCTTGACTCTCTGGCCTTTATGCACCAACCATTCTTATTTCATTGTAACCACAGTTCTAGATTTAGAAAGTACCAAAGTACCGCAGCTTCTGATTTGCCAAGCCATTTGGCAGATCCAATCAGAACTTGTGTAACTGAAGCACAAATATAGCTTTAAAAAGCGTTTTTTAATCTCTGTTCCACTATATTGTCTCTTTTTTAAATCTCATCAATATCATAATCGGTGAGAATGAACTGATTTTTTTACACACGAGATCCGTGTATATATTAACCTTCGATTTTATGAATCATTTCAATTCGTCAAAATACAAAGATTATTTTAATCTATTACATATTCTATTTTCTTAATGAAGCTGTTTCGTTCGTAATATGTTACCATTTCCGATGGGTAACTGTCATAGTAAATGCAAATTGTTTCTCATCTGCTGTTTTACTTACACTTTACAAGAGGTCAAATTCCAACTATAGCGCCGTGATGACATTTTGTCTTTCCACTGTCTTATAAATCAATGAGCTATAGCTTAACTAGCATAGGTACAGACAATTGTCGTAGAAAGATTTCCGCGCGAACATAGGTCAAACTAGGTGAAAGGTAATCTTTTCTCCAATTTGATGTCAGTGAATAAGGAGGTATATTAAAGCAGGATTTCACTTTAAATAACAATCAAATCTGACATGAAGCTTTTAAAAATATGTCTTTTTCCTTTGGCATGACATGTAGACTTTTGAAAAAAAAAAAAAAATGATATAGCCTTAACGTCGTGTGAAGTATTAACAAACTTTAGCATGACCTAGGTTACAAGAAAACGGATCGTTTTCCTTCCAGATAATTTTTCATTTATATGACCCCCTTAAAATAAAATTCCATACAAGAAAAGATATGTAAAAGATGCCACACTTATGTTTCACACTATATTGTCCAAATGATAGATATTTATGTGTCAAAATAAAATTACTTGTACAGTTTTTATTAAGCACAAACTATTTCTGCTTTCTCATCAACATATGTATGACTGTAAAGTTATTTCTGTACAAAACTCTAAAAAAAGAAAATTGTAACCGTAGTTTTTAGAAGCTTTTTCTTTGTATACTTTATTTAAAAAAATGTAACGATTAGCACACACAAGATAATAGTAGTAATTTATGTCGACACTTTCCATCATTTTCCCAACGAACCTAAATAGTTTTTTTCCATCTAGTTACAAAATCGTCAAAACAAAACCTCAAGGTCTCAAGTATCCTTGACCTGATTTGTTAAACCTCCGAATCACGTGTTCCAACCATGGTTGTTACGGTCACGGGTTTTCGGCCCTCAACAAACTTGGGACAACAGCGGCAAAACACAGCAATGAATGTATCTCGGAACTGTTTACTCATTGTACAATATAGTACAAAGTTTATTCCATTATTTATCAAGGCAAGTATATCCAGAAGGTCCCCTAGGGGCGCATAAACGTTTTCAAAGAAACCATGAATGAGGCCACACAAAAGATTTAGGACCCCTTGTGGCGTTTCAGTCACTAGAAATAATATAACTACGGCTAGAAGCATCCTTGTCGTCCTCTGGGAGCGACGAGATCTTTTAGCGCCTGTCCCTACCGGCTGAGTTTCACCATCAACGACAGAGTTTTTGTTCATCATTTTCTTCCGCCTCTTTTCCGCATCTTGCATCGTCCGGACCAGAAGTACGCTGAATATCGTTAGCAATAAACAAGGCAGTAGTTTGATCAGGGTAGCTTGAACCCAAAAATTGAAGTTCTGTAAGATTATTTCAGCTTTTGTATCTTCCTTAATTCCAATCCAGAAGATTGTCTTGTTCATATTTTCTGGACTCAAATTTTTTGCTACCAAATGCGCCGGAGAATTTTGAAGTCTGTATACCGTCGAGTTCGGTATACAGATTACAGCAACGACAAAAGAGACTGCTATGACAGCAGTCTTGGCTCTTTGAACATTACACCACCTAGCTCCTCGTCTAGGAAACCGAATAAATACATAGCGGAAAACGGCAAGCGTAACGGTCAACCAGATCGAAATAGAGTGCATGATGACGCTGACGATTGCATAACTCAGCTGGAACTTCGCACAGCTCTCGGTGTCTCTCTCTGGGGAGACGTCTGTGCCATGAATGACGTACATTTGTAAAGCGTAGGGCAGATAAAAAGCCATGGTTATGCCATCTGAAATTGCCAAGCCTGTGAGAATTATATTTGTTGAAGAGACCATATTTTTCCTCGTAAGTATTATGATATTCAGAACATTTGCTATGACACCAAACACGCACACAATGGTAGCTAGGTATCCATGAACAGATTTATACGTTTCTTCAACCGATTGCAATGGCGGTTGCTTAGTAACTTCCGATAGATAATTACCCATATTGTAGTATTTTGTGATATTATCATAATACAGTTCTGGACCAATAGATTCTGTGACATTGACATAATATCCAGCTTCGCTCATAATATTCAGCCTGATTTCTGGCTCAGTTTCTCACACCTATCCTTTGACCTTGACCTCGACTTTAACCTTGAAGATCTTTTTTAAGAGAATTGGAGAAGTGAAAGGCGTCAACCTGAAATTAAAGAAAACAAATTGTGAATAAACCAAATGACGACATTTCTTTTTAAAGTAGTCCTGTATGTTTTTGGCACACCAAGCAAACTCTGTGTTGACTGCCAAAGGTATGTCAAAAGCGACGATAAGGCAGTCTGTGCGCCTTGTTAAAACATGAAAAGGAGCTGTATAAGTAAAATTATTGATAGTAATATATATTGACGATTGGTGTGTTCAGTTACATACGAATACGGTTGAAAACATAAATTCTAGATGGCAATGTGGAGAAGGTGTTCATCATGCCGAATTTCTGCTTTTGCCGGAATGCTTCCAGGTTGACAAGTGATAAAGTATGCTAAAAATCAGCAAATGGCTTTGTGCGAAAAAAAAAGCAAGAAAAGAAATTAAGATTCCTTACAACGAAGAAGCCGCAGAGAGGGAAGCTTTTACAGCAACCCATGGCTTCTTAATCATGAGAAATTCGATTTTTGTACTACAATGACAGGGGAAAAACTCAGTAGAAAAAAGTAATCATGTATTTTTTGCCAACAATGACCACATTAATTCTGAAAACCCAAATCTTCATCAATCAGAGGGAAATTTCTAAACTCTCCACTACTCGGCGATATTTTAGATTTGCCCAAATTCAAAGTACTTGCAGATGACAACTAAGATATGATTTGAAAGAACGGATCGTCTACGAAAGGACAGAAAATATTGTGGGGTAAGGAGAATATGCTGTTTCCTAGCATCTTCTTCTTATATTATACACGTATTTCATGAGTCTTTTTTTAGAAATGTTATCGGTAATTTAAGCTGGGGAACTATTTCCCCGTCAGAGTAAATATTTTCCTCCTGTCGAAAATCTGGAACTACTTTTTTTGTTCAACTTGAGATCTATGGTTTTAGAAGTGGCATTCGTTGACAAAATAATCAGAGAAAATTTAATATATAATTTATTTCATCAGATTGTGATTAATATGGAGAAATGTTTGCCTCAAAAGGGAAAGGTCCGCGAAAATAACTCGTTATTTTTGCATACCTTTCCCTTTTTCGGCAAATATTTCCCCATATTAACCACAAGCTGATGAAATAAACTATTTTTCTCAAAATGTCTTTTAAGGTTCGTTTAAACACGGGACTGTTTGCTAAATGGTTTTATTAAAAAGAAATAAAATAGAGGGCGTGGTACATAAACTAGAGCGCCTCATTTTGCCCCATGAATTGTAACATCCCTTTTTTCACCAGTACACGTATTCAACAATCCCGAATTATACTTTGTTAAAAATACAAAAGTACAGTGAATTATAATGATTATATTATATTATTATATTTAAATATAAACAAGAGCGAATAATTTTCGCAAGATACGCCCGTCCCAACGCCAGTTGTCTAGTGGTGTTGATAATCGTAAAGGGCAGGTAGAGGAAAATAGTAGTGCAGCAGAAATCATATAAGTGATTGAAATAGGCATGAATGTCCCCTGTAATGTTAAGGACACATGTTGTAGTCATACAGCCATATGCCGGCTGAAAGTTCTGTTCCGGACAAGCAAGAAATACTGTAAAAATGAAGATCGAAGTGGAATTACTCAAAATCCCTCTAAGTAAAGTTATTGTTCTTGCGCAATGCACTCCGTAATACTGTAACAAACATGCATACCAAGTTTGAAGTCGTTCTGACTTGAGATGACAAAGTTATATTCCGGACAAGCACTAAATGCTAAAAGTGACCATCAAAGGAAAATAAATCAAAGACAGCAGGAGGAAGAGTTACAGTTCCTCCGCACTGCACTTTCAAATATTGCAACAAATAGGCAAACACTGCAGCAGAAGACTTTGAAAACATACTTGTAGTAAAGGATGACAAAAATGAATGGGAGTTTAATTCATGGAATATATTGTGACAAGAAGGGAAAATCGTTATAAGCAAAATTATGATCTTGAATCTTCACGCTCTACTTTTATTCAAACCTTTTGCACACAATGACGACTTTTGAAGACCCCTGGAAAGAAGCCTTTTGAAATCATTGTGGAAAAATGAGAAATGCTGGCAACCACAATTTTTCCCACAATGTTTTGGTACGCAGAACAAATGAATAATTAGAGTTTGTGATTGGTAAAAAATATAGACATGTGTATTCTAAGGGCCCTTGTGGGACAAAACAGTAGACATGTTTATAGTTAGTGCTCTGCTTATTTTCTGGAAAATTTATGCCGTCTGTCTTTTTAAAAAGTATATTTTGTTTCAAATAGACTGTCGGTGCACCCTAAAAATAACACCAAATGTAAATCCGCTAAGCTAACCGTCCTCCAGAAAAGAATCGCTCGCATTATTCTAGGCGTTACCCCAAGAACACCGTCGAAAAATCTTTTTTCCCAACTTAATTGGTTAACGTGCGATAATAGATGTAAGTATCACACCGGCGTTTTAATTTACAGATGTCGTAATAACCTATCGCCTAGATATATGAGTGACATTATTTCGTTTTCGTGTAACACGAATTATAATTTAAGGTCATCTGCTCGTAGTGACATCGTAAACTCTAGATTTAATACATCGTACAAGAAACGGGCATTCTCGTATTTCAGCATGGATGTGTGGAATGAAATTCCTACTTCCATCAGAGATGCGAAATCAATAATTAGCTTCAAAAAACAGTTCAAACAACATTTATTGAACGCACAGTCCTCGTTATAGTTACATTATCATACATCTATACGAAAAAACGTGTATCTGTCCGTATAACTCATATTCCAACATTATTTTGCTATTAACTCATCTTCTGTATTTTCAAACACTACAATCATCAGTATCACCAACCATTATCATCTTTATTATTATTATTATTATCCTAAATATTATCGTTACTATCGTTGTTCCACTCATCTTGAAGGCAACATTGTAAAAAAGACTTTGTAATATGTCTGAATGTTTTAACCTTCACTAAATAAAGATATTATTATTATTATTATTATTATTATTATTATTATATTTTCTCCTGCTAGATGGCATTCTACAATATGACATGCGCCACAACGTTCCTATGCTGTTTTGCTAAATTGAGAAAGCCTATTTTTAATTACCGTTATATTATTATTCTCCGTCTAATTCAAAGTTAAAAAAAAATAAAGAAATCTGTTACAGGGTAATGGTAAGCCTATTAGAAATTGCGTTACTTAATACTAGTATTTAGACACTTTTTGAGAACAGAACTATAAAAGCTTCTTCTGATTGGTTAGTAAATATGGGCCCTGGTGATGCCCTTGTTCACTACCGTATCCCGTTAGCGAAGATAAACCTGTCAATGTGATAGAAAGACGCTTATCTGATTCAAGACAAATAAAATGAAAATGAATGTGCTTGTCTGAGGGATAATTTATTTAATATATTGGCAATCTGTTTTCATAAACTTCGTGACGAGGGCTGTTAGAGTCGATATTGGGCGAAAATACTTTCTTCTTTTGCGTAAGACGTATCGTTCTGACTTACAAAATTCTAAAAATCGAGAGGGTCATGATGGCCTCATGTCGCTCCACCTATTTATGAATAAATGTGCCATTCATGTTAACTGTAAGAAGCCGTTATTTAAATAAAGTTCTATAGAGAAAACAGGCCTTTCAAAAAGAGTCCTCCCTTTTTCAAGGCGTGTTGACCAGAATTTCGAAGCGAAGCGCAATCGCGATTGATTGATTGAATTTGCGTTTACATCGTCGCTACCGGTTGCCCATCTGAGCGACGCTCCCAGAAGACGGTTAGTTGTTACAGGGGATAGTGCAAGGATACAGGTCGAAACTACTGAGAGCTTCGCCTGGTTCTTTAACGTGCTCGGCGTATAGCACCGTCACACGGGACCTCGGTTTACCGTCTCATCTGAAGGACTATTAGTAATTTTAGTTGGCCAGCCGGAGATTCGAACCCACAACCTGTAGTGACCGGAAACATTGTATTCACGAGTCCTACGCTCTACCTACTGAGCTATATCGGCAATCGCGGCCAGCAGAATGGGGATATAAATCGCGGCCAGAAGAATGGGGATATAAAGGAGAGTGAGAGGTTTGAGGCGTATATCATCGGTTTACTTCAAAAACCTCGTAACTGCAGCTTTTGAAACCAGTAGTTACGAGGTTTTCGAAGTAAACCGACGATATTTCACTTTCAGTAAACATGCTGATAATATTTCACGGCAATTACGCTGACAGTTGTATGTCAAGAAAAAACTGCACAAAACAACCAGTCTAATATTTGAAAATGATCAATCTCTATTTAACAAATACTGTTAGATTTGAAACAAACACCTGCTCTATAGTGAACCTACACATTACCCTCAATAATGTTTAGAAATTTTCTGGAACGTTTTATTGAATTCATCTACAAATTGGAAGGTTAATTCAGTCGGATAAACGCATTTCTATTTCTCTTTTGACAGAATTTCAAACAGATCCAAATTGAAAAGATTTGCAGACGACAACTTGATCACACATGACGAAATTGATGGTAAAGTGTGAACTTTTAGCGAGACTATTGTTCTTTCAGGCAGATAACAATTGTCTCATGTCGACAAAAATCTGTCAAGTTGGAATAAATGTGCAGAGTAAGTATAATTTTGTCGCTAAGATATCCGGATTTATATCCGAAAGGGGAGAGAATAAAGTAAGAGTAGCAAATACAGATTCTTTTACTCCTTTTCTCACATTATCTTTAAAGTCTTTCTCTCTCAGGGATCTAACAAGCACGAGAACGTTGCTCAAGGCTTTCAGATTTTTATCTAAAATGAGCACCCCTTATACTACTGCTAAATGAGCACGTTATCTATAGGTTTTATTTCATTACCAAATGACAATATTTTAGGCTTGTACAAATTGAAAGAATCTGCAGACGACAAATTAAAAGTGACTGAAATTTGAAATTTGTTTTGTGAAGGGTAGAAAACATTTTGGGAAAAGGAGAAAATGCTGGCTACCAGCATTTTCTCCTTTTCCCACAATGTTTTCTAGAGGCTTCTTTCTCAGGGTCGTCAAAAGTAGGGATTGTGTGATAATGGTTAAATCTGGAAAGAAGCCAACTACATTCAGCCAGCAATATAGATTTGCGTTCATTATACAAAATCGTAAAGGTCTTGACAAAAAAATCAGACTACACGGTCTGTGTAGACTGATCTCATTCTGCAGTGTCCACGTAAGGACCAATAAGGCTGTTCTTTGAATACTAAAGTTTAGACAGAAAAATACAAACGGCTAACAAAATACATTTTATCGTAATCTATTTTGCACCAGGAATATCTTCTTCGTGATGCATTGTGACAACTGAAAATAGATGATTTGATGGGCTTTAGAAACTTAAGATACTCCCATGGCGACATTTTGCATCAATTTTGGTTTAAAAGTCTAGCACTACCGATACCATGCTTCAACAAATCTGTTTTTTCTTTTTCTGAGACAAGCTTCTTGTTTTAACTCTAACCCTTCCAGTGTCATAGATAAAACAAATCTATAATTTTCTGGAGACGACATCGAGTAAGATCAAGACCACAGTGGTGTCCGTGGGCGTGGGGAAGCGCGTCTGTCTCATAACCTAAAGGTCACGAGTTCGATACCCGGTAGCGGGTGTAAACTTTGGGATTTTTCATTGGCCCATTGGTGCGAGTACTAGTGTAGTTCCCTGGAATCAGAATCGGGAGAGATTAGTTTAAGTTGTAAGAACTTGTTTCTCAATCGATGTAAAATAATTATGTCTAAACTAAACTAAGATCACAGAACACGTAGTCTGATCTTCTAGCCACACCGTCTGCTTGCTTAGTCAGATCTTATAAGAGAAGAATCTTTCTGGATTTACGTGATATGGAATTTCAGCTGTCGATAGAAGTTGACTTTATGCTCTTTGAAAAATTTGGCTTAAAGACGTTAATGACAAATTCTTCCAACGGACAGATTTTTTTAAAACTTTGCACATACAAAGCTCATCATGTCTCTTGTAGATTATAATGATAGAAAAAGGGGGTACCCGTGCTCGTTTCTGAGAAATTCGCTTTTGAAAAAGGTATATACAGTTCCAAAATTCAGCATATACTAGATTTAACACACTTTCCTTTAATAGTCAATTAAACAGGAAAATTGCCAGAAGAATATACAAATATACATCACTTTAAAGAAAAATAATTCAGTTTTGCACAAAAAACATACGAAAGCCTGGTTCTGAGCATGGTAAATGTACCAATATGCATTTTACATATAGACTATTGAGTTAAAAAGGGAGATAATTTGACCGGGTTAAGGGTTAATTTTCAATAAAAACATACTTTCTAACGGACAGATTTTTTTTTAAATTTCCACAATCTTAGTACTTATAAATCTTGACAAGAAGAAAAAATAAAAATGGCACCTACCCGTGCTTCTTTCCCCAGGAAACAGGGATGAAGGTCACGTTGGACGTTAATTTTTTCCAAGGAAAACTATATAATAGAAGCTCAGCAGACATAGTGGGAAAGAAGAAATTGCTCATGCTTATTGAAAGCGATTTCTCCTTTTCCCACATTAATCCTATACTCCTTCAAAAAATGAATATAGCGTATATACCTCAAATTTATATCAAACCGTTAATTATCTACATGTTTTTTTTTTTTTTTTTATAAATTTGCATACATGATTACGGCTCATAGAAATGCAAAAAACAAGAAATATCTCTGGAAAAAATGGGATAAAAGCTCAGCAGACATGATGGAAAAAGGAAAAATTATTCAGTATAAGAAATTTCTCCTGTTCCCACAGAATTTTTCAAAGAGGAAATAGCCATACTTCCAGAAATATGTATACTTCAACAGCTTCAATTTTCTGCCTGTTTCATTGTTTGCTGTGTAACTGGACTTTTTTTCGAGCTAGTTCTTTACCAGTCATATCATCCTTACACTGGCAGGCCAGTTTTGATGCTATCACCTTCATCCTGAAAGGATAGCATGACAACTGGCCTGCCAGTGTCAGGAAAATGTCAGAAGCTGTATCATTTTCAGCGTTGGATGGCTGACATTGCGTAAAAAACTTTCTTTTTCCACGACAAATAAGCATTCGTTTTGATGAAAACTTCCCCTTTTTATTTCGACCATAGAATACCATGGCTAGTGCAACCGTGCTAGTACCATCCGTAGAATGTTCGGTCCGCTGTTGCTTTTGCCATATGTGCGAAAAAATACACATTAGCGCTGATAGTTTTACTTTCTGTGAGAAATACAGATGCGCAGTATGAATGCGCGTAAACATTTATACCAAACGTCGTTAACGCATAAGCAAAAAGTATCGGCAAAGGTCGGCCTGCGCAGTCCGCGCAGGCCGACCTTTCTCGATACTTTTGCTACAGGTCAATTTTCTGCACGTGAAAAGACCCCTACCTTCAGGTACACTATGTTATTAGACAAAGTGGATTTTATGGTTCCATAATCATGTGACGATTAGTCTAGCATAATGAATCATGGATATTCATTTAGCCCTCTTTTCACAGAATATGGCTAACATATCGTCGGTTTACTTCCAAAACCTCGTGACTACAGCTTGTTACAAGGTGTAGTTACGAGGTTTTGGAAGTGAACCGACGATATATAGTTTTCATGTATCTCGTGGCAGATTAATGCCACTATACTATAATTACCTAAAACTTACGCAAATTTTGGCCATAACTACCTTAGTGAAACGGGGCCCTGGCGATTTTACCTTGATTAGATGAAAAGATAGAAATTCCTAGAATCTTTCATTTATCACAATAGTTTTCTTAAACAATAATCAATTTCATAGTTATCTCGTGTCTCATGGTAGAAATATGTCACAATACTGTAGTAAGGTAAAACTTACGCATGTTTTTTGTGTTCGTAACTACCTAGTTGAAAAGCGACCCTTGATCCTATATAAGCCTAAACATAGATGACCACCATTTGACAGGGACACTTTCTGAATTACCAAACCGACTAAATACAAAATAGAACTTTCACAAGCCGACGACAACCCCAACCAGATTCCCTGTCACTGGACCTGCAGTTAAAATCAAAGGGTCCTTACTCTTGTATTAGTCAATCAATAACAAGAGGGCCAAGATGGCCCTGGATCGCTCACCTGAATTTTTGAGATGACCATAGCCTATTTTTTACTGAGGTATTGAAACATTGGAACCAAATTTATAATTTTCCCAAGCAATTTTCAAAAGGAATTCTTCATTTCTGTATAAGAGCAAGTAGCCCCCATCCACGAGAGCCATGTTTCTTGATGGATCAAAATTTACGAACAAGTTTTGAAAAGGGTCACCCGAGGAACATTTCGGAAAATTTCTTTTAAAATCTGACCAGGGGTTTCAGAGAAAGAGAATTTTCGAGAATTTCATCATGTCCATATAGTACAAGAGCCATGTTTCTTGACGGATCAAAATTATATGTACAGTTTTCGAAAAGGGGTCACCCAAGGAACATCTCTGTCGAATCATTTTAAAATCTGACAAGGGGTTTCAGAGAAGAAGAATTTTCAAGAATTTATTCATTTCCATATAGTGCAAGTAGCCCCGATTCACCAGAGCCATGTTTCTTGACGGATCAAAATTTCGTGAACACATTTTGAAAAGGGTCACCCAAGGATCATCTCTGTGAAATCATTTCAAAATCTGTCCAGCCGTTTCAGAGAAGAAGAATTTTTAAGAATTTCTTCATTTTCGTATAGTGCAAGTAGCCCCCATTCACAAGAGCCATGTTTCTTGACCAATCAAAATTTCGCGAACATATTTTTAAAAGGGTCACCCAAGGAACATCCCCGAGAAATTATTTCAAAATCTGACCAGCGGTTTCAGAGAAGAAGAAATTTTAAGAATTTCCTCATTTCCGTATGGTGCAAGTAGCCTCCATTCACCAGAGCCATGTTTCTTGACCAATCAAAATTTCGCGAACAATTTTTGAAAAAGGTCACCCAAGGAACAACTCTGTGAAATTATTTCAAAATCTGACAAGCTGTTTCAGAGAAGAAGAATTTTCAAGAATTTCTTCATTTCCCTATAATGCAAGTAGCCCCCATTCACCAAAGCTATGTTTCTTGACCAATCAAAATTTTGCGAACATGTTTTGAAAAGGGTCACCCAAGGATCAACTCTGTGAAATTATTTCAAAATCTGACCAGCAGTTTCAGAGAAGAAGATCTTTTAAGGATTCCTTCATTTCTGTATAGTGCAAGTAGCCCCCATTCACCAGAGCCACACTTTTTGACGGATCAAAATTTCACGAACACTTTTTGAAAAGCTTCACCCAAGGAACATATCTGTGAAATTATTTCAAAATCCGACCAGTGGTTTCAGAGGAGAAGATTTTTAAAGAATTCCATCATTTTTGTAAAGTGCAAGTAGCCCCCATTCGCCAGAGCCACATTTATGACGGATTAACATTTCACGAACAATTTTGAAAAGGGTCACCGAAGGAACATATCTGTGAAATAATTTCAAAATCCGACCAGCGGTTTCATCAGAGAATATTTTTAAAGAATTTGCTAAAAAATCCATTTGGTTGCCACGGCAACCAGAGGTTTGATGGAATCAATTTCGGTGAACAATTTTTAAAGAGGACCTCCCAAGGAACATTCCTGCGAAGTTTGGTCCAAATTGGCCCAGCGGTTTAGGAGGAGTTGATGTTTAAAGAATTGTTGACGACGCACGACGGACGACGGATGACGGACACCGGGTGATCCTAAAAGCTCCCCTTGATCACTTTGTGCTCAGGTGAGCTAAAAATGAATATTACAGGTCAATAAAAGTTCTTATGGCAGGACGGCTGCCATGAAGATTTCAGCCAAAATGACTGAATGATGCAGGAGAAAAGGACAACAGCTATTGCTCATACGGCATGACGGATAGGCAATCCGATTCTGATATAGTCTTCAAACTTCGTAGTGAATGTGTTTTGTGCGGATGTTTTTGTATATGTACGGATGTGTTTGTATACTTTTTTTTAGGAAAGAGGGGGAGTGGGAGGTATGGTAACGAATATTTTCAACTGCGATCTTATCCAATTGAATTAAAGCCGATTTATTTACATTTATGGTTAAACCGATCGTAAAACTTTTGATATAGTGCATGAGGACTGCGTCCTGCAAGAAACTGACGCGGCTTTTGATGGAATTCGAACCCAAAACATCTTGTACGAGGATCTGATGTTTTTTACCTAAACTTGTGTCTGCCAAAGACTTTTGTCTCAAATAATTGATGATGATGCTACTTCAAATTGTTCAGTCTGACAGTGCAAAGTTTAATCTCTATAAAATGCTTGCATGTGAAACAAGATTTCAACCAATGAGGCACTAATGAAAAACTTTTGATTTTCCCTTTAACAAAGCAAAGACAGCACTAAGAAGATTACAGAAATGTAACACCAGGTTAAGAGGCTTAATCAAGAACCCTTTTTTATGAAATGTTCTCACGCTAATAACTGAAGAAAATAGTAAAGACGGCCTGAGACTATCAGATGTCCCCGATGAAAGTTCTTTGCTGCACACAGTAAATCAAAGTGCTGATAGTAACGAGTTTGGTTGTGTGTTGTTAAACACTGATTTCGTATATGAACTTTATTCTGGCAAATGAGGGCTTCTTGCTTCGTTGTAAGCCTTAACATGATTATGGATCCATCAGCACGTTTTCTAATTACCGACTGAATCATGTGCTAGCATGTACCTTTGAAACGCAAAAAGTTGATCAGAAGAAAAAAAAAAGTTTTGTCCCATGTCAGCCAGGACTTTTTGCAGATCTTTTCAGTCCCATTTTCACATGGTGTGGCTCATATCATTTATTACGTCACCAGTTCACATTTTCAATCTTTTTTTGGGGGGATTAATTAATCCCAATCTCGGACTCTGTGGTGCCTCGTTTATAAACACTCCATTATGAAAAGCGCCACCCACGGAAATTAATCTAAGGAATATTTTTCTAATCAAGACGTAACGCCTTGAACCACGTTTTCTAACCAAGATCAAACCTGTCTGCAGAATCAACTGAAGCCGGTTTTAACTCTTTAAGATTTATAGTGGGCCTTAACCCTTTCCCAAACAAACCATGGTTTTTACGTGTCTGCGGTACAAGTCCTTAGAAAACAATGTGGGAAAAGAAGAAATCGCTCGTAACGAGCAATTTCTCCTTTTCCCACAGTGTTTTCTAGCCTATCGAAAAACTTTCTGTATTGTCATCTGCAAACACTTTTAGTTTGGGACAGTCTAAAATTTGTCACTGGGAAAGGGTAAAAAGGGCACATGATCTGACTTCGCTTCGCAAAATGTAGGAAATCGTTATGCACACATTTGCTTTTTTAAGGAGAATCAATATGATTATATTCGTGCGCAGGCTTGTATTTCTAATTCACCTGTATAGATGGCAGGAAATTTAGATGTATTAAGAAATTAAGGTATTTATGTTTTTTTTTTCATGAATAATCCATGATAAATACATTATGAGTATGGTGGCAATTCTTTTCAACAAGATACGAGATAACTATCGTAATAATTTTAGAAAACTATCGCCATAAATTGAAGTTTCCTGGAAATTTTATCGAGATAGTGAAAAGTTCCAAAAAAAAAAAAAATCACAATAAACTTAATATTTTAAGGCAGAATTTCTTAATCGAGCGCGAAACTGACATTCAAGATAAAATTTTCTCGATAATTCTTTTTGTTTCTCGATATCTATCAATAAAAAATTTATACATATAAATATACGTATTATATTTTAATTTGGATGAACTCGATGGACTTTGACTTCACAAGATCGCATTTAGTAAAAATTCGAATCGTTGAAAATTGTAGCTTAATAGGTACATTTTGACAAGACTCGAAATGAACAGAAGTCTGTAAAACAACAGGGCCAAGATGGCCCTGGTTCGCTCACCTGAATTTTTGAGAGGACCATAGCCAATTTTCTCACAATCTAAACAACCAGTTCAGAGGAGAAGAATTTTTCAGAATTTATTCATGTCTTTTTATTTGTAAATAGCCCACAGCCATCAGAGCCATGTTTCTTGATGGATCAAAATATTTCGAGCAATTTTTGAAAAGGGTCAACTAAGATACATTTCTGTGAAATTATTTCAAAATCTGACCAGCCGTTTCAGAGAAGAAGAATTTTTAAGAATTCCTTTTTTTCTGTATAGTGCAAGAAGCCCCCATTCACCAGAGCCATGTTTCTTGACGTATCAAAATTTCACGGACAATTTTTGAAAAGGGTCACCGACGGACACCCAGTGACACTAAAAGCTCCCCTTGAGCACGTTGTGCTCAGGTGAGCTAAAAATCAGCTGCTCGTCAAGCTCTGTCGATAATGAGGATGGGTTTCAGCTTTTAGACATGGGTTTGAATCCAATCGGAGAGATTTTTCGCAATTTTTATCTTCAAAATTAGTAAACAGTCACATCCCAATGATTTTTTTTATTTAATGTATAAACTTATCCCCCTCACCGAAAGACCCACCCCCTTTCCACTTACACACACATACTAAAAAAAAAAATTACAAGCGGTGTCATTCTAATTTAACTCTCCTTTCCAAGAAAATAAATCACACTTTTTCATTGGCTACAAATATAGTTCCACTACAAAATAAAGAGACATGTAGGCCTTAATCTAACATAACGTATAGTGGACAGTATAGATCGAAGATCAGGACCCGTATTCACCGACCAGTCTTGAGAACGTTATTGGTCTCAGCCTCCAGAATTTTCTGAATTTGAAAATAACATAACTTCTGATTGGCTAAACCATTTGGTTTAGCCAATCAGAAATTGTGTTACTTTCAAATTTATAAAATCTTGGAGAATAAGACTAAGAATGTTCTTAAGAACGGTTGGTGAGTACAGGCCCAGACTACACTGTCCACAAAGGCTTCTGCTGACGTCAAAGTAAGAAAAGAGTTAACCCTTATCCTGCTAAATAACTAAAACGAGATTCTTAAATTGATCGTAAAAACACAAACATTGGTATCTTAAAATAATGTTTTGACGGAACAGTATCTTCTTCTCGGACAGTGTAGATCAAAGATCAAACTGCACGTTCTGTGCAGCCTGATCTTGATCTATACTGTCCGCAAACGGTCGGTGAGTCGCGCATAGACCCATTACAAGTATAGGAAAGCATCTATCCGATTCATGGTATAATAAAAACATACTGACGAACTTGTCGTTATCTTAACGAAATTTTTTGTTATTCATCCGTAAATGGATTTAAACAAATAAGGATAAAATGCTACAGTAACCCCCAGCCCCTTTCCCTCTGAAATAAACTTCGGAAACCGTTTTTTTTCTTCTTTTCTGCAAATAAAACTGATTTTTGGGTCATGGTAACGTTACAGATACACGTAGGGAGTAGATCAGAGCCAAGATTTATTTTCAGATCTTGACTCCGTCCGCAAGAGGTGCTAAATGATACTGAGGGCGAATTGAAAAGTTATCAAAGTTTGCGTTAACTGTATGCCAGTCTGTTTCAAATTAAAGGCATTTGCACTCGAGAAATAGGGCTAAAACGATCGAATATGTTCTTGAAAAGATTGAAAACATTGTGAGAAAAGGGGAAAATGCTAGTAATCAGAGTTTTCTCTTTTAACCCACAATGTTTTTTCTATGCAGTCTTTCATGGAGGCATTAAGTCACAAAAGTGTTTTGTAAGGTGTTAAAAAAAGAATTCCATTTGTCATTTACAGTTACTGCTTCGAGATGAAACTTTAATCTGATTAGTTCTTTCTCCAGACCGAGTTATCTTCTGTAAGGGATTTTAATGTTGCAAAATACGGTTTGTTCTTGCAACAGGAATTTGAAAACGAAATCATTTGTTAGTTATAGAATCGCTCAATGTTTAATTTGAATGTTCGAGCGAGAGAGAGAGAGAGAGAGAGAGAGAGTCAGAGAGAGTCAGAGAGAGACAGAGACAGAGAGGAAGAAACTGAGAAAAGTTGCAATGGGTGAGGGAAAGTCAAAGAGAATGCAAGAGACATGGAGGGGATAGACGAAAAAAAAAAAAAAAATGATTTAAATGAAAGAGGAAAAGAAGGAAAGATAGCAAGAAAGACAACGTAAGAGAGGTACGCAAAACGGCGGAACAGAAGATAGAGAAGGGAAAAAAGGAGAGAAGAGGAGAGAAGAGGGAATAGAAGAGTCGCTGGAAGGACAGCAATGGAGACAAATCAACAAGAGAGGAAAAAGAAGATGGTGTTTCTTTTAGGCGGGAAGATGGAAAGAGTGGTTGTCAGTACTGGTGCAGGGTACAGACAGCCATTGCAGGAAGAACAGGGCAGACCGTGAAAGAAATAAGAAATATAAAGAAGGGATATAGAAGAGATGAATAAAGAGTAAGCAGGATGAGCAGAGGAAAGCAAGAGGAGATATAGAGGCACCATAAACGCGGAACCTAGTGACAGCACCATATATGCGGACTGCAGCGACAGCACCATAAATGCGAACTACAAGAAGGCACCACATCGTTGTCTGCGCATGTCATATTCTTCGA
Organism: Tridacna crocea; assembly: GCA_943736015.1. Taxonomy (NCBI): domain Eukaryota; kingdom Metazoa; phylum Mollusca; class Bivalvia; order Cardiida; family Cardiidae; genus Tridacna; species Tridacna crocea. The sequence goes on from OX031072.1 coordinate 17,541,684, forward strand.
AGAATCGACTGTCCTATATGATGCATCACTAGCCCCGAAAGCGGACAGAATGTAATATTAAGCTCTATAAAGTAGCAATGTAGAAAATGGCTTTTATCAATACGTTTCAGGAGAAATGAGACCTGATTTAGCTCCAGATTTCTCCAAACTGCTGATCATAGCTGAGTGAATTGCACTAGGTAGCGTTTTATTGAGTAAACGTTTAATTTTAGTTTGAAATTCAAAGTAATGGTTGTCGCGTAGGAAAATGGTTCAGTTCTGTACCCAGGATGCCCAAATTAGATAGATGAGTATTTACAGAATTTCATCAAGCGGGAGATAATGGGCACCACATACGCCAACGGAAGAGAAAGCACCATAAACCCGAACTGCAACGAAAGCACCATAAACACGAACGGCATCGAAAACACCATAAACGCGAACTGCAACGATAGCACCCTTTGACGCGGACTGCAGCGACAGCACCATGAACGCGAACTGCATCGAAGTCACCCTTTAACGCGGACTGCAGCGACAGCACCATAAACGCGAACTGCATCGAAGGCACCATAAACGCGAACTGCGCCGAAGGCCCCATAAACGCGAACTGTAGCGAAGGCACCAAAAACGCGAACTTTAACGAAGGCACCATAAACGCGAACCGCATCGAAGGCACCATATACGCGAACTGCAACGAAAGCACCATAAACCTGAACGGCAACAGAGGCACCATTTTACGGAATCCTGTTTCCGCCATCCACTTTTCGACTTACGAGGAACTAGGGACACTAACTTCCACTTTTCCAGCAAGAAAGTTACCCCGAAAAGTAGAAAAGTTGAAGATTTTGACCAGACAGTTGTCAAAAAACTTTCCATTGTTCGATCTCAAGTTTAACTAGAAAAATAGAAATTAGAAAGCACTAATTTCAACTTTTCACGTTTAAATGTTAGGTCGAAAAGTGGAAGTTTTTCACATGACAATTGTCAATAAAACATCCACTTTCGACCAAGAAAAGACAAAGTCGAAAAGTTGAAAAGTCGAAAAGTTGAAAAGTTGTCTGGACATTACTACTACTATAAAGTTATTATGTGCTGAATAAAATGCATGTATTCTCAATAATTTCGCGGAAATAAATGAGATTCTTTTTTTATTTTGCACGTAATCAATCATTTGAGGCGACCTGTCTCTTATATTAGTTTCATCAGCCCTGTCAGTTATAGAAGAAAGAAAAACGGTGCTATTTTCCTTTATACTCGAAACTCCCTCTCTAACTCTTTCACCGCCAAATATATAAACTCGATCCCTATCGATGCACGATGCCTGAAAATGGAATCAACTGAGACTCCAATTACAGAGTTTCAGATAAGAGGGTATTCTAATTTCTAAATCCATTATTTCTCTTCAAAACCGTTGTGGGTACTCATTAGAATCGTCTCGATGAGACAATTCTAATGAGTACCTATAAAATAAGGTTTAGTGGAGAAAAATTAATATTTTCAATTTTGAAATCAAAATCACATCCTCTATCTGGAGCTATGGCAGAAAGCATTTTCATCATACAAGCTTGACTAAACAAGCGGATGGAATAGATCCAAGATTAGACTGCACGTTTTGTGCAGTCTAATCTTGATCTATGTCGTCCGCAAAAGTCCCTGTTTTTGCATTTGCCGAAAGGATTAAACAGGCAACAATATTCGGAATTGTCCAAATTGAAAGCATTCGCAGACGACAAATTTAATGTGGCTGAAATCATTTGTCACAGAAATACTACAAACAGTACGTACAAGAGACAAAATGCCGGTTTCCAGGATTTTCTCTCTTTCCCTAAAAAGAGAGGACAGAGACACTCTTTGTCATGGACGTCAAAAATAAGGATTGTTTGGCAAAGGATTTAATCTTTTGGGTTTCACGAGCTTGAGTGATGAAGATATAGATTTCTATCCAAGTGGCCACAAGTTCAATCCTCACTGAAGGCACCGGGATTGCCCTTGGGTGAGACACTTCAAAGTTCTAGCATTGTGCATCTGGAACACAGGACATATACGAATAAGTGGGCTTACACCTTGATATGACTGAAATCATGTTCAAAACGTCAAAGAGTACTATTGAAACAGTTCTTACCCCCTTATCAGATAACATTTTTACCCAACGAATAAAACGTGACTCAAAAGATAACACTAAAGCAATGTGGCAAAATGAAAGTCTTCGAGGGTTGAATGAATGAATGAATGAATGAATGAATCAATCATTTAACAACCAACAATTTAACCAACCGACCGACCGACCGGCCTTTCGGCTCGCTAACCTCCCCATCCACTCACCAACCAACCAAACATCAACCAAGCAACCAACACACCAATCAACCAAACAACGTACCAATCAACCAACCAACACACAACAAACCACCAGCCAAACAAACAAGTTGCTTAGTCTTACATACAAAAATTGACAGCTTATAAATGTATAAATTGATTTCGGAGCTCGATCGAATTTCTTAAATTCTGAAAAAAAAAATTCTTTATGAAAAACCCAAGAGATCGCCATCGTCTTATGTCTATTTGAATTTACCCATCGGGTACAGCGAAAACCGCAGCTTAAACATAGATCAAGACTGAACAAAACTGTAGAGCAGTCTGACCTTGAATCTATACCGTCCACTGTTTTTTGTAAAGATAGAAATCTGTCTTAGTTTTACTGGGTTTAATTGTCAGTCGCTGAGAGAGATCACATATACATCTGGGGCTGAAAGAGATAATGGCTTAACCCATTACCAAACGACAATATTTTAGACTGGTCCAAATTGAAAGCATTTGCAGACGACAAAATAAAAGTGACTGAAAATTTAATATTTGTTTTGTAAATGGTAGAAAACATTGTGGGAAAAGGAGAAAATGCTGATTACCAGCATTTTCTCCTTTTCCCTCAATGTTTTCTAAAGGCTTCTTTCTCAGGGGCGTCAAAAGTAGGGATTCTGTGGTAATTGGTTAACGTCCTTATTTTAGACCAAGATTGCCTGATCGATACTATGTCTTCATTTTTCTTATAGACCCGAGCGCTGAAAAATATAACTCAACCTTTATTAAAGGGAAAATGCTTATTTATTCTTTTTTCTTACTCTCAGTGGTACCAGGGGCAGTAAACTCCATAAAAATGATAAGATGCGACCTCACAGCCTGGACGGAGCAGTGACTGAGGGAACAATTTGAAGGCAAACCTCCTTCATAAAGAGCAACTTCCAATACCATTTAAGTGCCAGACCTCTTTCATAAAAAACAAAGTCCACTTTTTGTGCAAGTCCACAAAAGCTAATCAAATTCCCATTGCCAGCTTTGGAGTGATTCCATGCTTATTATTCATACTTACAAGGATATTTTTCAAACTGGTCTACTACACTTTGTCCTTACGGGTAAATGTATAAAAACCTAGGAAATACAACAACAGGAAGTCTGTTGCAGGCTGTTTATCTTTTTTTCCCTAAAAATTCATCAAGTCTTGACATATAAGAATTGTAAACTTGGCAATATTGAAACAGCTGACTGTATCTCCTCAAAAGAGCGAAAATAGGAAGTACGTCTGCTAAAACCGGAAATTCAATTTCTTTACGAGACATATATTGGACCGCTTGAATTGGTCAAATTGATTCCTGCTATTTTGAATCAGGACGTAAAACTCAACAAATGACCATAAAACTTAATTTGCTCCTAATGTTATTCTTCTCAGAGGCACTGGTGATCTTTCTTCGTTTTTTTTTTTTGGTAAGGAAGTTTGTCGTGAACAATATCTCAAAACGAGGCTGTCACTGTAAGAGACAAAGTAGTGATGTAAAACGATTCGCATGTTGCTCCATAGCGATGACCAACGAAGCGTTGGGAGAAAAGCTCTTACCCTTTTTGTCTTGTCTAGAATTCAAGAAGAAACTAATCTACCGTCTACATACATTTCAATCCATTCAAAAAACAAATGTTCTTCTATGTGAGAAACTGCTTTTCTCCCACATCCCCCAATGAGAATATCTCGTGAAAAGTAAAACTTGAATCTTTTGAAAGCGCAAATGTTTAATATAAATATATATTTATGTCTGCAGAGAGTTGTCTATAGAAAAACGACAGAATAATGATTGCCTAAAACACAAATATATAAGGCACGTCTAGCCGTACCACCCTTATCTCTTCCTGGAATGTACCTTCAAATATACTGGAAGAAAAAGTGTAGAGGTAATTTGCAAACAAAATATGATATCTAAATTATTATTTGATTCCTTAAATTATGTGCTCGTTTTATGAAAATATTTGATTTTCACAAATTTAAAAAAAAACAAACAAACAAACTATTGATTGCTTGCAAGCTACATGGTGACAAAGAGAATTAAATGTTGTGTAATGAAAGTAGTCTCGTTTAGAATGATTAATGTTTTATGCGGAGCAATATATTTATTATCCGGGCCATTTAACGCTTCTGATTTTTATTTTCATGTCTCTCCGGTCTATTTGTCGGCCGTAAAGGATAAAACACTATAAAACCGTGCTATTTCTGGTGATGCCACGTTTGCAGGATTACAAAGTTTACTGCATTGTTACAAGAGAGCGGAAATTGGAGGAAAAATGATAATTACATAACTGGTTACCATACAGATTTGTATAAGAGACTCAATGGAGAACTGATTGACTGATATGGGCATGTTCAGGATGGAAGGACAGCAACAGGCTTTGTCAGAGCCTTATGCCAATGCTGGTAAGTTCTTTACCACGCGACAAGTTGTCAGACTGGTCTATTTTGTAACTATTCACTAACAACATATCAGAAATGGTTTTAGTTATGGCATTTGGCAATGAAAGGCAAGAAAACATTAGGGGAAATGGAGGCAATGCTGGTTACCATTATCAATGCTTGGTAACGGCCAGTAAGAATTAGGAATTGTTTGGTAAGGAATTAAACTTCTCTTTTAGGTTCTGACAAGCCGGAATGTTCAACTCACGGCTTATGTTTGAATCCATAAACCATCTAGAAGGACCCAAAGGGAGAGGACGCCTACTATAGGGCAGTTTTGAGCCGCAGGCTTGTAGGAATGCTGCAGAATTGTTGTTTCTAGCACAATCTCATGCTAAACAAGAGACGGTATCCAAAGACCGTATTTACCAACCATTTATGAGAATATTCCTAGTCTTTTTCTCCAGGGTTTTCTAAATTTGTAACTTTTTAATGGCTAAACCGAATGGTTCAGTCAATCAGAATTTCAGTTTCTTACAAATTTAGAAAATTTAGAAGACAAAGAACTTTCTTAACCCTTTCCCGAACGGCCAAATTTTAGACTGGTCCAAACTGAAAGCACTGCAACCGATTAAATAAATGTAATTCAAAAAATGAAATTTGTTTCCAGTATGGTAGAAAACATTGTGGGAAAAGGAGACAATGCTGGTTACTAGCATTGTCTCCTTTTACCACAATGTTTTCAAAAACGATTCAGTCTCAGGGTCCTAAAAACCAGGGATTGTTTGGTAAAGGGTTAAGAATGGTTGGTGAAATGAATTATCGTTGAAGTCTTGAACAAACAAACAAACAAACTGACTTTAAGAAGATTCAAGGAGGAGTCAACCAACTCTGTAAAAAATCACGCGCTTCAAAATTCCTTTTTTTCATCAATCTGAATGAATTTGATTTGATGATTCTCCGCTGAATTCATTTCAGAAGTGATTTTGTTCTTGTTGTCAAAAACGTAAAAAATATGGTTCCCATTGGTCAAAGAAAGTCCTAAGCAAACTCTTAGACCTGTAAATTACGTCAAATGAATACGTGCATGTTATGTACTAGATTGGTTACCTGCATTGATGCAACAAAGTGTATAGGTACATATACATGTATCTGTCCGTGTGCAAGGACAAGTTAAGTTGTAAGCATACTGACTTAGGCCTTCTTGTCAAAAGATCTTGAGAATTATCAGAAACAGTATCGGACAGACTGCACGCAATAAAAAATTGTCCCTGAATAGGGTAAGGTTTTAAGATCCGATCAAACCTCCATAAAAATGTGAAATCCGCAAGAATTATTACAATATCAGGAAAATCGTAAGGAGGGGTGGCATCGAACCACCAGAGATGTCTCTAGAGTACATTCCCTTCCAAACAGTGGAGTAGATTTTGTGCATCAGCGGCCTCTGTAACCATTATCTGTAACATCAGAACTCCAGATAAGAGGGACTAATAGTATTCTAATTCCGTTATTTCTCTTCCAAACCCTATGTTGTGGGTACTCATTAGAATCGTCTCGATTAGATGATTCTAATGAGTACCCACAACACAAGGTTTAGTGGAAACTAATTTATATTTTCAATTCTGAAACCAAGATCACTCCCTCTATCAGGAGCTCTGTAACATGTATAATATTGTTTGCTCGATAATTGTTTTACCATTTACCAAAGAGAATTTTGAAAACAGTGGAAGGAAAAAAATGCTGGTAACCAGCATATTCTCCTTTTTCTACACTGTTTTCTAACATTTATAAAACAAATTCTACCACATGTGCCATATTTGATTTCTCGCACAGCTTTAAAATTTGACCTGTTTAGAATATGTCGTCAGGTAGAGAGTTAATGTTGTTTTCAGTAATTAAGTCATGTTAATAATGACAGCCAGTGAACCTATCAAACCATTCCATGAGTTTACTATCAGTACTATATTCAACACTTTTTTCGATACAACTGGCTTCTGTCAGTGCTACTGGCTGCTGTTTTAGTTGTAAGTGTCCAAAAATGTGTACCATGACTTAATGTAAAAGAAACCGTATGAACAATAATTTTTTTTTTCCATTTTATACATGTATACCCTTACTATTATCGCAAAATGACAATTTATTTTTAATGAGACAATCACAAATTTCACAGTTTTACCTTTTTTCCTAAAATGTTATTAAACCTTTTTTGCCTAGAGTTGTGGCGGGCAAAAGAAAATTACTGTATTATGTGTTTGTTTGATAAAGGGGGCTATTTTTAATGTCGATTCGTGTGGTTAAAGCTTAGATGTCGATTCGACAAGTTACACTGATCTCTTGACCTCGAAAATACATGTATTTTTCATCCTAGACGAACACTTCTCTCAAGAAATGAGACATCTAACGAGGTTGGGAGAACTGATAATTATTGAGTCTTGGCCAGACAATTATCATCAATTCTCACAACCGAGTTAAATATTTTTGACATACGACAGCACTGTGTATGCATTCTATTTATCTTTTTAATGTCTTCTGTGTTGATGTTTATTGTAAACATTTGAATTACAAATACAAGTTGAAAATGAATGTCTATCGGACCTCTCATTTTAAAATCACTCTCATATAATATTTTATAATGGTAAATAAACGTCCATTATTACGATTGAGATCGCACTGGATTGTTCTATTTGAGAAAACACGACAAACAGGCATTAAAACACCTAGGAAGGAATTTCGTTTGCAAAAAATCGGAAATTAGGACGCGTTCTATGATATCATGCTTTTTTCGATAAACTACGTCACTAAGTAAAATCAAAGCAATACCTTGTGGGCACTCTAGAGGCCATATTTTTCTCAACTGACTTGAAAATTGGTCAGATTGTTTGTCTTGATAAAATCTCTAATGAGTTTGAATGTGGGTCCCGTGGGATTATAAACTAGTCACTAGGTCAAATTAAAGAAATATATTGTTGGTACTCTAGAAGCCACATTTATAGTTCAGATGATACGAAAATTGGTTTAAAATTTTCGTAATCCAGGTCACTAGGTCAAATTAAAGAAATGCCTTGTGGGCACTATAGAGGCCACATTTCTTTCTCAATTGACTTGAACATTGGTCAAAATGTTTGTTCTTGATGAAATGTTGGATGGGCTTGAAATTGGAATTGATAAATTAGGTCACTTTGTCAATGTAAAGAAATACCTTGTAGGCACTCTAGAGGCCACGCTTATAGCTCAGTTAACTTGAAAACTCTTCAGAGTGTTTGTCGCCATAAATTTTATGAAGAATTCTAAACCTGGTCACGTGGGGTGATAAACTAGGTCACATTTTAAGCTCAACTGACCTGAAAATTGGTCAGAAACTGAATTATGCAAGTGGAGTGAAATTTCACCTATTGACTCAGGTGAGCGATGCAGGGCCATCATGGCTCTCTTGTTATAGATAATAGAATAAACGATAAATTCTGAAATATTGTAAAATATCAGAAAACGATTGGGAGAAAGTGACAATTTTTGGTGAGATACTTCCCATTATTTCTCTTCAAAATGAACTACGTGCTCTTTATATTCGAATACATAAAAGTTTGTCATAGTGTCTTTGATAAAGATTTTTCTGGTTTTGAATCGTTTCATGGGTTTTATGACTTCTCTCAAAGAACAAATTTTATGAAATACTATTATCGTCTTCTTGAAATATTAAGATTCTAATCACTATATCGTCGGTTTACTTACAAAACCTCGTAACTACAGCTTGTAACAAGCTGTAGTTACGAGGATTTGGAAGTAAACCGACGATATGAACCTTCACTTGGACACACACCGAGGCAGCAAGAGAACCCTAATGAAGAAAGCCAATCAGTCCTAATGAGGCTTAATGTGTGTTATTAGATCAGATGTTCTCCACTGCACAATCCCGAAAAGTACAGATATCTTTGCTAACGCATTAAACAGTGTTTTCATTCGGCTCTAGATAACTGAAGCCATTGAAAGTTCTGACTCAGCGCAATGTGTGACTTTTGTATATAGGGTTGGAAAATTTGTATGTCGACCTTAAGGATTGTCTGACATCTTCACACACACACAGAGAGAGAGAGAGAGAGAGAGAGAGAGAGAGAGAGAGAGAGAGAGAGAGAGGGGAATCAAGGAAAACAAAATCTGCTGTGAGATCGGTTGCATTTTAAGAATGTGAATAAGAAATAAGAATCTCCCTAAAAACCAATCCTGCTTTTCAAAACTTTTTTATTATTAAACCAGTTTTAGAAAAAAAAATTACGTACCCATGGGCTAGCCACTAAGATGAAACTTGTTTCTAGCTTAACCTTTTACCTGATGATAGAATTTTAGACTTATCTTATTAAAAAAGAAATGACGGTAAATTATATTTGATACAGAAAATAAGACGTGTTTCTGAAAGTTTTGAAACAAAAAAAAAAACATTGTAAGGATGGGTAAAAATATTGTTTACGATATTGCGCCTTACAAATGCTTTTAAAGAAGGATATTTCACAGTTGTTTGTAGTAAATTGGTTTCATGTTGTAAAAAGATTGAGATTTCGTTCTCAAATTGTACAAAGAAGACCATTTAATTTTGTTGTTTCAACTTTTTGTCTCACTGAGAGGAGAAATTTGTTCAAGGACATCTAATCTTTTACCAGATGATCCCGTGTTTTAACGACCCTGATTTAGAAAGCTTCTGAAACATTGCAGGAAAGGAAGAAAATGCTGATTACTAGCATTTTCTCAGTCCCGCAAGATGTTTTCCACCCTTTTATTGACAAATCCGACACATTCGATCAGTCGTCTGCAAATACTTTCAATTGAACAAATCTAAAATTTTGTCCTCTGGTTACGAGTCTTTAAGTATGGAACGTCCCATTCAGAATTCATACTGGTACCTTATTAACTATTTGAAATATCAGTATTCAACTCTTTACCAAATGACAAAATTCTTGACTAGTCCAAATTGAAAGCACTTGTAGACAACAAAATAAACGGAACGCAAACACTGGAATTCCTTTCCAGCAGGGTAGAAAACTTTGTAGGAAAAGAAGAAAATGCTGGTCGACAGCTTTTTTTCCTTTTCACACAATGTTTTCAAAAGGCTTCTATCTCAGGGTCGTAAAAACCAGGGATTGCTTGGTAACGGGTTAATAAAGATGTTTTCAGTGACGTCTCCCGCAGATTTATTTTAGGAAGTGGGCAATTATTTCAGGTTCAATGGCTTTTCTTTGAAAACCGGATGTGACCAAAAAGTGATTTCATTGAAGAATTATTTTGCCCAAGTGGCTTTTCGTCGAAAAAGACTCCTCGCCAAAATTTCAGTACTTCATTGGAAATTCAATTCTTTAAACCGAATTAGTTGCAAAAAGACTTAAATGAACAAAAATTCGTCGTGACAAAATATCTGAACAAAGAAAAAAAGACAGGCGAGGAGTAAGGCAAAGCTCGAGTTGCTGATGGTCCATACACTAATACATGTACATCAAGTACGGATATAATTTATGAACCAAATGAAGTTTAAAATCAGGGCCCGTATTCATCAACCATTCTTAAGAACATTCTTTGTCTTGTTCTTCAAAATTTTCTAACTGTGAAAGTAAAAGAACTTCTGACTGGCTAAACCAAATGGTTTAGCCAATCAGAAGTTCTGTTACTTTCACATTGACAAAATTCTGGAGAATAAGACTAAGAATGTTCTTAAGAATGGTTAGTGAATACGGACCAAGATATCGGTCACTGTCGACAGAACGTCGCATTCGACAAAACATGGTATCGGAAAGATGTCGAATTCGGCCAAATGTCCTTTCGGCGAAATTATTTCCAATTCAAGGACACGTTTGCAAACCTACTCATATTTGGTACGGATGTTTTCAGTGTCTTCTGCTGCTAACTTTTCTCTAGAGGTAATCAGGTCGCATTTCGTTCTCTATGGTCATAATGTAACTGACGGCTGACCGTTGTCATCGACATTTTTTTCACTTAGTGATGTAAATTGTTCATGAACACGAGGATATTGGTTCTGGTTTAATCCTTTCCTTTAAAATGTAATTATTAACGCATACATTACAAGAGGACCAGAACGGTCCTGTGTTACTTACATATAAATACATTTATATCTTTTAGAAAAAAAAAAAAAAAATTACGTTCATTCATCAATACCAGCTGTATTCCATCATATACTTTAATAATGACAAACTTTCTATATTTCATGAACATTGTGAAAAAATTCAAGTCTCAAATGGCGCAAAAAGTTCACAATGTGAATTACTTTTTGTTAAAAACCAAAGTGATTAATTTCTGTAAACATTAAGATACCTGTTTAGAAAATGTAACTTTTCGAATGCACTTAATTTTTTTTTCAAGGATTTGAGCTACCGACCTGCTATTGACCGGATGTGATCCATTTTCAAACTCGGCTGACATATTTTCTGTACCATGTTTTACAAGAATTCGTTTTAAGATATGACCGCTAAATTAAACACAAGATAAAAGTTAACGGGAGGCGAAACATGGAGGACACAAACCGACAAAAGCTCACTCTAAGTACGTTCTGCAACCAGCTTTTGTACACTAAAGCGGTACCACCTTCTACAGTCGGTAGGTAGCAAAAATAACTTAATCAATTAATAACTATGTCACTGTCCAATTTCGGAACACGAGTTGGATTAAGATTCAGAATGGTTAGTTCCCCTTCTGTCTCAGAATGATGAATTGTTGTCTAGAACTTTTTT